>LR738711.1:243220120-243328998 GCA_902687465.1 Secale cereale
TCCCCTGGGCCGCGCCGGTGCCCTCAGGCCGCCCTGGCCGGCGCCCAGGGCTGCGCCCCCTCCCCCCGTGGCCAAGGCCTCCTCGGCCGGCGACCTGCGCCGGCGCCCCGCCGTGCTCGGGCCGTGCTGCCACCGGCTACGGGCGCCTACGCCCGAAACCAGCGCCCGAACCACTAAGGCCTCTATGCCTATGACAAACGGGGCCCGCCCCAGAAACGTTTACAAAAAAAAAGGTTAAAATAATAATAATAATAATAATAATAATAATAATAATAAATATATTAATTAATTAATTAATTAACAAATTAATTAAGTTAATTAATCACCTTAGCTTAATCTAGCCATTAATTAACCTAATCCGTAATTAACTAAAACCTAATTAATCTAAATAAACTGTTAGTTAGTTTACTGTCAATGACAAGTGGGACCCACTAGTCAGTTTGACCAGTCAACCATGATGACGTCAGCATGATGTCATGCTGATGTCATAAATCATTTTTCGAATTAATTTAATTAATATTAAATTCCAGAAATTAATAAAACCTTTAGAAAATCATATCTTTTAAACCGTAACTCGGATGAAAATAATTTATATATGAAAGTTGCTCAGAATTACGAGACGCATCCGAATACGCAGACCGTTCGTCCACCACACATCCCTAGCATACCGAACCCGCAACTTTCCCCCTCCGTTTCATCCGCCCGAAAACGCGAAACGCCGGGAATACTTTCCCGGATGTTTCCCCCCTTCGTCAGTATCACCCGATACTGCGTTAGGGCACACTTAGCACCGTTACATGTCATGTCATGCATCGTCATGCATCTGTTTGCATTGTATTCACTGTTTCTTCCCCCTCTTCTCTCCGGTAGACTACGAGACCGACGCTGCTGCTGCCCCGATCGACTACGGTGTTGACGACCCCACTTTGGCTGCCGAGCTTCCAGGCAAGCCCCCCCTTTGATCACCAGATATCGCCTATTCTTCTCTCTACTGCTTGCATTAGAGTAGTGTAGCATGTTACTGCTTTCGATAATCCTATTCTGCTGCATAGCCTGTCTTTGTTGCTATCACTGTTGATACTTTACCTGCAATCCTAAATGCTTAGTATAGGATGCTAGTATTCCATCAGTGGCCCTTCACCCTTGTCCGTCTGCCCTGCTATTCTATCGGGCCGTGATCACTTGGGGGTGATCACGGGTATATATTACATACACATATACATGATACTTGATGTGACTAAAGTCGGGTCGGCTCGTTGAGTACCCGCGGTTGATTCACGGATTGGGGGCTGAAAGGACATACATTCCCGACGGCCCTCTGTGTGGATCTTTGTGGCGGAGCGACAGGGCAGGTTGAGACACCTAGGAGACAGGTGGCCTGGCCCTGGACGTTGTCCGCGGTTGTTTCATAATAACACGCTTAACGAGTTTGGATATTTGATCTGAGTCTGGCCATTTGGTCTATACGCACTAACCAGCTACGTGGGATTAGTTATGGGTACTCGACGTCGTGGTATCAGCCGAAGCCTTCTTGACGTCAGCGGTTTAGCGGCGCGCGCCGGATTGGACTGGAAGCCTACTCTGGTATTAGGAGAGGCTAGGTCTGCTTACCGGCCGCCCTCGCAACGTGCAGGTGTGCATTGGGCGATGGGCCCAGACCCCTGTGTGCTTAGGACTTAGACCGACGTGCTGACCTCTCTGCTGTGCTTAGGTAGGGCTGCGACGTGTTGATCTTCCGAGGCCGGGCATGACCCTGGAAAGTGTGTCCGGCCAAATGGGATCAAGCGTGCTGGGTTATGTGGTGCACCCCTGCAGGGAAGTTAAACTATTCGAATAGCCGTGTCCCTCGGTAAAAGGACGGCCCGGAGTTGTATTCCGACCTCATGATAACTAGAACCGGACACTTGATAAAACACACCCAGATGAGTTCCAGATATAACTCGGTGGTTGCTCTCTCACAGGGTGATGTGCGGGAGAATCGCCGAGTAGGATTATGCTATTCGTTGTTACTTGGTGAACTTACCATCTATTCTCTTCTACTGCTGCAAGATGGAGGCTGCCTGAAGCGTAGTCTTCGTTCGGATTAGCTATCCCCCTCTTATTCCCGCTTGCTGCAGTTCAGTCCACCGATATTACCCATATCATTGTTACCATTGCATATGTAGTATAGATCCTTGCTTGCGAGTACTTTGGATGAGTACTCACGGTTGCTTTGCTCCCCCTTTTCCCCTTCTGTACCTTCTTCTCGGATGATGCAACCAGATGGTGGAGCCCAGGAGCCAGACGCCACCTACGACGACTCCTACGACACCGGAGGTGCCTACTACTACGTTCAGTCTGCCGACGACGACCAGGAGTAGTTAGGAGGATCCCAGGCAGGAGGCCTGCTCCTCTTTCGATCTGTATCCCAGTTTGTGCTAGCCATCTTATGGCACCTTGTTTAACTTAATGTCTGTACTCAGATATTTGTTGCTTCCGCTGACTTGTCTATGATCGAGCACTTGTATTCGAGCCCTCGAGGCCCCTGGCTTGTAATATGAAGCTTGTATGACTTATTTTACTTTTAGAGTTGTGTTGTGATATCTACCAGTGAGTCCCTGATCTTGGCCGTACACATTTGCGTGCATGATTAGTGTACGGACAAATCGGGGAACGTCACACATTTTGTGTGAGAGAGAGTAGCTCAAAAGCAACTTGACATCCGCTTTGTGCATTCCAGAGATCAAATTGCATATGGTTTCACCAAAGCATTGCATGTAAGACATAATCTCAACTTGATGAAGTTGTGATTAAGGGAGGGTGTCAAACACATGATCAACCGCACCACCATATTGTCACGTGCCAGCTATGTTAGAGTACCGACCAGGAGTCCTGATTGAGATAGGCTAGATTGTTAGGGCTTATCTCTATCTAGTCAAACCAACTTATCTCTTTCCCTCCCTACAAGATGTAATCTCCAACAACTTGTATGCGCTGTTCAGGGAGGTGCACCCATGTTATATTAACACATACACGTCACCCACATCGGGTAAGACGTTTCCCCCATCGCACATCGTACACTTAATTCTATAACTTTTTTTGTTATAAATTGATATACATTACAATCAATTTATCTGCTATTTGAAATATTTACTTTTCACTATTTTGTAATGTAGACAACCACATGTGGTGATTTAATCATGTGATTGCATCTGCAGTTTATAGCTCATGAGGAGTGGGAATGAAGATGCTGCATCTTTTGGAATCAGTTTATGTATACGCTAACGATAACTAAGGTGTGTGCTACTTTAATGGATCTATAATAACAGCTCAATGAAGTCGATTTTTTTGTTACAGTCTACAAAACAGTCACTGTGAATGCACGGAACCTCTGAAAATTCAGAAAATGAATTCATGTAGCAGTGTAGTCATCCGCAAAGTCAGTAAAATGGAATATGGATACTCTGAACAAATATTGTCCTAACATCCGCAAAGTATATTTTACTAACACCCATTTTTTGTCCTGACACCAACAAACTAAAGGAGTAACACAAATCGGTCAGAGGAGTTCCACTCGTCAGAAATCACGCTGTCCGACTTTCCGGGCCACATGATTTCTGTCTTTTGCGGTGTGGCTTCTTATAGTGTTGTCTATTCCCACTATATAGTGACTTAATCTGACCAGTCAAGACCCGCTACGTCAATCCATACAGGTAGAACCAAGTTTTTAAATCCCAATCTTGTAATGGATCATCTGATGTTAGTCCAGAGACTTTAGAGTTCATGCTCTAGATAGCTACTCTACCATTTTAGAGTATTCAGATGTCAGGCTTTCCATAGGTTAAGGAAAAATCTTCTAAACTTACTTATACTTCCTTCGTCTCAAAATAAAAGACAAGTCTTATATTTTAAGATGGAGGTAATACTCTAGTACGTTAGTCAAGAGATTCGAGAGTTCAGGCTCTACCACTCCTATGCGACATCTTTCATGGGAATTGGAAGGAGTGAGACGTTTTTTGTTCGAATGGCCTTGGTGCGACACTTTTGAGTGAGTAAATAGCCCAGACACGACAAGGCTCACTCGGGCGATTAAACTGGTCGCCAACGCGAGTGAGGTTATGTTTAAGACATGTGGGTCCCACTTGGCAGTGCATCAGGTGAAACGTGTCCTCATACCCCTCTCTGAACCCGTTGCTCCTACCCCCGACCTCATCGTTCTCGGTGGTGCGCCGGCGACAGCGCCGAAGATTTTGTTCTTGGTGACAGTAGCACGGAGCTTTTGGTCTCGGCGACGGCGGCGGATGTGGTGAGTGAATCTGGAACCTTGTCCAGTTCAATCGAGTTAGATCTCACCGCATCGCCCTCTATTTTTGGTGGGTCGATTTGATCCAGATTTGGGTGGGAGAGGGAGGGCTAACCATGATGGAGCCGCCGGAGACAACAACATCGACTAGGTAATACCTTAATGTGCATCCTTTCCAATGCCCCGTCTGCTTCCGCTAGCCTCACCTCACACTGCCCCACCATTGACAAACATGGGGGATGGTGCTCGGACGTTCAAAATCACTATGGAATTCCTTCCTTCTAAGGCGAATCTAGGTGATGGTAGCATGCGGGACATAGAGAGCGGTACAATTGTGAAGTGGGAGATTGATTTTGCAGAGATTGATCCACAAGACCTGAAGAGCATGGAAGAGAAGGCAGTGAAGAATGTGGTGGAAAAAATTGGGGAGAGCATTTTTGGGGGTCCAGAGGAAGAGGTAGCATTGTTACGGTTTGATACGTGGAAAGGAGAGTATGTGAGAATTGAGGATGGTGAAGAGATGGTTGGTAGAATCGATCGACAAGATAGCTGGAGAACCAAATAGACTATGTTTCATGCTGAGCTTGTTGATTTGAAATCAAATTCTAAGGTTTGATATGTGCCCTCAAAGTTAGCTTCACATATGGTAGATGAAGATTGGGCTTCAGAGAGGCAGATAATGCCCATGTGTACAGGTGAAGTGACATTATTACATGAGGGGGTTGATGCAGAACAGGGCTCTGATGGTGTTGCAAGGGTTGTTTCTGTTGATTGGAATTCAATATAATTAAATGACCCAACTGATTTAGTCATTGCACCAATGGATGACACAGAGATGGCCAAAAAAATTAGCATTCCAGTAGCTGATGAAGATAAGGAGGAGAAGGATGGTGAATCTAGTATGCCTACTGATACTGATGCTAACAGAGATAGAACTAAAGATGTGGATGGACAGCTAATGGAAGATGCTGCTGATGATGTAGATGATGCACATGATGATGATTTGGTAAATGTGTATGACAAGGAAAACCCTGTTATTGAAGTGGGAAAGTTGTTCCTAAACATGGATGAGTTTAGGATGTGTTTCAAGACTTATGCAGTCAAACATGAGGTTGATGCCAAGACTAAGTGGACCGATTAAAAGAAGTTTTATGCAAGATGTAGAGGTTTTGATGGAAGTGCCAAGCCTTACAAGTGGTACATATCTGCTAGACACCAACCTGATGGAAGTACCATTAGGTTGAATCAAATCCCATACCAACATACTTGTATTACAAGTTCACAGAGAGTATCAACCATGACATCACAGCTTCGGATTGCAGAAAAGATCACTACTATTTTAGCCAAGAAACCAAACACTACTTCAAAGAAACTTAAAGTAGACTTGGAAGAGCAATACCCCATTAAGGTGAAGTATAACACGGTGTGGAAGGCAAAACAAAGTGCAATGAAACAATTATATGGTGACTGGGCAAATACTTTTAGGATGCTTTATAATTTCAAAGCAGAGGTGGAGAAGAGGTCACCTAGCAGTGTTGTGGAGATATATACTAAGGCAACAGAGGATGGAAGACTCCTTTTCTCTAAGTTTTTATGGCTTTAAAGCCTTGCATTGATGGCTTCAAGGCGGGGTGCCGTCCATATTTGAGAATAGACGCATCAATTTTGACTGGCCACTGGAATTGTCAATTGGCAGCTTGCAATGCTTTGGATGGACACAACTGGATGTTCCCTGTTGCTATTGGCTTGTTTCAGTCAGAGACATAGGTCTTGTGGACATGGTTCATGATGCAGTTGAAAAGATGCATAGGGCCAGCGTCACCTTTGGCTGTCCACACAGATGCATGCAAATGGCTAGAAACGCAGTGAAGAATGTTTTCCCCTATTGTGAGTAGAGGGAGTGCTTCGGCCATATGTGGATGAATTTGATCAAAAAATTCAGAGCAAAGAATTTGGTTGCATGTGGCCAGCAGCAAGATCTTACACTAAACAAACACATTCATATCATCTTGGTAAGATAATGACAGCATGCCTTGACTTTGGTCCATGGGTGAACACCTACCATTTTATATTATGGTATAGGTTAGGATTTAACACTGCATCAAGTGTGATCATATCAACAACAACTTAGCAGAAAGTTTTAACAACAATGTGAAGCAGTTAATTTTTTTTCCTGTGCATGACATGGTTGACCAAATCAGGATCATGATCATGCGCTTGTGGGAATTGAGAAGAAGAATTGGTGATTGTCTACAAGGGGATAAGCTTCCCGCAGTGGTACAACAGGTGGTCAATAGGAGCAGAAATCTTTCACATTTATCTGTTGAAAAATCTTCTATGTGGGGTGCTGAAGTTACAGATACCAAAACTGGTAGAAGGCATGTTGTTAACACTGAAATGCATGATTGCACTTGTTTGGAGTAGCAACACACTGGGAAACCATGTGATCATGCCATACTTTTCTTGGCCTCCCGATCGAAGATAAACATGCACCCATATGTGCACGAATATTACTCAGTAGCAAGATTCAAGGCTGCATATGCAACTCCAATTCCAGCACTTACAGATCAGTCTCAGTGTCCTGAAGTGGAAATTGAATTTTCCATGTGTCATCCCCTAACAAAAAGAAAGGCTGGCTGGCCTAAAGAGAGTAGATTCAAGGCATGGTTTGAGAAAGGTGGGAGTAGTAAAAAGGGCAAGGGAAAGAAGGATGGAAAGCCAAAAAGTTCCCAAAAAGGTAACAAAAATAGATGCAAATTGTGCCAGGAACTTGGGCACCAAAAGGATATATCTCCAAACTGTTGTTACACTCCTGAAAAGCTGAAGTATGTGGGCATATGTTTGCCATGGTTACTATTTTGTTGCATCTTTCAATTACTAACCAGTTGACATGCTTTATCTTTTTAGGAGGAAGCGTGCAGGTGAGCCCCTTGTTGTTGAAGATTGTTGGCCCACGAAAAAGGCAAGAGGCAATGGCTGTAGAAAAAGAGTAGTTTTGGTGAAACAATACACATTCAACCAGACTTGGATGGTGCAGTGCAAAATGAGCAAGACTTGGATGTGCTGCTGCAAGATCAGCAAGATTTTCATGTTCTGGTGCCAACTGAAGATATGGGTACCTCTGAAGATATTCCAGATGATGTTGTGCAAGCTGAGCCTATATTGGAAGTTGAGTTGCCAACTGAAGATATTCTAGCAAATGTGGTGCCAACTGAGCTTAATTATATTGGAAGTTGTGTTGCCAACTTATGATATTGGGTCCGATGATACTTCAAGTATTGTGGTGCAAAATGAAGTTGCTGTTAGGCAGTCCAGTGAAGAAAATCAAGAGCTTGAGTGAACTGGGTGTTGTACAATTAAAAACAAGCATTGGTAAAAAGAAGAAGAAGAAATCGAGTGGTAGGAAGAAGCAAAAGTGAAAATTTGTTGAAACTTGTGTATTGCTACTATGCCATAGAAATATAACCTTGCCTAAATTTGTGTAATGGTATTTTTCCTTTGATATGATATGTATTTTTGTAATACTATTTAAGTTTGAGACAAGATTCAAATTTGAGCCGAAATTCAAATTTGAGCCGAAATTCAAATTTGAAGTTATTTGGTATGTGCTATTGGTGTTACAATGATTTATGTATTATTATTCATGTTAGTTCATTAACCCGAGCAATTTTATGATGTGAAACTCTGAACATGAAAAATGTGCTCCACATGAGCTCCAAACCCCTCCAAAGCTAGGGAAAACAGACCAATTTGTAAGCAAGTTTTTTTCGACCTTCTCTAAATGAGCCAAAAAATGAAACTTGACATCTAGTGTGTGTATATAAGAGTCCTTCCTGAGATTGGATCGTTTCGATAAAGTATGACATGTTTAACACTTAACCCAAGCTCACTTCTCTTGAAAACTCCACGACCTCGTTCTTGGTAGCCACTTTTGTGAAGGTTTTTTCATGAAAACATTTGTAGTCCAAATTTCTTATTTTTCCTAGATACTTAGTCACATAGAACGATGATTGGCACAAGTTTTATTTATTTTTTGATTTTTTGAATTAGCTATGCTCAACCCTAGCCGTTGAAAACCTCTCAAAACACCTCAAAACCCCGCACCCATCTGGGCCATTGGTTCGCTGTGAATGGATGGTCTGAATCAGGCACTAGGTCTACGTCGGCGATCAGTGGGCTGCACTCTGATTGGCTGTTTCGAAGATGCTGGATATTATAACACGCAGCACTCTATACCATTGGATGGATGTGAATAGAAGCAATGGTCTAGACCAGGAGCCACGTCACAGATTCGCGGGCTGCACTTTCACTGGCTGGTCGTTGTAGCCTATTTTTATGGTGGATAAGATTGAGCAGGCCTGCCATGTGTTGTTTGTCTTAATTAAAGCGGCCCACCTGTTGGACCGATGGACACCACGCTGACCCGCTCAAATCAGGCCTAAAAAGCATGCATGCGTGTGCGCGCAGGCCTATGCCGCCTGCCCTCGCAGCGTTCGACTTTGCATGCATGCGAGCCCTCGTTGCATTATGGTTATTCTAGATGCCCGACCATCGCTAGCCGCTGCATGCATGGCATCGAGATTATCTCTCCACGTGCGTTTTTATGGCCAGTGTGCTATGCGGGCGGTTGGCATTACTACGATGATGCCACACTTGCACGCGCGTGTACACACAGGCTGGCTTGGGTGCTCGATGCCACATTGCCCATTGAGTAAAATGCATTGATGGTCACTGGACTTGATGTGTACGCTCACTTTGGTCATTGTACTTAAGAATACAGTCAATACGGTCATTATATACGTGTTATGGTGATTATACGGTCACTGTCACACCGTATAGCTCTGTATTTTATATAGTTGACCAGTCAAACCGTCTGAATGACGCCTTGTCAGCTCACTGTCTCTCTACCTAGGCGGGGCTCACCTCAATGGGTAGAAAGAAAGAAATGGATGGAAAATAAAACAATGCGCAAGTGAGAGAATCGAACGACTAACCTAATGCTGTGAGGCCAGCACGCTAGCGAGTTGAACTGAGTCTGCCTATTATAGGTTGCATTCACGTGACAACTATGGTTGGGCGGCTGTTGACTGTACGTGCATATTTGTGTTTGCGTATATGTCTTGCGCACTTCAGTAGGAGATAATCTCGTCTTCGTCCCTGGCAAAGAATGCACCATCTTTCGTCGTAGATGGTGGTGGTTATATATTGCAGCCTCCATTTTGAAAATGTCCGATAGTGCAGCTCATGTGCAACTCCGTGTGTTCTTGCATGAAGTGTTCGGTTGGGCATCTGATAATCAGTATTTTTTTTTTATTTTGTGGGTGATCATCAGTATTTTTAGTTGTTCAGGCATCTGATCATCTTTTTTTTTCCAGGTGATCATCAGTATTTTTAGTTGTTCAGGCATCTGATCATCTGTTTTTTTTTTCTTGCGGGTGATCATCAGTATTTTTAGTTGTTCAAATTCCGTCAATGAACTCTAGACCGGCTGTTGGATCTTGGATGTAACGATAATATAGTGCGAACAATTAATGGGCTCCAGACCGGCCATGTGAACCTAAGCAAGCTTACTTATTTGTACTTATATGGTTACTTCATGCATGAACCAACCAGGCTCAACGCCGGGAGCCAGTCTTCGTGCATGAACCAGCCAGGAGCGACGCCGGAGAAGCCGTGCTGCAGGACAGAATACAGGGCGCCGTCGTGGGAAAGCTGTGCCGTAGCACATCTCGCACGCGAAGTACTTAAATGTCGCCGCAGACCACGCGCGCCTCCAAGCACCCTCGTGCGGGGGTGCCTTCCGGCGGCCCGTCGACGGCGAACTGCCGAGCAACATCACGGCGCTGCAACCCGGACAGCATTGGCACAATCTTATTGGCGTCTGCTTCAGCAACATCACGGCGCTGTAACCCCGACAGCATCGACTTCAGCAACTACAGGCGCTCCTCGACCGCGTGTTAGTGCGTGCGCAGATAACCTGGCGTTGCTTTTATTTTTTTTATTTTCCTTCCACAACTAACAGGTGGGACCTATGCATAGGTGGAGAGAAACTAAGCTGACAAGGCGTCATTTGACCGGTCAACCAAATAAAATACGAAACTATACGGTGTGATAGTGACCGTATAATCACCGCGACACGTATATGATGACCGTATTGACTGTATTCTTGAGTACAGTGATCAAAGTGAGCACACATGACAAGTGCAGTGACCATCAATGCATTTTACTCTTGCCCATTTCCCATGCCATTACAAGGGGAGAGGAAAACAAAATGGCAAAATGGTGCACCTCGGCTATTTAAGCACACACAAGCCTACATCTTCCTCTCACTCTCCTTCCTTCATCTCCCATCGTCCCAACTAGCCCCTTCCTCTTCACCACAAGCCGTCCGAGTCGTCCCAAGATCCACTCGAAGCGAAGATGCAATTCACCTGGGCTACCTACTGTGTGCCATCCACCTTCCTCGAGAGGCTCTATCCTGCCGGAGTATGGTTGGAGTACACACTATGGGTTTGGGCAATCTCGAGGTGGAGGGGGTCAAGGGGGCTGACCGAGTTCTTCCTCTCCGCCGGCTACCGCCACCTCTCGAGGGGCTCTCCGGTCATGTTCTGAGTCGAAGAGATCACCAACAACAGCTATCCTATCGGGCTTACGATGAGGTTCACCAACCCCTTCGACGCCTACCACCTCCTCCGCCGTATTTTTTTGGTGTGGATGCGAGTTCATTGCATTCACCATGTACAATATGTTCAGTGACTTCGACGGCGCCTTCCCCGCCGATGAGCGCATGCACACCCTCCCGTACCCCACCGACGACGACAAGTGAAGGAGTTGGCCATGGAGGAGAGCAGTCGGCCCTGGAGGAGTTGGCCTTGGAGCAAGCAAGCAAACTGGTGGTGTTTTATCTTATCTAGGGTGCCATTTTATCATTGTTGTGTTGGGTTGAACTATCTATATAAGTTGTAATGGTACTATGTATGTCGTGCTTGAGTTTATCTATCTTAGTTGTAATGTGGTACTATCTAGCTATGTAATGCTACTACTTATGCTACCATATTGATGTATTTTATCTGGTTTTAGTTTTTTCTACCTAGTTGATATTGGTCAAATAATATATGTGCTTGATGTTCTATCTAGTTTCCTAGGAAGATTCCACTATGGACATGCTAGTGTATGGGTATCTAGGCACTGGCTAGTAGGGTCACCCTAGCTAGTAGGTGTAGGGTGCATTTTTATTTTTCTCGATCCGAAACCATGGACATGCAACTAAGACATGCAACTAATTTAGTTCATGCAAATAATTATTGGATTAACTCAAATGCCCAAAATAAATATTTCTGTGCTCCTAAAAATATTGGATTGAATTTTACCTCTGGCTAATATTTTCAGAGCAAAACAAGAACATTTTCTTGGACCTATTTGAAGCGAATTTTTACTTGATCATTTCCAAAAATAACTTCCGAGGCTTTCACATACCCCATTTAATTCAAAAACAAATCAAAACATGAGTGGACAAGTTTCATGGAACCGTAGATATGCATGACAACAATCACAAAACAATAGTGGACAAGCAACAAATATGTAAAGCAAAACAAAATAAGTTACAATACATACGGCCCAACATTTATTCGACAGAAAAAATTGTCCAAAGTTAAAACAAGTAAATAAGTATATGTTTGTTAGAAGTTTATTTGCCGAAGCTACATTTTATTTTGAGGTTTTAGTCGAAGCATTTTTTTCAAAACATGGGTGCCTCAATGCTATAAAACAGGGTTGTTGCCCTTACGAGGGTGGGCTGGTCTCTGTTTTGGCCTGGTTATTTTCTCATGGCCCAACATCTATTCGGCAGCAAGAGTTTCTTACTAGAAACTGAATTTCGGGGGTGTGCACCCTCTTAACTGAAGAACAAGAATAGAGCATGAACACTGAATATTTCTGCTTCGACATGAACTTGGCATGGTGCACAGATCGCATCCTCTGCCCTGACAGACCTAAATGCTCCTTCTAATGACAGATGAACAACAAGTAAAACAAAAACAGAGCAATGATACAACAATAGAACCCCCCTGCCATGATCTTTGCTTGCTTCTACAAATCGATCATCTGCAATAGATTTTTCTTGATCTTCCTCAGTTCCTCGATCAGTTTAGACTCCAAGTGCAGTTTAACATTGCGCGCATAGCTCGCCATTGGCACGACTCTGCCCGCCCCTCTGTCCGAGATCCCCAAATTCTCCATCTGCGGCACCCCGCCTAAATTGAGCTCCCAGGTTGCGGCCCCGCTCGAACAATGTAGCCCTCGAACCGAATCCTCTCAACATAATCATCCATCCACTCGAAATGGGTGCATTTCTACAGGATCTGAAAACAACAATACGAACCCTAAATTCCAAATCCATGGGGAAAAAACAAAATATCAAGAAATCAGAGGCTAAGAACTGAGATCTAACCCTGCCATCCCTTCCTGCCATTGTTATGCTCAAGCACTTCACAAATTCCCGCCCAAGATTTCCATTCTCATCAGTCCTACTGACCCACCGTTTCAGAGCCTCTGGGCGTGGGCAGTCAGGGCACGTTGTGAGCGGCACTTGACCATACTGACACCATTTTGAGTGCGTGGCGGAGGAGGTGGACATCTGCAATAGATCGCCGGAGAAGAGGAAGAATGGGGAAAGGGGAAGCAATGGACGACGATGGGCGGACGGGCACGGGCGGTCGTCTCTTTTAGCTGCGAAGAGGTGGGTCCCGTGCTTACTGGACAAGTGGTGGGTCCCGCGCTTACGTGGATAAGTTGTGGGTCCAGCCCCTAACAACTAATGAGGGCATCAATTCTGCTTAAGGGTCATGTCGTGTCTGGGCTATTTGCTCGCTCAAAAGTGTCTCACCAAGGCTATTCGGACGAAAAACGTCGCTCTCCTTCCAATTCTCACGAAAGATGTCGCACAGGAGCTATTGACCCATTTTACCAAGTGATAGTCTTTAAATGTTCTCGTTCCTCAACAAAATTACCCCCAAGCTTCATAAATTGGTTAATGGTCAAGGTCAGCAGTCACATTGCACCATAGATTCTACATGGTGAGCAACATAACATACACTAAATTTTCTAGTTTAAATAGTTCTACTCTAAAGCTGAAACACTCAGCTGCTCTGCAGCGATTGCTGGACCTGGGGAGCTGGCCAGCCGACCATCGTGTAGCGCAGTGGCCATCCGCGTCTTCAGGTCCTGCCATGCTCCACGACAAAGGAAGGATACTTGCGAGTGCAAGGTTAGTTGCGTAAGTACTCAGTAGTACTACAGTTTTGTGTGTATGTTTCTCCTCATAATCAAAATTAATTGCTGAGATCTCTCAATGGAGTACTCTTCCATGGACAAGCCGGTGAAGGAGCTGGTGCCCACCAACACGACTTCGACCCAAGCAAATACCTCAACCGAGAAGTAGCGAATGAGGTTGGCAGGTTCTAGACGCACAGTGGCTGGAACTTGATGCTTGCGGTTATCTGCGAGGCGTGCTGATTTTGTTTAGGCCGCTCTTCGGAGACCAGCTGGACAGTGGAAGGAGGTGTGGCGAATAGGAGGAGCCTTGCTGGTGGGTAAGCAAGAACGAGGCAAGTTTGAGCACATGATTGCGAGCTTCATGTAATCATGTAAGGGGAAGATGCCTCCACAACGAGGGAGAGAGTAAAGAAGCTTCATATCAAAGCAGACGAGGCTCTGCTTCCATATTGTACCTCCAAGTTCCAGGTTTATGACATGTTTTATTCCATTTAATAGAATTCCTAATTTTTGCTCAATTTGAGCAAACTGACGCCACCTTTTACCCCTTTCATTTATTTTTATGTTATGTCTATCTAGTTGGCCCCACATCGACCATGCCATGCCTGTCGTCGACACCACCATGACGCGAGACAACGCCACCTTCCTACGCACATCCATCAAGACCCATCCGACGTTGATACTCTGCTACACCATACTATCGAGACCAGCCGTCGATGAGATGGTTGATGCCAAGCCGCTGCACCTACATGCCATCCCACGTCGACTCAAAACTACCAAGCAACTCCACCACCATGGGCAGCACCCGGCCGACACCTTCGGGAAGGAACATGACACCAAGGTGCCATCGTTGCCCGAACAGAGGCTTTCGCCTGCACTGATGGCAGAGGTGGGACGAACATGATCCACACTGAATCCTCCAAGAAGGGAATCGACGCCGAGGGGTGTGGACTTTGGTGAGGCCACAACGACGGCCTGGAGTTCCCCCCTGGTCCATGCGCACCCGCTAGATTTGTCCAGGCAGCACCAGTAAACGTCGACCGTAGTCCAGGTACCGAAACCAGCATGAACCGAAGTAGATCGAGTCAGAGACGACACTTCCCATGGAACTCCGGCCTGCCAAAAAGGAGCTGCCACCTCTACGTTGCCCACACAACAATGGAGGGCCACCCATCCGCACCCGCCGATGCCGCACGTCGGGCAGGCCGCACCGATCGAGGCCGCTGACCTGAGATCCAATATATCAGCGGCCACCGCACCATGAGAGCCAGAGACAACCACGTCTGTGTCCGTCCACCGCACACGCTCCCGTGCACCGTACGCGCTCGCCGCGTAGTCCTGGTGCCTCGCCACGGTGATACATCTCCAATGTATCTATAATATTTTATTGTTCCATGCTATTATATATTCTGTTTTGGATGTTTAATGGGCTTTATTATACACTTTTATATTATTTTTGGGACTAACTTACTAACCCAAGGCCCAGTGCAGATTGCTGTTTTTTCCTATTTCAGGGTTTCGTGGAAAAGGAATATCAAACGGAGTACAAACGGAATGAAACCTTCGGGAGAGTGATTTTTGGAACCATATCTTCATGGAAGACTTGAAGTACACGCGAGGGAACGAAAGAGGCGGCCACGAGGGTCCAGCGTGCGTCCCCTCCCCCTGGGCGCGCCCCCACCCTCATGGCCCCCTGGCTCCCCCGATGCCCTCCTTCCTCCTATATATATCCATGTACCCTGAAAACATCGAGGCAAGAGAGAAAACCCTAATTCCACCGCCGCAACCTTCTGTTCCCATGGGATCCCATCTTGGGGCCTGTTCCGGAGCTCCGCCGGAGGGGGGATCTACCACGGAGTGCTTCTACATCAACACCATAGCCTCACCATGAGTTGTGAGTAGTTTACCATAGACTTTCGGGTCCATAGTTATTAGCTAGATGGCTTATTCTCTCTTTTTGGATCTCAATACCAAGTTCTCCCCAGTCTTTGAGGAGATCTATTCGATGTAATCTTTTTGTGGTGTGTTTGTCGAGATCCGATGAATTGTGGGTTTATGATCAAGATTATCTACGAGAAATATTTGGTTCTTTTCTGAAATCTTTTATGTATGATTATAATATCCTTGCAAGTCTCTTCGAATTACTAGATATATAGTTCTTGCAATGGGAGAAGTGCTTGGCTTTGGGTTCAATCTTGTGGTGTCCTTTCCCAATGACAGCAGGGGCAGCAAGGCACGTATTGTATTGTTGCCATCACTACAAAAAAAATACACTTCCATGATGATACGTGTTTGTCATAGTAGGTCACGTTTTCTGTCATGCATGTACATCCATGACGATTTTTATGACAGAATCAAGATAGTTATACCTGTGATGTCGTAGAAGTGTTCCATGACATTACCAAAATTATCATCACGAAAGTGTCCACTTCCATGACGATAAATCGCGCGTCACAGAAGTGCTTTCGTCAAGAGTGACCGACACGTGTTATCCACCGTAACGGAACGCCGTTAAGCTATCGGGTCCGGTTTTGGATGCGATAACCCGTTAACAGCCCCGACCAATGGGGTTTTTCCACGTGTAAAATCATCATTGGCTGGGGGAAACACGTGTCGGCTCACCGTTGGGACAGATGTCATCCACTCATTGGACACAAAGCGCCTATGATACGTCGAGACGTGGCACGACCCAACAGAGGCCCGTTCCTATGAAAAGGCTGGCCCGTTTGACTTGGTCAAAAGATGGTGGACCGGCCCACGGCAAGCCTGTTAACGGCATGTTCGCATATAGCCCATTTACAGCCCGCTAACCCAGTGCCCATTTACGACCTATCCGAATTAGGCCCATTAGCGTCATCTGGGTCGTCCAGTATAATTCCAGCCTGTTTTAACTTTCGGCCCATGTATGGCCCATGACGTCTTTCGGCCTATGATACGTCGACACGTGGCACGGCCCAATAGAGGCCCATATAGGTTAAAAAGGCTGGCCGAGTCAAAGGCCCATAGTACTTACTCAGCTACTAGTGGGCCAGCCCAATAACAGCCTGCTTAATAAAGGCCCATTTACGGCCCGAAGCCAGATCTGGTCCGTTAATTGTTCGCCGAATATTTGGGCCCATTTAAGGCCCGAAGCCACATCTGGCCCGTTAATTGTTCGCCGAATATTTGGGCCCAAATACAGCCCAGTGACTTTCTGCCTGTTAGAGGCCCGATGTAGACATGGGCCCATTTCAGCCAGGTGTACTTTCGGCCTAGGAATGGCCCGTGCTGCCCATGGGCCATATATGGTCCAACAGGACATTGGGCCCACTAACGGCCCGTGATAAAGGTGGCAACAATTAAGCCCAACGTGACTTTGGGCCTCTTAAAGGCCCATGATATTAGTGGGCCAACTAGGGCCCGAGATATGTTTCGGCCTGTTACCTGCCTCGATATAACTGGGCCTAAAAAGGCCCTGTCTACATTTTAGCCTGCTGAAGATCCGTCGATGACTAGTGAAAATTGAGGCCCAATATGCATTTCGCCCTGCTAAAGGCCCATGGTTTCATCTGGGCCGTAACAGGCCAGTACAATATTCATCATGTTAATGGCCCAACGCTACCTAGGCCAAACTAAGCGCTGGATCCACAAAAGGCCCAACTAAAATATAGGTCGGTGTAAGTTGTGGACCTCGCGCAAGGTGTGAAGGCCCCAATGATTCGGGCCCAAGAAAGATGCAGGCCGGCCCAATTGTGGTCCGCTAAACACCAGGCCCGTTACAGGTGAATGTTTCGGCGCGATCGACTACATCTGATTTTTTTCAGATAGCGAATGATGGCAGTAACTAGTAAGAATTAAGAACAAACCTACACGATACAATAAAGGATTTATGGTATATTACATCCATTGGGTATCGAAGTTCGCCACTAGTGATCATAACGCGCAACGAAGAGGCAGATTAGAAAAACTGGGCACCATTGTAGGGTAACAAAATAATACTGAACCGAGACCACTTCCAAGACAGTTCAAGAAAGGTTAGCCTTGCGCGGCAACTGCTGCGCAAGCTGCTAAGCAAGGCTGTGAGACCGGCCTAGCATGTCGGTCATAGCTTCCAAGTGTAGCTGTTTAGCGATGAGGTTCTCATTGGTGTTCTCCACAACTTTTCTTAGAGATAGGACTTCAAGTCGAAGTTGAGTTGCAGAATGCCTTTCTGCTAGAACTTGGGACTAAAGAAGTCGAATGGATTCAGAAAACGAATTATGTGAGCTTGTC
Source organism: Secale cereale (assembly GCA_902687465.1). Lineage (NCBI taxonomy): Eukaryota > Viridiplantae > Streptophyta > Magnoliopsida > Poales > Poaceae > Secale > Secale cereale. The sequence continues at coordinate 243,237,927 of LR738711.1, forward strand.
TGATTGCTAGTCTCAAGCAACTTGAACACTGCATCAAGACAAGACATTGGGGTTGTCTCACTATCTTCAAGATGTTTTGCCTTCTTTGCTACAATATATGTTGGGTTTGTCTCACAGCCTTCAGCAGACTTGTGCATGCCATCAGGCATATCACCCTGAAACAAAGTAGTGAGATGATAGGTTTTGCACATGTATAAACAAAGATGATAACTGTGCTGTCAATTCCATCCAATTTCAAATTAGAAAATAAAGAGTAAGTTCAAAATATCAATAGCATAATTTGGCATTGTTCATAATGCGGGGGGCTTCACCACACTACTGGATTACCATGTCAACGTAACAAGCATAGATGAAGGGCAAAGAAAATCATTGTATCTATTTTGGTTAATGTGCATGGCATGTTGTTCATATCATCAGCCACATGAGTAAGATAAAATAGGAGATGACAAGGTGCAAACATGGGCTGCTTCACCACACACTGGATTATAGATCCACAAAAACAAGCATACATATAGGGAGTATTGAGTAATGTGCATGGTATGAATAAGGAATTTGGTTTTACAAGTAAACATTAGAACTTACGGTTCTTGCGAACATGCATTTTGGTAGAAACAACAAACTAAACAGCAGTAAACGATAGGGAGTATGAGCAAATTAAACAGCAGTTGAGGATAAAGTCTTTAGAAGGACTGACTTACATTAACAGTTAACACCGGCTTTAGAATGCCCTTCTCCATGTCAAGGGAAGTATAACTCAAGAATTTTAGCACAACATCTTCTTCATAAGCATTGCCTGTACTCTACATTTTGTAGAGAGTAATTATAGATATGATAATACTGGAAGGGATATAGGATAATGAAGATAAGATGTAGATTGATGCTACATAATCAACTACCAATCCCTGGAAGTACAAGCATTATAAGACAAAATGTACTGACAAGAGCAATGGGCTACACTTCTGCACTGGCATTGTCTGTGTATTCTACTTTTTCGTAAGATTAAATATAGATCTGATCTTTTTAGTAAATGGTGGGCGAGGGAGATAAGATGCAGAATGCTACACAATGAACCAATCCCTCTTCCCATAATACAAGAGTGTTTTGAACACTGGTGTACTGTACAAAATGTTCTTATATTATGGGATGGAGGGAGTACCTGTTAATGTATGTACAGTGATAGACAACGTCCAGTCCTTAAAAGAGGACTGCAGAGCTAAACCTCTTCAAAAGCATTGGGTTGATTCTAAATTTAAGTAAGAGTCTATACGGATCTTATAATGTCCACCAAATGGACGATAACAAGGCAAACATGTGCAGTTATGCTACATAATAAAACAACTATGAAAGTAAGTATGGTCATACAGGGCAAGAGGTACTCACAAGAGCAATGTAGTGTGCAGTATAGTTGCGAGATTCTACGGTCCCTTGAGAATGAATGTTCTTCTGCTAACAGTTTTCGTACAAGTGAGACGTTAAGGCAAATGCAGAAATGTAGTTCAAATTGTGATGTGATATCATAGATAGTACCTTACATTGCAGCCGAGACCAATGTGTAACAAGATTATTCCAGTCACCGTCGGATAAATGTAGCACCGAAGACTTTACAGAAATTTCGTCTAGAGGCTTGCCATCGAAGTGCACTTGCCTCAGGTAGGGACGATACTTCATCAACGAGTGCTTGAAAAGCGTAACCAACCCTTGCTCATCTTCACAATCCAGTTTGGTCCTTGCCTAAGAATGAAATCTTGTGTATTCTATCAGCAGAAACATATGCAGCAATGACCATGAATAACATTAGTACATTACTTACGCGTAAGTTGCGGAGGAAGACTGGAAATTGTTCTGTGTCTGCGGTATAATCTTTCCATGAAGGAAAGATGCGCAAAAAGTTCCTGACAACAATATAAGCTTTGTCTTCTAAACTGGGAAGAAATGGAACAGGGGTCCTATTTGCTGCAATTGGGGCTCTCTCTGGTTCAAAAAGGGATTTGGCAACTGGATTTGGTGTACTCTTTGCTGGAATGGGGGTTTTGCATCATAGAGCTGGTGCTATGTCAACTGACATAATCATAATGTTTGCTGCAGTCAGGGTCTACTGAGTTGGGGCATCAGAAATGGCCAGTGTAGTAGGGCTAGAGTCTGCTAGAGTTGGGGTGTTTTGTGGGTCACGTGATATTGCAACTACACGTAATGGGCTATTTGATTTATTAGGTGCCACTACCTTTTCCAAATGCTTTGCTTGTGCTCATCCACAAATCAACAATTGCCCTCTTTCTGGTGAATGTCTGATACAAAAGAACAACATTTGAATGGATAAATATTGTATGATGATAGATGAAATATGTATTGAAAATGGATATGCAGGGCGTATTCACATACACGATGTGTAAACTAAGCTAATGGCAGTTCAACAAAGTAGAAGCAATGCAAAGCATCAGTTGCAAGATATGTGCGACAAATATAACCTTGGAAACTTAAAGCAAGCACCTTAATGGGTGAACAAGATAGGGCATCTTCCTCTGACTCCTCCACTAGGGAGCTACATTGACTTAGGTCTCCCTCTAGCTCAGAATCACTGTTAGGATCATATTCTGAGCATCAATCTGTAGGTGGAGAGCGTTTGCATTGCATTGCATCCAGACTTGATTTCAGTCCCTTAATGCCAAGTTTGACAGCCATGGCATTGTTCTGCTTTATTCTTTTCATGCACGCAAGCTCATAATCATTATGATGCTGTTCAGAATCTGAGATTCATGAAAACATAAAAAGTAGTCAGATTATCTATGGAATGCATTGCGGATTCAACTCGAAGAGTGTCTCCCTATAAACCCCTGCATATGCAAAGTTCACCCCCAACCGTGCTGACCAGACCACACACAGAAATACAAACCCCTTATGTCTCTATAACAGGCAGACACACATTTCAAAACTGAAGTAGGAACATTAGAATCATATGAAATTCGTATTTGAACAAATAAACTAAGGAATTATGAGTGGCATAATGTTTAGCTTCAAGGGTGGAGTGTTGATAGTGCGACACAAAGCAAGTAGGCAGATTGTATTCCATGTAAAAGATCGAAGCCTATGTAAAAGCTAGAAATGGCATTTTCTTTCTATACAATGCAGTGTTCGTTGCCCACACATGATGGAAGAGATCACATAGAGAAATACTATTCACTCATGTCTACAGTTGCAGTATTTAGAAACATGGTCCACCCTAAAAGAATATTGACAACAAATATGACAAGGCAAGCATAGATGTAGTGAATCAATCATTTACTTGTGAGCTTACTAGGACAAGTATGCAGAATTGTAACTGCAGTAAGAGACCGTCCAAAATCTGAATCAAGAAGTTTGTCTAGCACTTATTGTTTGCAACTAATCGACGTGAATAATTGGATATTATATCGAATGAGTAATAAAGACAAGTAAAACTGCCAACAAACCTATCTTGCAGTAGTAATCTGGGTCAATGTCACTACGACCAACAATCCAAAATGACTAGTGTTTGTTCCTAGGGCCGGAATTTTGAAAACCCTGTGAACTTTACAGGTACTAAAGATTACCGAAAAACATCTGAACCATTAAGTGTAGGTAGCACTGAGCACACAACAAACCCTAATGACAGTCCTGCCTAATGAGTAATGAATCAATTAGAAAATGGGTGATGAGGAGTGGCTGCTGAGTGTTGAGGACTTATCTCAGGATAAATCGGGTTGGCTTAGTGGGTGCTGCACGCCTGAGCCCTGAATGGACTGGGAAGGTAGGCACGGCGGCGTGCCCGGGCAGCGGTGACGCTGTTGGGCAAGCGGCTCCTGACCTCCGATTAGTCCGGCGTCTCCTCGTAGAGTCATGCCGTCCAGGGACGGCAAGTTGCCGCGAGGCAGGCGGCTGGGGGTGAGTAGAGATCGGAAGCGCGCAACAGAACAGAGGGGAATCGGGGCCTGAGATGACCCAAAATCCCAGGGTGGGCCGGCCCACCATGGGCACCCTGTAGAGATACACACCCGAGCGGCGAACATGCATTTTCGAAACTAATTTAGGAACATTTAGCTGACCAATTAAACGAATCTGTTTTAATAATATCAGATTCGTATTTGAACAACTAAGCTTGTTTAGCTTGATGGGTCGAGCAGTGCTATTATGACACGAAGCACATATTCGGATCGTATAGTGATCATAAAAGGGGGAAACAGGAGAAATGGTATTTAGCAGCCATTGTTTGCTTCAAACTAAGAACTAAATTCTAAGAGCTGAAAAGAAAGTAGAGTAACCAAGTTAAGATCTATTTTCTGGTTGAGATCAAAAAGTTGAGGAGATATGAAGTACCACCTCTCTTGCGGCCCCGTGTATGCATCGGGGGTGCGATGGCTGTCAGTGGTGTTGAAGCAGATCTGCGACGGTAGACGGGTGCATCGGGGGATAAGTCCCGTTGCGATGGAAGAGAAGGTCGTGTGAGCGGTCCCGGTAAAGAGGACGACGACGCCGATGAAGCGAGAGGACATGATGCAAGGCTCTTGGTTCGTCGCCGTGGATGAGAAACATCCATCTCTAGCAGTGGACGATGCGGTCTTGGTAGGCGCTCCGGCATGGTGGAGGACGGTGGCGATGGATTTGGTGGAGGACGGCGGCGATGGATGTGGTGGAGGACGGCGGCGATGGATGGGGTGGCGGATGAAGGCTGGTGTGGGGATGGTGTTGTAGCGCGGATGGTGTATGAATGGGAAAATGGTGGGAGAGGTACGGGGAACCATGTTTTTTGGGATGCGCCTGTCTGAAATATGGGAAAGTTACGAACTTAGCCCCCGTTTAAAATTTGGACGTCTCGTCGAGATACGACGCTAATCTCACATCTCGCCAATATTTGCCCAGAGCGATTTCGGCCGGGAGAGGGTGGTTGGCGCCCATGGTTGGCACCCGCGGTGTATGAACGGGGCTGACAGGTAGGGCGGTTGTGTCACGTCTGTGTGAAGTTATGAACCTTCCCCTATTGAAAATATTTGCTTACATCGATTTCGGCCGAGTAGAGTTTGTTTTGCCGCCCACCACTTATGAATGGGGAAATGGAGGGAGAAACAGAGGTCTTTCGGACGAGCTTGAATCAAATGTGTTTTGCCGCCCATGTTTGGCGCCCACCGTGTCGGAATGGGCTCAGAGGCGTTCGTGTCACGTCTAATTGAAGTTACTATCCTACCCCTATTTAGAGTAATGGAAATCGGGCCGATGGATTGTCCGTGTAATGGGTAGACAGTAATTTCCATCTCCCAAACACTTGGCTTCAGGCAGCCGACGTGGGAGTGGACATTTTGCCGCTTCTTTCGAATTTCGAGACAATAAGCATCCACGTTTACCCTGCCAACTAAATTCGAACCCATTTTGTATTCCTATACGAATCTTTATAAATCATTCTATGTGTTTTTATATATCTTCAAAAGGACGACAAAGATGTATTCCACTGTCATATATGAATATGGTTTACAAATGTCGATACTCAAATTCAGAAGCTAGAATCCAGTTTAAGGTGAATTCGAATATTTGGAACACTTCATGTCCAACTCAAATGTCACACGTAGCATAATGTGTACTCCCATTTAGATATGTACACAAGCGATGTATCAAGATTCAAATACCGAGTCCATCAACCAAGAATGTATAGAACTAACAGACATATAAATACTTATAGATTATATGGATCAATAATATCAACTAACATACATAAGCCAGGCCGCTGTACTTTTATTTGCTACAACAACATCCTTTTTTTAGCCAAGCTACTACATCATCTTGGCCCTTTCCGATGCGTGCCACTTATGGTCCATCTATACTACTATTATTGTTGAATGCACATTCAGCCCGATTGGCATATTTGTAGATCTGGCACAACAATCAAAATGAAATGTATCTGAGTCTTATCAATTAATATAGACTTGTGCTTAAATAAAATTACAAACCAAAAAACAAAAAACAAAAAACAATTATTACATGATCTCTAAAACAAATGGTTTGATTGATTACATGAACAAACAACACAAAGGTTATTCAATGATGGAAAGAATATTTCACCTATGATTTACCAAGTGGGAATTTAATTTCCTTTTTTCCTTCAGGACCTTAACAATGTGGTTAGTCTCAGCTCGCTTCATTTTGAAATCCACCAAATATTATATGGTTGTCTTGAGTACTGCTACTGATGGTGTTGTTTGCTTCCTCAACATGTCAACTTCATATCTAAGTGCAGAAGTAGAATCTCTTTCTACCATTAGTTTAGCCTCTAGAGCATCAACAGTTGGCAATTCATAATGCACGATTGGGCAGGTGCCACTGCTGTGGGATGATACAACATCCATGGGGACCTCGCTCTTTGATCTTGGGCTAACCTGTTTTGCCATTAAAGTTCCGATTGGATTCAGAAAAGTTGAAGTTAGCAAAACACCTCAACTGGGAGTTATAAAAGCAAACCAGTTAAATAAACAAGGAATTAAAGAGTTTCAATTCGATGCTGAAAAGTAGTTATTAACATCATTGTAACCCATTGTTGCACCAGCAAAGTAGTTAAACAAACAAGTTGCTATTTAAGTTCACACAAACAGGTAATTCTTAACAGTAAGTATCAAACACATAGATAGGCGCACTCTATAATAGGATTAACAGGCCGTGGCATTATGTAATCAGTAGCAAACTAAATTAAGCCAAGCAACATAATTGAACAATTTTGCAATAAGTGGCTAGCTAAAATTCCGACAAGCAGGTAACTGAACTTATGCGACATCTTTGTACATGCACACTGCAACTTCTTTTTCACTTACAAGGTTGTACGAAGGAGTCCATGGCATCAATTGCTTGGATACGCAGTCCCAATACTTCTTTCTTACCACACTGCATTGGTAAGTCGAATGGTTAATCTGGTAAGATGGTGCGTCCTTGATATGTTATATGAGGATGTGTAGTCACACTAGTTGTAGCCACACACATCACACTGGCTTTTACTGTATATTTCAAGCAATTACTTTTGGCATATCAAGATCTACGCAATCTAGAATAGGATGAAAAGACTGGCATCCTTCACATTATTGGCGAACTCAGTTCATAGAAACAAGCAATTCAACCATTCTGAGGGCAAATCAAAAGCGCCATTGGAATATTTTTCACTACCCCTATCATACACGCAAAAAGGGGCGACGCCACCATAGGGGCTGGTATGGGCGGCCGCCTCGGGTGGCTTGAAAGTGTGCACCTAGTTTGAGTCGTCCAGGTTGTCCCAGGCTAGTTTTGTTCGTCCCAACGCACGAGTAAGCAATGTGAAAAATGAAGAAAAATGTTTGAATTTGGATAGGCCAATAACATAAGTGCAAGGCAGGCCCTATAGCAGGCTCGCGGCCCAAACTAGCGCCTCCCATATCGATCGACAGCAGGAAAAATCCCAAATCATCCGCTCCAGCCTCCAGCCTGGTTCGCTCCTAACCTAGCCGCCGCTGGACAGACCGACACATCACTTCTTCGCACCCTCGTTGGAGGGCGGTCGCCGGGCATCAAGCGAACGGAAGGACAAAAATATGAAGATCCAACCCTGGGTGTAGCCTGCGTGCGAGGCAGCGGCGGCAGCACGGGCATGGCATCGAGCTTGCGCAAAGGGACAGTTGCAGCTTGCAAGAGTAGCATGCGCAACGAGCAGGTACATCACATCCCTGATTATATCTAATTCAACTCTTCAATTTCTGATCAATATTTAAACATGACGGTGTTGTAAAACTGCTGGTATCTAGGGAATCTATGAGAAAATGAAACCAATTTCTACTTATTTTATAACTCCCCCAATCAATACTGAACTGACTGAATCTGATGAATCTAATCAAGTTTCTGGTGCAAACATCCAAGCTCATGTTGTTCTTGAGCCTGAAGTGTCTAATGAACAGACTGGTAATGAAGGATTTGATGCAAACATTTTACATGCTCCTGGTGATGAACATATAGTGTCTAATGAGGCATCTAATGCAAGCATTTTGCAAGCTCCCATTGAAGGATTTAGTCTCTAATGATGAGCTGCTATGTTGAGAGAGACATAGAGATTTGCAGGCATTGATGACAAGCAAATTATAGTGCATTTTCATGGCTTGAGGAGACGACGAGGCAATCTACCAGAAAGTCCCCGTATCATGACAACGTAGCATACATACTTTTCTAATCTGTTGTTTGAAACTATTGGCATACTTGTGCAGGATAGATATATTGATATGCAGTTTGCGCACTGGTTATAGGTGCAATTACACTTCGATATTTTCAGCCAGAAAACGAATAATTCAGCAGGTACAGACCATGTTTGTAGTCCTTGTACACCATGTTGCATTTTGTGTTTTTTGGTGCTTGCATCATTTAGTGTTTATAATCTAAACTACTTTGGATCATTAGCTGGTTTTCAAAGTGCATGTAGCTTCACATTTCTCAAGTTATCTTTATTTCCGGAGTGCAAGTGCCTTCGTATTTTTTAAGTTAAATGTTCGCCCCTGGTAACTTGAATTCGTGGATCTGCCACTGCACACAAATCATACACGAATGCCAGTACGGATTAAATGAAATACAGGGACTTACGCTAGCTCGTTGTACAGGCTCACTACAGCTCTGCTTGCGCTTGGGATGTTCCATGTACAAGTCCATGTTACCACTTGCTTGGATGTGCAGGCCTTGTGCTCCTTGCATCCCCCTCTGCATTTTTGACACGGCGAATGGCTGATCAGATAAGAGGAATCGACCTTGCTGTTGTACCGAAGGACAGATACTTACAAGGCTATACGGGTGTGCAGGATGTGTACCAGATCCTGTAGCGCCGTCATGCTTCGCTAAAAAATGGTTTGCTTGTTTCAGATGATATCTCCAGAAGAAATAAGAGTTAAAGTCAGAGTTGGATAGGCGTGTAAGCTAAGAGAGCAGTGAAAGGATATCCAAACATCGTCGGAACAGTGCACAAGGGAGTGATGTGTGGATACCTAGTTTGGGCCAGCGTTTGGGCATGCTCGCCTAGCTAGAGTGCGGGTCACTTCAGAGCCGTTGAGGGCGATGCACTGGCGATGGCTGGCTGCGCACGGAAGCAGATCTTGAGTGGCAGCGGAGCGCTACGATGCGATGGACGAGACCGTTGGTGAAGCCCCAGCGGCCTCGGGGGGTGGAGGCACGATGATGTGCTCGGTGAAGTAGCCCCGGTGAGCAGGGAGATGGCATCGGTGAAGCGTACCTGATGCGGTGGAAGTCGGTGGCTGTGAGGCATGTCGGTTGCGGCGGCCGACGTTGTCGGTGGACCACCCGGTTTGGTGGACGAGGGCGTAGACGAGGTAGCTCTGGTGCGGTGGTGAAGCGCGCCCGTCGTCTTCGTCGTCGTCGCCCGACACAGAGGTGGGGAAAGAGACAAGACGAGGGGCAATTCGAACTTTGCTTGGGTTGGCGGCGAATTAGGGATTTGAGCAATCTGGGCGCGGAAGGGAACGGTGGAGAAGGGAGATTTTGCAGGGATGGAATTGGGGCCGCCAGATATTTCAATCCGAAACGTGGAAGCACAAACTTATTTTGCCGTCTGACACACGCGACCACCACGACACGACCCTGGTCTGCGTGGTGCGCCTACATTTGGGAATGCAAACGAATCTTCTTTCATTTGCAAACGAATCTGTATGTATTACCATGCCGGTGGTTTCCTTGCAATAATTAGTCATTCGAAACGAGATACTATAAATTAATTAATGAGGATTTATTTGAAAAAAATTGAAATGGTATCCACGCTAACGTGGTTTAGAGTGTGTGTCACATGATTAGTTATTTGAATTAGAGTGTGTGTCACATAGCGATCTCCAATTCTAACGTGGATTTCGCATTTCACTGTATCCACGCTACTTTTTTAATACAAATTCATATGTATATGATGAACACCATGGTAGTGAGAAAACTTTTGGATGGATTCAAACATATGACCTACAAAATAGCACAACAAATCGAATCAATGTCAGCATTTCGAAACCTAGTATGGCACGAATTCGAAATATTTACCCATATGCATGGCCCTCAGTTCAAATCTTACAATGCACACCAAATTGAAACATCGATATTAAGTGTCATACTATATACATTCAAATGTTGGATTTAGCCCCCCCCCCTGCACACACGCTACATACTTACTGTATCAGTCAATCTTCGTCTCCTAACCACCTTAGGAAGCTATCGGTTTCCAACACACATCCATTCTTTCTCTCCATGTTTCGATCTCTAACTCTCTCAACTACACAACCCCCCTTTTCCACTCTGTTACGGAATGTATTTACCTCACACACCCGCCATTGCACCCCATGCCTAGCTCTCTCTCCCTCTCCCTCTCACCCTCTCGCGCTAAATACATGCATTGCCTATATAGCCCCCCAATCTCTCGTGCGCATGCATGCACGTTGTCTATCTAGGTTACTCCCTCGAGACTGTCTCACTCTTTCTTCTGCACGGCGGGCCACACTTGCTCAATCTCGCTCTCTTTATCCGAGTCTCGTTTAACCTCAGTTTCTTTCACACACAAATGATATATCTCCCTGTGCGGGCCTCGATCGACACACTCTATACTCTCTCACGTAGATTGTCTATCTAGGTCAGTCCATTGAAGCCGCCCCCACTCTTTCGACCTCATGGCGGGCCACGCACTCTCTCTCTATCTATCTCTCTCTTTCTCTCTCCCCCTTTCTCTCCCTCTCTATCTCTTTGTATGTCTCGATTGACCTCGCTCTTTCTTGGACAAAAATGATATATCACCATGTTTGAGCCCAATTCGACTTATTCACATTGTATACTCTCTCACGCACATTGTCTATCTAGGTCATTCTCTCCAACCCGTCTCACTCTTTCGATCGCACGACGACCCTATGTGATCGATAGACCTTGCTTCCTCCCACGCACAAAATATATCTACACGTCTGTGGCTGGATCATCTCTCAAGCTCTATCTTACAACCCTCACCCTTGCCAAAAGCTCAATCGGACAATATCTCTCCAGAGCATATATATTTGTTCAATGAATGTGGGACCACACTCACTTTGTCCCTCTATCTATATGTCTCACGATTGACCTCGCTTTCTCACGCCGTATCTTCCACACATTGAAGCTACCTCTCCATCCCTTGCAAAGCAGGAGCTATTTACATTGCGAGGGGCACTCTAACCTTGGATTAATTTATGTAGGCATTTATTCTGGTCGGTTTAGATTATATTTTCGTAGCATTCGACCCACAACTACTCGAAACACCGTTGCAACCCCCGCAACTCCCCTAGTTGATTTCCCTGTGGCTCGGTCATCGCTCTCTCGCACGTCATTTCTCGCCTTCAACGTTGCACCATGGTATTATTGCAAAAAAGTCTGTTGTTCTCTTTAATTATTATAAATAAGCTACAAAACTACACACCGATAGTCCACTTGGAATGGAACAAATTGCGACTCACAAATTAAAGTGCTACAAACTACACACCGAGGGGCCCACATGTCATGAAACAAATTTGGACCCATATACAAATTAAAAAATAAAGGACGAGGATCGAACGTGCGACCAGGGCCTTCAATCCGCACATCAATAGGCAACATACATAGAACATCATTGTTTGTTGTACCTCCCTCTGTTCACATAATGTTTTTATATTACCACATCCCATTTAATTGATAACTTGTAATATTATTTTTAGTACTATTCGCCTTGACTTACTGGTGGGTTCCATGTGTGCTCTCTCTCTCTCTCTCTCTCTCTCTCTCTCTCTCTCTCTCTCTCTCTCTCTCTCCTCCCCTTCTGCGTTTAGATGCACATGCAAACACGAAGAACTCGCGGGCGATGTTGCCGTTGACCATATCTGGACGCGTTCACAAGTTATGGGTCTAGTTTCACGTGCTAGCAGCACTAGTTAGTGTGTACGTGCAATGCACGTTAATTTGGAAGTATATTAAGTGCATGCGGATATTAAGTAGGATATTATTTGCGTGTTATCATGTGATTAGCACTATTTTTGGCATGAAATTAACTGCACACTAAACGTGTTGAGCGCTCGACATTGAAGCAGTCTAGGCCGTTGGATGACAAGGAATACATGTGGCTTGATGACGTTTTATATTTAATTTGATACAGCTCTAGCAGAACATTCAATTGATCAAACCATAGACTTTGTTCAGTCTGACTCCGACTTTAAATTATACGATGATCGATCCAAAATAAACGGCAATGATAAACGTTCGGCTTTTAAGCATGGCAATCCGAACGTTTTTCATGGCAAATTTAGATTACGCGGCAGCGGCGGCGTCTTGCGGTGGGAAGCGGCTCCTCTGCCGTGCTTTGTGTGTCGTCGGGCCACTGACCGACAACGACGGCGGCGCCTTGCGCCGTTGTTGGCGTACTCCTGGATGTTGGTCTAGCTTCAAGGAAGGCCAAAATGTTCTGGATTTCGGAACGAGTCAACTAGCGGGAGGAGGCGACTGGCGTTGGTGCAAGGAAGCGGTCGGCGGCGGCCATCCATGCCGCTGAGGGGGGCACTGGCACCCGCAAGGGGACATGCGCTGTCAACGGCGCAATAGAGACATTCGTGTGCACGGGCACCAGCACGGGCGCGCACGTCAGTGCACTGATACGTCTCCAACGTATCTATAATTTTTTATTCTTCCATGCTATTATATTATCCTTCTAGGATGTTTTATGGGCTTTATTATACACATTTATATTAGTTTTGGGACTAACCTATTAACCCAGAGCCCAGTGCCAGTTTCTGTTTTTCCTTGTTTTTGAGTTTCGCAGAAAAGGAATATCAAACGGATCCAATTGATAAGCCAATTTTTGATGATTTTTTCTGGACCAAAAGAAGCCCCCGAAGCAAAAGAGTTGGGCTAGGAGAGCCACGGGCTGCCCACGAGGGTGGGGGGCGCGCCCTCCTATCTCGTGGACAGCCCAGAAGGCCCCCTGACTTGTGCCCTACGCCAGAAAATCCTATAAATACTGAAACCTTCGGAAATTAACCTAGATCGGGAGTTCCTCCGTCGAAAGCCTCTGTAGCCACCGAAAACCAATGTACACCCGTTTTGGCACCCTGCTGGAGGGGGGCAATCCCTCTCCGGTGGCTATCTTCATCATCCCGGCGCTCTCCATGACGAGGAGGGAGTGAGGAGGGAGTAGTCCACCCTCAGGGCTGAGGGTATGTACCAGTAGCTATGTGTTTGATCTCTCTCTCTCTCTCTCTCGTGTTCTTGAGATGGCACGATCTTGATGTATTGCGAGCTTTGCTATTCTAGTTGGATCTTATGATGCTTCTCCCCCTCTACTCTCTTGTAATGGATTGAGTTTTCCCTTTGAAGTTATCTTATCGGATTGAGTCTTTAAGGATTTGAGAACACTTGATGTATATCTTGCACGTGTTTATCTATGGTGACAATGGGATATCATATGATCCACTTGATGTATGTTTTGGTGATCAACTTGCGGGTTCCATGACCTTGGGAATCTATGCATAGGGGTTGGCACACGTTTTCGTCTTCACTTTCCGGTAGAAACTTTGGGGCACTCTTTGAAGTTCTATGTGTTGGTTGAATAGATGTTTCTGAGATTGTGTGATGCATATCGTATAATCATGCCCACGGATACTTGAGGTGACAATGGAGTATCTAGATGACATTAGGGTTTTGGTTGATTTGTGTCTTAAGGTGTTATTCTAGTACGAACTCTATGATAGATTGAACGTTACTACGGACTCTTGAATAGATCGATTAGAAAGAATAACTTTGAGGTGGTTTCGTACACTACCATAATCTCTTCGTTTGTTCTCCGCTATTAGTGAATTTGGAGTGACTCTTTGTTGCATGTTGAGGGCTAGTAATATGATCCAATTATGTTATCCTTGTTGAGAGAACTTCCACTAGTGAAAGTATGAATTGTTCACTATCATTGCAACACCGTTTATGCTCACTTTTACCACTTGCTACCTTGCTGTTTTTATATTTTCTTATTACAAAAACCTAATCTACAATCCATATTGCACTTGTATCACCATCTCTTTGCCGAACTAGTGCATCTATGCAATTTACCATTGTATTGGGTGTGTTGGGGACACAAGAGACTCTTTGTTATTTGGTTGCAGGGTTGCTTGAGAGAGACCATCTTCATGCTACGCCTCCCGCGGATTTATAAACCTTAGGTCATCCACTTGAGGAAAATTTGCTACTGTCCTACAAACCTCATCACTTGGAGGCCCAACAACGTCTACAAGAAGAAGGTTGCGTAGTAGACATCAAGCTCTTTTCTGGCGCCGTGGCCGGGAGGTGAGTGCTTGAAGGTATATCTTTAGATCTTGCAATCGAATCTTTTAATTTCTTGTTTTATCACTAATTTAATTTATAAAAGAAAACTACAAAAAATGGAATTAAGGTTACCTCATATGCTTCATCTTTTAATATCTTTCGTGAAAATGATGGGAAGGAAATTTAGCTCAAGTACTAGAAGAGGAATTACATAGAATGCTTGGCATAAAATATGTGCTTGATGAGCATGATTGCAATGTTGTTAGTATGAATTCTTTGAATACCCATGATGCTAATGATATGCAAATCCACAAGCTTGGGGAAGCTATGGTTGATGAAGATGATATTTTATTCCTCCAAGTTTTGATGAGCTAATTTATTATGATAAAAGCATGCCTCCTGTTTATGATGATTATATTGATGAAAGTGGATTTGGAGAGGTCATGACTTTATTTAGTGATGAATCCACTATTTTGGAAGAGGTTCCAATTGATTATGAGAACAAAGTTGCTATCTATGATGATTATTGTGATGACTTGTATGCTATTAAGAATAATGATATCCATGAAACTTGTCATCATGATTTTAGTTTTCAATTGGATTATGCTCCACATGATAGTTATTTTGTTGAGTTTGCTCCCACTACTATGAATGAGAAGGATTTTGCTTATGATGGGAGTAGTAAAATTTATATTCTTGGGGATCATGAAAAAAATGTTTTATGTCCTGGTTATATTGTTGAATTCATTCATGATGCGTCTGAAAATTATTATGAGAGAGGATCATATGCTTGTAGGAATTGCAATAATATCATGTTTCCTCTCTATGTGCTTAAAGTTTTGAAGTTATGCTTGTTTAGCCTTCCTATTCTAGTTGATTATTGTTCCCATAAGTTGTTTGCTTACAAAATCCCTATGCATAGGAAGTGGGTTAGACTTAAATATGCTAATCATATTCTTCATGATGCTCCCCTTCTGTTTCAATTCTTATCTTTTATGTGAGCATCATTATGCCTAGCTAGGGGCGTTAAACGATAGCGCTCGTTGGGAGGCAACCCAACTTTATTTTAGTTTCTTTGTTTTTGTTGCTGTTAGGGAATACATATTGCATGTAGCTTCTGTTTATATGTGGTTTTGTGTTTTAATTAGTGTTCGTGCCAAGTAGAACCTTTGGGAAGGCTTGTGTGAAGTTTATACGATCATGCTATGAAAAACAGAATCGTTAACGCTCACTAGAATAGTCTTCAGATTTTACTGGAGCGTGCTATTTAGTTGATTCTTTTTGCAGATGATTGGTAGACAAATTCCGCAAATTTACCAACTTAGTTTTAATTTTTTGGAGTTCCAGAAGTAGGCGAAACCTATAGATTACAACAGATTGTTCTGTTTTTAACAGATTCTGTTTTTCGTGTGTTGTTTGCTTATTTCAATGCATCTATAAGTAGTATTGGGAAGTATGAACCATAGAGAAGTTGGAATACAGTAGGTTTAACACCAATATAAACACAGAATGAGTTCATTACAGTACCTTTGAGTAGTGGTTTGTTTTCTTATACTAACGGAGCTCACGAGATTTTTGTCTAAGTTTTGTGTTGTGAAGTTTTCAAGTTTTGAGTATTGCTTTGATGGACTATGGAACAAAGAGTGGCAAGAGCCTAAGCTTGGGGATGCCAAAGGCACCCCAAGGTAAAATTCAAGGACAACCAAAAGCCTAAGCCTGGGGATGCCCGGGAAGGCATCCCCTCTTTCGTCTTCATCCATCGGTAACTATACTCGGAGCTATATTTTTATTCACCACATGATATGTGTTTTGCTTGGAGCGTCAATTTAGTTTATTATTTTTGCTTGCTGTTTGAATAATATCGCAAGATCTGAAGTTCGTAAATGTTAGAGAGTCTTCACATAGTTACATAAATATTCAACTACTCATTGATCTTCACTTATATCGTTTGGAGTAGTTTGTCTTTTGCTCTAGTGCTTCACTAATATCTTTTAGAGCACGGCGGTAGTTTTGTTTTGAAGAAATAGATGAACTCTCATGCTTCACTAATATCCTTTTGAGAGTCTATTAAAACAGCATGGTAATGTGCTTTGGCTATGAAACTAGCCTTCGCATGATAGACATTCAATATCAATGTAGTAAAAACTTTCACACTAAGTGCATCGAATCCGATGAGAAGTTGGATGCTTGATAATTGTTTTGAGATATGAGGATAGTGATATTAGAGTCATGCTAGTGGAGTTATTATGAAATTGAGAAATGCTTGTGTTAAGGTTAGTGATTCCCGTAGTATGCACGTATGGTGAACCGCTATGTGACGAAGTTAGAGCATGAGGTATTTGTAAAGTGTCAACCTTTGTGTGGAGGTCAGGGGCGCGCGATGGTTAACTCCTACCAACCTCCCCCCTAGGAGCATGTGTTGATTGCTTTGTTTTGATGACTCGTAGATTTTTGCAATAAGTATATGAGTTCTTATGACTAATGTTGAGTCCATGGATTATACACACTCTCAACCCTTCCACCATTGCTAGCCTCTCTTGTACCGCGCAACTTTCGCCGGTACCATACACTCACTATATATCCTTCCTCGAAACCGCCACCATATATATTCCTCAAAACAGCCACCATACCTACCTATCATGGCATTTCCATAGCCATTCCGAGATATATTGCCATGCAACTTTCCACCGTTCCGTTCATATGACACGCTTCATATTGTCATATTGCCATGCATGATCATGTAGTTGACATCGTATTTGTGGCAAAGCCACCATGCATAATTTTTCATACATGTCACCCTTGATTCATTGCACATCCCAATACATCACCGGAGGCATTCATGTAGAGTCATACTTTGTTCTAGTATCGAGTTGTAAATCAATATAAGTGTGATGATCTTCATTATTAGAGCATTGTCCCGTGTGAGGAAACAAAAAAAGATAAAGGCCAAATAAAAAGGAGATGGCCAAAAAAAATAGAGAGGCGCTAAAAAAAAGAGGAAAGCCCCTCCAAAAAAATGAGAGAAAAGAGAGAAGGGACAATGCTACTATCTTTTTTCCACACTTGTGCTTCAAAGTAGCACCATGTTCTTCATGATAGAGAGTATCATGTTTAGTCACTTTCATATACTAGTGGGAATTTTCATTATAGAACTTGGCTTGTATATTCCAACGATGGGCTTCCTCAAATGCCCTAGGTCTTCGTGAGCAAGCAAGTTGGATGCACACCCACTAGTTTCTTTTGTTGAGCTTTCATACTTATTTAGCTCTAGTGCATCCGTTGCAAGGCAATCCCTACTCACTCACATTGATATATATTGATGGGCATCTCCATAGCCCGTTGATACGCCTAGTCGATGTGAGACTATCTTCCTCCTTTTTGCCTTCTCCACAACCACCTCTATTCCACCTATAGTGCTATGTCCATGGCTCACGCTCATGTATTGCCTGAAAGTTGAAAGGTTTGAAAGAATAGAGTATGAAAACAAGTGCTTGGCTGAAATCAGGGTTGTGCATGATATGAATATTTTGTGTGATGAAGAGGGAGCATAGCCAGACTATATGATTTTGTAGGGATAACTTTCTTTAGCCATAGTATTTTGAGAAGACGTGATTGCTTTGATAGTATGCTTGAAGTATTATTATTTCTTATGTCAATATAGACTTTTGTCTTGAATCTTTCAGAGCTGAACATTCATGCCACAATAAGAGAACTACATTGAAAATTAAGTTAGGTAGCATTCCTCAAAAAAAATTCTGTTTTTCTCATTTACCTACTCGAGGACGAGCAGGAATTAAGCTTGGGGATGCTTGATACGTCTCCAACGTATCTATAATTTTTGATTGTTCCATGCTATTATATTATCCTTCTAGGATGTTTTATGGGCTTTATTATACACTTTTATATTATTTTTGGGACTAACCTATTAACCCAGAGCCCAGTGCCAGTTTTTGTTTTTTCCTTGTTTTTGAGTTTCGCAGAAAAGGAATATCAAACGGAGTCCAATTGACGAGCCAATTTTTGATGATTTTTTCTGGACCAAAAGAAGCCCCCGAAGCAAAAGAGTTGGGCCAGGAGAACCACGGGCTGCCCATGAGGGTGGGGGCGCACCCTGGGCAGGGGGGCGCGCCCTCCTATCTCTTGGACAGCCCAGAAGCCCCCCTGACTTGTGCCCTACGCCAAAACATTCTATAAATACTGAAACCCTTCGGAAATTAACCTAGATCGGAAGTTCCGCCGTTGAAAGCCTCTGTAGCCACCGAAAATCAATCTACACCCGTTCTGGCACCCTCCGGTGGCTATCTTCATCATCCCGGCGCTCTCCATGACGAGGAGGGAGTAGTCCACCCTCGGGGCTGAGGGTATGTACCAGTAGCTATGTGTTTGATCTATCTCTCTCGTGTTCTTGAGATGGCACGATCTTGATGTATCACGAGCTTTGCTATTCTAGTTGGATCTTATGATGCTTCTCCCCCTCTACTCTCTTGTAATGGATTGAGTTTTCCCTTTGAAATTATCTTATCGAATCGAGTCTTTAACGATTTGAGAACACTTGATGTATTTCTTGCACGTGTTTATGTGTGGTGACAATGGGATATCATGTGATCCACTTGATGTATGTTTTGGTGATCAACTTGTGGGTTCCGTGACCTTGGGAATCTATGCATAAGGGTTGGCACACGTTTTCGTCTTGACTTTCCGGTAGAAACTTTGGGGCACTCTTTGAAGTTCTATGTGTTGGTTGAATAGATGTTTATGAGATTGTGTGATGCATATCGTATAATCATGCCCGCGGATACTTGAGGTGATAATGGAGTATCTAGGTGACATTAGGGTTTTGGTTGATTTGTGTCTTAAGGTGTTATTCTAGTACGAACTCTATGATAGATTGAACGTTACTACGGACTCTTGAATAGATTGATCAGAAAGAATAACTTTGAGGTGGTTTCGTACCCTACCATAATCTCTTCGTTTGTTCTCTGCTATTAGTGACTTTGGAGTGACTCTTTGTTGCATGTTGAGGGCTAGTAATATGATCCAATTATGTTATCCTTGTTGAGAGAACTTCCACTAGTGAAAGTATGAAATGTTCACTATCATTGCAACACCGTTTATGCTCACTTTTACCACTTGCTACCTTGCTGTTTTTATATTTTCTTATTACAAAAACCTATATCTACCATCCATATTGCACTTGTATCACCATCTCTTCACCGAACTAGTGCATCTATACAATTTACCTATTGGGTGTGCTGGGGACACAAGAGACTCTTTGTTATTTGGTTGCAGGGTTGCTTGAGACAGACCATCTTCATTCTACGCCTCCCGCGGATTGATAAACCATAGGTGATCCACTTGAGGGAAATTTGCTACTATCCTACAAACCTCTGCACTTGGAGGCCCAACAACATCTACAAGAAGAAGGTTGCGTAGTAAACATCATGCACACGCAGGCGCATGCGCTGGCAGGTGCACGGGCACCGGCACGGGCATGCGCGTTAGTGCACGCGCAGGCGCATGCGTTGGCAGGTGCATGGGCGCGTGAACGTTGGCGGGGACCTCGTGGAACACCGTGCCATCAAGCTCGGCGACAATGTGCGGCTCCCAGTCCATCAATGCCACAGGGATGGGCGCTGGCACAGTCGGGGCGACGGGAGCCGGAACGGGAGCGGGGACAGGCGCGGCGTCTTCCCGCAAGGCCAGTTCAAGCTCGTCCCAAAGCGCCTTATGTTCTCGGGACTCCGGCTGGGTGTCTTCCTCAGGAAACTGGAAGACTAAGGGCAGACCATCTTGATGCGGCATGTCGTACGTTTAGGTCAGGATGGTTGGAGGTAGACGATAGGAGAATCGGAGAGGCAGAGAGAAGATTGTAGCGATACCGGGTAGTGCGGGGTAGGTTTTAAACTGCGGCGCCGGCGACATTAAAAGTGCGAGCAGTTGGGACGAAGGTGGGCGGCGGAGCCTGGTCAAAGGGCTTGCCTCCCGGTGAGCCTGCACAGCGGTCTGCTCGCACGCCTCCCTGTCAGCCGGCGCAGCAGTTTGCTCGCACGCCTCCCATCAACTCACACGCTTGCTCGGACGGCACCTGTCGATGAGAAGCGGGACTCGTGGCGGCACGTAAACGCCCACGGTTTCAATAGTGAAAGCGTTCACCTTTAACATGACGGGTCTTTGTTCCAAAATACATTGGCTCTTCATTTGTGCAACTTGTCATAAGCAGCTTGTCTCAAATTGAAGAAAAAAATTATGAATTAATATTTGTGGCATATCACGTGAACATGCTCAGTTCAAGAATTTATGGTAACTTTTGGATTTTCTGAAATTTAAGATCCAGGATTCAAAACAATATCATAACCTGCATCATGCAATAAATTTTCAAGCCATACATCTATCCTGTTGTATTTCTGAAGAAAGGATTTGGTCAAACATTTTGCTTAGTTAGACTTCAGACAAGTTATATATGCAGAGCAAAAGGATAATCCCTCCGTACTGATACGTCTCCAACGTATCTACTTTTCCAAACCCTTTTGCCCTTGTTTTGGACTCTAACTTGCATGATTTGAATGGAACTAACCCGGACTGATGCTGTTTTCAGCAGAATTACCATGGTGTTGTTTTTGTGCAGAAATGAAAAGTTCTCGGAATGACCTAAAAATCCACGGAGAATTATTTTGGAAAATATAAAATATACCTACGGAAAGATCTACGTCAGGGGGCCCACACCCTGTCCACGAGGGTGGGGGGCGCGCCCCCTCGCCCAGGGCGCGCCCCCTGCCTCATGGGCCCCCTGACGCTCCGCGGACATATCTCCGGACCCTATATATTCACTTTCGGGGAGAAAAAAATCAGAGAGAAAGAATTATCACGTTTTACGATACTGAGCCGCCACCAAGCCCTAATCTCTCTCGGGAGGGTTGATCTGGAGTCCATTCGGGGCTCTGGAGAGTGGAGATCGTCGCCATCGTCATCATCAACCTTCCTCCATCACCAATTCCATGATGCTCACCGCCGTGCATGAGTAATTCCATCGTAGGCTTGCTGGACGGTGATGGGTTGGATGATATTTACCATGTAATTGAGTTAGTTTCGTTAGGGTTTGATCCCTAGTATCCACTATGTTCTGAGATTGATGTTGCTATGACTTTGATATGCTTAATGCTGTGAGGGCGGCCTCAGCGCCGCGGCGAGTAGAGGCCGGCGCTGCCCGCTCGTCGTCGCCGGAGAACGAGGCCACCAGCGCGGCGCCGCCAGGCTGGACACCTGGAGGTGGCGGTGTGTTGATTGTCGCGTCGCGAGACGTCCTAGACCGCTTCAATTCTCTGAGCGAGGTCATGAAGACGGTTTTGAGGGAGTTCTTGGCCACGCGAACTTCTGTTCGGGTACGTTGACTCCTTATTTTTATTTTTATTCCTTCAATTTCTTCCATGGGGGCGCATCAGCGCACCCACTGGGTGTAGTCCCCGAGTTCCGAGCCGGCTGCTGAGCAGGCGGCTTGGAACTCCAAGGTATTACTTTGTGGGCTAACTTGTTTCTTGCTGCAGGATTACCACAATCTTCGGGTGGCGGCCTTCAACTCCCAGCATCAAGAGCTGGCGCAACTGAAGACTGCTTTCGCCGACAGCCAGGGTAAGTGTTTTATTTTCTTCCTTGCGGGGGCGCGTCAGCGCACTTGCTGGGTGTAGTCCCCGAGTTCCGAGCCGGCTGCTGAGCAGGCGGCTTGGAACTACAAGGTTGTCTTGTCTTTTTGCTGATGCTGTCGCTCTTTTTCTTCTCTTGCCAGCGACCGCGACCAACCTCCGCAACCAGCTGGGCGAGGTTCAGGCGGAACTTGCCGCCAAGGAGCGGGAGCGCCATCTTGCCGCCCAGGAGCGTGACCGCCTGGCCAAGGAGCTGGCAGACCAGGCGGCGATGCACAAGGCGGAGCTTGGGAAGCTGGTGGACGCCGAGATGCTCCTTAGAGCTGAGTTCGAGACCGAGCGCTCGAACTGGGTCGAGAAGGAGGCGGCTCTGCAAGACGGCTACCGGGCCATTGCAGACATGGTCGACGGTAAGCCGCCTGCCCTGCTTTCTTGTGCTTGCCGTCTGCTATGGCCAGCTTTCTTTTTTCTGACTCATTGTCTAGTTCTTGCAGAATTCTTCCCTGGCCATTCTGTTGCCGCCAGCCAGGCTATTGAGGCCCAGCACGACGAGAGCCGCGATGCGAGCCGGGTGATCGCGCCCAACGCGCCCCGGACTCCCACCGAACAGCTTCTCGCTGTCAAGGCGCGCCTCCAGCCGGCCCACTACCTGCTCCGCCGCCTGCCACATGCTGGGGCCCAAGTACTGGCCGCCCTCTGGCCAGACGTCCCAGTACTCCACACTCCCAGCCGGACTGCCGACTGGCTGGAGGTGGCTGGCCGCCGCTTCGAGGCCTAGAAGGGCGCCGCAGCGAGGGCCGATGCACCGACCGCCCTGGAATTCGCCAAGGGTTGGTACCCGGACCTGGATCTCGCCCAGCTGGAGACCTTCTGCCTGGAAGCCGAGCCCGAACTGGCAGCGATGCGAGGAGATCTCGTCAAGTGCGCCGCCTCCCTCGCCGACTACGCCGACACTACCGTTTTCATCCCAAAGTTGGATGAAAACGGCCATGTGGTGCCACCCGACAACTTTGGGCTGGACCTGGCGGCGCCGGAGGAGCTAGATAAGGAGATCGCCTCCAGCGACGACGACGAGAACGAGGAAGATAGCGACGAGGAAGCCAGCTCCCAGGAGGCGGAGCCGTCTGCTCGCTACCAGCCAAGCCTCTACGAGCGGACACAGCGGGACGGCACTGTCTGTTGTAGGAAGCGACCAGGCCGAGACCCATCAGGCGGCTCCCCCAGCAGCCGGCCTCGTTGACCCCGTCGTGCCACCTGCTCCGCCTGCTGCACCTTAGGCGTCATTGTGTATCTTCCATTTACTGCTTTTTTTTCTTAAGACTTGGCAGGATTAGTCCAAACAATTCCACCCACTGGGTTTATCCGTAAGCTATTGCTGGAAGGCGGCCTTCGAGGCCTTTTGTTATAAATATTCTCTTAATTATGCATATGTCTATGCTGTTTGCCGGGTTCTAGAGTTAGCACCATCCTTTGTTCCTTCGGGCGTTTTTCTTTTGTCGTTTCCTTTAACTGTCGTCCTGCCAGGTAGGCAGCCACTCTGTGGTCTGCGACTGGGTCATGTACTTAGCTATTTTCCGGATAGGCAAGTATCCCGCCCTCTGGAACGCGGTGTGGCTAAGCCAAAAGCCGGCTGGCCGACAGCCGGCCTACTTGTATGAAGGGCCGTCTTGCCCTATGTTTATTTTTCTTTAGCCATTTTTCATGTGGGCACCACTTCCTGCCTTTGACTCCCGCCAGTCGGACAACCGCGTTCTACGAGTCTGTGACTGTAGGTGGGAGAGGGCTTGGATGCCGTCACATTACTTATCCGACTGTTGAAGAAAAAGTTTTTAACATAGGGCCAGGCGGCAAGTCCCCGGGCCGTCTGCTTGGTCCCGGTGCCGGACGAAAGAATGAAAAATACTCATTCATTGGCATAAATCTTATCATATAGATAAAGGGTTGGACAGTCCCTGAGAACTCCTCGAGGGTCCCATTGTTTCTCAAAATAAAGTAGATAGCGCGACACATACTATCTTTAGCTATAAAAGCGACGAAGTAGGTTTGCGTTCCACGGGCGTGCTACCTCTTGAGCTTGCATTGTATTCCCTCGAAGAGGAAAGGGAGATGCAGCACAGTACCGTAAGTATTTCCCTCAGCTTTTGAGAACCAAGGTATCAATCCAGTAGGAGACCACGCGCCAGTCCCTCGCACCTGCACAAACAAATAAGAACTTTGCAGCCAACGCGATAAGGGGTTGTCAATCCCTTTATGGTCACTTGCGAGAGTGAGATCTGATAGAGATGATAAGATAGTATTTTTTTCATTTTTGATATAGAAACAGAAAGTAAAGAAAGCAAATAAACAATGGCTACAAAAATTGGCTAGTTGACAGAAAAGTAATATGATAAAGATAGACCTCGGGGCCATAGTTTATTCTAGTGGCTTCTCTCATGATAGCGATATTCTACGACGGGTAAACAAATTACTGTCGAGCAATTGATAGAAAAGCGAATAATTATGAGACTATCTAGGCATGATCATTGTATATAGGCATCACGTCCGAGACAAGTAGACCGACTCCTGCCTGCATCTACTACTGTTACTCCACACATCGACCGCTATCCATCATGCATCTAGTGTATTGAGTTCATACGAACAGAGTAACGCCTTAAGCAAGATGACATGATGTAGAGGGATAAACTCAAGCAATATGATGAAAAACCCATCTTTTTATCCTCGATGGCAACAATACAATACGTGCCTTGCTGCCCCTACTGTCACTAGGAAAGGACACCGCAAGATTGAACCCAAAGCCAAACACTTCTCCCATTGCAAGAACTATAGATCTAGTAGGCCAAACCAAACCAATAATTCGAAGAGACTTGCAAGGATATTATGAGCACACATAAAAAGTTCAGAGAAGAACCAAATATCTTTCATAGATAACCTTGATCATAAACTCACAATTCATCGGATCTTGACAAACACACCGCAAAAAGAGATTACATCGAATAGATCTCCTCGAAGACCGAGGAGAACTTTGTAATGAGATCCAGAGAGAGAGAAGAAGCCATCTAGATACTAGCTATGGACCCGAAGGTTTGTGGTAAACTACTCACAACTCATGGTGAGGGCGATGATGATGATGATGAAGGCCTCCGTGATGGATCCCCCTCCCGGAACAAGCTCCAAGATGGGATCTCCACGGGAACAATAGCTACGGCGGTGGAATTAGGGTTTTCTATCTGCGTATGGAGTTTCTGGGGTACGTAGGTATATATAGGAAGAAGGGGGGCACCGGGGGCCACACGGGCTGCACTCAAGGAAGGGGGGCGCGCCCTGGGAAGTGGGGCGCGCCCCCCACCCTCGAGGGTGGCCCCTTTCTCCCCTGGCATGGCCTCGAAGTCTTTCGTGCGTGATTTCCTCCAAAAATATCTCTCGCGAAGGTTTTATTCCGTTTGGACTCCGTTTGATATTCCTTTTCTGCAAAACCCTGAAATAGGCAAAAAACAGCAATCTGGACTGGGCCTTTGGGTTAGTAGGTTAGTCCCAAAAATGATATAAAAGTGAATGAAAAAGCCCATTAAACATCCAAGACTTCATAAATAATAGCATGGAACAATCAAAAATTATAGATACGCTGGAGACGTATCAAGCATCCCCAAGCTTAATTCCTGCTCGTCCTCGAGTAGGTAAATAATAAAGAAAGAATTTTTTATGTGGAATGCTAACCAATATAGTTTTTCAATGTAATTCTCTTAATTGTGGCATGAATATTCAGATCTGAAGGATTCAAGATAAAAGTCTATATTGACATAAGAAATAACAATACTTCAAGCAATACTAACAAAGTAATCATGTCTTCTCAAAATACTATGGCTAAAGAAAGTTATCCCTACAAAATCATATAGTGTTGGCTATTCTCCCTTGTTATCACACTAAATATTCATATCATGCACAACCCCGATTTCAGCCAAGCATTTGTTTTCATGCTCTATCTTTTCAAACCTTTCAACTTCACGCAATACATGAGCGTGAGCCATGGACATAGCACTATGGGTGGAATAGAGGTGGTTGTGGAGAAGACAAAAAGAGGGAGGTAGTCTCACATAGACTAGGCGTATCAACGGGCTATGGAGATTCCCATCAATAGATATCAATGTGAGTGAGTAGGGATTGCCATGCAACGGATGCACTAGAGCTAAATATGAATGAAAGCTCAACAAAAGAAACTAGTGGGCGTGCATCCAACTTGCTTGATCACGAAGACCTAGTGCATTTGAGGAAGCCCATCGTTGGAATATACAAGCCAAGTATATGAAAGTGACTAAGCATGAGACTCTCTGCAATGAAGAACATGGTGCTACTTTGAAGCACAAGTGTGAAAAAGATAGTAGCAATTGTCCCTTTTTTCTCTTTCTTTTTTTTGGGCCTTTCTTTTTTTCTTTGGCCTTTTTTTGTGGAGGGGCTTTATAGATTCAGCCTTTCCTCCCATGGGACAATGCTCTAAAAATGATGATCATCACACTTTCATTACAACTCGATACTACAACAACAAAGTATGACTCTATATGAATGCCGCCGGCGGTGTACCGGTATGTGCAATGAAACAAGAGTGACATGTATAAAAATTATGCATGGTGGCCTTGCCACAAGTACGATGTCAACTACATGATCATGCATGGCAATATGACAATATGATGCGTGTCATATAAACGGAACGGTGGAAAGTTGCATGGCAATATATCTCAGAATTGCTATGGAAATGCCATGATAGGTAGGTATGGTGGCTGTTTTGAGCAAAAATATGGTGGTTGTTTTGAGGAAGGATATATAGTGGGTTTATGGCACCAGCGAAAGTTGCGCGGTACAAGAGGGGCTAGCAATGGTGGAAGGGTGAGAGTGCGTATAATCCATGGACTCAACATTAGCCATAAGAACTCATATACTTATTGCAAAAATTTACGAGTCATCAAGACAAAGCAATCAATGCATGCCCCTAGGGGGGAGGTTGGTAGGAGTTAACCATCGCGCGCCCCCGACCTCCACACAAAGGTTGACACTCTACAAATACCTCATCCTTTAACTTAGTCACACAACGGTTCACCATACGTGCATGCTACGGGAATCACTAACCTTAACACAAATATTTCTCAATTTCATAATAACTCCACTAGCATGACTTTAATGTCACTATCCTCATGTCTCAGAACAATTATCAAGCATCCAACATCTGTTTCTATTCAATGCACTTGATGTGAACTTTTTTACTACATTGACATTGGATGTTTATCATGTGAAGACTAGTATCTTTAGACTAAACACTTTACCATGCTGTTTTAATAGACTCTCAAATGGATATAAGTGAAGCATGAGAGTTCAACAATTTCTACAAAATATTACCACCACCATGCTCTAAAAGATATAAGTGAAGCACTAGAGCAAAAATTATTCAACTCAAAAGATATAAGTGAAGCACATAGAGTGTTCTACCAATTTCTAGGCCATATTTAACTCTCTCAAATAGGTGTGTCCAGCAAGGATGATTGTGGCAAACTAACAAGCAAAGACTAAAATTATACAAGACGCTCCAAGCAAAACACATAACATGTTGCGAATAAAAATATAGCTCGAAGTATAGTTACCGATGGATGAAGACGAAAGAGGGGATGCCTTCCCGGGGCATCCCCAAGCTTAGGCTTTTGATTATCTTGAATTTACTTGGGGTGCCATGGGCATCCCCAAGCTTAGGTCTTTGCTACTACTTGTTCCATAGTCCATCAAAGCAATACTCAAAACTTGAAAACTTCACAACACAAAACTTAGACAAACATTCTCGTGAGCTCCGTTAGTAAGAGAAAGCAAACCACCACTCAAAGGTACAGCAAGGAATTCATTCATTGTTTATATTGGTGTTAAACCTACTGTACTCCATGTTTTCTATGGTTCATATCCTCCAATATTACTCATAGATGCATCGGAATAAGCAAACAACACACGAAAAACAGAATCTGTCAAAAACAGAACAGTCTGTAGTAATCTGCTGGGTTCGCCTACTTCTGGAACTCCAAAAATTTCAAACTAAATTGGTAAATTTGCGTAATTTGTCTACCAATCAGAAGCAGAAAGAATCAACTAAAATTCACTCTCCAGTAAAATCTGAAGACAACTTTAGCGAGCGCTAACGATTCTGTTTTTCACAGCAAGATCAAATAAACTTCACACAAGGCTTGGCAAAGGTTCTACTTGGCACAAACACTATAAAAAACATGAAAACACATCTAATCAGAGGCTAGATGCAACATTTACTCCCTAACAGCAACAAAAGCAAAAAACATAAAATGGGGTTGCCTCCCAACAAGCGCTATCGTTTTACGCCCGTAGCTAGGCACGATACAAGATAGATCTAGGGATAACCATAGTGGTATGATATGTCGCGAAAGCTCATCTCATATTCCCTACGTTCAGCAGCAAGCTTCCTTTGTGGCAAACAAAAGTAATCAAAAGGGCTAATTTTAATGGGACAAAAGTCCCCTACATCAATCTCGGGAGGAACAGGTTCCTCCTTTGGCCCTTTATAGAGGATGACCAATTCATCATTATAGGCATTCTTTTGGCAGAAGGCCATAAGCCTTTGTTCAAGGGAGAAGCCTAACCCATTATTTTGAACAACAAAGTCATTGTTTATCTCAGAAATTCTATCATTCAAGATCTCAACAGGAACCTTTTTTCTAAGGTTTTCATTAAAAGCAACATGATCAGGAGATCGCAACCGCATAAGGTCTTCTTGATTGAACAAGATAGCCTCTATAGGAGGCCGACCGGCATATACTCTGTAATGAGCAAAGATTTCTCTGGTCTCTTTCATGATATATCTAAATCCATGAGCCAGAAAGATAGTAGTTGCACACTTAACGGAAGAATGCTCAATATTGGAGAACTCCAAAAATACTCTCTGAATACAAGGATGCATATGGATAAATTGCCTTTAAATTTCTACTATGAGCATGGATACAGGATCCGCAAGGCTACTAGTTCTGTGAAGAATAGAGCCACCCATAGTGGGCAAAGCACTGACACAAACAAAGAAGTCTTGAAGAACCCCTTTTCCAATAATATTACCACTACCAACCCGGAAATTCTTAACATGTAAAGTGGTAGCTTCATCCGGGGGGTCAACATGAGTGTTGCCCTCCGTATTGCTACCCTTCTCGATAAAATCGTCCCCCATCTCAGACATGAGGGCAGACAAGCAAGCAAGCGAATGAAAAACACACGGCGGAAGAAGGGCGAATAAAACGGCAAGAGTGAAGTGGGGGAGAGGAAAACGAGAGGCAAATAAATGTAATGCGAAGGACAAGGGTTTGTGATAGGTACTTGGTATATGACTTTTGCATAAGTCTCCCCGGCAACGGCGCCAGAAATTCTTCTTGCTACCTCTTGAGCTTGCGTTGTATTCCCTCGAAGAGGAAAGGGAGATGCAGCACAGTAGCGTAAGTATTTCCCTCAGCTTTTGAGAACCAAGGTATCAATCCAGTAGGAGACCACATGCCAGTCCCTCGCACCTGCACAAACAAATAAGAACTTCGCAGCCAACGCGATAAGGGGTTGTCAATCCCTTTACGGTCACTTACGAGAGTGAGATATGATAGAGATGATAAGATAGTATTTTTGGTATTTTTGATATAGAAACAGAAAGTAAAGAAAGCAAATAAACAACGGCTACAGAAATTGGCTAGTTGATGGAAAAGTAATATGATAAAGATAGACCCGGGGCCATAGTTTTCTCTAGTGGCTTCTCTCATGATAGCGGTATTCTACGGTGGGTAAACAAATTACTGTCAAGCAATTGATAGAAAAGCGAATAATTATGAGACTATCTAGGCATGATCATTGTATATAGGCATCACATCCGAGACAAGTAGACCGACTCCTGCCTGCATCTACTACTATTACTCCACACATCGACCGCTATCCAGCATGCATCTAGTGTATTGAGTTCATACGAACAGAGTAACGCCTTATGCAAGATGACATGATGTAGAGGGATAAACTCAAGAAATGTGATGAAAACCCCATCTTTTTATCCTCGATGGCAACAATACAATACGTGCCTTGCTGCCCCGACTGTCATTGGGAAAGGACACCGCAAAATTGAACCCAAAGCCAAGCACTTCTCCCATTGCAAGAACTATAGATCTAGTAGGCCAAACCAAGCCAATAATTCGAAGAGACTTGCAAGGATATTATGAGCACACATAAAAAGTTCAGAGAAGAACCAAATATCTTTCATAGATAACCTTGATCATAAACTCACAATTCATTGGATCTCGACAAACACACCGCAAAAAGAGATTACATCGAATAGATCTCCTCGAAGACCAAGGAGAACTTTGTATTGACATCTAGAGAGAGAGAAGAAGCCATCTAGATACTAGCTATGGACCCGAAGGTCTGTGGTAAACTACTCACAACTCATGGTGAGGGCGATGATGATGATGAAGGCCTCCATGATGGATCCCCCTCCCGGAACAGGCTCCAAGATGGGATCTCCACGGGAACAACAGCTACGGCGGTGGAATTAGGGTTTTCTCTCTGTGTATGGAGTTTCTGGGGTACGTAGGTATATATAGGAAGAAGGGGGCACCGGGAGCCACACGGGCTGCCCTCGATGTAGGGGGGCGCGCCCTGGGAAGGGGGCACGCCCCCCACCCTCGAGGGTAGCCCTCTGTCCCCTGGCTTGGCCCCGAAGTCTTTCGTGCGTGATTTCCTCCAAAAATATCTCTCTTTATTCCGTTTGATATTCCTTTTCTGCAAAACCCTGAAATAGGCACAAAAAAAACAGCAATCTGGACTGGGCCTTTGGGTTAGTAGGTTAGTCCCAAAAATGATATAAAAGTGAATGATAAAGCCCATTAAACATCCAAGACTTCATAAATAATAGCATGGAACAATAAAAAATTATAGATACATTGGAGACGTATCAGGGCGCTCCGACTCCTTGCTTGAGTCGTCTCTTTTGCGTGCTCTTGGCTTCTATGCATCGATGAGGTAGTAGGCATTGTTGCCTAGTACCTTGATGATGATGAATGGCCCTTTCCAAGGTGCGGAGAGCTTGTGCTGGCCGGTTGTTTGCTGGATCAGCCGGAGCACAAGATCCCCCTCGCGGAAGGAGCGTGGCCTGACCCGCTGGCTGTGGTAGCGACGGAGACCCTGCTGATAGATGGCGGACCGGTGGAGTGCTACCAGCCGGGCCTCCTCTAGCAGGTCCACGCCGTCTTCTCGTTCTTCTTTTGCTTAGGCTTGTGTCTACATGGTGACGTGAGGCGAGTCAAACTCAACATCTATTGTGATGACGGCCTCGGCCCCATAGATGAGGAAGAAGGGAGTGAAGCCGGTTGACTTGTTCGGAGTTGTCCTAAGGCTCCAGAGGACAGACGACAACTCTTCGATCCAGCAGCTGGCTGATCGTTCCAAAGGCTTTACCAGCTGGGGCTTGATGCCGGACAAGATAAGGCCGTTAGCACGCTCAACTTGGCCGTTTGACTGCGGGTGGGCAACGGACGCCAAGTCCAGTCGGATGCCATGTGTTGCATAGAAACGGGCCAATGCACCTTTGGCAAAGTTTGTGCCATTGTCGGTGATGATGCTGTGCGGTATGCCATACCGGACTGTGATGTCTACGATGAAGGTCACAACAGTTGGGCCGTTGAGTTTCTTGATCGGCTTCGCCTCGGTCCACTTGGTGAACTTGTCCACGGCTACGAGCAAATGGATCAGGCCACCTCGGGCTATCTTGAAAGGACCCACCATGTCCAGTCCCCAGACAGCAAACGGCCAAGTGATCGGAATGGTCTTGAGTGCAGAAGCCGGAAAGTGTTGCTTGGAACTGAAGCGCTGGCGGCCATTGCACTTCTTGACTAAGTCTTTGGTGTCGTCCAAAGCAGTCGGCCAGAGGAAACCGTGGCGGAAGGCTTTGGCAACGAGGGATCTTGAGGCCGCGTGGTGGCCGCACTCCCCTTGATGAATATCCTTCAGAATAGCCAGACCCTTTGCTGCTTCCACGCAGCGCTGGAAGACGCATGTTTCACTTCTTCTGACAAGCTCTCTGTTAACTATTGTATATGCTGAGGCGCGGCGTTGAACTTGCCGTGCCAAGGTTTCGTCTGCCGGCAGCTCTCTCCTGAGCAGGAAATTGATGATTGGTTGTGCCCAAGACGGCGCTGAGACTCCTGTTATTTCTGCCACTAAGACCAGGGCGGATGGGCTGGGAGGCGGAGGGCTGGGGTGAGCCGCTTGCTGTGCTTCTGAAGCACCCAGGCTGGCTGCAGCAGTCCCCGGGCCGTCTTCTAGAGCTGGTGCTTCTTGGCTGCCTGCTGGAGCAGTCCCCGATGTAGGATCGAAAGTATGTCTAGAGGGGGGGTGATTAGACTACTTGACAATATAAAAAATCTGCCTTTAGATCATGAACAGTTTTTGGCAGTTTCACAATTATGATCAATTCAAGTATCACCCTACACATGCAATTCTAGAGTATAAGCAGCGGAAAGTAAATTGCACATGTAGTAAAGAGAGGTGGAGAAGATCAAACGCAGTTTGGAGACACGGAGATTTTTGTCGTGGTTCCGATAGGTGGTGCTATCGTACATCCACGTTGATGGAGACTTCAACCCACGGAGGTAACGGCTGCGCGAGTCCACGGAGGGCTCCACCCACGAAGGGTCCACGAAGAAGCAACCTTGTCTATTCCATCATGGCCTACGCCCACGGAGGACTAGCCTTACTCGGGGTAGATCTTCACGAAGTAGGCGATCTCCTTGCCCTTACAAACTTCTTGGTTCAACTCCACATCTCAAAGACGGAGGCTCCCAAGCGACACCTAACCAATCTAGGAGGCACCACCCTCCAAAAGGTAATAGATGTGGTTGATGATGATGAACTCCTTGCTCTTGTGCTTCAAATGATAATTTCCCCAACACTCAACTCTCCTCACTGATATGGCTGTGGTGGAAGAAAGGATTGAGTGGAAAGCAACTTGGGAAGGCTAGAAATCAAGTTTCATATGGTAGGAATGGAATGACTTGATCTCAACACAAGGGTAGGTGGTTCTCTTCTCAGAAAGTGTATGGTAGGAGTGGTAGTACTTTCTGATGGCTCTCTCCACGAATGAAGAGGGGGTGGAGGGGTATATATAGCCTCCACACAAAATCCAACCGTTACACACATAATTGAGCAATCTCGGTGAGACCGAAGTGAAAACTCGGTCAGACCGAAAGTTCAAATATAGTGAACGTTGGGGTTTTCGGTGGGACCGAAAATACCATCTCGGTATGTCCGATATGAGTCAAAGGTAGGAACTTGCCAGAATCGGTGGGACCGAAATCAACAACTCGGATATTCCGAAATGATGACAAACGGTTACAGAAGGTTGGTAGTCCAGTTTCGGTGAGACCGAACTCAAAATCGGATGGACCGAAATATTAGGGTTTGGAAGAATAGCTGAGGTGGTTCATCTCGGTGGGACTGAGTTGGAAGAATCGGTTTGTCCGAGATTACTTATGAGTGTGTAAAGTAGTGAAAGTTGCTGATAGTTGAAGGAGCTAAATCACTAAGCACTTGAGCAACCAAATCATCAACACAACCTCATCCCCTTTTAATAGTATTGGCTTTTCCTATGGACTCAATGTGATCTTTGATCACTAAACCAAAAAATGGAGTCTTGAGCTTTTGCCAATGCTTGTCTTAGCATTTTGAGGGGTCCACTTCTTCAGACATTTCCATACCCATATCATCGAACTTCTCTGAAATGATTCTCAGGTAAATATTAGTTCAATGATATATATGTTGTTATTAATTACCAAAACCACCCGGGGATTAGTTGCACTTTCAATCTCCCCCTTTTTGGTAATTGATGACAACATATAGATCAAAGCTTCGACAAGGGATATAATCAATGAATAATATCGTCGCTTTGAGAAGTATGTGATAAACAAGAGCTCCCCCTAAATTTGTGCATTATTTAAAATATGCGTTTGAATGCAAATGCACAATCGATTAGGATTATGGGTCACTCTTCCATGTCACATACATCTTGGTGGAGCGCACAAAATGATAAGAATGAATAACATGCACTCAATCACCAAGACATGAGTAAATGATCATACAAGAAGGAATAGCATATGATAAGCATTAAGCACACATTAAAGCATAGTATGACCAAGCACTCAATAAAGTAGCATCAAACGTAGTAGCAAGCACACTGAAAGTATCGAAAGACCAAAAGAACCAAATGTATCTCAAAGGAAACCGGCAAAAGAACGAAAGAGCACTCTCTCTCTCGAAGCCCTATGATCTATACAATTTCTCCCCCTTTGGCAACAAGTTACCAAAAAGTTCAAAAAGGTATAGAGCTAAGCGTCACTGTGGGCTCTGCTGGCGGCTCCCGTCTGGGTAGATGTCGGAGTAGAAATGACTGCATCGGCGAAGACTTCTGCTGATGTCTGCGCTGGAGGAGTGGATGCTGGAGCTGGAGTAACTGCTGGAGCTGTAGCTGGTGCTGAAGTGGTAGCCCTGGAGTCAGTCACTGGGATAGCTGCAGATCGGGATCCTCTGGGAACCTGAGCAGTCTGGCGATGAGAGTCCTGGACTAGATCATCCTGCATGAGCTCTGCTCTCTCCTGCCTTGCTTCCTCCATGTCCGCCTCAAGCTTGTTGACGGACACCTGAATCTCAGTCAGCTTCACGTCCAGAGCGTGGATCTTGTCCTCAGCAATCCTCTCTAGGCTTTCCTGAGATTGTCCAATGCTGGCCAGGCGTTGTTCAATCCTCTGGGTAGCTTCAAGAATCTGCTCTCCGAAGCTCTTTGGCTTAGCTGCTGCTGCTGCTGCCTCTTTGTCAGCTTTGGCTTTCTTCGCAGCTTCAATTTTGGCTTGACCTTCAACTGAGGTTGGATCCTCCTCATCCATCACAACTACGTTATCTTCATGCTCTGGCTGCAGTGGCAAGTGCTTCCTATCCAACATGAATTTGCCCGTGCCAAACTTGGCATTGATAAGCATCTGAATTTGTGGGGCAAATCCACACGACCTCTTCTGGTCAGCTGTAGTCCTCTTAATGGTCTCTACCATTAAGTCCATCACCTTGAAAGGTGCCTTCTCATCAAGAATGTGCAGCATGTTGATAGAATAGCCTCGAATCATGCGGTGGTCTCCAGACTTGGGCATCAATGTATGCCTCAAAATAGTGTTTGTTGTGGTCAGACCTGCCTGGAGATAGTACACTGAGCCAAGCTTCCACCCTTCCAAATCAGCAGCGGGGATCTCCTTGTACATGTTCTTCATGGAATCATGGCTTTTCTTAGGAATCCCATAGACATCAATGTCGTCCTCTCTCTGTAATGGAGCATTCAGAAGTTCTGCTCATTCTTCAACAGACGAAGAAAACCTTTGACCTTCAGTCATCCAGGTGATCTTGCCATCAGGATAGAAGTGGGCTGTGGCGTAGAACTGCATGATCATCTCGTCATTCCAATCTGTCAGTTCCTGACCCACGAACTCAGCAACTCCACATGCAGTAAAGCTCACATGCACATGGGGAAAGAAGTCTCGGTGCTCTTCACTGTCAATGTACTTCCAGTCAACGTATCTGGTATCTGCAACTATAGGCTTCTTGTCCATCAGCATGGTCTCATAGAAGTCCTGCTGCTCTCTGGTGTGGAATCTGGGGTCCACAGCAGTCCTTCTTCTCACGGCATATGGATCAGACTGTCTCCATAGCCTGAGACCTTTATCCTTCCTTGCCTTCAT
The DNA here is from genome assembly GCA_902687465.1 of Secale cereale. NCBI lineage: Eukaryota > Viridiplantae > Streptophyta > Magnoliopsida > Poales > Poaceae > Secale > Secale cereale. The sequence continues at coordinate 243,273,634 of LR738711.1, forward strand.
ATCCTCGGCTTGAGGATGAGCATCGTTGTGGAGTGGCAACTTAGGACGGAGCTTCAGCAACACATGCTCTTCATCTGACTCAGACGGTGGCATCTCACCTTTGTTCTTCTCAGAAGCTGGAATGCTCCTGGTTGTCCTCTTGGGCTTGACTGGAGCTGCCTTGGCTTGAGCAGGCTTCTTGGGCTTAGAAGTGGCTTGAGCCCTAATAGCATCACCCATGAACTTAGCCTTCTGAGGAGGAGGCTGGGGTGCATCTTCTTCTTCTTCTTCTTCAGCAGCTGCATCAACATGAGGTTCAGCATATACTACCCTCTTCCTTTTGGAAGTTTTCTTCACCTTACTTGGAGCTGGCTCTTCCAAGTTCAGTTTCTTTGCAACAGCTGACTGCTTGACCTTGCTGGTGCCTTTCTTTGACTGCTGCCCTTCGTGCTCTTTGGCAACAACTTTCCTCTTGGGCTTGGAGGTAACTTCCTCAGCGACGAAGTCAGAGTCCTCATCATCAGAATTTCTCTTCTTCCTGGTCCTGGTGGCTGCAGGAGGCAAACCACTGGGGGTGCTCCTCTCACCATCATCACTGGAACTACTAGCCTCAGGACTAGTATCTGCCTCAGGGATCTCTGCAAACGGTGATTCAGACCTGTTCTGGCTGTCACTGACATCTGACATGGCTGACAACCTGTGAAAAGATAAGGTATAGGCAGAGTAGAAGAGTTATCACAACTGCAGAGGTTTTTGCAAAAAAAAATGAGTTCAAATCTTAGTTTTGAGTTTTCACAGAATGCATTTCGGTCAAACCGATTTTCAGTTTCGGTGAATCCAAAGTGTATAACAGAAACCTACACACCACTTTCGGTCAGACCGAAATGGGTTTCGGTCCTACCAAAACACTAGGGTTTCACTGATACTCTACATCGGTCACACCGATTTGCACGAATCGGTTAGACCGAACGGTGCAGTGCAATGGCCAGAGGCCAAATCGGTCATTCCGAGTTTTCAAAATCGGTTTCACCGAGATGTGTTCCGTGGAAACCTAAACCTAAGAATTTCGCTCGAAACTAAAAGGATCTGATCTGATGTTTAGGGAATATCTCAAACGTGGATAGATACATGGCAAACCAATCGTGCAAGAATCAGATAGGGAGCACGAGAGGGATCGGGACTCACCCTAACTTGGTGGAGTCCCTCTACGGCGGCAACGACGCGGAGAAGATTACCGTTGACGGCGACGGAGGCCTGCGGCGAGGGCGCACAGGCGACGACGGCGACGATCCGAAGACCAGGGCGACGGCAGCAGGGGACTTGGGGGCGAAACGGTTTGAAGAAGTAATCGCGCGCAGCCCTCAGGTATATATATATCCCCATACTGTCGGTGGGACCGAGTTGAAAAACTCGGTGACACCGAAATGGCTAACTGCTGTGCAGTTACACATATCGGTCACGCCGAGATTTTGAACTCGGTTTCACCGAGATGAAACCTAGATCAGTCTAAGCGTTTCGGTTGGACCGAGATGGAAAAGTTGGTCAGACCGAAATGGACTTAGAAGGTTTTGGAAGTCTGCCTTAGACGGATCGGTGGCTCCGAGTGCTCCTCACTCGGAGGGTCCGAAAATGACTTGTTCAAAGTTGTGATATGAGCATGAATAGAATTTGAGACAAGAAAGCATAGATAGCTAGGGAAGGTGCTTAGGCATTCTTGTCCATCCATTTGGCCAGAAAAGTCAAACAATCAAAACAACAAATGGATGTCCTTGAATGGATGAAATCATGCATTCAACATGCTCACACAATAAGATAGCAACTGAAATATGTGTCAAACATGCACAACCAATACTCTAGCTACTAGCACACAATTTGTCGATGACTAGGTCATCTATATATGAGTATATTGACTTAGGAGCCAAATGAGAACATTTGATCATAGGTCATACTCATCGTTTAGGCACAAGTGGGGTTACCACTTTTACATAAAGCATTGATGTGTTCACATCATTTGGAGATGCTTTAGCTCAATTTTTAGAGCAAAGCTCCCCCTAGATGTGAGAACCCCTTTTAAAGGGTCAAACTAACCTTGGGTTGTCGTAGAAGACTTCATGTAGATGTTGAAGATGTGGATGCTCAAAGTTGATGTAGATTATCAAGAGTTGGGAGCTATCCTTTGGATTAGGGCACTTTCAATACCTACATGGGTTAGTCCCACAAGGAACAAACAAGGATATCCATAGACATAGATTGAAATTCACAAAAGATGATGTCCATGAAAGCAATGATTACCTTGTCCCTTGACTTACCAACAAGAGGGTTTGTGACTCCATGAACTAGTGCATGATGTGGAAGTTGATTGCACAAGTTCTTGCCAAAAAGAATATGAGTGAAGTATGTTGGCGGAGTCACCCTCAAGAACCTTCTAGTTCTTCTTCTTTGGGATCCACATCATCTTGATGGGAATCCTTGGTGTTGTAGTTGAGCTTGACGAAGTAGAACTTGATGTGTCCTTGGGAACCCACTTGACCATGGCTTGAGGTGCTTCAATGAATGCATCAATCTCCTCTTGAAGCTTGTCCTTGGACTTTAGCTTGTGGTCTTGTGGTGGAAGGTCATCTTGAGCTTGTTCCACATTGGAAGAAGTAGGATCATACTTCTCCTTTTGTGAAACAAACTATGGAGTAGGGTATTGACCTTCTTCCCACTCAACACCTTCGGCGTTGAACTTTCGCTCAAAACCAATCCCTTGATTCTTCCGGTGCCTTCCTTGTTTGCGAACAATTTCCTCTAAGTTCTTGCTTCCGGTAAGACTCTTGTAGACACCTTTCTCTATGATTTCCTTCAATAAGCTATTTTCTTGCTCAAGTGTAACTTGGCTTGAAACATTGTTAGTGGAATCAAGAGAACTACTAGAAGCAACAATATTAGATTTAACATTGTTATTGTTACTACTAGAGGAAGAATTTTTCTTATGCTTGTCATGCTTAGTCTTAATAGGTGGCAAGAAATTAGACAAGAGAAGTCGTTTGGCAAGATATGAAGAACTCTTCTTTCGAAGATCGTCATTGATCGCTTTTAGAAACTCATGTTCTTGCTCTAGAGTGAGCTTCTCGAAGCGTAGCTTCTCATGAGATCTTAGGAGCTCTCTATGATCTTCTTGAGTTGTTTCATGAGCTAACTTAAGAGTGTTTAGTTATTTAGTTAGACGCTCAATCTCCTTCATAGCATTGTCATTCGACTCTTCTCGACTATAAAGACTACTAGCATTTTCATCGTTACTAAGCTCACTAGATTTATCATGCAAGAGCTCATCTTCACCAAGCAAGTCATCCTCATCACTATCAAAGTCAATAAATTCAGGGTGTGTTACCTTGGGGCCTTTAGCCATGAAGCATCTTCCAATTCCCTCATTTGGTGAATCAAATAAGTCGTAGGAGTTGGAGTTGGAGGATACGAGTGCAAGTCCGGCAACACCTTCATCTTGACTGTAGTCGGAGTCGGAGTGATAGCTTCCATCGGATTGATTGTCGGAGTCGGAGCCGGAGACCCATTCACCTACATGAGCTTGATGTCTTCTTCTTCTGTAGCTCCTTGATGACTTGTCTTTCCTCTCCGAATCCTTGCTTCTCCGAGAGGGTCTTCGTTCATAACGATCATCTCTACTCCTTCTCTCTCTCCGAGGTGACTCATCTCTTGCTCTTCTTCTTGGAGATTCTTCTCTTCTCTTGTGGGGAGCCGTACACTCATTTGAGAAGTGTCCGGGTCTTCCACAATTGTAGCAGTTTCGATCACGACTAGAAGATCTCTTTTCATCATATGATCTAGACTTTGAGCTTCTTTCTTTGCCTCTATTCTTGTAGAACTTGTTGAAGTTCTTAACCATTAGGCTTATCTCTTCATTGGAAATTAACTTGTCACTTGAGGTAGTGGGAGCATCACTTGTAGCTTTGTAAGCACCACTTGACTTGTTGTGAAGCTCTTCCTTATCCTTAAGTGTCATCTCATGAGCAACAATTCTTCCAATGACTTCAGTTGGCTTGAGAGTCTTGTAGTTTGGCATCATTTGGATCAAAGTGCACACGGTATCATACTTTCCATCCAAAGCTCTGAGAATCTTCTTAATGATGAATCGGTCGGTCATTTCTTCGCTTCCTAAGCCGGCAATCTCATTTGTGATGAGAGCAAGCCTAGAGTACATTTCAGCGACTCCTTCACCATCCTTCATCTTGAACTTGTCAAGTTGACCTTGAAGAATATCTAGCTTTGATTCCTTCACAGATTCAGTACCTTCGTGCATTTCAACCAAAGTATCCCAAATCTCTTTAGCATTCTCAAGACGGCTGATTTTGTTGAACTCCTCGGGACACAAAGCATTGAAGAGAATGTCACAAGCTTGAGCATTGTTTTGCAACATCCGCAGCTCTTCCGGTGTAGCTTCGCGATCCGGAACTTTTCCTTCTTCGAAGAAATCACCTTGCATACCAACACAAATAATGCCCCATGCGGCTGGGTTATGACCAAGAATATGCATTTTCATTTTATGCTTCCAACTAGCAAAATTTGTACCATCAAAGTAAGGACCTCTACGATAATTACCCTCACTAGACGCCATACTCTCCTAGGTTGTGAAACCAAGCTTATGGAGTCCAATGCAATGGAAACCAAAACAATGGAGACCAAAGCTCTGATACCACTTGTAGGATCGAAAGTATGTCTAGAGGGGGGGTGATTAGACTACTTGACAATATAAAAAATCTGCCTTTTGATTAAGCAAAGTTTTTGGCAGTTTCACAATTAAGATCAATTCAAGTATCACCCTACACATGCAACTCTAGAGTATAAGCAGCGGAAAGTAAATTGCACATGTAGTAAAGAGAGGTGGAGAAGATCAAACGCAGTTTGGTGACACGAAGATTTTTGTCGTGGTTCCGATAGGTGGTGCTATCGTACATCCACGTTGATGGAGACTTCAACCCACGGAGGGTAACGGCTGCGCGAGTCCACGGAGGGCTCCACCCACGAAGGGTCCACGAAGAAGCAACCTTGTCTATTCCATCATGGCCTACGCCCACGGAGGACTAGCCTTACTCGGGGTAGATCTTCACGAAGTAGGCGATCTCCTTGCCCTTACAAACTTCTTGGTTCAACTCCACATCTCAAAGACGGAGGCTCCCAAGCGACACCTAACCAATCTAGGAGGCACCACCCTCCAAAAGGTAATAGATGTGGTTGATGATGATGAACTCCTTGCTCTTGTGCTTCAAATGATAATCTCCCCAACACTCAACTCTCCTCACTGATATGGCTGTGGTGGAAGAAAGGATTGAGTGGAAAGCAACTTGGGAAGGCTAGAAATCAAGTTTCATATGGTAGGAATGGAATGACTAGATCTCAACACAAGGGTAGGTGGTTCTCTTCTCAGAAAGTGTATGGTAGGAGTGGTAGTACTTTCTGATGGCTCTCTCCACGAATGAAGAGGGGGTGGAGGGGTATATATAGCCTCCACACAAAATCCAACCGTTACACACATAATTGAGCAATCTCGGTGAGACCGAAGTGAAAACTCGGTCAGACCGAAAGTTCAAATATAGTGAACGTTGGGGTTTTCGGTGGGACCGAAAATACCATCTCGGTATGTCCGATATGAGTCAAAGGTAGGAACTTGCCAGAATCGGTGGGACCGAAATCAACAACTCGGATATTCCGAAATGATGAGAAACGGTTACAGAAGGTTGGCAGTCCAGTTTCGGTGAGACCGAACTCAAAATCGGATGGACCGAAATATTAGGGTTTGGAAGAATAGCTGAGGTGGTTCATCTCGGTGGGTCTGAGTTGGAAGAATCGGTTTGTCCGAGATTACTTATGAGTGTGTTAAGTAGTGAAAGTTGCTGATAGTTGAAGGAGCTAAATCACTAAGCACTTGAGCAACCAGATCATCAACACAACCTCATCCCCTTTTAATAGTATTGGCTTTTCCTATGGACTCAATGTGATCTTTGATCACTAAACCAAAAAATGGAGTCTTGAGCTTTTGCCAATGCTTGTCTTAGCATTTTGAGGGGTCCACTTCTTCAGACATTTCCATACCCATATCATCGAACTTCTCTGAAATGATTCTCAGGTAAATATTAGTTCAATGATATATATGTTGTTATTAATTACCAAAACCACCCGGGGATTAGTTGCACTTTCACCCGAGCCAGGTACCAGTGCAGCAGCCCCTGGGCCGTCTGCTGGAGTTGGAGTATCTAGGCCACCTGCTGGAGCAGTCCCCAGGCCGGCTGCTGAGGTTGTCGGGCTGTCTGCCCCGGGATCAGCTAGTATGAAGATTGACTCTGACTCTCGTGATAGCTTGATAGACGGCTTGCGCGGGCATTGAAGGGACACGCCGGCTGGTATTGCTTGGCGGGTGGAGCCAATTCGTGCCAAGGCGTCGGCTTGCACGTTGTCGGCCCGTGGCACGTGAAGGAACTCGCACCCATCAAAGTGCCCACTGATCTGCTGGACAAGGAAACGGTAACTCGCCATGTTTGCATCCTTGGCGTCCCAGTCCCCGGAGGACTGCTCGACAACCAAATTTGTGTCTCCATAGCACAACACTCGACGGATGCCAATCTCTTTGGCCATCCGGAGCCCATGAATGAGTGCCTCATACTCGGCCACATTGTTGGAGGCGGCGAAGTGGATTTGCAGGGTGTATTTGAGCTTGTCGCCCTTGGGAGAGGTGAGGACGACGCCGGCTCCCAAGCCAGTGTGCATATTTTATCCGTCAAAGTGCATCCGCCAATGGGTTGAATCTGGAGCAGGCGGCAGGTACTGGGTCTCGGCCCATTCGACGAGGAAGTCGGCCAAAGCTTGCGATTTGATGGTGGTGCGGGGCTGGTAGAAGATGGTAAAGGGGGCCAGCTCAATGGCCCACTTCGCCACTCTTCCTGAAGCATCTTTGTTGCCCATGATTTCAGCAAGCGGGGCCATGCATATGATCGTGATTGGATGCTCTTGAAAGTACTGCTTGAGTTTCTTGGCGATGAAGTACATGCCATAGCACATCTTCTGGTAGTGGGGGTAGTTCTGCTTGAAGACTATCAGCACCTCGCTCAAGTAGTAGAACGGCCTCTGGACAGGCAAGGCTCTACCGTCTTCTGGGCGCTCGACCACAATGACAGTGCTGACCACCCGGCTGGTGGCGGCTATGTAAAGGAACATGGGTTCCTTGTCTGTTGGCGCCACTAAGACAAGCGGCGTCGACATCACTTTCTTGATCTGCTGGAAGGCTTCATCCGCCTTGTCGTTCCACTCAAAGCAAGAGGTCTTCTTCATCAGTTGGTACAGGGAAGGTGCCTTTTCGCCTAGCCGGCTGATGAATCGGCTGAGCGATGCTAGGCACCCGGTGAACTTCTGGACGTCCCGTATGCGAGTTGGCCTCTCCATTCTCTCAACGGCCTTGATCTTTGCAGGGTTGCACTCGATGTTGCGTTCAGATACTAGGAAACCAAGGAGCTGGCCTGCTGGCACCCCGAAGACGCATTTCTCTGGGTTTATCTTGATCTGAAAGTGGCGCAGGTTTTCGAAGGCCTCTTGGAGGTCCTCCAAGAGAGTTCCCCTCTTCTCCATCTTCACCACGATATCGGACACATAAATGGTGTGAGGAAGGCGGTCTTCAGGCGGTCGGCCGGATCAAGTTTGATCTGGTGGTACCCGGAATAGGCATCAAGGAATGACAGCAGCTCGCATCCGGCTGTGGAGTCAATCACTTGATCTATTCGCGGCAGAGCAAACAGATCTTTAGGGAAGGCTTTGTTGAGGCTGGTGTAATCAATGCACATGCGCCTTTTGTTGTTCTTCTTCAGCACTAGAACCGGGTTGGAGAGCCACTCCAGATAGAACACTTCCATAATGAAGCCGGCTGCTAGCAGGCGGGCGACCTCTTCTCCAACAACTCTTCTTTTTTCTTCTGACAGGCGGCGGAGTGGCTGCCTAACAGGCTTTGCGTCTTCTCTCACATGTAGCTTGTGCTCGGCGAAGTCCATCGGGACACCCGGCATGTCCTTGGGGGACCATGCAAAGATGTCCCGATTCTCACGGAGGAAATTGACGAGCTCGCTTTCCTATTTGCTGTCTAGGTTTGACCCTATGACAGCAAATCGCTCTGGGTGAGATGGGTCCAACACAATCTTCTTTGTCTCCTTAGCCGACTAGAACGTGCCTTGCGACTCTGCCTCCCTGGGATTGGCTGGTATGGCTGGCTGCTCGCCAGCCATTGCCACCGGCCGTTCCAGGTGGCGCTTCTCTTCAGCCAGGACAAGGGACTCGGCCAGCCGGCTGCTGGCAGTCGCACATGCGATGGACTTCTCATAGTCCTCGTCTATGGTGATTATTCCTTTGGGACCCGACATATTCATCTTGAGGTAGGCGTAATGGGGTAATGCCATGAACTTCGCAAGAGCTGGCCAGCCCAAAATCACGTGATAGGGGCTTTCCAGGTTCACCACTTCAAACCAGACCGGCTCCCGCCGGAAATGCTTCTTGTCACCAAACAGGACATCAATCTTGGCCTTGCCGATTGGTGAGCAAGAGGGGCCCGGAACGATGCATTGGAACACGGTCCTGGTAGGCTGAAGTTGTTTTTCTTTGATGCCCAACTTCTCCATGGTGTCATGGTACATGATGTTGATGCTGCTACCGCCATCTACTAGCACTCGGGAGAAACGATAGGCCTGCCTGTCGGTGGAGAGTGTTGCGTCCAGAACCAATGAGTAGGCCCCCGGTGAAGGCATGGCAGCTGGGTGATCTTCACGGCTCCAGTTGATGGGCCTTTCATACCAATGCATGAATTCTGGGGCTTCGACGGCAACGGTGTTGACCTCTCTGCGCTGCTGGCGCCGGTTGTGCCTATCGTCTGCCTGGCTTGTGAAGACGATGTAGGTTCTATTCTCTTCTGGGAACTCGTCCTGGATCTGGCTGCCTGGGCGAGCAGCTGGTAGTTTGGGAGGCAGAGCCGCCTGCCCAGCAGGCGGCGGTGGCAGAGCTTCCCCCTGGCAATCCGCGTGAGCCAATGGCACTTTCGTGGGGTGTGATTGGAGGGCTTTGCGCCGCTGTGAAACTTGCAGGGGGCGTCCAGAGCTTGATCGAAGGAGAAGGCGGGCTGCCAGGCTGGCTTGCCGCCCTTCTGGCGTTTGGGACCTTCTTGTGCTTCTGGCTGTTGGCCACCAACTGCTGCCACCAACCGGCTGTTGGAAGCCGGCGGGTGAGCCTTGCGCTTGTGATCAGTCTGCTACTGGCGCCGACTAGACTCTCCAGCCGGCGTTTTAGGAGCTGGGGGAGCCATTTTTCTGGAGGCATTCACTTGCAGCTCGGACTTCATGGAGGAATATGCAGTGGCGTACTTGTCTGCTATGCTTATCAGCTCGTCCCGCGTGGCGGGCTCGTCGCAGAGGAGTTTGTGCTTGAGCAAAGTGACTTCTCTGCACCTGGCCGTGAAGTACTCGATGGATTGTACCTCATGAACTCCCTTGCAAGAGTTGCGCAGCTCTGCCCAACGTGTCAGGTAATCATGAGCAGACTCATTCGGGCCTTGGACGCATAAGGAGAGCTGGCGTGGCTTGGGAGGACGCTTGTAGGTGCTGATGAAGTTGCGAGTGAAGGCGTCGGTGAAGTCCAGCCAGCCGTTGATGTTGTTGGGCTTGAGGCTGTTCAACCACGTCCGGGCCGTGCCCTAGAGCATGAGTGGCACATAGTTCACCGCAACGCGCCTGTTGACGGTTGCTATGCTGACAGCCGTGGAGTAATCCACCAACCAGTATTCCGGCTTCACTGATTCGTTGTACTTGGGGGTGTCTCTGGGGAGCGAGAAGCCCTTGGAAATAGGCTCGTCACAGATGCGGGGGCCGAAGCAATCTGGGCCGAGGGCATCTTCTTCTTCGACCACCTGGGACCGAGCCAGTCGGTCGAGGCGATGGCGGCGTCATTCTCCCCAACTCCCTTGCGGCGGCCCAAGCAGCCTGCGAGAGAAGGGTGGTCAACAGGCGGAGGAGACACACGCCTCTCCCGACGAGGAGGACGCGGGCGCTCCTCTCGCCGCTCTACAGCCCTTGGACGGCCATCTTGATCACGCTCGATGGTGATGCGAGTCTGTCTGCTGCGTCTAGAAGCCGGCTCTCAGTCACGCCAGTTGTGGGTGCCGACTATTGGAGAGCGGGACGTGACTACTTGCTCCCGCCGAAGAGGGCGGTTATCTGGTTGCGCGCCGGCCTCTGATGCCCGGTGACGGGCTTCCTGCTGCATGGCAGCTGCGTCAAGCAGCTGCCGGGCACGCTGAGTCATGCAGCGAAGTTCGTCTCCCTCCAAGTGGCCTAGCTCATCGACTGCCGCCTGGGCAGCCCTTAGGTTCTCCGACGGGGTGGGGTACACGGGCCGTGGGGCCCCCAACATGTCGGCCAGCACTCCGCCGCGATCGGGGACGGCACCAGCCCGGCTGGGCTCGCCAGCAGCCGGCGTGCCTCCTATAGCGCGGTCTATCTCGCGGCGGTAGGCTTCGGGGAGGCGCCGGGAAGCGGCTAGCTTGTTGGCATTGTCGAGGAGCGAGACGCGGAGTGCCTCCAGCGCCACGCCGTCCGTCCCCGCGGCATTGGGGGCGGAGAGGCTCTACATGGCTGCCTGCAGCAGGTTCTGGCCCGACCTGTCGGAAGGCTCGTCGTGGCTGGTGGCCAGCTCCTCCGTGACGGTGCTGACGCGACTGCCGCAGGCTGCAGTGGGGAGGGGATCGTTGATGATCACCACGTGCTTGGGGAAGGAATCGGCGGACGCCGCGTCGAGGTCAATGATCATGTCGACTGGTGGGTCAGAGGAGCCCACTGACTCCATGTCAGAGTCGCGCTCGTCAATGATGTGGAGCTTGTCGAGGAGCTCGACGAGGTAGCTCTCCGGGGCAACTGGCTCTGCGGCCGGAGAGGGCTCGTCGTGAATGCGGACGTCGACGAGAAGGTCGACGAGTCCGCTCACGGCGCATGCGGCCTCAGCGCCGCGAAGCATCCCGGCATCCACGCCTGCGGGCGTGCCGGGCTGGCTGTGCTCACCAGGGAGGAACAAAGTTCCCGTCCAGAATATGTCTCCGGACAACGGTGCACCTAGCCCCACGGTGGGCGCCAAATGTCGGGGTTTTGGTACGACATATGCCAAAGGATCGTTATCATGCATGGGGACAATAGAACGTCGCCAGGCCCTGGAAGCGGGATAAGGCGATACTTGGGACGCTTGCGAATCTTACCCAGGTTCGGGGCTCTCCGTGGAGATAACACCCCTAGTCATGCTCTGCGGGGACTCTGCATCATGACTAATGTCAATAAGGTGGCTACAAGGTTGCTCCTTGAGCTGTGTCGTCTAGAGGAGGAAGAAGGGCAAGGCTAGCTCTCTACCTCCGCTCTAGGGAATCGGAATGGTCGCTAGGGTTTCTCCCTATCTCTCTCTATGTCTCTCTTCTTCTTAGAGTCCAACCCCCCCACATGGAGGACCCTCGGGGGTTTATATAGGCTTACCCCCCCAGGGGTACAATAGTAATCCAGGCGGAATGGCCCCCAGCTGTCAGCGTCTTCGGGTGCCGGCCTTCCCGCCCATCTGTCGGGGCCCGCCGTCTGTGGGCCCTCGTGATTGCCTTTCACTGTAGGCGCTCTTCTGCTGACAGCAGCATCGTCAGGAGGGGAATGGCTACAGTGCCGCTGCCTCCTGCCGTACGCTGCCACCACGTCCTATCTTGTCATCTTGATGAGGTTCAGACTCCTAGGGCACGGTGAGCCGCCTGCTACCAGGCAGGCCGTCCCCCAGGAAGCCTGCCAGGGGACGCTTGCTTCTTGTTCACCCACTGGCCGATGGGGCTAGCCGCCTGCTGGCTCTGCCGCCTGTGGGTAGTGGGATCATGGCTTCCTCTGACTGAGGCTGGGTCTCTGGCAACATGGCTACAGTGATACGCCGCTTAAGAGGCGTCCATAAGATACGCCCTCATTGTAGCCACGCCCTTATAGATTCTTTAAGAACATGCTCAAATGTAGCCATGCCTTAGTGTTGTCGTGGTTCCCCAGCACGCGTCTCGAGGGGGAGGCGTAAGGCTGTCTTCTGGTCGATGGCCATGAGGCTGCCACTTGTTCGAGCCCCTACCGCCTGTTGGCAACTGGCTCCTGGGCTTAGCTGCCCCGGGAGGCGGCCCGATGAGCAGGCGGTCGGGGGGTGACAGACGGCCCCCAATTGTCTTGAAATACTATGGGTGGTCGATGAGGACACCCGTGGTCAACATCTCCGACACCAGACTTATCCGTGCAATAAAAAAAGACCCCGAAAATAAAAGTTCTCCAAATGCCCTGAAAATTAAATATGATTTTTTCTGGAATATTTGAGAATATATGGCACAGAAAACACCACGAGGGGAGCCAACACCTGGCCACGAGGGTCCAGGGCGTGCCCACGTGCCTCGTGGGCCCCACATGGCCCCTCCCCTTACTCCTGCACCCATGCTCTTCTTCCTCCCAAAAAAATCACCAACCAGCTCAAGCACGAGTTATAGCTCATCTTGCTACCATTTTCGATCTCGTTGCTCAAAGCACCATTCACCAAACTATTCGGGGGGGGGGGTTGTTCTTTGGTATGTGACTCCTCCATCGGTCCAATTCGTTTTTGTTCTAGTGCCTTATTTAGTGCAAATTGTTGCTGCTGTGGTGACCTTGTTCTTGAGATTGCATGTCAAATTTCTTTGGTCCCAAGTAGTTCTAATGCATGATATAGTCCCTAGGCACTTGTAGGAGTTGTTGCTATCAATCTCGTTGAGTTTGGTTAACTTTTATTTTGAGTTACTAAAAATTTCAGAAAATTTCAGAGAAATGCATAGGAAAATCTTCCAAGGTGGTTCTTCAAGGTAGCAAGAACCGAGGCTCGCGTTTCGTGAGCCGGATGATGAACTACCGAGGGAAGCTGAAGTGCGGACTTGTGAATGGCCGTCAGACAATTTTATGATTCGGGTTGGCATTAAGGAAGAATTTGACCCATATATGCGCAACGCTGACCTCGAGGGCTTCATACAAGATAAGTGCCCTCAATACCGTGGCCTATTTGATACCTTTGTGAGAAGGTTTAAATTTTCATCTTCACGTAATTCTCACACTGTCCTGTTTGACCTTTATAATAAATCCTATACCATGGACTTAGAATATTTTAATGATGCTTGTATGCTCCCGCAGTGGGGCAGTATGGGTGACCCTCGCAAATCTAAATATAGAGATTTCCTTGATAGTATCACTGTGGGGGAATCTAGAGAAATCACACAAGCTACCATAGGGAGCATTCATTTCCCACTATTCATTACTTTGCTCTCTTTATTGGTCGATGCATAAATGGTAAAGATGAGGCTTGCCACATGTGTGTCCCTGATCTTAGTGTTCTCAAGAGTGCTGTATTAGGTGACAGACAATATAACTTGGGAGCCATTGTTGCACGTAGGCTACATCATAATGGTTTGCATGGAGATTTATTTGGTGGGATTTATGCCACTCGCATAGCCCACCGTCTTGGTGTGCCTATACATGAAAATGATGAACCCTTACCGCCTGCTCATTTGGATTACAATGCGATGACTAGTCACCGGTTTATAGAGAGGGATAAACAATCCCTCAAATATCGACTAATCTTTAACAGGCGTCATGCCGTCCCTAGTACTGTTCCTGCGCTTACTTTATTTGACTTTAAGGCAAAAGGGAGATAACTATAACCAGGGAGGAGGAAAACGAGTATCATAACATGATGGAAGGAGCCCGCCTTTGAGCTGTAGCTCAGCATGCTGTAGCTCCTGCGTCCCATTACAACCCCAACTACGACTGTGGATATCCGTCAGGCCAATACTGGCCACAGACCAACTTAGGCCAAAAGCCTAAGCTTGGGGGAGTACGTGTTTCTCATCGACTTTACATTCATGTTTACACACTTATTCTAGTTGTTAGTTCTCACACTCTTTCATTGTACCATCCATGCTTAGTTTCAATTCTTTTTCTTAGTCTTTTTCCTTTGTGCTAGAAAAACCAGAAAAACAAAAAAATATTAGTTGTAGCTTCTAGCTAGTTTACTTTCCTTGTGGTAGTAATTAAAAGAAAACCCCAAAAGATTTCTCGTTCTTCTTTTTCTTGTTGGGAGCTTTCCCGTGTAAATAGTTTCTTTTCTTTTCTTTGGGGGTTAAGAGTAGAAGACCATGATTAAAATGCTGAGTGGCTCCCATATGCTTTATTGTTGATTTAACCTTGAGCCATATTACCTTGTCTTCTGTCTTGTATTAAATTCTCGCAGATTCTAGCTTAGTCCAATGCATGGGCACTATTATTATTATCCACACCGTTCAGTCGTGCGAGTGAAAGGCAATAATGATGATATATGATGAATTAATTGAGATGAGAAGAGCTGGTATGAACTCGACCTCTCTTGTCTTTGTCAATATGATAGTTCATCGTTCCTGATTCAGCTTGTTATGAATGAAACATGCTTGCAATGATAATAGAGATCATAGCTGCTTATGCCATGCTTAATTAGCTGAGAGTTTATAATGGTCTATCTTGCGTGCCAACATGATATTAAAATGGTTGTGATGTGGTATGATGGGGTGGTATCCTCCTTTAAAACATTCAAGTGGTCTAACTTGGCACATGCTCACGCATGTAGTTGAAACAAATCAACATAGCCTCCACGATAGTTATGTTCATGGTGATTTATATCCTACTCAAGCTTGCATTCATTGTTGATTAATTTTAATGCATGTTTATGACCGTTGTCGCTCTCTAGCCGGTCGCTTCCCAGTCTCTTTCTAGCCTTCACTTGTACTAAGCGGGAATACTGCTTGTGCATCCACTTCCATAAACCCCAAAGTTGTTCCATATGAGTCCACCATACCTTCCTATATGTGGTACTTACCTGCCGTTCCAAGTAAATTTGTATGTGCCAAACTCTAAACCTTCAAATGAAATTCTGTTTTGTATGCTCGAACAACTCATGTATCAACTAGGGTTGTCTATATCTTCCATCCTAGGTGGGTTATCCTCACGATGAGTGGACTCCGCTCATCATTCATGAGAAAATGGTTGGTAACCGGGATGCCCAGTCCCATGATCAAATCATAATAATTAAACAAAACTCCCCCAAGGCTATTGCTGGTTTGAAAGGTACCCGTTGTTTCGGGCTAGCCGTGGAGTTTGCTTGTTGGTGGTTGGGGAAGTATAAACTTTACCATTCTGTTTGGGAACCGCCTATAATGTGCGTAGCATGGAAGATATCGAGATTCTTGGTTGTTATATTGACAATGAGAGTATACCGCTCAAAATGTTATTCATCTCCATTTAAAAATCGAGCTCTGGCACCTCTACAAATCCATGCTTCCCTTTGCGAAGGGCCTATCTATTTACTTTTATGCTGATTCATCATCCTCTTATAAAAGAGCACCAGTTGGAGAGCACCTCTGTCATTTGCATGTATTACCATTAATTTGCAGTGAGTATGATCATGACTAGATCTCTTTTACCATGAATTATAATGTCTATACAGTCCTTGATCCTTAAAGGTGCTATGCATTTATGTTTTGCGGTCTCAGAAAGGGCTAGCGAGATACCATCTTGTTATATCATATCATGATTGTTTTGAGAAAGTGTTGTCATCCGTGGTTTATTATTATTGCTCGCTAGTTGATTATGCCATTGATGTGAGTAGACATGAGACCTGAAAGTTATTGTGAATGTGGTTAGTTCATGATCTTTGCTGAAAACCTGAATGATGGCTTACATATTGACAACAACAAGAGCAAACAGAGTTTGTCAAAGTTTTTCTTTATCACTTTCAGTTTATCAACTGAATTGCTTGAGGACAAGCAAAGGTTTAAGCATGTGGAAGTTGATACGTCTCCATTGTATCTACTTTTCCAAACCCTTTTGCCCTTGTTTTGGACTCTAACTTACATGATTTGAATGGAACTAACCCGGACTGACTCTGTTTTCAACAGAATTGCCATGGTATTGTTTTTGTGCAGAAATATAAAGTTATCGGAATGACCTAAAAATCCACGGAGAATTATTTTGGAAAATATAAAAAATACCTGCGGAAAGATCTACGTCAGGGGGCCCACACCCTGTCCACGAGGGTGGGAGGCGCGCCCCCTCCCCCTGGGCGCGCCCCCTTGCCTCGTGGGCCCCCTGACGCTCCACCGACGTATCTCCGGACCCCATATACTCACTTTTGGGGAGAAAAAATCAGAGAGGAAGAATTATCATGTTTTACGATACGGAGCCGCCGCCAAGCCCTAATCTCTCTCGGGAGGGCTGATCTGGAGTCCGTTCGGGGCTCCGGAGAATGGAGATCATCGCCATCGTCATCATCAACCTTCCTCCATCACCAATTCCATGATGCTCACCGCCGTGCATGAGTAATTCCATCATAGGCTTGCTGGACGGTGATGGGTTGGATGAGATTTACCATGTAATTGAGTTAGTTTTGTTAGGGTTTGATCCCTAGTATCCACTATGTTCGGAGATTGATGTTGCTATGACTTTGCTATGCTTAATGCTTGTCACTAGGGCCCGAGTTCCATGATTTTAGATCTGAACCTATTGTGTTTTCATGAATATATGTGTGTTCTTGATCCTATCTTGCAAGTCTATAGTCACCTACTATGTGTTATGATCTGGCAACCCCGAAGTGACAATAATCAGGACCATCCCGGTGATGACCGTAGTTTGAGGAGTTCATGTATTCACTATGTGTTAATGCTTTGGTCCGGTACTCTATTAAAAGGAGGCCTTAATATCCCTTAGTTTCCAACAGGACCCCGCTGCCACGGGAGGGTAGGACAAAAGATGTCATGCAAGTTCTTTTCCATAAGCACGTATGACTATATTCGGAATACATGCCTACATTACATCGATGAACTGGAGCTAGTTCTATGTCACCCTAGGTTATAACTTTTACATGATGAATTGCATCCGACATAATTCCCCATCACCGATCCAATGCCTATGAGCTTTTCACATATAGCTTGTTGCTTATTTACTTTTCCACTGCTACTGTTACAAAAACTACAAAAACACTACCATTACTTTTATAGTTGTTACCGCTATCTCCATGTTACTTTGCTACTAAACTACCTTGCTGCATATACTAAGTTTCCAGGTGTGGTTGAATTGACAACTCAACTGCTAATACTTAAGAGTATTCTTTGGCTCCCCTTGTGTCGAATCAACAAATTTGGGTTGAATACTTTACCCTCGAAAACTATTGCGATCCCCTACACTTGTGGGTTATCAAGACTATTTTCTGGCGCCGTTGTCGGTGAGCATAGCTCTATTCTTTAAGTCAGTTGGGATTTATATCTGTTGATCACTATGAAGAATTTGAAGGACTCAAAAACCAAGATCTTACCATCAACTACGAGGGGAGATAAGGAACTGCCATCTAGCTCTGCACTTGATTCACCATCTATTATGGGTAAATTTGCGACATCTACTCATGCTATTGAATCTGATATGTCGTATGTTCTTGATGATGCCACTTCTGCTATGTATGATGAAACTACTTCTATGCTTGATAATACTGTTCGACTAGGTGAATTTCTAGATCAACAAATTGCTAGGGTTAGGGAGAATGCAAATATTGAAACTGATAATATTTATGAAAGTGATGATGAAGCTTCTCCCCCTAGATATTAATTGCATGTTGTTCATCGGTAGCGTTGTCTAGTTACAAAAGCATCCCTCTGTTGTTCATCGGCAGTCATTATGGATCGGGGACATGAGGGGAATTTCCTAGGGCGTGAATTCTAGCCACCAGATATTTCGACACGAAATGCGGAGGCTCGACTGGTTGGGGATGCCTAATGTGCGTACCACGCATGCCACCAGAAGGACATGAGCCCGTTTTTTTCTTCTATTTTTTAGTTTTTTAGGATCAACACGAGCCAAGGTCTGTCTGGTACGCTGTTGGGTCCTACCATTCGAGAATACGAAAGGAACCTTTTCAATTGTCGAACGAATCTATGTGTATTTGATACGTCTCCAACGTATGTATAATTTTTGATTGTTCCATGCTATTATTTACAATGTTTTGGATGTTTAATGGGCTTTGTTATACACTTTCATATTATTTTTGGGACTAACCTATTAATCCAGAGGCCCAGTCCAGATTGCTATTTTTTTTCCTATTTCAGGGTTTTACAGAAAAGGAATATCAAACGGAGTCCAAACGAAATGAAACTTTGGGAGAGATATTTTTGGAGCAAAATACGCACGGGAGACTTGAGAACCACGGAGTAGGGTTTACGTGGTGTCCACGAGGGTGGGGGCGCCCCCTACAAGGCGCGCCCCCTGCCTCGTGGGCGCCACGTCTGGCCCCCAGTGCCCTCCTTACTCCTATATATACCTACGTACCCCGAAACCATCAGAAGAGGAGAAAAAACCCTAGTTCCACCACCGCAACCTTCTGTACTCATGAGATCCCATCTTGGGGCCTGTTCCAGAGCTCCGCCTGAGGGGGGATCTACCACAGAGTGCTTCTACATCATCATCATCGCCTCACCATGAGTTGCGAGTAGTTTACCATAGACCTTCGGGTCCATAGTTAGTACCTAGATGGATTCTTCTCTCTCTCTTTGGATCTCAATACCAAGTTCTCCTCGGTCTTCGAGGAGATCTATTCGATGTAATCTGTTTTTGCAGTGTGTTTGTCGAGATCCGATGAATTGTGGGTTTATGATCAAGATTATCTATGAGAAGTATTTGGTTCTTTTCTGAACTCTTTTATGTATGATTATAATATCCTTGCAAGTCTCTTCGAATTATTGGTTTGGTTTGTCCTACTAGATATATAGTTCTTGCAATGGGAGAAGTGCTTGGCTTTGGGTTCAATCTTGCCGTGTCCATTCCCAGTGACAGTAGGGGCAGCAAGGCACGTATTGTATTGTTGCCTTCGAGGATAAAAAGACGGGGTTTGTCGGCGTCGTGGGAACCAGGGTACCCAGACTTGCATGTCTGCGGGCCGCGACGCGCTCCTACCACGGCTTGGTACGGCCCAGCTGATCGACCAGCTGCCCAAGACCCTCACGATGGAGCTAAGCCTCGCGAGGGGAACAACGTCAAGACCCCCTCAGGAGTGGCCTTGCCAAGGTGCTCCGGAGGGGCGGAGAATCCAAGGCCAAGCTTGCCTCAGGAGGAGGCAGTGATGTCAGCAGTGACGCACCACACGAGCGGGTGCCAGCGTTCGCCAGCGGCGCAGTTGCCATTTCGGTGCAAGGGGGACAGCGCAGCCGCGGGTTCCCGAGGAGTGGGCCAAAGGTTTCCCCATTGGTGCAACAATACCGAAGACCGTAAGGACGACAAGGAGGATGTCACCGTCGAGCCCACCACTGCGTCACCGCCTGACCCTTCTGCAAGCGAAGACCGCTTTTGTCAGGATAGGAACGTCCTTGTGTTCCCTCTAAAAAATGGCCATTGTGGGATCCCTTCCCGCCTAAACATTTCGGGGGAAGAGGACCTTGGCCGCCTATATAAGTAGCTAGGATCCCCACTATGAGGGGAGAGAGATCCATAAACTCGGCCACCACACAAAGGAGCAAGAACACTTGCCTCCTGATCCTCCTGAGCTCACCTCCTGGGCTCGGGAACCACTAGACTAGTTCATACTCCAGCCCTCCCGAGGCCAATTCACCAAACCAGGAAGTAGGGTTTTGCACCATGCGGTGGCCTGAACCTGGGTAAACTCTTGCGTGCTTCACTTGTTGTTTCCTTGAATCTCTTCACTGACAAGGGCGAGACGCTAGGTAGACGTGAGTGGGAGAGATCTTCGTTCACGCCCTTGTGTTCGAACTTCTTGGGTTTGCGGAGTCCCAAATCTGACATTTGGCGTGCCAGGTAGGGGGCGTGTCAAGATCCCGCCTCTCCGACGACCTCGTCCCGCTCTCGTCCATCGACCCCGCGTCGCCCAGCTTCAACAAACCACGACCACGATGGCAGAGGCACATCAGACGCATGCGGAAGCCCGTGGCGCCCGCGCCGCTCGTGCATCGCCCTTCGGCCGCGAGACTCGCCGTCACCCGGCCTTGATCGGGGCCGACGACACGATGAGCATCACCGACCCGCCGCCGGGGGACCCGTAGTACCCACCGCCCACTCGATGCCAAAACCACGCGGCGGCGCGGGCCGCCGAGCACACAACAGCGAGCTCACGGGATCGGGGCGAAATGGCGAACATGAGGGCCGCGCTGCTGGTGGCAAGGGAGCTGCTAAGGTGCCGGTTGCTCGATAGCGGCCACGACGCGCTACTCCTCAGGGTGGTCGAGCTCCTCGACGCCGCAAGCACCGGGGCCGAGCAATTCTGCTTCTACACGACGACGTCGGGGACCGGGTGCCGCCCCGGCCGCACCCGCTCGCCCGTATGGTCAAGACCCTAGGTATGATCCGCTGAACCCTGCATATGACGCCGCCCCTCTGCCTCGAAGCCCTTTTTACTCAGGTATCGCTCCCGTCGAGGAGCCACCAGGAGGCGACCCTAGGACTACGCTCGACGCCGTGTGCGATCAGGCGCCGGCACGAGGCGGCTCAGGAGCGGAAGGCCAAGGGACAGACCCCCCGCTCTTAGCCCTCAACCCTTCGCCATCGTCACCGATGGCCATAGAGCGTGAATGAAGCGCCGCAAGTGCCGGTGAGGGCCGGCACACGCGGCACCCGCCGTAGGCCTCAGACGGGCAGCATTCCTCGCCCAGAACTCGACAGACCAGGGAGATACTCCAGGTACCGCGTCAAGACATATAGGGAAGGGAAGGCCCGGGTCAGGCCCTCGTCCCCCCGTGCGTCACCCGTCGCGCATGAGCCCGCCCTGGATTTCACCAGGGGCTCGCTGGCGGCAGGTATGATGCGCGCGGGGAGGGGCCTTCTCCCCCTCTGCTCAGCCTCAAGACACTGCGCCTCCCGGCGTACCATCCCCCGGGTTGCGGAGGGTGCGTCTGGAGGCGGTACGGCAGCCCGTCCTACGCGCACTAGGAGGGCCCAAGACCGTGGCTCCATCCCCCTTCTCACGAAATCCCATACCCGCTGGGCCCAACCCTGATCAGGAGGGGCTCGGGGGCCATTAGGAGCGTGGGTAGGGCGGGGTCCCCCTCGCACTTCAGGATGCAGCGTCTCCGGACGATGTTAGCCCCCAGGGGCAAAGCGCGCTCGGAGATCGCGTGAGCGGTGCGCCTGGTGCTCGGCAGAGGGGCCTATGGCCAAGGTCCCATCCCCCCATCATGCGCAGTGTCCCACCTCATGAATGCCGCCTTCGGGTGAGTTCATGGAGGGAGCGGACTAGTGCGGGGCGGGTCCCTCAAAACGAAGGGGCGGGCACGTTAGAAGATCTCCGCTCGTGACACTCTCACGTAATAATGAGTGGGGCTGTACACGCCCCGGAGTCCCCGGAGCGTCGCCCTAGGACGTCGGGGGCTCCTTCCCACGCCCTAGTGGATGCACCATGCTCCGTGCTGGCTGTCGACACTGCCCTCCAATGGCTATGCCCACACCCGCCGGTGGTAGCCCTATGCTCCGCGCGGGGAGAAGACCGAAGACCTGCTCAGGGGCCGGATGCGGCCCTCCCTTTTTTTCTTTGCATTCGCCCTTGCCTCCTCTGTATCTGCTTTTTCAACCTGATCCTGCAGCCGCACGACTCGTTTCTTGAATAAAGGGGGAAAATTGTTGCCCGTGTTTTGCGATTTCCGCTGAGTTTTTCTTCGCCCAGTCCATTTTTTGCCTTGCTCAGCCGAGCCGAGCTGCGTCCGCGACCTCGCCCTATTGCTCCTCGCGAGCAAGGGCCGGGGCGTGGGCGCACGATTTGTGTGGTCCGCGAACCGACCGCCAACCACTCTTGCGCTCACAGCAGGTACTCGCGAGGCGTGCCCGGACGAGGTCGGCAGACGCTCCTCTCTGAAATTCAACAAGGGCTTGAGGCCGCAGCCTCAGGGACAAGCAAGGGAGTGCCAAAAACCTATCCTTACGGTGCTCAAACCCATTTTTACATCATCAAAAGTTTAAGTCTTACGACACTCATCTCACCCGGCTCTGGAGCCACAACCAAAAACAAATTTACAGCAGGAGTTGGACTAAGCATCAACGTCTTCGTCAGAACCATCGGTGTCGCCTCCCTCAAGCACCAGCGCGTCGTCGATGGCTGGAACGAGCTCCGTCACCAACGCGTCCACGTGGTCGCTCACCCATTTCTCCGAGGGGCCAGTGACCACCTCAGGCGCAGGCTCCAGCAGGGCCTCGAAGTCCATATGAGGGTCAAGACGGTGCAAGTTGCCAAAGATGCGGGAGACCGCACTCCTCAGGACGCCGCGGCTCTGCTCCTCGATGAGCTGCCGAGCCTCCATGACCCCGCCTTCAAGACGCTCCACCACCCTAGTAAAGAACCCGAGATACCCGGTGTCATCATCAACTAGAGGGCCGTCGACCCTTGAGTCAAGAAGTTCTCTTAGGGCTCGGCCGGCCCGGTGCCGCAGGGCCTCGAACATCTGAGCGGGTGTGCTGCATCCCACGAGCTCATGCGGCTTCCTCAGAATTTCGAGCCGCGAGGGCGGAAATGTCTTCCACTTGCTTGTGAAAGCAGGACAGTTCCGCCTTGGCAGTGGCGCGAGCCTTCTCCGACGCCCGCTCACGGCGCTCCGCCGCGGCACAGACCTTCTTCGACACCTGTTCGTGATGCTCGGCTGTAGCGTGAGCCTTCTCCGACACCTGCAGATGACGCTCGACATTTGCCAGTTTGCTCTTAAGAGCCGTGACCTCCTTCTGGAGCTCCTTGCGCTTATCAGCAAAGCAAGTCTCGTGAAGCCCTAGCTTCTCGCGGTAATCCTTCCGGAGACGGTCCGCCTCCTTGGCAGCCTTCTTCGTGACAACCTCGCGATCATCAAGATTTCCCTCGGCTTCGGCTATATGGCGCTCCATCGTCTCCAGGTGTTCGTGCTCCATGTTCAGCTCCATCGCCTCGAGTGCCAGCGCCTCCTCCCGCGCCAAGAGGCCTTCCGGGCTATCATCATCAGTCGCAGGTGCGGCAAGGGCAGCCCTTCATGCACAAACCTGGCGCTCGAGCGTGGCGTTCGAGGCTTCAAGCTCACGCTCACGCTCCTTGGTGGCCGCGCGGCGGCGCTCGGCGTCTCGGGCCTCCTCCAGGGCACGGTCGCAAACCTCCTGAGCCGCGGCGGCCGACGCTTCCGCCTTCCTTAGGGCGGTTTCGTGCTGCAACTGGCTCAGGTTAACGGCGGTCCTCAGCTGGCGCCAACCCTTCGCCAGAAGCAGACCCTCGGCCTCAACACGCCTATCCACTTCAACAACCTCGACTTCGAGATACTTCAGGGCCTCTGACGCCTCCCGCACAAGATCATGACGGATCGCACTCCCGCGGAGTGCGAGTTCTAGAAGGTGATCGGGCTCGTCCTCGACATCTGCGCCGCCCAAAGGGGGCTCCCCCTCTTCCTCCCGTTGAGCGTGCGCCTCGGGGCTAGGCCCAGAAGCACGTGGTGCTTCCGGCGCATGGAGCAGGCGTGGTCCTGATGGGTGGACAGCCGCTCGGGCTGCTTCAATAGCTTGCTGACCCACGGTAAAGACAAGACCTGGGGCACAGGACGGGCCCCCGACGTACCAAGAGCTGCCTTGCCCCAGAAGCACTCGGGGGCTGGGAGCACGACCTATGCAATAAGGTCCGGGCACGACTTCAAGAGCCAGCGCGAGGCCTCCCGAAGACCCAGCATGGTCCGGAGGAGGGTTGTAGGCGGAAGCTCCTGCGAGCCTCACCGAGCAGCTCGAGAATAAGCCGGAGGAGACCCTGCGGAGCAAGGGGTCAGTAGAACCATATTGGGAAAGACAAGAAGAGCCAAGGGACACGCACCTGCTCAGTACAGTCAGCTTCATCCTCTTCAGAGCCCTCGGGGCAGGGCCGTAGATGCTCCTCAACCTCCGCCTCTTGCCTAGCACCGCGAAGGACGGCAAGAGGTCGCTTGAGGCAGATGTGCCTAGACCCGGGGCAAGGTCGCGGCGGGCGCTCGCGGCCGGCGCCCCGCTCCCTGATGCGATGCCCCCCGGACTCGCCTCGACCGGAGGCTGCTGCGCCTCCCCTTCAGTCGCTTCAGGAGCCAACGGTGCCTCGGTACCTTTAGCCACCTCCGTCAACACTGGCGCCCGTGCTCCGTCCGCTTGCTCCAAGGACAGAGTGTACTCAAGGCCAAGGGCAGCGCCTGGCGTGTCCGCCCCGGAAAGGAAGAACGGGCTCGCGAGCCCTGATACCACCACCAAGGGATCGTCATAAGGATCAGGGGTGCCCTTCGGCAACAATCCCCACGCATCGAAGCAGGGCATCTTTTCAGCAAAATCTCTTCTGGCTACATGAGCCAAGTACAAGGGAGTTGCGGAGCCAGGGTGAGCTTCAGGCACTCCACCGACGAGTAGCCGCAGCAGCCCCTAGAGCATCCCAGGAGGGAGCTGCTTCCGCTGGAGACGCGCGCGATCATCAAGAGCCCACATTGGGCTCGAATGGCGCTGGAGTGGGGCCACACGGAGGACAAGGAAGTCTCTCACCACCATCGCCAGGGTCAATCCGCTTCTCCTCAGGCTGGCCAGTCGGTGCATAACTGGCTTCGCCAGTGGATCTGAAAGGACTTCGTGCCCCCAGCCCAAGTTCGGCACCGCCGGCGCATCGGGAAGATGGAATTGGGGGCTGTACGCAGCGGCATCAACGTACACCCACTTCCGGCGAAACCCTTTTGTGGTTGGATGAAGCGAGAAGTCAATTCCAGAGGCAACAGTCGCTTCCACCGCGTGCAATGACACGCACCCCGAGCGCTGCCCCCTGTCAACCAAGGAGAGGGCGAAGAAGTGGCGAAGCAAGGCCACATACGGGGAAACGCCAACGAAAGCTTCACACAGGAACGCGAAGCCAGAAAGAAGGATGATGGACCCAGGGTCCAGGTGTAGCGCCCAAATCTAGTAATGCGTGAGTACTGCATAGAAGAAGGCGGAGAAAGGGGGAAGGAGACCCCGAAGATGGCGTGGAGATGAAGCTGGATGTCGTTGGTGCCAAGCTCTGCCACCGGCCAGGAGGCGAGCCAGACCCGGGTCGGCCCCCACTCATTAGATGCATCGGCCAAGCCCGACGCACCTTCTCCAGACCCTCCTGGTTCACTACGAGGGAGCGGCCCAGCGCCGGCTCGAGCACCGGCGGCGACGCGGCAGGCTCGCCGTCCCCCCTCTTCTTCGCCCTGCACAGTATGATAGCAAGGAAGGGAGGGGCAGATAAGGCAAGTGAAGGAAGGGAGTGATTGGAGGGCAGAAGGCAGAGGTGACAGCAAGAAGCTCTACCGGTCGTGCGATTGACAGGGCGCACGACTACCAAGACTGTGTGGGAAGCAGGGCCGCCCACGTCCCATCCAACCGTCGCATGCCAGCCTGGCCCACAGCCTTTGGGGCCCACGGTGCGTCGTCCTCGGCTAAGGCTTCGCCCCAAAGACAACTTCGCACGCGCCTTGGGCCCGGGGGCTACTGTCGGTGTCCTGGGAACCAGGGTACCCAGACTTGCCTGTCTATGAGCCGCGACACGCTCCTACCACGGCCTGGTACAGCCCAGCTGATCGACCAGCTGCCCAAGACCCTCGCGAGGGAGCTAAGCCTCGCGAGGGGAACAATGTCAAGACCCCCTCAGGAGCGGCCTCGGCAAGGTGCTCCGGAGGGGCGGAGAATCCAAGGCCAAGCTTGCCTCAGGAGGAGGCAGTGATGTTAGCAGTGACGCTCCACGCCAGCGGGTGCCAGCGTTCGCCAACGGCGCAGTTGCCATTTCGGTGCAAGGGGACAGCGCAGCCGCGGGTTCCCGAGGAGTGGGGCAAATATTTCCCCATTAGTGCAACAATACCGAAGACCACAAGGACGACGAGGAGGATGTCACTGTCGAGCCCACTACCACGTCACCGCCTGATCCTTTTGCAGGCGAAGACCGCTTTTATCAGGATAGGAACGTCCTTTTGTTCCCGCTCAAAAATGGCCGTTATGGGATCCCTTCCCGCCTAAACATTTCGGGGGAAGAGGACCTTGGCCGCCTATATAAGTAGCTAGGATCCCCACTATGAGGGGAGAGAGATCTATAAACTCGGCCACCACGCAAAGGAGCAAGAACACTTGCCTCCTAACCCTCCTGAGCTCACCTCCTGAGCTCAGGAACCACTGTACTAGTTCATACTCCAGCCCTCCCGAGGCCAATCCACCAAAGTAGGAAGTAGGGTTTTACACCACGCGGTGGCCTGAACCTGGATAAACTCTTGCGTGCTTCACTTGTTGTTTGCTTGAATCTCTTCACCGACGAGGGTGAGACGCTAGGTAGACGTGAGTGGGAGAGATCTTCATTCACGCCCCTGTGTTCGAACTTCTTGGGTTTGCGGAGGCCCGAATCCGACAGGGTTTATATCATGTTATTTGAGTTTATCCCTCTACATCATGTCATCTTGCTTAAGGCGTTACTCTGTTCTTATGAACTTAATACTCTAGATGCATGCTGGATAGCGGTCGATGTGTGGAGTAATAGTAGTAGATGCAGAATCATCTCGGTGTACTTGTTTCGGACGTGATGCCTATATATAATGATCATGCGTGGATAGTCTCATAATTATTCGCTTTTCTATCAATTGCTCGACAGTAATTCGTTCACCCACCATAGAATTATGCTATCATGAGAGAAACCACTAGAGAAACCTATGGCCCCCGGGTCTATTCTCAACATATCAATCTACAATCTACTTTACTTTTCCCTTTTTACTTTCCATTCTTATATCCAAAAATACCAAAAATTTCAAACTATCATCTCTATCAGATTTCATTTTCATAAGTGACCGTAAAGGGATTGCCAACCCCTTATCGCGTTGGCTGCGAAGTTCTTATTTGTTTGTGCAGGTGCGAGGGAATCGCGCATGGTCTCCTACTGGATTGACACCTTGGTTCTCAAAAACTGAGGGAAATACATACGCTACTGTGCTGCATCACCCTTTCCTCTTCGAGGGAATACAACGCCAGCTCGAGAAGTAACAGTATTACAATGCCCGTATTTTCCTTGCAAATACTGATCTCAACGTGGTAATTGATTTATGACGGGTTGTTGAATTAGAGTGAGTTTGTGATATAGTGATCTCAACGTGGATTTCACATTTCATGGTATCCCTGGTAAGTTTTTCAATGCAAATTCAAATTAAAAAGATGAACAATATGGAGGTGAGAAAACTTTGTATGTATCAAGCATATGACCACACACACACACACACACAGAGAGAGAGAGAGAGAGAGAGAGAGACACCCACACATGAACACAACAACAATCCAATAAGTCTAGTGCATCTATTTTTGCAAACCATGCATGTATGACACGAATTCAAAAATACTCCTTCTTTTCCTAAATATTAGTCTTTTAGAGATTTCAACAAGCGACTACATACATAGCAAAATGAGTGAATCTACACTCTATAATATGTCTATATACATCGTATGTCCCAGTCCACTTGAAATCTCTAAAAATACTAAAATTTAGGAATGAAGGGAGTAAAATGTAAGACATGCATGGTCCTCAATTCAATATTTAAAACGAACATGAAACTGAAGCATGAATATTAGGTGTAGTACTACAGTACATGCAAATGTTGTGTTTAATTAGGCGGAGCTATGATTGTCGGGGGTCAGCCCCTCGACCTTAGATAAAATTGTGAAGCTCTGTTTAGGGTTGTTTAGATTATATTTGTCCCCACCCTCCCAACCACCGATTGGTTGTGCACCCCCACCCCTCCTCCCCGAGAGAATATCATGTGCCCCATACCTTAGATATGCCAATACGAGTTGCTTGGAGCTTGTAGATCTGAGATATAGCAACTCACATGATGTCTTAATATTTTTATAGGAAACCTTGATGAGTTTGAGAATTGCACACAATTTGTACAAAAACTACTCAGATGCCCTTGGATCCCATATCCAACGACCTCGAAGCTCGTATCACCGTAGCATCTAAGATGAAGGAGGACATCATATTCTTCTATATGTAAGAATATCATGTGCTACCACACCTTAGATGCTTTGGTGATACAAGCTCTTCGGAGCCATTGGATTTGTCACCCAACACCTCCTTGGTGGTTCGAATGGTTTTTTGCAGAAAAGCCCCCAAAGAGTTCGGCCACTGCTTACAAGCACAAAGACTGGTCAGATGCCATTGGATCTCAAATCAAACGACCTCGAAGCTCGTATCACCGTAGCATCTAAGATGAAGGAGGGCATCATATTCTCCTGTATGTAAGAATATCATGTGCTACCACACCTTAGATGCTTTGGTGATACAAGCTCTTTGGAGGCATTGGATTTTTGACCCAACACCTCCTCGGTGGTTCGAATGGTTTTTTGCAGAAAAGCCCCCAAAGAGTTCAGCCACTACATACAAGCACAAAGACTGCTCAGATGACATTGGATCTCAGATGAAACGACCTCGAAGCTCGTATCACCGTAGCATCCAAGCTGCGAGAGCACCTTATGTTTTCTCACATGGGAGAATATGAGGTGCTCCCGCACCGTAGATTCTATGGTGATACGAGTTCACGGAGATCTAACGGCCCACGGTAGGAGGTTTGAATGTTTTTGTAATATACGGCTGAGATAGTTTGGGAATTGCACAGAAAGTACAAGTACTACGCATGCGACATCTGATCACTGATCATACGACCTAGATGCTCATACCACCGTAGCGGGTAATTAAGCTACGGGGAGCACCTAATATGAGCAACGGACAGCCGTTGGATCCAAGATGCAGCGGCACACACGAGGCCTAAATGTTTTATTTGCAAAAAAACCTTTGGAGAGTTTGGAAATTGCGCATAAATACAAAGACTACTCCCAAGCCATTGGATCTCACTTCCAACAGTGTAAAAACTCGTATCACCATAGCATCTAAGCTGCGGGGTGGATGTGATATTCTATGCCACTGTCATTTTTGTTTGTAAACTTGTAAAATACGTGTAACTTGTGCCGTTACTTGTCTAACCGTGCACAGTGTTTGTTAAAAAAAAACCATCCAACACTGAAATATCGGAACAACACACGGGGGTCCCACTTGTCATTAATCAAATTAGGACCTAAAACTAACAAATATGAAAGACGAGATTGGAACTAGCAACCTGGACTACAAAGCGTAAGTTGATAGCCTGAAACAACAACGGTTTTTGGCTTTGTCCCATAACTTGATTTTATACAGTATTACGTTGAGTAGAGTAGAGGGAGTGCCTCATCAACACGTGCATGACCATTGACTCACTTACTGGTGGGTCCCAGGTCTGCGATCTCTCTCTTCTCTCCATCGTCTAACCTTTGCACGGGCACACACGAAGAGCGGTGCTAGCTTGCCGTGGTGTTATTACAACTAAAAGAAAAAGCTTGGAAAATAGAAGAATCGCCTAGAACAAGAGACGTTGTGGCTGGTCGAGATGGAGCTAACCACACCTATCCGCCATGCCATGTTAGCATCATGAAGGTGTGTGGCTAGTGGGGTGTTTTCGATTGACTGGCTGGGTACCAAGGTCGAACCATAGGTACTACGTTTGATACAGTAACTTTTTACATGCACATTTTTTCTCCGTGCCGAGACATGGCACACCCTACCGCACGGTTTCGGGGTCCTCCCGTGTGGTGCACGCATATATTCCTCCTCACGTGGGACGCCCTACCGCGCATTTTCGCTGAAGCAAGTAAATGAGTCGTCAAATCATGAAAGACCACTTTTCCCGCTGAGTACATCAGTGAAGCACGGTGGCTAGCTAGTTGGGCTAGTTCGACCGATTAGCTAGGCCACCGCCACATTTGTTTTTTCACCCCTTTTTTATCTACTTGCCGGAAGGTAAATTTAAATATCCACCGCGGTGTTGCTCTGGTGTTTGAGTGCGGCAGGATTTTTATTGATTGACGGGAGCAGGCGCGGCAGGAATTTTCATTTTTTGATTGACGGGAGCAGGCGTGGCAGCAATTAGTCACAATGACTCTGCCTGTAAAACCCACTGCTCCCTGATGTGAGAAGTCATCGACTGGGGTTTTACCATGGTGAAAACCAAAAGATTCCCCGCTCCTCGGCTGGCTCCCTCCGGTTTCCCGTAGATTGCATTGCCTTTCAGCCGTTTTGCCCCCTGCATCACCAACGTCCCGCGCCTCGAGAAGCAGAGGGACTTCGGTGGTGTTTAGGCGCCTTCTGCATGGGCATGTCCATGTCTCGTCGCAACATGACCGTTGGATCAAACTCAGACGGTGCAGATCAGTCACTGTAGCACAAAGCGTGTGGGTGTGTTTGGTTGCATTCTCATCTCAATATACTCCTCTATCTAGGTGTGTAAGTCACCTTAGGAAAACCAAATAATCCCAAAACACTTAGGCACGATACATTAACTCCCTCCCCGTTTCTTGTTTTGTGACATATCAACTAATAAGAGACGTGGGCCGTGCATGCTTTCAATGACTTGACACTAATAAACATGACATGCAGTGGTTAGTTCATTGCATGCAATGCTATTAATTAGCAAAAACACATTAAGTTTTCTCGTTTTCCTTTCTGCCTTGGTCGCAGTGCACAACGTAAGATGACTTACACACCTAGACGGAGGAAGTAGTTGTTTCCTCTTCGTGTATTTGTGTTAACCTACTAGTGTGGACTCATGCACCCTTCATGCCCTCTGCTAAACACCCAAAAGTGGGTCAAGAAGGGAACTTTTGCTCCCATCCCATGCACCCTTCATACACCATGCCTAACACTATTCGTGCTTTATATGGTTCATGTTTCGTGGAGTACTGTAGCACCGTACTCTTTGTGCGCTGTAGACCTAGTTCTGTTAACATTGATCTCACCGTTCTTCTCGACCGGACAGTCGAGAAAGCGGTACTATGTTACTACGTTACTGTTTATATAGTTGACATGCGCACAACATCATTTGTTGTCGTCATATCTTACTACACTAGCAACAAGATTATGTAGTACTGACGTATGAACCACTTCACATGCCTAGTAGTAGGAGCACTGTGTATGTTCAAGTGGCTGCCGTGCTTTGCACTCCTCCGTTGTAAGAGTGGAAACGCTTGCTGTAATCATTTTTTTCTTCAGAAAAACAATGGACGCGCTCTACGGTGCGGATCCTCCTCCAGCCATGCACTAAATTACTCACTTTCGCCGACGTGTGGGACAGCCAGCATCGTGGTCCACCAGCCATGCACTAAATTACTCCGTAGTAGAGTGACGGTAGACTACCCCGATCGAAGCGCCGCAGTAATGCCCAATGAGCCGTCAAATCACAAAACCCCATCCTTTCCAGCAGTAAGTTGGGCGGATGAAGCAACCATCATTTCACTCTTCTCTCTCAGCTTTCTCTCTACCCAACTCGCTTCTCCCTCATCTTGTTCCTCATTTCTTCAAGAAAATCCTGACTTGCTTCTGCCATTGTTCTTCTCTCCCAAAGAAGGAAAGGTGAGCACATCAATGGTGTTGATTCTGGCCAAGGCCAGGTCTTGCAACCCCGAAACTGATCCTATAACTCCCTCTCTTTTCTTCTTTTGGGTTTGTGATTATGGTTTCTTTTCTTCTATTTCTATTCGACAGTTTCTTGATGGACGCTGGAGCACCGGCCAAAGTGATGTCTATGGCTCTGGCCAAAACCGTCGAGGCTCATGGTACGTAGAAGCGCAAGCACCCCGCCGAAACTACCGCAGACAAGCTCAAAGCCATCGCCCAGTCCAAGCCCCCCTCTCCGGGATCCCTCATTTAGCAAGTCCAGGTAATATCTCTTCTTGACGATCTTTTTCTCGATCTTGATCGTGTTTTTTCATCTAACACGCAGTACTAGTACTAGTAGTACAACTTTCTGGGTGATCCTGCATGTGATTTTTGTGTGCCAAATGACGGTTCTAAATTCCTCTTTTGACCAAAACATGCGAGAGGTTGACACTGATTTCTTATAGATTACTTTCAACTACTCCCTCTGTCCAAAATTTCTTGTCTTAGATTTGTCTATATACAAGTGTATCTAATACTAAAATGTGACTTGATACATCTGTATCTAGACAAATCTAAGACAAGAATTTTGGGACGGAGGGAGTACTTTATGAACATCAATGCTACTGTACCATTGAAGAGGGTATATTTGCCTCAGTTACTTGTGTTATGGATATTGCAAGTAATCCCTCTGCTCTCATGCCTTTGAAGACATGTTCTAGTGTCTTTGTTCACTCATTTCTGTGCATATATGTAGTCATATATGGAGTATAATATCGAAAATCATCTTATATTTCTGAACGGAGGTAGTAATAAAATATGGTTTCTGTTTGAATTAGAACCAGGTCCGCGGTGGAGATGAAGTTCTCAAAGTCATGCCGTGTGAACTGGAAGACCTGAGGATGAATTCTACTGCTAAACTATCCAGCTGCTGTGTCCTTGTCGCCACGTGTCCTGAACTAGTGTTTTCCTGTAGCAATGTTGTCAGGCGTGTTCGCGAGGCTGTACTTGACCACAACAATTTCCTGGTTGTGCATTCGATTACAAAGGGTGTGGTTCTTGTAAAGCTTCCCAACAAATCTGATGCGGCCTATCTTCATCATCATGTTTATGAGTGGAAAGACCACTCTGTTAGATTCTCCAAGGTTGTCGAGATGGTGATGGTGCATGTAGACATCTCTCACGAAGTCCATGGCCTAGTCAGTTATGCGGGGTTCATCCCGTAGGTCGGTGGCAAGAAATAGTCTGTGGAGTTTAATTAGTGCAACTTTGCTTGTCTGTAGTAAGTACTATTGTTCAGTACTTGATTTGTGTTTGTGAACCCTGTATTGTTTATTAGTACTGCCGCTTTTGGTGTGTGGTCAGTCCTGAGAACGGTCTATGTTAATGTCTGTCCACTCAATTCAGTCTGTATATTTTGAAGTATCCATATCATCTTTTTTGTGAGGACGGTTTATCAATTATGCTTACACTCCAATATCTGTATGCATTGCAGGGTTTATCGCACCCACCAGGATTTCCAGTCCCATGGATGTTCGGTCCATACAATTTGTCACGACCTTTGGACTGTCCTGCTTGTGGGAGTAGGCGGGGCCCCTGCATGCCACCCGTAGTTGGACGGTCAATCTTCTGTTTAGTACTTCAATGTAGTGATTTCCTGGTAAGGATTCACTTGTGTCACATCAAGTAAATCTTATTGATTTACTGTCTAAATCTTATTGATTTAATGTCATGTTTTCTTTCTTTTCCTGCAATTTTATGATGCAGGTTTTGCCATGTGACATTCATCACAGAATAAACCATTTGGTTTGCTCTACGATGGCTATTTTTGCAGGTTTCACTTCTTATGTCGTGTCAGTAACGAAGGCACTGTCCATCTCTTATATTACTAGAAAAATTTGGATCAGTCTATTGTCTGAGTACAAGTTGAATCCCTATGATGAAGTGCAGATCGGTTTAACAAAAACGCCACAATTAGTCCTTCTCGCGTTTAAAAGAAATGAAGAAAAAAAAATGGATCACGGTCACGAAGCCTAGTCAAGTTAGAAAGCTGATCATAGCATACCAGACACGAACGCCGCGGTCTCGCACATCGATACCACCTTCAGCAACAGTTCGAGCACCGGCAGTTGCTCTAGCACTGACAGCGGCAGCAGCTCAGTCTGATCCAGCTAAGGATTGGGCACCGACCGCGTCAGCGGATCAGGCTGATCTACCGGAGGATCAGGCATCGAGACCGGCACCTGCTCCGACACCGGCACCAGCTCTACAAGGAGCACCATCTACGGCAGCAGCAGCGGCTTCGGCACCTGCACCAACACTTGCACTTGCATCTGCTCCGGCCCATGCAGCGGCTACAGACTGGGCTGCAGTTCACACTTCATATACCGAAGTCCTTAAAAAACCGACATGTCCACCTTCTTGGTAAGCATTGGCCGCCCAAGTGTTTCGTTCTTTTTTCTTTCCATGTTGTTTCGCATGATTCACTGTGTTGATCTAACTGTTTGGGTATGTCTTTTTGTTTGCAAACAGAGAATTCCTAGAGCAACGAGGGAGTCGTTCAACAATCCGGGCGACAGCGACCAAGTTTCTCTTACCATGCGCAGCCTTGGTGTGAATGAACCTGCTCAATATACTATAAGTACAAAGGATGGTCGCATGATGATTGATGCTAAGGGATGGTCAAGGTTCAAATCTAAATCATATCTTGCGGTAGGGGATGATCTCAAAATCGAACTTTCTCAGCAAGGAGAGCTGGTCCAAATCAACTTTGAAATTCTTCAGTAGCAGCACGCAACTGCCGAACTGATCTATCCTACGAGAGATTTTGATGTAATAATCTGGCATGGTGAAACAAGTGTCCTGTGTGTATAAGTAATATGACAGTATTATTTATCACATGGTATATCGTTGATAGAATTGCAACTCTCATTGTTGGTTAGGAACTGTCATTTGATTTCATTCCAACAGCTACCGTGCTTTATTCAATTTTGTGTATTCGCCTTGCGACAGCATCTAAAACCAGCGCCGTAGCGAGCGCTTGCAATATGAAAAGCGCTCAAGTAGAACACATGGGCCCCCAAACATGCAGGGTGGGCCTGCGTGTGACGCCCCGAGACCGATGCGCCAAGTGTCAGCCAGTTATTCGTCGTCATTGCCATGTCATTTGCTTGCGTGTTGCACTTTGTCATCACATCATGTGCATTTCATCAGCATGTTTTCAAAACTTGCATTCGTTCGAGTTCCCCAGTTCTCTCTGTTGTCCGTTCTGAGTCCAGACACACTCGCACGCGCCCGCGGCACCTCCGAATATTTATTTTATAAGTGGCCGGAAAATGTTCTCGGAATGGGTTGAAACTTGGCGTGCTGTCTTATTATAGCGTAGGTAGACCGTCTGTCAAATTTCGTCGCTTTCGAAGTTCGTTTGATAGCCCAACCGATAAACATATAGCGGCACTATAGCCGGTTTATTCGTCGGATGTTTCAGTGCTCTGAAACCTGTTGCCGGGTTGCCATCTCTCTCTCTCTCTTCTCAGCCCAATCACTCCACACAACCCAGTTTCCCCCCCCCCCTCGACTACACGTCCAAAACTATCCCGAACCCGACCCGGACTGTCGTTACCGATGGGTCTGAATCATCCTCAAACGTCCCTAAAACATCTTCGGTTTATCATTTGGACTCCTTAGAATATTTATTCCCGACCGTTGATATAAATCGGATGATCCAAACCCTCCCTTTACCTATATATTTAGACCAACCCCATACCTAATCTAGCCTAACCCTAAAATCTAGGACATCGGTCCCTCCTCCGCCGCCACCCTGTTCCATCGCCAGCGAAATCATCCCCTCGGGATCCCTTTCCGATCTAGTCCACCAACCAGCAACCCCCTCTCACCTTCTTCCTTGGGATCGCTCTCGATCAAAAATCCACCGGACAACCACCTCCTCCAGGCCAGGTCGTCCCCGCGCCCCTGCCTCTCTTCTCTCCGGTTTCTTCTTTCTCTCCCTCACATCTCTCTCCGTCTGCCGTACAGGGAGCTCCGACTCCTCGAAGCTGCAGCGTCGCCGTCGGGTTGCCAAGGCCTCGAACCCTGCTGCCACCGTCGGGCACGGGATCCCTTCGCCTGTATCTACCCCGAGGCCAAGCATCGCAGCCTCCGGGCACCCCTGCAACGTCGACCTGCTGCCCCGGTGCTCTGCGTCCTTCTTCTTCGTCCAGGACGAAGCACTTCTGCCTCCACATCGATCGAGCCAAGACCCCTCTCGCTTGGATCCATCAAGCTCCGCCGTTTCCTGATGTTTTCTTCCCGAGCTTCGTCGCCGGCCTCCATCTCCCACTGCGCCAAGGCCCAGCCGCCGCTGCCCTGCTTCTGCTCCACGAGAAGGACGACCTGGTGCCTTGCCCGCTTCGTCCGTTACCCGCTCGCCCGACTCCACCGTGCCCGTTAAACCGAGCGCCAGCACCGGGCCTCCTCTGCCCCAGGTGCCACCCGATCTAGCCAAGGCCCAGCCCCGTGCGCTGGTGGGCTGCTCCACCCTCAGGCCGTGAGGCCTAACGTGAGCAGCTCCCCCAGCCCCAGCAGTTTCGGCCCGTATAATGTTTTTTCCCACCAGACGTTTTCCTAATTATTGAGTGAACTACCAGTTTACAGAAAACCCCTCCAAGTTTCATGCATTAATAACTCCATAACCATGCATCACAGGTAAAAACTTTAGATATGAAAAATGTTTAGAATTATGTGTAGATTAATAATTTGCCTCTTTCACCCCTGTTTAAAATGTTTAAAATGTTGTTTGATTAAATTTGCTCAAATGCCATGTTAAAATGATTTATTTCATAACTAAATAACCGTAGCTCCAATTTTAATAAACTTTATATGTAAATGGGGTGGAAAAATGTGTAGAATAACATGGTGCACTTTGTTTTGCTGTTTAACAACTTTAAAATATGTTTTAGGCAGAACAATACCAAATTCAAACTATGCACATGGGGGTTTTCCGGGATTTGTTGTTTGTCATTTCGGCCTCCTTTAAACTTGTCTAGATAGTGTAGTTTTGCTCTTGCTTCACCTCTTGCCATGTTTAATAAAAACATTTAATCTTGTCTTGTAAATAAACGAGAGTCAACTACATAAATAAAATATGGTGTTTTGTGAATATGCAACTGGTTGCATATTTAGCTCCATTTAACTTATAGCTTTGTTTGTGCATTTTTCCATGCCATGCATATTTAAACCGGACATGCATCATAATTGATTGAGCATCATATGCCATGTTTATGCTTGTGTGTTTACTGTGTTGTTTGCTTCTTTCCGGTATTCTTCTCTCGTTAGCTTCGGGTTCGTTCCGGAGTTGTGAGGAGTTGTTCGACTACTTCATGGACTTGTTCTTCTTCTTTGCGGAATCCCAAGCAAGATGACCTGACCCAGATATCATTACTATCTTTGCCTATTGCTAGATGTCTTTCTCTTTAGCTTATTGCCTCGATGCCCATGTCTGTTTGTCAGCCTTCTATTGTTGCCATGAAACCTCTAACCTTTGACACCTTCCCAGCAAACCATTGTTTGGCTATGTTACCCGCTTGCTCAGCCCCTCTTATAGTGTTGTTAGTTGCAGGTGAAGATGAAGATTTCTCCATGTTGTAACTTGTTGTCGGAATATCACAATATCTCTTAAATATAATAACACACCTATATACTTGGCAATGGGTGGAAGGCTTGGCCTTTTGCTCGATGTTTTGTTCCACTCATGCCACCTTAGGACCCGATAAACCGGTGTTATGTTCCCGGATTTTGCGTTCCTAACACGGTTGGGGTTTATGGGCCCCCATCGATAACCCGCTTAGCGCTAAGCTTTTCCAGCAAGGCCCAACTTTGGTTCTACATTTGCCTAACAACTAAAACTTGCATAGGGAGTAATTAACCCTTTTCTTAATCAACAACTCGAGCCAGTGCTCCACATGAGTGTTGGTCCAAACAGGGGAGTCCGCGGGGCCACCTCGAGGAAACTCAAGGGCTGGTAAAAACCTGTAGAATCGCCCATCCGGTCGTGGCCTGAGACGAGATACGCGCGGCTACTATCAGGGTGTCGGCACGTCGGGAGGTCTTGCTGGATTAGTTTTACCTTTGTCGGAATATCTTGAGCGCGGGATTCCGAGAATACTCAGGTCTTCCCACCTTGGAGTTGCGACTCCGCAGATCGTGAGCCTGTGATGGGTTAAGTTGGGACACCCTTGCAGGGTTTGAACTTTCGAAAGCCGTGTCCGCGGTTATGTGGCAGATGGGAATTTGTTAATATCCGGTTGTAGATAACATGACACTCTATCCTTAAGAATACACTACCTGTGTGAGTTTCGTGATTGTCTCTTCTCGAAGGGGTTTTCGAGAAGAAGAACACGATGGGGTTATATTGGACGTGCTTAGATAGGATCACTTCGTGATCACTTTGACGCTCGTGGCACTTCTCTTCTCGCTCTACATCACGTAAGCTAGTGCTAGTGCAGCTGCAACCTTTGTTCTTCAGCCTTGTTCCACACCCAAGGCTTAGATAGTTTTGCTACCCGGGAACGGGATTGCTGAGTCCTCCTTGGCTCACATATTCTACACACACTAGATGCAGGTACATCCGAGAACAGTGCAGCTGGTGGATCAGAACTTGAATGGGATTTCGATGAAGAGATTGGCCGTATGTATGTGACGTTTTCTACGATCACTAGTGGTTCCTACTAGGGGCGATTCGGACCTTGTGTTATTCATTTATGGTATCTTTCTTTTGGATCTTCGTCCGTAGTCGGACTGTGATGTTATTTGGATGAGAATATCTTATGTAATGTATTTTGTGACATGGCGAGTGTAAGCTAACTACTCTTTTGCAATTTCATCCCTCTTTTACATGAGTTTTGCAAAGATACCATTCTTGAGATCATTCCAGTATGATATTATGCCTTTAAGTCATGCCTCGACACGTGGAGGTATTATCAAATACTGGGCATTACACGTTGGTAATCAGAGCCTTCTCCGACCTAGGAGCCCCCACTGATTGATCGAATCATTGACGGTTGAGTCTAGGCACACACTTGAAAATGTTTTGAGTCCTATATATATATCGGAGAGTAGGATTTCATTTTACTCCTCATCCCTTTTCACTCTGGTGAGGACTCCTGACGATTACTCTATCTCTTCTACTCTCAAAAATTCACTTAATTTTTTTAGGATCACGCGAGTATTGTTTGGATTGTTCCGATGTCTTTGTGACGAGAAAATTGTTCTCGATGCCTCCTATCATTTAGGGGTTGTGGCAGTGTCCCAGGGAGTTGAGCTCCGAGGTGTTGTCGTCACAAATCTATCACAGCAGTTTTGGAATACTTAAGACGGCCGACATCGAAAACTCTTCTATGCGGTTAGTGGCAAGATAACCCCGACATCACCCAGTACTGGGGAGGTAGTTCGGGAGTATTGCCATAGCTTGTATAGCAGAGGCGTTTCGAAGGTCCGAGGTAAACGGTTTCCGGAAATAACTGGTTATTTGTTGAAGGATGGATACAGCTGGATGTAGGATTAGAATTGAGTGCGCGATGCTTCCCCTGTATCCCCAACACCTGATTGCATAACTGGAAACTTTCGGAAATTAATAGGTGGGTTCATATATTAGCTCGTAGGCATTCTTCCAACGGATGCATGATATGGAGTTCGGGGTTCTACATTGAGTGAAGTGGTTTATGGGCGTTGTTCTGATCGGGAGTTGCATCTTAAAGGGTCCTTGGCTATGCTGATCCGGGGATTGCAAAATCCTTTTGTAACATGTTCCATGAGCTTTTAGCACGAACATGTGGGACGAAGCTTCTATCTTGTATTTGTTCTATCTGCTCCTTGTTGTTTTTTATTTACCTTTTGTTCTACCAAGTGGCTTCTCGACAAGTTGATGTACCTACGGATTTCATTCATTCAACTCTCTGTTCAGATGATATTGTGAAGATTAATGTTGCAACATATCTATCCTTTGTTTTTGTTTTGATTCTGGTATTCGAGTTGCTTCAATGTCAAATGTTGATTCCATACCTTCCTAATCGGTGTTCTCATATTTCTATGGGAGTGCTAATCCTTCTTGATCATCGAGATTGTCTTGTAAATTATTTTCAACCGGTGTGCTTCTCTTCAAGTTAACCCGTTCCTTTTAATTCGTGCAAGACCAATTCTTGATTTTTTTTTCTCAACGGTGTCTGTTGCATTCATCCCAAGTTTTCCTTGTTTTCCCCACCCTCCCACCCTTTTTCTTATGGAGCCAGAATTCTTAATCAAGTATACATTTTATTCATGTGATGTTTCTTCATTCATTTCCTTCAATGTCCTTATCCGGTTATTTCTTGGGAAGACGCTAAGGAAGCTTCAACGCATTGTTGTTCCATTCTCATTTTGTTCTCCGGTGAATTTAATTCAAGATTTCGGTGATGATCTTATCCCTTTTCCTCATTTCACAATGATTTCTTATTCCGGTGCACCAATTAATCATTCTCCTCTTGCTATTCATATCCGGAGAGCTGAAGGTATCTCAGAAGATTCATATTTCCAATATTAATCCGTTCAAGCTATTTTGAGGTTGTCATCTTATTCAAGCCATTTAATTCAACCGGTGCAATATCTCTTGAGAAATCTTTTTCAGCGGTGATTTCTGTAGTGGCCCTAACCCACAGGTCTTTTTCCAGGATCTTACCTCACTCTTCCATTTTTCTGGAGTTATTCCAAAATTCTTTCAAAGTGTGATGTAAGAATAAAAGTACATCAGTCATATGACTTCTCCAAGATCGCTCAAATTCTTTTCATCGTTGGTTCAACATTTTAATTCTTCATTCCGGAGTGCCTCAACAATTCTTCTTGGTATTCTCGTCGTTCTTCTCAACATGTGAAGACCGAAGAAGAGTTCCTCTTGAATCGTTACCCGTTCTTCCAAAGATTCGTGGTTCTAGCTTCATGTCATCCTCATAATTGTATTCGGTTGTGGGAATTGTTTTCATGCCCCTACAGAGCTTTTCATGAATTCTTTCCATTGTGATCCTCCGAAGGCCATCATTTCGGAAGATTTCTTCGTTCTCAGTTTTCAACTTCGTCCTCCAACTATTCTTAATTGATGCCTCTTCGTTCGTCTCCATATTCTTACGGTGGTTCATTCAAGAGTACTCTTCCGTTATTATCGTATAAATTCATTTGTTCTTTTCCTAATCCTGCCGGTGGTTCATTGAAGATTTACCCAAGTTTGTGCGAGATCTCTCTTTAATTCTTTGCAACAAGAATAAGTAGTATGCCAAATCCATTGTTAGTCACCAATTTAAATTGGCGAAGGATACGCACAACATAATTCTTATTCTTATTTCATCCAAGTGATTAATTCCTTTGTTTGGAGTTCGTTCATGATATCAATTTATTGGTTGTTCATCTTTTCTTTCCGGAATTCCAAGTTTTCTCTTTATCTCATCACTAAGCTCTATCTAAATCATTGCAAGGCTTCAATCTCATTCTTTTCATCCTTCACTTTTCATCCTTTTGTTACCGGTGTTCTTCTTGGTGGTTCTTCATGAGTTAATTGATGCTCGAAGTGTTCTTGAAGATTCTTGATCAATGAGCTCAAGTATTCTTCTTCTTGCATTCCAAAGTGCAATTTTTGCTCCCTTATATTTTGAGGTGGTGTTATGTCATTCTTGACAATTTCCTTTCATGTTTCATGATTCACAAGTCCTCAGGAATGAGATATTTAAACCCATCATTTTCTTTGTTCAGGAGATCTTTCCAATCCTTCAACTTATTCGTTGGAGTTATCTTGGGTTGCATTTCACCTAAAAGTTTTCCCTAAGGATTTTTGCTATTGTGGTGCTTATAAATGACCAAAATTCTTCATTTATCCTCTCAGTGATATTAATTTTTAATCTATTTGGTGCTCTCAATCAAATCAATTATTTCTGTTAGTGGCAGAATTTCACCTCAAGTTTTGAGATGTTTTCCATAAGCCCACAACAAGCTTATTCTTTTTGTTGTTGATTTTTTCCAACAACTCCGTTCAACCCTTCTTCGTAAGGATGCTTTTTCAAATTCATTGTGGGAGAAGTTGTCATTTTCTTATCCGTTCTTTTCTTTCCAACGATCTAGCATCTATTCTTTCATTCCGGAGGCAGATATTGCTCTCTTCGTCCCATAATCTCGCTTTGTCAAGATCATGTTATTTTCTTTTCTCGTCCATTTAACAGGAGTGTCGTGACCTTCATTCTAATTCTCCCATCTTATCAAGTTTTGCCTCTCTTTTAACCGGAGTGCTGTCTGAAATCTTTCTTATCCCGTGTGCCATTCTTTTAATTGTTTCGGAGGCAGTGTGTTGTTGATTTCATCAAGTATCATCCCATCTTCTCAAGTTCTTGTTCAATTCCTTTCATTTTTCAGTCGGAGTGCTGTCCAAATTATGTCATTCCTATTCCTTGGCTATACCGTTGCAGTTTCATATTCTTTTGGTTTGAAAGCTCTTGTTTCATGTCTTTCAACCTACAAGGTTCTCATAATGCTCCTTGTTCCTCTTTTCTAACGGAGTGTTTTCATCTTCGTTCATCCCCATTGTATTCTTTATTCAACTTGTTTAACCTCTCAAGGTTCGTGGTTTCACTCGTCTGTCAAAGAAGCAACTTTGTTTACCTCTTCCTTTATCCTCTTTTATCCGGTGCCATCTCTAGGATCTCGGGTCGAGATCCTCTATTAGTGTGGGAGAGTTGCGACGTCCCGAGACCGATGCGCCAGGTGTCAGCCAGTTATTCGTCGTCATTGCCATGTCATTTGCTTGCGTGTTGCACTTTGTCATGACATCATGTGCATTTCATCAGCATGTTTTCAAAACTTGCATTCGTTCGGGTTCCCCAGTTCTCTCTGTTGTCCGTTCTGAGTCCAGACACACTAGCACGCGCCCGCGGCACCTCAGAATATTTATTTTATAAGTGGCCAGAAAATGTTCTCAATGGGTTAAAACTTGGCGTGCGGTCTTATTATAGCGTAGGTAGACCGACTGTCAAATTTCATCGCATTCGGAGTTCGTTTGATAGCCCAACCGATAAACTTATAGCGGCACTATAGCCGGTTTATTCGTCGGACGTTTAAGTGCTCTGAAACCTGTTGCCAGGCTGCCATCTCTCTCCCTCTCTCTTCTCAGCCCAATCACTCTACACAACCCAGTTTTACCCCATCGACTGCACGTCCAAAACTGTCCTGAACCCGACCCGGACCGTCATTACCAATGGGTCCGAATCATCCCCAAACGTCCCCAAAACATCTTCGGTTTATCATTTGGACTCCTTAGCATATTTATTCCCGATCATTCGATCTAAATCGGATGATCCAAACCCTCCCTTTACCTATATATTTAGACCAACCCCATACCTAATCTAGCCTAAC
The DNA here is from genome assembly GCA_902687465.1 of Secale cereale. NCBI lineage: Eukaryota > Viridiplantae > Streptophyta > Magnoliopsida > Poales > Poaceae > Secale > Secale cereale. Next base: position 243,316,591 of record LR738711.1, read on the forward strand.
CCTAAAATCTAGGACATCTGTCCCTCCTCCGCCGCCACCCTGTTCCATCGCCAGCCAAATCATCCCCTCGTGATCCCTTTTCGATCTAGTCCACCAACCAACAACCCCCCTCTCACCTTCTTCCTTGGGATCGCTCCTGATCAAAAATCCACCGGCCAGCCACCTCCTCCAGGCTAGGTTGTCCCCGCGCCCCTGCCTCTCTTCTCTCCGGTTTCTTCTTTCTCTCCCTCACATCTCTCTCTGTATGCCGTACAGGGAGCTCCGACTCCTCGAAGCTGCAGCATCGATGTCGGGTCGCCAAGGCCTCGAACCCTGCCGCCACCGTCAGGAACGGGATCCCTTCGCCTGGATCTACCCCGAGGCCAAGCGTCGCCGCCTCCGGGCGCCCCTGCAGCGTCGACCTGCTGCCCCGGTGCTCTGTGTCCTTCTTCTTCGTCCAGGACGAAGCACTTCTGCCTCTACATCGATCGAGCCAAGACCCCTCTCGCTTGGATCCGTCAAGCTCCGTCGTTTACTGATGTTTTCTTCCCGAGCTTCGTCACCGGCCTCCATCTCCCGCTGCGCCAAGGCCCAGCCGCCGCTGCCCTGCTTCTGCTCCGCGAGAAGGACGACCCGGCGCCTCGCCCGCTTCGTCCGTTTCCCGCTCGCGTGACTCCACCGTGCCCGTTAACCCGAGCGCCAGCACCGGGCCTCCTCTGCCCCAGGTGCCACCCGATCCAGCCAAGGCCAAGGCCCAGCCCCGTGCGCTGGTGGGCTGCTCCACCCTCAGGCCGTGAGGCCCAATGTGAGCAGCTCCCCCAGCCCTAGCAGTTTCGGCCCGTATAATGTTTTTCCCACCAGACGTTTTCCTAATTATTGAGTGAACTGTCAGTTTATAGAAAACCCCTCCAAGTTTCATGCATTAATAATTCCATAACCATGCATCACAGGTAAAAACTTTAGATATGAAAAATGTTTAGAATTATGTGTAGATTAATAATTTGCCTCTTTCATCCCTGTTTAAAATGTTTAAAATGATGTTTGTTTAAATTTGCTGAAATGCCATGCTTAAATGATTTATTTCATAACTAAATAACTGTAGCTCCAATTTTAATAAACTTTATATGTAAATGGGGTGGAAAAATGTGTAGAATAACATGGTGCACTTTGTCTTGTTGTTTAACAACTTTAAAATATGTTTTAGGCAGAACAATACCAAATTCAAATTATACACATGGGGGTTTTGCGGGATTTGTTGTTTGTCATTTCGGCCTAATTTAAACTTGTCTAGATAGTGTAGTTTTGCTCTTGCTTCACCTCTTGCCATGTTTAATAAAAACATTTAATCTTGTCTTGTAAATAAACGAGAGTCAACTAGATAAATAAAATGTGGTGTTTTGTCAATATGCAACTCATTGCATATTGAGCTCCATTTAACTTGTACCTTTGTTTGTGCATTTTGCCATGCCATGCATATTTAAACCGGACATGCATCATACTTGATTGTGCATCATATGCCATGTTTATGCTTGTGTGTTTACCGTGTTGTTTGCTTCTTTCCGGTATTCTTCTCTCGTTAGCTTCGGGTTCGTTCCGTAGTTGTGAGGAGTTGTTCGACTACTTCATGGACTTGTTCTTCTTCCTTGCGGAATCCCAGGCAAGATGACCTGACCCAGATATGTCACACCCTGCATTTTGTAACATGTTAATTGCATCAATGAAGCATGAAAATTTGCACTAGCAAATTTTTTTGGCATCATTTGGCTTTTATTTGGAATTGAGTTTTCTTCCTATGTTTTTCTTGTGCTCATTAAAGTCAACTATTACCTCTTGTAGAATTCATCTCCATACCCAAAACTTCTGCCCAATGATCATGCCAAGTGTTATATAGCAGTATAGTATTTTCTTATAAAAGTAATTTGGCCAAAATGTATTTTATGAATTTAGTTTTCCAAAAACCCCTGAATTGAGGTTTGCACTGCAAGTACTTGATTTAGGGTGAGAAAATTATTTCAAAAAGTATATTTGAGACCTAGTGGTCATAGGACTCCCAGAAACCACAAAAGTATAATTTTAAAAGTTATTTTCCTATTTTATTTAAAAGCTTTTTCTTAAGGCCAAAAATGGTCTTTAATAGGGAAAAATTATTTAAATATTTCAAAAATATTTGCCAAAATTCAGGGAGACTCATAGGACATATATTGTCCATATATAAGAGTTTCAACACTAGGTCATGTTCAAAATAATGGGCTAACCCCTCTAAAACCCTTTCTGGATATTTCAAGCTTTTGAAATATTTACAAAGGAAATATTCTCCAAAACTTCCAGGGAAATTCTAACATGTCATATATGACATAATTGATGATCTTGCCAAGCCCCATGCCTTGGGAAGCAAGATAACATCCTCAAAACCCTTCAAAACCATTCTGTCCATATCTGAAGTTTGAGCAACTCTACATTGACAAACTTGTCCAAATGCTCTCAAACTTGGAGCACATGATAGAATGGCCTAATAAGGAATCTAGACCAAATGGCACAAGATTTGGAGTAGGGCAACTTGATCAGAATGCCCCAAAACCCTTTCTGTTCAAATGCAAATTTGAACAACTTTACATTACCAACTTTTTATCTGGAGCTTCAAACTTTGTGGGCATGATCATAACCCTAAATGATGAAACTACACCAAGTGGTGCATCAAGGGGAGATGATTAGCTTGACTTAAACAAGATGAAGCTATTTCTGTTGATTTCTAGGGTTCACCAAAGTTACATTGGCTAGTTTCTTCAAATGAGCCCAAATTTGGTGAAACACCCTATTTTCATATGGCATTCAATCCTGTTAAGTGTCATGGTAAGTGGAAATCATTTGCTTGACCAAAACTTGATCAAACGCCTTCTGCCTTTTTACCAAAACTACCATCTTGACCCCTTTTACTATTTACTTTTGCCTCAGCTTTCTACCACAACTTAATCTAGTTACTATCTACCTCCAGTAACTCCCTCATGTCCACAGCTCCATGATTGAGGGGTGAAAACCCTAGTTCACCTTGCTGGACAGCCAAGATTCACCCAGTTACCAGCTTCACCTCTCTCTCCTTGATCATCCAGAGCATCCAAGGCCTCAGCTGAGACATCTGCTTCGTGCTGGACCCCCTAGACATGGCGGACGCGCCCAGAGGGCCAATGGCATGCCATGGCATGCGATAAGGCCGCTCCAGAGCGCGCTACAGTGCGCACCCACACTGTAGCTTCGCCCAATCCAGCGCAGCCGACCACGTCGAGCTCTCCCCTCACGCCTACCGATGCTCCTCGACGTCTGCGACCCTCCCCGGTGCTGTCCCCCTCCTCTCTCTCCCTCAAGTGGCCGCCTTCGCACGCGCACCGGCCGCCCGCAGCCTCCACTCGTCGGCCTCACACGCGCACGCTGTCTGGAGCCTCCCCCGCTCCTCCTCTCCCCTCTACTAGGCATGGACCTCACCCACGAGCACCCCAGACTCAATCCCATCGCTCCCCATGCACTGTGGCGTCGAGCAGAAGCTCGCCGGCGCACAGGTCCATGGGACCTCGTCGCTCCCCTATAAATAGGGCCTCCGAGCCCCTCCTCTCTTCACCAACAATCTCCTCTCCCTCTCAATCGCCTCCCTGAGCCACTCACCTCTCCCCAGACCCGCCCGAGCTCGAGATCGAGCTCGAGCTCCGCCACGGCGGCTTCCCGTCGCCAGCCCAGTACAGCCTCCCTCCGAACCTACTTTTGCTCGATCTGGAACCGCCGTTCCTCACTGATACTTTCCCCTCTCTTCCCCCTCCCTGCAGCTGCCCAAATCGAGCCAGCCAGCAACCTCCCGACGACCCTCCGCTGCGTGCCCTCGCCGCCGGCAAACCAGGCCTCCCCGGTGGGCCACACCACCACCACTACATCTGCGACTCGCTGCTGAGCCCGTTCCTGCCCTCTGTTTGCCCCGCCGTGCCCGAAATCGTCGCCGGTGAGCTCGCCGTCGCCGTGGCCGTGAGGTTGAAGATGACAGGCGGGCCCCGCCTGTCATCCTCACCGCTCCCTCTCTCCCCTCGCAGCCGCTGACCGCTGGGCCCCGCCCGTTAGGTTTAAAACCCTGACGCGCGCGCGCTGGCGCCCGTGCGGCTGGGCTAGTTGCCATGGGCCGTGCACTGTGGCCGCTCTGGCCCAGTGGCACAGGGCCATTTTCTTTTAATCTTTTCTGTAAAATTTCAAATAATTTTACAGAAATAAATATTAGTCCAAATGAATTAATTCCAACTCCTACAATCTTGTAATATTCCAACCTATTTAATGGTGTCACTTCCACACATATCCATGAAACTTTTCTGTTATGTTCAAATTTAAATTCAAATTTGAGCATTAAAACTCTTGTTCAAAAATCCTTAGATTTCATTCTGTCAGTCCAAAACTCCAACTAAGAATATTTGCCATCTTAGTTTTCCCTCTAGTATTTAACAAAAATAAGTTGACATTTTTCTGAGCACTTTGATTTTTCTGTTTTCATTGTGGTCTTATTTTCCCGTTGATATTTTGCGACGTATAGATACCGTATTTGACGAAGTTGCTGAGGAAGAAGGTGGAGAAGGATTAGAAGACTTTGAAGACCAAGCCAATCCAGGCAAGCAGCCCTTTGACCATGATACACTTGTGTTCTTCGAAACCCGTTGTTTCCGAATGCATGATGATAAGAGTTATGATGATGACCTAGTTATGAACCACCACATGATGCATGCTTACTCATGATCTTGCTATGTGCTAGATGACATACAAATGGTTAGTAGTGATGCTTAGTGATGCATGCGTGTCATGTAACCCTCGTGGTTGCATTCTTTTCATAAACCCCATCGGGTGCCCCTAATGCCCGAGGGTGATATTAAGTTAGGTCATCACTTGAGGAAGAAGTGATGTGCCGGTAAAGAACTTGTGCATGGGTGAAATAATGGATTAGATTTATGTGTGACTACCGTCCCAACCAAACATGTGCAACCACTCTACCCCTTATGGGACGGGGCTTTATTGATTACTTAGGTCGATACTAGCATGGTGCCCGCATTACTAGTGACGGGAAGACTTGAGGTCTTTCCCGGGATGGGGTCGTGCTTGGATAGACGACCATGATTGTTTTTACAGGGCACCGGACACGCCGTTGGTCCCTTCGGGTACGCGTGAAATTAGGGCAAGAGCCATGATCTATTGTTTGTACTCGAGGGTCATGTACCAACGAGTGTTCTCTATGTTAGTATCATCTAAGGAAAGATAATGATCGGGTGCTTCCCCCGAGTACTTGAGGTACTGCGGGATCGTGGGTGACACGAAAGCTTCCCGGATCGTGTGGGTAAAGTGCGCAACCTCTGCAGAGTGTAAAACTATTCGAATAGCCGTGTCCACGGTCAGGGACAGTTGGGTGGTGCTACTTAAACTATGTCGAGAATTTTACTACATTGGTGAAAGTATGTGTGGGTTTGAGTCAAGGTGGTGACTTGACTCGTTGAATTAAATCATATTCATATTGATATCGGTAACCTGTCCTCGAGGTTACGTGAAATTATTGATGCATACACTTGATGGTAGAACATTTATTCTAGCTCGTTGCTAGATTGCTCATTGTCATTCAATTGCATTGTTACTTTGAACCAAATCATGGGTTGCTTGCGAGTACAATCAAAGTACTCATTGGCTTGCCACTGGTTATTTAATTGGCCAAGCATGGAGGAACAGGAATATGAAGAAGAGTTCTATAGAGATGAACATGCGAACTAGGACGCTATCCTAGTCAGAATGCCTGTAGGGTTAAGGCAGATGGCATGGGTTCTACCTATCATCGAAGACTTCCGCTATTTGAGTTATTTGCTATTCAGCCCGTGAGGCTTTATCTATGTAATACTTGGCCATAATGGCCTTAATTTGTGTAAGACGGTATGTGTGGATGTAAGACTCTTGTTATTCAGCTTATGTGTGTTCAGTGAGCATTGATCTCTGGGATCACTGTACACGTGCATTCGGTGGTCTCGACTTCTAAGTCGGGGTCCCCACAAGATATCATTTCTATCTTTGCCTATTGCTAGATGTCTCACTCTTTAGCTTATTGCCTCGATGCCCATGTCCGTTTGTCAGCCTTCTATTGTTGCCATGAAACCTCTAACCTTTGACACCTTCCCAGCAAACCGTTGTTTGGCTATGTTACCCGCTTGCTCAGCCCCTCTTATAGCGTTGTTAGTTGCAGGTGAAGATTAAGATTGCTCCATGTTGGAACTTTTTGTTGGAATATCACAATATCTCTTAAATATATTAACACACCTATATACTTGGCAATGGGTGGAAGGCTTGGCCTTTTGCTCGGTGTTTTGTTCCACTCATGCCACCTTAGGACCCGATAAACCGGTGTTATGTTCACGGATTTTGCGTTCCTAACACGGTTGGGGTTTATGGGCCCCCCTCGATAACCCGCTTAGCGCTAAAGCTTTTCCAGCAAGGCCCAACTTTGGTTCTACATTTGCCTAACAACTAAAACTTGCATAGGGAGTAATTAACCCTTTTCTTAATCAACAACCCGAGCCAGTGCTCCACGTGAGTGTTGGTCCAAACTGCGGAGTCTGCGGGGCCACCTCGAGGAAACTCAAGGGCTGGTAAAAACCTATAGAATCGCCCATCCGGTCGTGGCCTGAGACGAGACACGCGCGGCTACTATCAGGGTGTCGGCACGCCGGGAGGTCTTGCTGGATTAGTTTTACCTTTGTCGGAATATCTTGAGCACGGGATTCCAAGAATACTTGGGTCTTCCCACCTTGGAGTTGCGACTCCGCAGATCGTGAGCTTGTGATGGGCTAAGTTGGGATACCCCTGCAGGGTTTGAACTTTCGAAAGCCGTGCATGCGGTTATGTGGCAGATGGGAATTTGTTAATATCCGGTTGTAGATAACATGACACTCTATCCTTAAGAATACACTACCTGTGTGAGTTCCGTGATTGTCTCTTCTCGAAGGGGTTTTCGAGAAGAAGAAGAACACTGTGGGGTTATGTTTGACGTGCTTAGATAGGATCACTTTGACGCTCGTGGCACTTCTCTTCTCGCTCTAATCACGTAAGCTAGTGCTAGTGCAGCTACAGCCTTTGTTCTTCAGCCTTGTTCCACACCCAAGGCTTAGATAGTTTTGCTACCCGGGAACGGGATTGCTGAGTCCTCCGTGGCTCACAGATTCTACACACACGAGATGCAGGTACATCCGAGAACACTGCAGCTGGTGGATCGGAACTTCAATGGGATTTTGATGAAGAGATTGGCTGTATGTATGTGACATTTTCGACGATCAGTATTGGTTCCTACTAGGGGCCATTCGGACCTTGTGTTATTTATTTATGGTATCTTTCTTTTGGATCTTCGTCCGTAGTCGGACTGTGATGTTATTTGGATGATGATTGCTTATGTAATGTATTGTGTGACGTGGCGAGGGTAAGCCAACTACTCTTTTGCAATTTCATCCCTCTTTTACATGAGTTGTGCAAAGATACCATTCTTGAGATCATTCCAGTATGATATTATGCCTTTAAGTCATGCCTCGACATGTGGGAGGTATAATCTCATACTGGGCATTACAAGTTGGTAATCAGATCCTTCTCCGACCTAGGAGCCCCCACTGATTGATCGAATCGTTGACGGTTGAGTCTAGGCACACACTTGAAATTTTTTTGAGTCCTATATATATATCGGAGAGTAGGATTTCTTTTTACTTCTCATCCCTTTTCACTCTGGTGAGGACACCTGACGATTACTCTATCTCTTCTACTCTAAAAAATTCACTTAATTTTTTTTAGGATCACGCGAGTATTGTTTGGATTGTTCCGATGTCTTTGTGACGAGAACATTGTTCTTGATGCCTCCTGTCCTTTAGGGGTTGTGGCAGTGTCCCGGGGAGTTGAGCTCCGAGGTGTTGTCGTCACAAATCTATCGCAACAGTTCTGGAATACTTAGGCCGACATCGAAAATTCTTCTATGCGGTTAGTGGCAAGATAACCCCGACATCACCCAGTACTGGGGAGGTAGTTCGGGAGTATTGCCATTGCTTGTATAGCAGATGCGTTTCGAAGGTCCGAGGTAAACGGTTTCCGGAAATTACTGGTTATGTGTTGAAGGATGGATACAGCTGGATATAGGATTAGAGTTGAGTGCGCGATGCTTCCCCTGTATCCCCAACACCTGATTGCATAACTGGAAACTTCCGGAAATTAATAGGTGGGTTCATCTAGTAGCTCGTAGGCATTCTTCCAATGGATGCATGATATGGAGTTCGAGGTTCTACATTGAGTGAAGTGGTTTTGTGGCGTTGTTCCGATCGGGAGTTGCATCTTAAAGGGTCCTTAGCTATGCTGATCCGGGGATTGCAAAACCCTTTTGTAACACGTTCCATGAGCTTTTAGCACGAACATGTCGGACGAAGCTTCGATCTTGTATTTGTTCTATCTGCTCCTTGTTGTTTTTTATTTACCTTTTGTTCTCCCAAGTGGCTTCTCGACAAGTTGATGTACCTACGGATTTCATTCGTTCAACTCTCTGTTCAGATGATATTGTGAAGATTAATGTTGCAACATATCTATCCTTTGTTTTTGTTTTGATTCTGGTATTCGAGTTGCTTCGATGTCAAATGTTGATTCCATACCTTCCTAATCGGTGTTCTCATATTTCTATGGGAGTGCTAATCCTTCTTGATCATTGAGATTGTCATGTAAATTATTTTCAACCGGCGTGCTTCTCTTCAAGTTAACCCGTTCCATTTAATTCGTGCAAGACCAATTCTTGAATTTTTTACTCAACGGTGTCTGCTGCATTCATCCCAAGTTGTCCTTGTTTTCCCCACCCTCCCACCCTTTTTCTTATGGAGCCAGAATTGTTAATCAAGTATCCATTTTATTCATGGGATGTTTCTTCATTCATTGGTATATTTCTTTACAGAGGGAGTATCTCTCTGTCAAAAATATATTTTTGTGTAACTAGTTACTCATGTCTTTCTACTTCCTTTCGCTGATATGCGGGGCATCCGGCAACGGGGTCCACGTACCATATGCACAAATTAGAGTGCACAACTGCACGGTAGACACACCCCGGTCTTAGCGCCGCAGTAATGCCCAATGAGCCGTCAAATCACAACCCCCCCCCCCCTTCCAGCTTTAGCAGTAAGCTGGACGGACGAAGCGGCAATATTTCACTGGGCATGAATCCCCTTCTCCCTTGTCTGCCTGTTCAGAGAAAACCCCCCTCTCGGTGATTGCATAGGGTTTTCTCATGGAGAACCAGGTAGGAATTCTTCATCCATCCCCGATAAATTCAAGTCCCTTGGTCGCAGGTAATCCTAGGATGGCAGCCGCCACCATTGATGCATTTTTCTTCCTACTGAATCTAGTGTGTTTCATTTGCAGTGCCCAAAGTGCGAGGACCCTACAGGTTTCTGCGCCCTCGGCGAGACGCCACCCTTGTTCCTTCTCATCCTAACACAGGATTTTAAAACGCGCACAATATGTTCCTAGAATCCTCTTTTCTATCCGGGAGGGTGGGTTTTTTTTTTGAACATGTTGTCGACTAATTTGGAAATTTGGATTGCTATATTTGGATAAAAGGTACTACCAGTACGATGGTCAACACTGACGTGAAGGAGGAAGTTATTTCTAGATTTCGATAGGGAATACATTGTGTTCTCATATTATTTTTCCTACAGTGCATTATTTGCTCTGCCAAAACACATGTACTCAAGATGCTCGGCCTTGCCATAACAAAATACACCAGTTTAATGGTTACAGTGAAGACAAGCCATGGATATAAGTTCCGAGTTTGGTTCATGAACCAAGAAGATCACTGCTTTTTTATGGCTGAACTTCGATAAACTTTCTCAACTGTTACGGACTGAAAGTTGGCGCACGAATCTTGATGGAAATAGTAGAACCTGGTCTCATCTTCACTGCGATCTTCCACCCCGACGTCGTTCCAATTGTTCATCCATGTTAGTATCTGGTCCTTGCTTGTTGCCTTGATTACTTCTTAATCCACCTATTCTGTCTAACTAATCACAATTTAACTTTAGAAGTAGCAACGAACCTCTCACGAAGATGCTACTTCTAACTAATACTTTCTTATAATTGGTGGCACGTGTAGGTTTTTTCAGAGTTAAGCAGGCTACTCGTTTTTTATTCTGTAACAACTCGGCTCTTACTGATGGCACTAAAGTTGACTGGGATGGCATCCACAAGTTCCTACGCTTTATTGATCGTCTTGAGGTCCTTGTGGGGAATTTCAATGGTGGAAGGCCAGGTGGGATATGTGTGCCACTGCTGCACTCATTGAAGAGGTCCAACTGTGTCGAGAAACTTATGGTACGAGCTGTTTTCTGTTATATATGTTGTTCATAAACTATTGCTTATACACAGTTTTACAGCTGTGATCTTCTTGAAACAGAAACTGCCCATTTCTATTGTTCCTATACAGATGCCTGACCATGGTCGGGCCAGACTTGCGCTTGGTCACAACATGATGTTTATGTCGACCTACTCCATTCCCCTTGGAGGTGAAAAGATACTTATTCATGGGTGGTCTCAAATAATGAAGGCCCGTCCATCTTGGGGAATAGGACAGAAGATTATGTTCCTGCTTTTCCATGGCTCTAAAGTGAATATCCTGTTTATTGACCACATTGCGAGATGAAGCCGCTTTCATAAGGTTGTGGATGCACGAGGTGGCGCCTGGGCCTTGTCCTGGGGCTTGGCGGTCTCACCCTTGGTTAACTGTAGGCAAAGTAACACTGTTTGAGGCATGCTTTGTACGATTGAACATGTATAAGTACTTATACTACTTTCAGCTATGGTTGTTAAGTGCCCCTGGTGGTTTTAGTTAAGGTTGTTAAGTACTCCTACTGCTTTTACAGTTTGTCGTGTTTCTTCAGTCATGTCTTCCTCCAGCCGCCAAAACCAAACCAGCGCCGGCGGGGCCGCCTGCTTCCGCCTCCCACGGCTGGCTGCACCTCAGCGCATGCATCGCCGCCCCACCGTTTCCTAAATCGTTAACGCCGACGTCCGAGGCCTCGTCGTCGTCCTCTGCGCGCTTTGGTGCGCTCGCCACGGCGCCGCCCTCTCGCGTTGTCAACATGGTCAACAAACAACAGGAATCGGTAGAAGTACGTGGAGAGGCTGACAGTACGGGCCCACCATGTCAGCGTATGGAAAATTAAAATGCTTCCTCCTAGTGTTTTCCAGACATCTGGGACCCACAACATTGTGAGCGTATATAGTCAATAGACAAGAGAACAACACAAGATCGGCTGACACCTGCGACGTAGCTGCTCGAGCAGTATTTTTTTGTTATTGTTGAGACGGAGCAGGGTTTGAACTGGGCACTGGCCCGTCTAGCCCAGGCTTATATTTTATGTTCCCCATGTGACCAGCCCAGCTATTTTTCGTCGTGAAAATGAACCCAGATTTTTTTTGAAGAATACCCAATCCAGGCCTATTTATTTTTCTACGCCCTGATGGGCTGCAACTCTTTCAAGATGCCTGCAAATCTTGAAAGTAATATGAAATTGGCGGTAAATATAAAAACAGATGCCAAATTGGCAATTACTTTATAATTTCTGAATTTTTTCACATTTTCAGATTCCTATTTCACTGGGCATTAACCTAATTTAAATATATCTTCAAAGTACTTTAAATCTGGCTCGACATTTTGGTATTAAAAATAGTTTGGAACCCACAGAAATATGCGAAATTGGCCCTGGCCAACCAAAAAAACGGACTGCAATAAATTGCATAAGAAGTCGCAATGAGCTATATATAAATTATTAAAAAAAAGGGAATGGTCTGACTTATGGGCCTATTAAGTTGATGCGATGCAAGATTTTTTAGTTATTATATACGTCAACAAATGATTCTAGCAGACGTAACCATTGGATGTCAATCCAACGGCCGTCGTGTTTCTTCAATCTCTGATCTTCTTGCTTTAGCCGCCAAATCCAGCCCTACTACTCCCACAGCTGGCCAGGTCATCCCTCTACTCACCCACACCCCCTATTATTTTGTGGCGACGGCAGCCTCACATCGCAGCCGAACAAGTGAACCCTCATACTCCTCTCCGCGTGGGCATCCACTTCCGCGTCTTCCCCGGCTTCGTGTCGTCCCCTTCCTAGGCCTCGCCGTCGTCCACCGCCCTAGTGCTCTCGGTGTGCCGTGGTGAACATGGTCAAGGAACGACTTCCATCGGAAGAGTACTGTCGTGGAGAGGCTGACAGCCGAGTCCACGGCACCTGCAAGGAAGTGCCTCCTTATTACGCGGAAAATAATTATTCCTCCACCTGACAGCAGGGACCCATCGGACGGGCCACCGTATTTGGCGAAAAAATGTTTCCCCCTAACTGCTAGGACCCACCGGACGGGCCATCG
>LR738711.1:243329998-243434371 GCA_902687465.1 Secale cereale
CCCCCCGCTGTTAGCTCGGACCCACCGGAAGTGCCTCCTTATTACGCACAAAAAAATGAATACTCCCCTGCTAGTTGGGACCCACCTTGGTGGGTGGCTGACTTGTGGGCCTACTAAGTTGACGGGGACGGAGTGCTTTGTCAACTTAGTCAATACGAACGATTCTATCTCCAGTGACCGTAAGATGTCCATCCAATGGCCGTAGTGCTTCTTCAACCTCTGGTCTTCTTGCTCCAGCCGCCCAAAGCAGCGCCGGTCGTGCTGAATGCTCCTGCCTCCCATAGCCGGTTGTGCTGCCGCGGAGGCCTCACCACCCCTACTATTCCCACCGCTGGCCAGGCCCTGCGGTGACGGTAGCCTCACACCGCAGCCGAACCAATGAACCCTCGTACTCCTCTCCGTGCGGGCGGCCGCTACCGTGTCTTCCCCGACTCCGCGTCGTCCCCTTCCTAGGCCTCGCCGTCGTTCACCGCCCTGGTGCTCTCAGCGCGGCGTGGTCAACATGGTCAAGGAACGATTTCCATCGTAAGAGTACTGTATGTGGAGAGGCTGACAGCTTGGTCCACGGCCGCAGCAAGGAAGTGCCTTCTTATTACGCGCAAAATAATTATTCCTCCACCTGACATCAGGGACCCACCGGATGGGCTATCGTATTTCGCGAAAAAACGTTTCCCCCTGACTGCTGGGACCCACCAGCTACATCTTCGCACGCAAGGAAGTGCGTCCCGGCAAAAAAAACGATTCGCCCCCCTGATTGCTGGGACCCACCAGCTACATCTTCGCACGCAAGGAAGTGCATCCGAAAAAAAAAACGATTCGCCCCCCTGACTGCTGGGACCCACCAGCTACATCTTCGCAGGCAAGGAAGTGCCTGACAGTCGGGACCCACCTGGTCGAAGCGGACGTAGCGTTGTCATTCCGGTCGCGAACGTGTACGTACATACTGGTCGATGTAGAGGCGCGCACGTAGCATGTACACGTACGTATAGCGGCAAGTGTGCAAGAAAGAAAATACGACCACGTACGTACATGCGGGCAGGGTCTCGAACGCCTACTCGCGCATACGTACGGCCAAGGCTCGTGTACATGGCTGGGTCGGAACGGAAAAACAACGTCGTCGTCGTGTTCATGGGGAGCCAACCGGCTGGGTCGAAACGGAATGCGTCGTCGTGTTCATCGGGAGGGCTTGTTCGGAACAGCCGATGGAAACGAGTCCTGGCGTACTGCAGAACGAAGGAAACGGCCTTATGTTCGACCGGCCACGTTCGAAAGGGGATCCTGTTCATCGGGAGGGGTTTGGCGTACCACAAAACGGAGGAAACGGACCTCCTACGGTCGAAACGGGGGTCCTGTTGATCGAGAGGGGTGTGGCGTACCGCAAAACGGAGGAAACGGACTTGCGTTGGAGCGCTACGGTCGAAACGGGGATCCTGTTGATCGGGAGGGGTGTGGCGTACCGCAAAACGAAGGAAACAGACTTGTGTTGGAGCGCTACGGTCGAAACGGGGGTCCTGTTCATCGGGAGGGGTGTGGCGTACCGCAAAACGGAACTCCACGAGATACTGTTCATCACCACCATCGACCCCCTACAGCCTCCACGGGCTACTGTTCATCCACCGTCGACCTCATCCAGCCTCCACCTGTGACTGTTCAGCCTCCACCGCGCGCTACTCTACCGGCTACTGTCCAACCAGCCCTCTCCACGGGCTCTTATTCAACCACCCCTCCACGGGGTACTGTTCATCCAGCCCTCCACCGTCGACTGTTCATGCAGCTCACACCGCGGTGGTCCTGTTCATGCAGCCCTCCACAGGTCATGTTCATGCAGCCCCAACTGGCTCGATCGAACGGGGTCCTGTTCATGCAGAGGCAATACCACGGGGTCCTGTTCAGCCACCCCCACCAGGAACTGTTCATCCACCCCCCCCACCAGCAACGCTCACAGTTCATGCAGAGGCAGCATCGATTGGCTTCAGTTAGCAGCAGTAGCGAAGGAATCGCTCGATCGGGTTCTGTTAACAGCCATCGATCGACCGCTCGGGTTCAGTAATGCGTAGCCTGCAGTGCAATCGCTCGCGTTCAGTTAGAGCCCAACGCCTCGCACCCACATGCGTGCGGGTATGAGAGAAACGCGCATCGCTCGGCCCCGACCACCGACCGTAACCGGGAACACCCCGATATTTTCCTCGCCCTCGCTTCTACCACAGTTTTTGCCATCATGGATGGCCCATAGAATGTCATGCAGCTGCGTCTCCGGCCCGCCCAGGATGAAAAGCCCATTTTCTGTCATGTTTTTTTGTCATAGAAGTAGTTCCCCACCACATCTATGATGATACCGTGTTTTGTCACAATTATTGTCATAGAAGTGTCATAAGTATGACAAAAAAAAGTTTCGTTCGGCCCAAAATGTCACGGATGTGTCTTTTTTTTGTAGTGCATCGAGGATAAAAAGATGGAGTTTATAGCATATTGCTTGAGTTTATCCCTCTACATCATGTCATCTTGCTTAAAGCATTACTCTGTGCTTATGAACTTAATACTCTAGATGCATGCTAGATAGCGGTCGATGCGTGGAGTAATAGTAGTAGACGCAGAATCGTTTCGGTCGACTTGTCACGGACGTGATGCCTATATATAATGATCATGCCTAGATATTCTCATAACTATTCGCTTTTCTGTCAATTGCTTGACGGTAATTTGTTCACCCACCGTAGAATTCTGCTATCATGAGAGAAGCCACGAGTGAAACCAATGGCCCCCGGGTCTATTCTCAACATATTAATCTCCTATCTACTTTACTTGCTTTATTTACTTTCTGTTCTTATATCCAAAAATACCAAAAAATATCATACTATCGTATCTATCAGATCTCACTTTCGTAAGTGATCGTAAAGGGATTGACAACCCCTTATCGCGTTGGCTGCGAAGTTCTTATTTGTTTGTGCAGGTGCGAGGGACTCGCGCGTGGTCTCCTACTAGATTGATACCTTGGTTCTCAAAAACTGAGGGAAATACTTACGCTACTGTGCTGCATCACCCTTTCCTCTTCGAGGAAATACAACGCAAGCTCGAGAAGTGGCAAGAAGAATTTCTGGCGCCGTTGCCGGGGAGGCTTACGCAAAAGTCATATACCAAGTACCTATCACAAACCCTTATCCTTCGCATTACATTTATTTGCCTCTCGTTTTCCTCTCCCCCACTTCACCCTTGCTGTTTTATTTGCCCTTCTTTTTGCCGTGTGTTTATCGTTCGCTTTGCCTCTTGTTTGCTTGTGTGTTGGATTGCTTGCTTGTCACTATGGCTCAGAACTATACCAAATTGTGTGACTTTTCCAATACCAACAATAATGATTTTATTAGCACGCCTATTGCTCCTATTACCGATGCTGAATCTTGTGAGATCAATGTTGCTCTATTGAATCTTGTCATGAAAGATCAATTTTCCGGCCTTCCTAGTGAAGATGCCGCTACCCATCTGAACAACTTTGTTGATTTGTGTGATATGCAAAAGAAGAGGGATACGGATAATGATATTGTTAAATTGAAGCTATTTCCGTTTTCACTTAGAGATCGTGCTAAAACTTGGTTTTCCTCTTTGCCTAGAAATAGTATTGATTCATGGAATAAGTGCAAAGATGCCTTTATCTCTAAGTATTTTCCTCCCGCTAAGATTATCTCTCTTAGAAACGATATTATGAATTTTAAGCAACTTGATCATGAGCACGTTGCACGAGCTTGGGAGAGAATGAAATTAATAATACGTAATTGTCCTACACATGGTTTGAACTTATGGATGATTATACAAAACTTTTATGCTTGCTTGAATTTTGCTTCTAGAAATCTTTTAGATTCGGCCGGAGGCACTTTCATGGAAACTACCTTAGGAGAAGTGTGACGCCCGAGACCGACGTCCCAGAATATCCCAGAAGATTCCAGAAGATTTCAGATGTTCCGGGTTGCCCGTGTGTTTCTTTTGTGCTTGTGTTATTTATTTTTGCATTGCATCATGTCATCATGCCATCATGTCATATTTATTTTTTGCATCTCAACCTAAATAAATTGTGTGGACCTTCGGTCCATTTAAATCGAGGGAAGGTGACTTCTCTTTATAACATATGAAAGCCTCCCAATATTATTAGGGAGCTATATAAATAAGTATTCCATTCGTTGGAATTAACCCAACACATTTGCATTTATTTTTCCCATGCCTCTTAATTCAAGTTTCATCGTCAAACCTTGTCTTAATTCTTTCCCGATGTTTTGAGGTTCTTCCAAAAACCCTCCAACAATTTTATTTAAATTCCTTACATTTTTGCGAGTCCGGAAAAATTGACCTCTTGTGCAAATTCTTTTCCTAACTACATCTTTCTTTTCTTCTCTCCTTTTTCTTTTCTTCTTGGTTGTGTTTTATTTTCTTTCAAAGAAAGAGAGGCCCAAACCTCCCTCTATTCGGCCCAGCAGCCAGGCCATCTCCTCTAAGGCCGCAGCCGGCCCAACTTCTCTGGCCTCCAGCCCGTTCCCTAGCGCTAACCCTAGCCGAGCCATCTCACCCCGACCGCTCGACCCCTTGCTCCTCGTTTTCCTCTCGTCCGCCGCCAGGATGCCCGAACCCCTCGTCCCGATTCCTCGTCCCCTTGCCCGCACTTTTCCCCCTCGCTCGCCCAAACCATCGAGCCTCATCTCGATCTCCCTCATCGAGCCCAGGACGCAACCGAGCTGCGCCGTCCCAAGCTCTCCGCGGCCAGGCTCCCTCCTCCTCCTCCATGCCGAGCCGCCGGCCACCTCGACGCGCCGCGCCCTCGCCTCCATTCCTGCCTGGTGCCCCGCGCAGGCCTCCTCTAGCGCGCTCGGGCACCTTCCCTCCGGCCTCCTCCGTCGCCAAGGCTGAGGCCTCGTCCTCCGGCCTCCCTCCTCGCAGATGGACCTCGGGCCTCTCCTCCAACGCCCTGAGCCGCTGCCTCGCCATCTTCTGCGCGCCCCCGTCGGCCTCCACCAGAGCCGCAGCGGCCGCACCTTCCTCCGGCCGTGGTCGACTCCAGCAGCAAGGCCGCGCCGTGGCCAGCCACCTCCTCGCCATGGACGCCACCTGCCGTCATGATCCTCCTCGCCAGCGCGAGCTCTACTCCTCCACAGCGCCAAGATGCGCCCCATCCTCCCCGTCCTCGAGCCGCCCGTCCTCGTCGCTGTCCGTCGCCAAGACCGTGCTGCCTCGTTTGTTGTTTTGTGTTGCCGTACTATTTTTGCCAAGTACCACGACGTGACGGCTTGGGCATCTACAAAATGAGTACCACGACGACCCTGTGACAAGTACCTCGACGACATGTACAACTACGACTCGAGACGAGACCGGCAAGACCGAACGGAACGAGTACATCTACCGATGCCAAGTACCATGACCAAGTACCACGACGCCCGAACGTCTACCGTCGCCCCATGTACCACTACTTCAACTATCGCCGACGGAACGACTACTTCCTCTTCGGAAACGTGAACGACTACTTCCTCTCCGAACGTGAACGCCTTCTTCCTCTACGTCTCGAACCGCCCCGAAACGCACGCTTCAAAGGTATAACGAGACGACCCCGTGGATGACTCGTGGAATGCTTGTTGTGTTGTATGAAATGTTTGCCTGTGTGCATCGTGCCCGTTCCATCTTTTGTCGTGCTCCTCGGTTGCCTCGTCGCCGACCCGTGGGAACCCGGAAGCCGGGATCACCCCACCTTTCGTCTTGCTTGACTCGCTCACGCCACCTTTCTTTTGCACCGGTCTCTCAACGAGTTACCGGAACCGATATGATGCCGTTGCATCACTTTTGGATTGTTGCCGTGGCACCCATTCCTTCCACCACGGTGACACTACTTCATATCTTCTTCTTGTCACCTTTTAATAAAAATTGCATAAACTTGATCATGTCATCCGCATCATATTAACAACATTAATATGTGTGAATTGTTGTTGCTTTAAATTACTAAAACATGCTCATGGGGATTTTCCGGAATTTGTTGTTGTTATTTCCGGCCTCATTTAAAATGTCTAAATAGTGTAGTTTTATTATGCTTCACCTCTTGCCATGTTAACAAACGTTTAATCTTGTCTTGTAATTAACGAGAGTCAAGTAAATAATTAAATGTGGTGTTTCGTCAATATGCAACTCGTTGCATATTGAGCTCCACTTAACTTGTAGTTTTGTTTGTGCACTTTGCCATGCCATGCATAATTAAACCGGACATGCATCATACTTGGATGTGCATCGTATGCCATGTTTATGATATGTGTGTTTACCGTGTTGTTTTGTTTCTTTCCGGTTGCTTCTCTTGTTAGCTTCGGTTTCGTTCCGGAGTTGTGAGGATTCGCTCGATTGTGTTGCTCCATCTACTTCATGGATCCGTTCTTCTCCCTTGCGGAATCCCAGGCAAGATGATCATACCCTTGGATACCTTTACTACCATTGCCATGCTTAGTTGTCTCGATGCTATCGTTACATGTCGCGCTACCCATCTTTTATCGTCAGCCCTCTCCTTGTTGCCATGAAACCTCTAACCTTGACACCTTGCTAGCAAAACCACTGTTTGGCTATGTTACCCGCTTGCTCAGCCTCGCTTGCTCAGCCCCTCTTATAGCGTTGTTAGTTGCAGGTGAAGATGAAGTTCGTTCTAGGAGGGAACTTGTTGTTGGTATATCACAATATCTATAATTATTATTAACACACATATATACTGGGCGGTGGAAGGCTTGGCCTTTTGCTCGGTGTTTTGTTCCACTCATGCCACCTTAGGCGCCGATAAACCGGCATTATGTTCCTTGATTTTGCGTTCCTTACACGATGGGTGAAATGGGGACCCCTTGACAGTTCGACTTTGAATAAAACTCCTCCAGCAAGGCCCAACATTGGTTTTAATTTGCCTCATAATAACAACTTAATTAATTAATTAAATTTGCATAGGGGGTCACGTCCCCGAGGATTCTTAATTCTACATAGCAGGGGGGGCCAGTGCTGATGGTGTTGGTCCGAAACGAGGGGTCCTGCAGGGCCGCCTTGGGGAAACCCGAGGTATCTGGTATAACCTGTAGCATCGCCTATCCGGACGTGGCCTGAGACGAGATACGCGCGGCTACTATCAGGGTGTCGGCACGCCGAGAGGTCTTGCTGGACTTGTTTTACCATTGTTGAAATGACTTGTGCTACCGGGAAGCCGAGCCTGATCGGACTTTCCCTAAGATAAGTAGTGATGATATTATATTTATCACTTCAGCTAATCGTGAGAGCTTGTGATGGGCTAAGTTGGGACACCCCTGCAGGGTTATGATCTTTCGAAAGCCGTGCCCGCGGTTATGTGGCAGATTGGAATTTGTTAATGTCCGGTTGTAGAAAACTTGACAGATGATCCGAAGTAAAACAGACAACTGTGTGAGTAACCGTGACTGTCTCTTTTCACTTTGAGAAGAGAACACGGTGGGGTTATGTTTGACTCATATGTAGTTAGGATCTTTAGCGATCACTACTTTTGCGACCGTTTGCGTAGATGCTCTTCTTATTATGGTACTCGTAAGCTAGCCACCATATTATGCTTAGCCGCTGCTGCAAACTCACCACTTTACCTCTTCCTACCCATAAAGCTTTGCTAGTCTTGTTACCCATGGTTATGGGATTGCTGAGTCCTCGTGGCTCACAGATACTACAACACCAGATGCAGGTTCAGCCGAGTTTGACGCAGGAGCTGGTTCAAGTACTTCCAGGAGTTCCATGAAGAGAGTGGCCGTTTGCTTGTGACGTTTCGACGATCAGTAGTGGTTTCTACTAGGATTCAATCCTGACCTGTGGCTTATGTTGTTTTGCTATCTTGCTTTTGGATTTTACCCTTAGATGGGTTGTGATGTTTTGAATGATGTATTGCTCATGTAATGTATTGTGTGAAGTGGCGAGTGTAAGCCAACTATCTCCTTTTGCAATTTCATCCCTCTTTTACATGAGTCATGCAAAGATACCAAACTTGCGATCATTCCAGAATGGGCTTATATCTTTAAGTCGTGCCTCGACACGTAGGAGATATAGTCCCATCCTGGGCATTACAAGTTGGTATTCAGAGGCTTCTCCGACCTAGAAGCCCCCACTGATTGATCGAATCGTTGACGGTTGAGTCTAGACACATACTTGAAATGTTTTGAGTCCTATATATATCGGAGAGTAGGATTTGTTTTTGCTTCTCATCTCTTTTCATTCTTGTGAGGACTCCTGACGTCTACTCTTGCCTCTTCTACTTTCAAAAATTGCACCAATTTTTTTTAGGATCTCGCGAGTATTGTTTGGATTGTTTCGATGTCTTTGTGACGAGAACATTGTTCTCGATGCCTCCTGTCATTAGGGGTTGTGGCAGTGTCCCGGGGAGTTGAGCTCCGAGGTGTTTTCGTCACAAATCCATCGCGGCAGTACTAGAATACTTAAGACGGCCGACATCGAAAACTCTCCTATGCGGTTAGTGGCAAGATAACCCCGACATCACCCAGTACTGGGGAGGTAGTTCGGGAGTATTGCCATAGCTTGTATAGTGAATGCGTTTCGAAGGTCCGAGGTAAATAGTTTCCGAGAGAGACTGGTTATGTGTTGAAGGATGGATACGCCTGGATGTAGGTTCAGAGTTGATTGCGCGGTGCTTCCCGTGTATCCCCAACACCTGATTGCATAACTGGAAACTTTCGGAAATTAATAGGTGGGTTCATCCAGTAGTTCTAGGCATTCTTCCAACGAATGCACTATATGAAGTTTGGGGTTCTACATTGAGTGAAGTGGTTTTATGGACTTGTTCCGATCGAGAGTTGCATCTTAAAGGGTCCTTGGCTATGCTGATCCGGGGATTGCAAAACCCTTTTGTAACACGTTCCATGAGCTTTCAGCATGAATTTGTCGAACGAAGCTTCTATCTTGTATTTGTTCTATCTGTTCCTTGTTCCTTTTTTATTTACTTTTTGTTCTCCAAGTGGCTTCTCGACAAGTTGATGTACCTACGGAATTCATTCGTTCAATTCTCGGTTCGGATGATATTGTGAAGATCATGTTGCATATCTATCCTTTGTTCTTGTTTTGATTCTGGTATTCGAGTTGCTTCGATGTCAAATGTTGATTCCATACCTTTCTAAATCGGTGTTCTCATATTTCTATGGGAGTGCTAGTCCTTCTTGACCATCGAGATTTTCATGTTAATCCTTTTCAACCGGTGTGCCTTCTCTTCAAGTTATTCCATACGGACGTCGTGGAGAAATCTGACGATTTGTCTGTTTCATTCATCCCAAGTTGTCTTTGTTTTCCCCACCCTCCCACCCTTCTTCTTCTCGGAGCTGGAATTCTTATTGAAGTATCCATTTTATTCATGTGATATTTCTTCATTCTTTTCCTTCAATGTTCTTATCCGGTGATTTATCGTGAAGATGCTCAGGAAACTCCAAGTTCATCATTCTTTTGTTCTCTAAATTCTGCCGGTGGATGTAATTCAAGATTTCAGTGTTGATCTTATCATTTTCCTCTTTTCACAATGCTTTCTCATTCCGGTGCCCCAATTAATCATTCTCCTATGGCTATTCATATCCGGAGTGCTGATGATTCATAATTCCATTCTTAATCCGTTCAAGCTATTTTTGAGGATAGTTATCTTATTCAGGCCATTTAATTCAACCGGTGCAATATCTCTTAAGCAATCTTTCCAATGGTGATTTCTTTAGTGGGCCCTAACCCACAGGTCTTTTCCCAGGATCTTACCTGACTCTTCTATTTTTCTGGAGTTATACTCAAATTCTTGTCAAAGTGTGACGTAAGAATGATTCCCATCAGTCACATGCCTTCTCCAAGATCGCTTTCAAATTCTTTTCATCGTAGTTTCAACCTTTTTTAATTATTCATTCCGGAGTATCTCGCAATTCTTCTTGGCATTTCTCGCCTTCATTCTCAAAATTTGAAGACCGAAGAAGTGTTTCTCTTAAATCTTGGCCCGTTCTCTCAAGAGTTGTGGTTCTACCTTCATGCCATCCTCATTATTGTTCCGATTGTGAGGAATTCTTTTATGCCATCCGAAGATTTTCATGAATTCTTTTCTTTGTGATCCTCCGAAGGCCATCATTTCAGAAGATTCTTCGTTCTCAGTTTTCAATTTCGTCCTCCAAATATTCTTCATTGATGTCTCTTCTTTCGTCTCCATATTTTTACGGTGGTTCATTCAAGTTACTCTTTCGTTGTTATCGTTTTAGTTCACTCGTTCTTTTCACAATCCTACCGGTGGTTCGTTGAAGATTTATCCAAGTTTGTGCAAGATCTCTCTTAATTCTTCCAACGATAATAAGTAGTATGCCAAATCCTTTGGTTGTCATCAATTTAAATTGGTGAAGGAGATGCATGACATAATTCTTATTCTTATTCCTTCAAGGTGATTTAATTCTTTTGTTTGGAGCTTGTTCATCATATCATATCCTTGGTTCTAAATTCTTCATCTTGTTTTCCGGAGCTCCAAGTTATTTCAATTATATCATTTCAAAGCTCCATCTAATTCATCGCAGGCCTTGAATCTTATTCTTTTCATCTTTCACTTCTCATGCTTTCATTACCGGAGTTCTCATGGTGGTTCATCATGTTCTAATTCATCCTCGAAGTTTTCATCAAGATTCTTGTTGGAGCTCAAGCATTCTTCATCATGCTTTCCAAGTGCAATTCTTTCCACCTTATCTTTTCAGATGGTGTTATGTCATTCTTGACAATTCCTTCATGTTTCATGATTCACAAGTTGTCAAGAATGAGATATTTAAAACCATCATTTCCTTGTTCAGGAGATCTTTTCAATCCTTCAATTATTTGTTGGAGTAATCTTGGGTTGTATTTCACCTAAAAACTTTCCCTAAGAATTGTTGCTATTATGGTGCTTACAAATGACCCAGTTTCTTAATTTATCTTCCTGCAGAAACAAGTTTTCATCTTGTCATTGATCTCAACCCAATCAATTGTTTAAGTTAGTGGCTGGTTGTCACATCTTAATTTTGAGATGTTTTCCATAAGCCCACATCAAGCTTATTCGTTTTCGTTGTTGATTTTTTCAACAACTCCGTTCAACCCTTCTTCGTAAGGATGATTTTTCATATTCATTTGTCGGAGAAGTTGTCATTTTTCTTCTCCATTCTTTTCTTTCATTGATCTATATTCTATTCTTTCATTTCGGATGCATTGTGATATTGCCCTTTTTGGTCCCATAATCTCGTTTTGTCAAGATCATGCTCTTTTCTTTGCTTATCTATCTAACTGGAGTGTTGTGCCCAACATTCTAATTCCGCCATCTTATCTAGTTTTGCCTCACTTTTCAACCGGAGTGCTGTCCAAATTCTGTCATTCTTTTCCTTGGCTATACCATTGTGGTTTCTTATTCTTTTGGTTCGTAAGCTCTTGTTTCATGTCTTTCAACCTCCAAGGTTCTCATAATAATCCTTGTTACTCATTTTACCGGAGTGCTCTTAACTTCGTTCATCTCCGTTGTATTCTTCTTTCATTTTGGTCAACCTCTCAAGGTTCTTGGTTTCACTCGTCTGTCAAAGAAGCAACTTTGTTTTACCTCTTCCTTTTCCGTTTTTACCCAGTGCCATCTCTAGGATCTCGGGTCGAGATCCTCTGTTAGTGTGGGAGAGTTGTGACGCCCGAGACCGACGTCCCAAAAGATCCCAGAAGATTCCAGAAGATTTCAGATGTTCCGGGTTGCCCGTGTGTTTATTTTGTGCTTGTGTTATTTATTTTTGCATTGCATCATGTCATCATGCCATCATGTCATATTTATTTATTGCATCTCAACCTAAATAAATTGTGTGGACCTTCGGTCCATTTAAATCGAGGGAAGGTGACTTCTCTTTATAACATATGAAAGCCTCCCAATATTATTAGGGAGCTATATAAATAAATATTCCATTCGTTGGAATTAACCCAACACATTTGCATTTATTTTTCCCATGCCTCTTAATTCAAGTTTCATCGTCAAACCTTGTCTTAATTCTTTTCCGTTGTTTCGAGGTTCTTCCAAAAACCCTCCAACAATTTTATTTAAATTCCTTACATTTTTGCGAGTCCGGAAAAATTGACCTCTTGTGCAAATTCTTTTCCTAACTACCTCTTTCTTTTCTTCTCTCCTTTTTCTTTTCTTCTTGGTTGTGTTTTATTTTCTTTCAAAGAAAGAGAGGCCCAAACCTCCCTCTATTCGGTCCAGCAGCCAGGCCATCTCCTCTAAGGCCGCAGCCGGCCTAACTTCTCAGGCCTCCAGCCCGTTCCCTAGCGCTAACCCTAGCCGAGCCATCTCACCCCGACCGCTCGACCCCTCGCTCCTCGTTTTCCTCTTGTCCGCCGCCAGGATGCCCGAACCCCTCATCCCGATTCCTCGTCCCCTTGCCCGCACTTTTCCCCCTCGCTCGCCTGAACCATCGAGCCTCATCTCGATCTCCCTCCTCGACCCCAGGACGCAGCCGAGCTGCGCCGTCCCAAGCTCTCCGCGGCCAGGCTCCCTCCTCCTCCTCCGAGCCGAGCCACCGGCCACCACGACGCGCCGCGCCCTCGCCTCCATTCCTGCCTGGTGCCCCGCGCAGGCCTCCTCTAGCGCGCTCGGGCCCCTTCCCTCTGGCCTCCTCCGTCGCCAAGTCCGAGGCCTCGTCCTCCGGCCTCCCTCCTCGCAGATGGACCTCGGGCCTCTCCTCCAACGCCCTGAGCCGCCGCCTCGCCATCTTCTGCGCGCCCCCGTCGGCCTCCACCAGAGCCGCAGCGGCCGCGCCTTCCTCCGGCCGTGGCCGACTCCAGCAGCAAGGCCGCGCCGTGGCCAGCCTCCTCCTCGCCATGGACGCCACCTGCCGTCATGCTCCTCCTCGCCAGCCCGAGCTCTACTCCTCCACAGCGCCAAGATGCGCCCCGTCCTCCCCGTCCTCGAGCCGCCCGTCCTCGTCGCCGTCCGTCGCCAAGACCGTCCTGCCTCGTTTGTTGTTTTGTGTTGTCGTACTATTTTTGCCAAGTACCACGACGTGATGGCTTGGGCATCTACAAAATGAGTACCACGACGACCCTGTGACAAGTACCTCGACGACATGTACAACTACAACTCGAGACGAGACCGGCAAGACCGAACGGAACGAGTACATCTACCGATGCCAAGTACCACGACCAAGTACCACGACGCCCGAACGTCTACCGTCGCCCCATGTACCACTACTTCAACTACCGCCGACGGAACGACTACTTCCTCTTCGGAAACGTGAACGACTACTTCCTCTCCGAACATGAACGCCTTCTTCCTCTACGTCTCGAACCGCCCCGAAACGCACGCTTCAAAGGTATAACGAGACGACCCCGAGGATGACTCGTGGAATGCTTGTTGTGTTGTATGAAATGTTTGCCTGTGTGCATCGTGCCCGTTCCATCTTTTGTCGTGCTCCTCGGTTGCCTCGTCGCCGACCCGTGGGAACCCGGAAGCCGGGATCACCCCACCTTTCGTCTTGCTTGACTCGCTCACGCCACCTTTCTTTTGCACCGGTCTCTCAACGAGTTATCGGAACCGATATGATGTCGTTGCATCACTTTCGGATTGTTGCCGTGGCACCCTTTCCTTCCACCACGGTGACACTACTTCATATCTTCTTCTTGTCACCTTTTAATAAAAATTGCATAAACTTGATCATGTCATCCGCATCATATTAACAACATTAATATGTGTGAATTGTTGTTGTTTTAAATTACTAAAACATGCTCATGGGGATTTTCCGGAATTTGTTGTTGTTATTTCCGGCCTCATTTAAAATGTCTAAATAGTGTAGTTTTATTATGCTTTACCTCTTGCCATGTTAACAAACGTTTAATCTTGTCTTGTAATTAACGAGAGTCAAGTAAATAATTAAATGTGGTGTTTCGTCAATATGCAACTCGTTACATATTGAGCTCCACTTAACTTGTAGTTTTGTTTGTGCACTTTGCCATGCCATGCATAATTAAACCGGACATGCATCATACTTGGATGTGCATCGTATGCCATGTTTATGATATGTGTGTTTACCGTGTTGTTTTGTTTCTTTCCGGTTGCTTCTCTTGTTAGCTTCGGTTTCGTTCCGGAGTTGTGAGGATTCGCTCAATTGTGTTGCTCCGTCTACTTCGTGGATCCGTTCTTCTCCCTTGCGGAATCCCAGGCAAGATGATCATACCCTTGGATACCTTTACTACCATTGCCATGCTTAGTTGTCTCGATGCTATCGTTACATGTCGCGCTACCCATCTTTTATCGTCAGCCCTCTCCTTGTTGCCATGAAACCTCTAACCTTGACACCTTCCTAGCAAAACCACAGTTTGGCTATGTTACCCGCTTGCTCAGCCTCGCTTGCTCAGCCCCTCTTATAGCGTTGTTAGTTGCAGGTGAAGATGAAGTTCGTTCCAGGAGGGAACTTGTTGTTGGTATATCACAATATCTATAATTATTATTAACACACATATATACTGGGCATGGGTGGAAGGCTTGGCCTTTTGCTCGGTGTTTTGTTCCACTCATGCCACCTTAGGCGCCGATAAACCGGCATTATGTTCCTTGATTTTGTGTTCCTTACACGATGGGTGAAATGGGGACCCCTTGACAGTTCGACTTTGAATAAAACTCCTCCAGCAAGGCCCAACATTGGTTTTAATTTGCCTCATAATAACAACTTAATTAATTAATTAAATTTGCATAGGGGGTCGCGTCCCCGAGGATTCTTAATTCTACATAGCAGGGGGGGCAGTGCTGATGGTGTTGGTCCCAAACGGGGGGTCCTGCAGGGCCGCCTTGGGGAAACCCGAGGTATCTGGTATAACCTGTAGCATCGCCCATCCGGACGTGGCCTGAGACGAGATACGCGCGGCTACTATCAGGGTGTTGGCACGCCGGGAGGTCTTGCTGGACTTGTTTTACCATTGTCGAAATGACTTGTGCTACCGGGAAGCCGAGCCTGATCGGATTTTCCCTAAGATAAGGAGTGATGATATTATATTTATCACTTCAGCTAATCGTGAGAGCTTGTGATGGGCTAAGTTGGGACACCCCTGCAGGGTTATGATCTTTCGAAAGTCGTGCCCGCGGTTATGTGGCAGATTGGAATTTGTTAATGTCCGGTTGTAGAAAACTTGACAGATGATCCGAAGTAAAGCACACAACTGTGTGAGTAACCGTGACTGTCTCTTTTCACTTTGAGAAGAGAACACGGTGGGGTTATGTTTGACTCGTATGTAGTTAGGATCTTTAGCGATCACTACTTTTGCGACCGTTTGCGTAGATGCTCTTCTTATTCTGGTACTCATAAGCTAGCCACCATATTATGCTTAGCCGCTGCTGCAACCTCACCACTTTACCTCTTCCTACCCATAAAGCTTTGCTAGTCTTGTTACCCATGGTTATGGGATTGCTGAGTCCTCGTGGCTCACAGATACTACAACACCAGATGCAGGTTCAGCCGAGTTTGACGCAGGAGCTGGTTCAAGTACTTCCAGGAGTTCCATGAAGAGAGTGGTCGTTTGCTTGTGACGTTTCGACGATCAGTAGTGGTCTCTACTAGGATTCGATCCTGACCTGTGGCTTATGTTGTTTTGGTATCTTGCTTTTGGATCTTACCCTTAGATGGGTTGTGATGTTTTGAATGATGTATTGCTTATGTAATGTATTGTGTGAAGTGGCGAGTGTAAGCCTACTATCTCCTTTTGCAATTTAATCCCTCTTTTACATGAGTCGTGCAAAGATGCCAAACTTGCGATCATTCCAAAATGGGCTTATATCTTTAAGTCGTGCCTCGACACGTAGGAGATATAGTCCCATCCTGGGCATTACAAGAAGCTACCAAACTCCTAGATAATATTATGGTTAACTACTCTCAATGGCACACCGAAAGATCTACTACAAAAAAAAGTGCATGATATTGAAGAGATTAGTGTTTTGAGTGGAAAGATGGATGAACTTATGAAATTATTTGCTACTAAGAGTGCTTCTTCTGATCCTAATGATATGCCTTTATCCACGTTGATTGAAAATAATAATGAATCTTTGGATGTGAATTTTGTTGGTAGGAAGTATTTTGGTAACAATGCTTATAGAGGAAACTTAAATCCTAGGCCTTTTCCTAGTAACTCCTCTAATAATTATGGTAATTCCTACAATAACTCTTATGGAAATTTTGGTAAGGTGCCCTCTGAATTTGAAACTAGTGTTAAGGAGATTATGATTAGAAGCATGGATAGAATTACTCTCGATGTTGATTCTTTGAAACTTAGATCTATTCCACCCAAGCATGATATCAATGAGTCTCTCAAAGCCGTGAGAATTTCCATTGATGAATGCAAAGAAAGAACTGCTAGGATGCGTGCTAAAAACGAGTGCTTTGTGAAAGCATGTTCTTCTAATTATCATGAAATAAAGATGAAGATCTGAAAGTTATTGATGTGTCTCCTATTAGATCCTTGTTTTCTAGTATGAATCTTGATAAAGATGGGACTGGAGATGAGTCTACTTTAGCTAAAAGGCGTCCCAATGATTCGGAGTTTTTAGATCTTGATGCTAAAATTGTTAAAAGTGGGATTGAAGAGATTAAAACTTTGCATAGTGATGAACCCACTATTTTGGATTTCAAGGGATTCAATTATGATAATTTCTCTTTGATAGATTGTATTTCCTTGTTGCAATCCATTCTAAATTCTCCGCATGCTTATAGTCAAAATAAGGCTTTTACCAAACACATAGTTGATGCTTTAATGCAATCTTATGAAGAAAAACTTGAATTAGAAGTTTCTATCCCTAGAAAGCTTTATGATGAGTGGGAACCTACTATTAAAATTAAAATTAAATATCATGAATGCTTTGCCTTGTGTAATTTGGGTGCAAGTGTTTCTACTTTCCCAAAAATTTGTGTGATTTGTTAGGTTTCCATGAGCTTGATGATTGTTCTTTAAATTCGCATCTTGCGGATTCTACCATTAAGAAACATATGGGAAGGATTAATGATGTTATTATTGTTGCCAATAGGAATTATCTACCCGTAGATTTCATTGTTCTTTGTAGCGACCACGATCCGAATGGACCGAAGTCCCTGTGTTCTGTGTCATCCCTGGATTGGTAATGCTGACACACACAGTACTTGAAAGATTTATAACAGAGTGGCAATCACACACTTATTACATGGAATGTCTCCAAGGAGAACTTATTACAAAATCTATGGCTTAAGGCCATCTAACAAAATAATAGCGGAAGGCTTGGAAGATAAGTGAGTCCATCAACTCCAACGGCATAGCTGAGTGCATGACAAACGACCTAGCACATCTTATTCTTCGTCTGAAAAGTCTGCAACGTAATATGTTGCAGCCCGAAAAATGGGTCAGCACATGGAATATGCTGGCAAGATAACACAGAAGATGCAAGTAACAAAATAAAGGCTATACTATATGCATATTTGGCTAGTGGAGGCTCTAAGGTTAAAGTTTTTGCGTAAAGCCAATTTTTCCCTACAACAAAGGAATAAAAAAAATTTAACTATCATGTAGGTTGAAAATCATTGAGAAGGTACCCCCAACTCAATCCCAAATTAAAAGTATCATTAACCCAACAAATTAAATTATAGAGTGATGAGATCAACCAATAATTCAAGTACCAGATACTCAAGATGTCCATAACCGGGGACACGGCTAATCATCATCAGTTTGTACACTCTGCAGAGGTTTGTGCACTTTTCCCACAAGACTCGATCGCCTCCGTTTGGTTTCTCGCACTGCATGGTGTTTGAGAAACGGATGACCGAGACACAGTCTTTCCGAAGAGGTCCCCTTAACCGGATAGATAGGCCGGTACACCTACAATCCCTCTACATCTGCTAGCCCATCATGGAAAGGTTTCCCACAACTTACTCAACTATGCCAGAGCCCATATTGGCATGTGGCTGCACACGGAAGTTTCTAGCATGAATAGTTTTATGATCCCTTTGAGCCTGGGTGGCATTCCATAGGAAAAATCACACGGAACCCCGGGATTTCCTAGGACAACACTGGGTTCCCCAGGTGTCCTGCAACCAATCCACCCAGATGTGTATTCAAGTAGCCACCTTAAGTTGAATCCTTAATTAACAACTCACATCTGTCATGGATTTCACTCAAACCCAAACCACATCTACGAGCATAGCATAGCAACCTAAGTAAATGTAGAAGTAACTCCCAGGGTTTGAAAATAATGCAGGTAATAGGTTCTACCACAATCTACTTCCCAGTCCCACAAGTTAAGAGATCCTACTCATGCAATGTGTGAGGGTTTGATCTAATGCATAAAAACTAGGTAATAAAGGTATGATCAAAGTGTTACTTGCCTTGCTGACGATTCGCAAAACCTAGAGACTCGTAGTAGCACGCTTCACAGTCCGGGCATTCTATCGTGAGCAAACAATAGCATACATAAGCAAACAAGCAATGATGCACAAACAAAACTCCAAAAGATCAAATCTAACCAAAAAGTTCAACTTAAGAACTCTGGTTTGCAAAAAGAATCAACTCGAAAGAAGCAACGAAACTCAAACTGCGAAAGAAACGAGGTCCGGTTTACTAATTGTCCTAAAGTCAAATTTTACAGTAGCCAAAACTTTGTTCAAGTTAGTTAAACGTAAAGAGGGCATCGAGACGAAGACCTGGGATTTTGAATCACCTGATTCCGACTCTCGAGCGAAAAGAAAAATGAAAAACAAGATCAGGGCAGAGATCGCGATCGGAATAATCGCGGATAAATACCCCGAAAAAGAAAACTGACGAACAGGCTAACGAACGAACGTTCGTTGTCTGCGGCTAACGGATGAAAACCGTTCGTTAAAACGAACGTACGGACGAACGTCCGCTAAATAACTAAGCCGACGAAAAACCAAACCGATCTAAACCTAATAAAAACATATATACGGTTTACGAAAAACCAATCGGTTTAAAAAAAACCGATAACTACCTCGTACGATGAACTCCGGCGAGACGGCGTCCGGCGGCGGCGGTCCGGCGTGCGGCGGCGCGCTGCGGGCGGCGGGGTGGCGAGGCGGCGGCGTTGCGGTGGCGGGGCGGCGGCGGCGCTGCGAGGCGGCGGGGCTGCGGGCGGCGGCGCTGCGGCGATAGGGTGGCGGGGCGGCGGCGGCGGTCGGCTTATAAAGCCCAGAGTCCCGGTCCTAAACGACTCCAAGTCGGTTTACTTTTTTTTAAAGAGTCCTGGCGCAGAAAAACTAACGAAAGAAATACTAAACGGACTCCAAAAATCCCGAAATAAATTTTTACCGTCCTCTAATAATATTTAGGACAAATTGAACATTTTTCCCGGACCTAAATGCAATTTTGAACAACGTGCATTTTTCCTATGCAAATAAAATCGCAAATAAATCCAGAAAAATACCAAAAGTGATTTTAACATTTTTCCTCCAATATTTCTGTTATTTTGGAGAAGTCATATTATCTCCGCTCATATTTTGTATTTAGAAATATTTTTAGGAGATAAAAATAATTAGAATCACACTGTCCTCGTACCGGTATTCGTGCGAACTCAAATACGAAAATGGTAAAATTCCCAACTCTCTCCGTAGGTCCTTGAGTTGCATAGAATTTGGAGGAACGCCACAAACAAAAATGCAAAGAGCATGCAATGCAGTATGATCTATGTATAACATTCCAAATTAAAAATTTGGGATGTTACAGACCTACCCCCCTTAGAATGAATCTCGCCCTCGAGATTCGACTTGGCTAGAGAACAGGTGTGGGTGGTCCTTGCGTAGATCATCTTCTCATTCCCAGGTGGCTTCTTCCTTGGTGTGGTGACTCCACTGAACTTTGCAAAACTTGATAACCTTACTGCGGGTGACTCTGCTCGAAAATTCGAGAATCTTAACAGGCTTCTCCTCGTAGGTCAGATCACTGTCCAACTGAATTGCTTCCAGGGGTACTGTGTCTCTAAGCGGGATTTCGGCCATCTCCGCATGGCACTTCTTAAGCTGCGAAACGTGAAACACGTCGTGCACTCCTGAAAATCCTTCGGGCAATTCCAACTTATGGGCAACCTCTCCCATGCGTTCCAAAACACGGTAAGGTCCCACAAATCTCGGGGCTAGTTTTCCTTTAACTCCGAAATGTTTAACCCCTCGCAGAGGCGATACTCTCAAGTATGATCTGTCTCCGATCTCATAGGCTATCTCCTTGCGCTTCGAGTCTGCATAACTCTTCTGCCTGGATTGAGCTACCTTCAATCTATCTCGAATCAACTTCACCTTCTCCTC
The DNA here is from genome assembly GCA_902687465.1 of Secale cereale. Lineage (NCBI taxonomy): Eukaryota > Viridiplantae > Streptophyta > Magnoliopsida > Poales > Poaceae > Secale > Secale cereale. Next base: position 243,350,278 of record LR738711.1, read on the forward strand.
AGACTCTTTGATCAAGTCTGGTCCAAACAACTGTCGGTCTCCAACTTCATCCCACATTAACGGTGTTCGGCATCTCCTTCCATACAATGCCTCGAACGGCGCCATCTTCAAACTGGCCTGCTAACTGTTGTTGTATGAGAACTCCGCGTAGGGAAAATTGTCGTCCCAACTAGATCCATAATCTAACGCACAGGCTCTCAACATATCCTCCAGGATCTGATTGACTCTCTCGGTCTGTCTATCGGTCTGCGAATGAAAAGTTGTGCTGAATTCTAGCCTCGTTCCTAAAGTTTGGTGTAGCTGATGCCAATACTTTGAGGTGAATTGTGTTCCTCTATCTGATACAATGGTCCTCGGAACTCCGTGCAGACATACTATCCTGGTCATGTATATCTTGGCCAACTTCGCACTGGTATATGTGGTTTTCACGGGGATAAAATGGGCTACCTTCGTCAATCGATCCACTACTACCCAGATTGAGTCATATCCTGATTTGGTCATGGGCAATCCGGTGATAAAATCCATGCCAAGCTTCTCCCACTTCCATTCGGGTATCGGCATAGGCTGTAGCAATCCTGCTGGCTTCTGATGTTCTGCCTTTACTCTTTGGCATACATCACATACGGCTACATACTCGGCAATATCATTCTTCATTCCCGTCCACCAGAAACGTTCCTTCAAATCCAAATACATCTTGGTGTTTCCGGGGTGTATCGAGTATGGCGAATCATGTGCTTCCTGCAGTATCAACTTCCTTATCTCCGGGGCGTTGGGCACATAGATTCGATCCTCAAACCACAAGGTGTCATGTCCGTCCTCACGAAATCCCTTGGCTTTTCCTTCACTCATCGTTTTCCTTATCTCTGCAATTTCCTTATCATCCTTCTGGGATTCGCGTATCTTTTCCAGCAATGTTGACTGAACTTCCAAAATTGCAACGAAACCTCTAGGAACTATCTCCAAACAAAGCTCCCTAAGATCTTCCGCTAACTCCTGTGGCAATCCCCCTTTTACTTGGTATTTGCATAACTCTTCTAGCTCAAAGCGTCTACCACGACATTGGCCTTTCCTGGGTGATAGTGCAGCTTCGTATCATAATCCTTTATAAGCTCCAACCATCTCCTCTGTCTGAGGTTCAGCTCCTTCTGTGTGAAAATGTACTTCAAACTCTTGTGATCCATGTACACATCACAACGATTTCCAATAAGGTAATGTCTCCAGGTTTTCAGTGCATGCACTACTGCTGCTAACTCCAGATCGTGCGTCGCATAATTCAACTCGTGTGGTCGTAGTTGACGGGATGCATAGGAAACAACTCTTCCATCCTGCATAAGTACTCCTCCAAGTCCTAAGCGTGAAGCGTCGCAGTACACTTGGAATTCCTTGTGTATATCTGGCAATATCAGCACTGGGGCTGTCGTCAACCGTTTCTTCAACTCCTGGAAACTTTCTTCACACTCTTCGGTCCAATCAAACTTTGCCTCCTTCTTCAACAATGTCGTCATTGGCTTTGCAATCTTGTAGAAATTTTCTATGAATCTCCGGTAGTATCCCGCGAGTCCAAGAAAACTGCGGATTTCTCCAACTGAAGTGGGTGCCAACCACTAAGTGACTGCCTGCACTTTGACGGGGTCTACTGCTATACCTTCGCCCGATATAACATGCCCTAGGAATCCAACTTCCTTCAACCAAAACTCGCATTTGCTAAACTTGGCATACAACTGATGTTCTCTGAGCTTCTCCAATACCAAACGCAAATGCTCTGCATGTTCTTCTTCATCCTTTGAGTATATCAGGATATCATCTATGAATACCACGACGAACTTATCCAAGAACTCCATGAACACCATATTCATCATACTCATGAAATAGGCAGGGGCATTAGTCAATCCAAATGAGATAACCGTATACTCATATAGCCCGTACCGGGTGGTGAAGGCTGTCTTAGGTATATCCTTCTCTCGGATCTTCAATTGTTGATATCCAGATCGTAGATCTATTGTGGGGAACCCGACTTAGAAGTCGAGATCACCGAATGCACGTGTATAGTGATCCCAGAGATCAATGCTCACTGAACACACAGAAGCTGAATAACAAGAGTCTTACATCCATACATACCGTCTTACACAAATTAAGGCCATTATGGCCAAGTCTTACATAGATAAAGCCTCAAGGCTGAATAGCAAATAAATCAAATAGTGGAAGTCTTCGATGATAGGTAGAACCCATGCCATCTGCCTTAACCCTACAAGCATTCTGACTGGGATAGCGTCCTAGTTCGCATGTTCGTCTCCAAAGAACTCTTCTTCATATTCCTGTTCCTCCATGCCTGGCTAATTAGATAACCAGTGGCAAGCCAATGGGTACTTTGAATGTACTCGCAAGCAACCCATGATTTGGTTCAAAGTAACAATGCAATTGAACAACAATGAGCAATCTAGCTATGAGCTAGAACAAATATTATGCCATCAAGTATATGCATCAATAAACTCGCGTAACCTCGAAGACAGGTTACCGATATCAACATGAATATGATTCAACTCGACGAGTCAAGTCACCACCTTAACTCATCACACAACTCTCACTGATACGGTAAAATTCTGGACATAGTTTAAGTAGCACCACCCAACTGTCCATGACCGTAGACACGGCTATTCGAATAGTTTTACACTCCGCAGAGGTTGCGCACTTTACCCACAAGATCCGGGAAGCTTTCGTGTCACCCACGATCCCGCAGTACCTCAATTACTTGGGGGAAGCACCCGGTCATTACCTTTCCTTAGACGACACTAACATAGAGTCCACTCGTTGGTACACGGCCCTCGAGTGCAAACAATAGATCATGGGACTTGCCCTAATTTCAATGTCACGCGTACCCGAAGGGACCAACGGTGTGTCCGGTGCCCTGTGAAAATAGTCATGGTCGTCTATCCAAGCACGACCCCGTCCCGGGAAAGACCTCAAGTCTTCTCGTCACTAGTAATGCGGGCACCATGCTAGTATCGACCTAAGTAATCAATAAAGCCCCGTCCCATAAGGGGTAGAGTGGTTGCGCATGATTGGTTGGGACGGTAGTCACACAGAAATCTAATCCATTATTTCACCCATATACAAGATTTTTACCGGTACATCACTTCTTCCTCAAGTGATGACCTAACATCAACATTACCCTCGGGCATTAGGGGCACCCGATGCGGTTTATGAAAAGGTTTCAACCACGAAGGTTCATGTCACACATGCATCACTAAGCATCACTACTAACCATTTGCATGACATCTAGCACATAGCAAAATCATGAGTAAGCATGCATCATGTGGTGGTTTCAAACTAGGTCACCACCATAACTCTATCATCATGTATCGGAAACAAACGGGTTCCGAGGAACAAGTGTATCATGGTCAAAGGGTTTCTTGCCTGGATTGGCTTGGTCTTCAAAGTCTTCAATTCCTTCTCCACCTTCTTCTTCAGCAACTTCGTCAAATACGGTATCTATACGTTGCATAATAACAACGTAAAAATAAGACCACAATGAAAACAGAAAAATCAAAGTGCTCAGAAAAATGTCAACTTAATTTTGGTTAAATACTAGAGGGAAAACTAAGATGGCAAAAATTCATAGTTGGAATTTTGGAGTTACAGAATGGATCCTAAGGATTTTAGAACAGGAGTTTTATTGCTCAAATTTGAATTTAAATTTGAACAGAATAGAAAAGTTTCATGGATATGTGTGAAAGTGACACCATTAAATAGGTTGGAATATTACAAGATTTTAGGAGTTGGAATTATTTTATTTGGACAAATATTCATTTCCGCAAAATTATTTGAAACTTTATAGAAAAGAAAAAGAAGAAAAGGCCATGTGCAACTGGGCTAGGACAGCCACAATGCACGGCCCAGGGCTAACAGCCCAGCCGCTCGGGCGCCAGCGCGCGCACGTCAGGATTTCAAACCTGACGGGCGGGGCCCGGCGGTCAGCGGCTGCGAGGGGAGAGAGAGGGCGGTGAGGATGACAGGCGGGGCCCGCCTGTCATCTTCAACCTCTCGGCCACGGCGACGACGAGCTCACCGGCGGCGAATCCGGGCACGGCGGGGCAAACGGATGGCAGGGATGGACTCAGCAGCGAGTCGCGGATGCAGTGGTGGTGGTGCGACTCGCCGGGGAGGCCTGGTTCGCCGGCGGCGAGGTGGGACGGCGGAGGAGCTTCGGGAGGTCGCTGGCCAGCTCGAATCCGGCAGCTGCAGAAGGGGAAAAGGGAGGGGAATGCATCAGTGGTGCACGGCGGTTCCAAATTGAGCAAAAGGAGGAGCTGAGAGGGCTCGTACTGCGAGATCGCCGGTTGCCCGACGCGGCGGAGCTCCGGTCGATCCCGAGCACTGGGGCTCTCTGGGGATGATTGAGTGGTACCGGCGTGTTGCTGGGGGTGAGGGGAGGTTGTTGGTGGAGAGTGGAGGGCTCGGGGGTCCTATTTATAGGGGTGCGGCGAGGTCCCGTGGACCTGTGCGCCGGCGAGCTTCGGCTCGACGCCACAGTGCATGGGAGGCGACGGGAGTGAGTCTGTGGCGTTGCTGGACGATCTCCAGGGCGGAGGGAAGAGAGAGGAGGAGCGGGGGAAGCTTCCAGTCAGCGCGCTCGTGTGAGGCCGAAGAGTGGAGGCTGCGGGCGGCCAGCGCGCGTGTGAAGACGGCCACTGGAGGGCGGAGGAGGAGGGGGACAGCACCGGGGGAGGTCGCGGACGTCGAGGGGCATCGACTGGCACGAGGGGAGAGCTCGAGGCTGTCGGGGGCAGGCGATTGGGCGAAGCTACAGTGCAGGGGCGCACTGTAGCACGCTCTGGAGCGGCCTTATCGCAAGCCACGGCATGCCATTGGCCCTCTGGGCGCATCCACCATGTCTGGGGGGTCCAGGGTGATGCAAGCAGCTCGGCTGAGGCCTTGGATGCTCTGGAGACGCTGCGAGAGAGAAGAGAAGCTGGTAACTTAGTAAAAAATGGCTGTCCAGCAAGGTGAAATAGGGTTTTCACCCCTCAATCATGGAGCTGGGGACATGGGGGAGTTACTGGAGGTGGATAGTAACTATATGAAGCTGTGGTAGAAAGCTGAGGCAAAGGTAAATAGTAAAAGTGATCAAGAAGATGGTTTTGGTAATTTGGCAGAAGGTGTTTGATCAGGTTTTGGTCAAGCAAATGATCTCCACTTGCCATGACACTTAACAGGATTGAATGTTATATGAAAATAGGGTGTTTCACCAAATTTGGGCTCATTTGAAGAAACTAGCCAATGTAACTTTGGTGAACCCTAGAAATCAACACAAATGGCTTCATCTTGTTTGAGTCAAGCTAATCATCTCCCCTTGATGCACCACTTGGTGTAGTTTCATCATTTGGGGTTATGATCATGCCCACAAAGTTTGAAGCTCCAGGTAAAAAGTTGGTAATGTAAAGTTGTTCAAATTTGCATTTGAACAGAAAGGGTTTTGGGGTATTCTGATCAAGTTGCTCTACTCCAAATCTTGTGCCATTTGGTCTAGATGCCTTATTAGGCCATTCTAGCATGTGCAACAAGTTTGAGAGCATTTGGACAAGTTTGGCAATGTAAAGTTGCTCAAACTTCAAATATGGACATAATGGTTTTTAAGGGTTTTGAGGATGTTATCTTGCTTCCCAAGGCATGGGACTTGGCAAGATCATCAAATATGTCATATATGACATGATAGAATTTCCCTGGAATTTTTGGAGAATATTTCCTTTGTAAATATTTCAAAAGCTTGAAATATCCAGAAAGGGTTTTGGAGGGATTAGCCCATTATTTTGAACATGACCAAGTGTTGAAACTCTTATATATGGACAATATATGTCCTATGAGTCTCCCTGAATTTTGGCAAATATTTTTGAAATACTTAAATAATTTTTCCCTATTAAAGACCATTTCTGGCCTTAAGAAAAAGCTTTTAAATAAAATAGGAAAATAACTTTTAAAATTATACTCTTGTGGTTTCTTGGAGTCCTATGACTACTAGGTCTCAAATATACTTTTTGAAATAATTATCTCACCCTAAATCAAGTACTTGTAGTGCAAACCTCAATTCAGGGGTTTTTGGAATACTAAATTTATAAAATACATTTTTGGCCAAATTATTTTTATAAGAAAATAATATACTGCTATACAACACTTGGCATGATCATTGGGCAGAAGTTTTAGGTATGGAGATGAATTCTACAAGAGGTAATAGTTGACTTTAATGAGCACATGAAAAGCATAGGAAGAAAACTCAATTCCAAATAAAAGCCAAATGATGCCAAAAAAAATTGCTAGTCCAAATTTTCATGCTTCATTGATGCAAATAACATCTTACAAAATGCATGGTGTGACAGACCTACCCCCCTTACAAGAATCTCGTCCCCGAGATTCCTAAACTAGGTCTTAAAAGAGATCGGGAAACTCGGATCTAAGATAGTCTTCACGTTCCCAGGTTGCTTCTGCTTCTGTGTGGTAGCTCCACTGGACCTTGAAGTACTTGATGGTGCGGCTTCGCGTCTGTTGCTCTGCTTCATCCAGGATGCGAATGGGCTTCTTGCGGTATGTCAAATCAGGCTGCAGATCAATGGCTTGGTGATCAACATCCTTGTAGAGATTAGGCTTGTCCGGAACTTGGAGGCATTTCCGGAGTTGTGACACATGGAACACATTGTGCACATCGGATAGCTCAGGTGGTAGTTCCAACTGGTAAGCCACTTCTCCTCGGCGTGCAGTGATCTCAAAGGGTCCAATGAACCTTGGTGCGAGCTTCCCCTTGACGTGGAAACACTTGGTTCCCTTTAGAGGAGTTACCCGCAGGTACACATGGTCTCCGACATGGAAACTCATGTCCCGATGGTGAGTGTCAGCATAGCTCTTCTGCCTTGACTTGGCTGCCTTCAAACGTTCTCTGACTAGTTGGACTTGCTCTTCTGCTGCGCAAAGATTATCCGGTCCAAAGACTAGCCCTTCTCCAGTCTCAGACCAGTTGAGGGGTGTGCGACATCTGCGTCCGTACAACACCTCAAATGGTGCCATCTGAAGGCTCGACTGATAACTGTTGTTATAGGAGAACTCGGCAAAAGGGAGACAATCTTCCCACTTGGCTCCATATGCCAAGACACAGGCTCGGAGCATGTCTTCGAGAATTTGATTTACTCGCTCTGTCTGACCTCCGGTCTGTGGGTGGAAAGCTGTGCTGAAAGACAATTTGGTTCCCAAGGCTTCTTGGAACTTCTTCCAGAACCTTGAGGTGAACTGGGTTCCTCGATTTGACACAATCTCCTTGGGAACGCCGTGAAGGCTTACGATTCTATCGATGTAGAGAGCTACCAGCCGGTTGCCATCATAAGTAGTTTTGACAGGAATGAAATGGGCCACCTTGGTCAAATGGTCGACTATGAGCCAAATAGAGTCATGCCCTCTACTTGACCTAGGTAATCCGGTGATGAAGTCCATTCCGACTTTATCCCACTTCCACTCAGGAACCTTGAGTGGTTGAAGCAATCCAGCAGGTCGCTGATATTCAGCCTTGACCCTTTGGCACACATCACACTTTGCAACATAGGTTGCAATCTCTCTTTTCATCCCGTGCCACCAGAATCTTGCCTTCAAGTCTTGGTACATCTTGGTTCCTCCGGGGTGGATGGAATACGGCATGTCGTGGGCTTCTTGCAGGATCAGGTTCTTCAGCTCCATCTTGTTTGGTACGCAGATGCAGCCTTTGTACCAAACAATCCCTTGCTCGTCTTCGGAGAATCCTGGGGCCTTGCCTAGCTTCATCTTCTTCTTGATGCCTTCAATGCTCGCGTGTCCATCTTGCGCCTTCTTGACTTCGTCCATCAGGGTTGGTCTGACTTCCAAATGATCCAGAAATCCAGGGGTGACCAATTCCAAACTGAATTGTTCGAGTTCCTTAAACAAGGTTGGCTGCCTTTCTTGAATAATGGCATTCAAAGAGCAAGCCTTCCTGCTTAAGGCATCGGCCACCACGTTAGCCTTCCCGGGGTGATATTGAACACTGAGGTCATAATCCTTGATGAGCTCCAACCATCTTCGCTGCCTCATGTTCAATTCCTTTTGGGTGAAAATGTACTTCAGACTTTTGTGGTCTGTGTATATCTCACACCGTTTCCCTAGGAGGTAATGCCGCCATGTCTTCAAGGCATGAACAACTGCCGCTAACTCAAGATCTTGAGTAGCGTAGTTCTCTTCATGTGGTCGTAGCTGCCTGGAGAGGTAAGCTATGACTCGGCCTTCTTGCATCAGAACGCTTCCCAATCCGGTTCGAGAGGCATCACAATATATCACGAACTCCTTGTGAATATCGGGTGTTGCCAGAACTGGGGCGGTGGTCAACCTCTTCTTGAGTTCTTGGAAGCTCTCTTCGCATTTTGGCGTCCACTCGAACTTCTTGTCCTTCTTGAGGAGCTGAGTCATCGGCCGTGCAATGCTAGAGAATCCTTCCACGAATTTGCGGTAATAGCCCGCAAGTCCGAGGAAGCTTTTGACTTCCTTGACGGTCGTTGGAGATTGCCATTGGGTCACAGCTTCGATCTTCGCGGGATCAACTGATAATCTTTCCTTGGTCAAGACATGACCTAATAATCCAACTTTATGCAGCCAGAACTCACACTTGCTGAATTTGGCATAAAGTTGGTGCTCCCGAAGCTTGTCTAGGACCATCCTCAAATGCTGCTCGTGCTCTTCCTCCGTCTTCGAGAAGACAAGAATGTCATCGATGAAGACAACAACAAACTTTTCCAAATATTCGATGAAGACTTTATTCATGAGATACATGAAGTAGGCTGGGGCATTGGTTAACCCAAAGGACATCATCGTGCACTCGTACAGGCCATATCTGGTTACGAATGCCGTCTTCGGAATATCTTGGGGTCTGATCTTTAGTTGGTAGTACCCAGATCTGAGGTCGATCTTTGAGAACACCTTGGCTCTGCTGAGCTGATCAAACAAATCTTCAATCTTGGGAAGTGGATATTTGTTCTTGATTGTAACTTCATTGAGGGAACGATAGTCAATGCATAAGCGGATGGTACCGTCCCTCTTTGCCACAAACAGAACAGGTGATCCCCAAGGGGAGGCACTTGGGCAGATAAATCCCTTCCTCAGCTGCTCTTCCAGCTGCTTCTTCAACTCGGCTAGTTCTTCCGTCCCCATTCTATAAGGCTTCTTATAGATGGGTCCTGCTCCGGGCACGAGCTCGATGATGAACTCAATGTCACGGTCAGGAGGCATTCCCGGTAGTTCATCCAAAAAGACATCAGGATATTCGCATACCACCGGTACTCGCTCTAGCCCAACTTCAGACAGACAGTTGACTTGAACGGCTTGAGTGGAAGAGGAGTTGGGAGCAAACTTGACTTTGACTCCTTGGTCATTGGTCACAGTGACTGTCCGATTGGCACAGTCTAACAAGCATTGGTGCTTACTGAGCCAATCCATCCCTAGTATCACGTCCAAGCCTTGAGATCTTAGGATGATAAGGTCTGCTAGCTACACCGTTAATGGTAATACTGACTCCTTCACAGCCTATCTTGGCTCTCATCTCGGCTCCGGGGGTTTGTACGACCATAGGGTTATTCAGGGGTGTAGGGGTCATGCCACTTTTTAATGCAAATCTTTTAGTGACAAAAGAATGCGTTGCTCCAGAATCAAACAAGACAGTTGCAGGTGCTGAGTTGACAAGGAACATACCCAGCACGACGTCCGGGTCTTCCTGGGCTTCTTCAGCAGTGACGTGATTCACACGCCCCTTCCCATGGTTAGGCGGGTTGCGAGGAGCTGGGTTCCTTGGTGGCATCCCGCGGCCTTGTCCTGGGTTCTGCGCATTGGGGCGCAGGGCATCAGGCTTCTTGTTGGGGCACACCCTTGAGATGTGTCCTGACTGACCACATCCAAAGCAAGTGACTTGGTTTGGATTATTGATCTTGTTGCCACCACTGTTGTTGGGGTTGAAAGCTGGCCTTGGGTTGGCATACTGCTGAGGCTGAAAGTTGGTGCGAGGTGCAGGAGTTCTTGGTTGCTGATAGGTTGGCTTGGCCGGGGCTGACTGCCACGGACGAAGCTTCTGGTTGCTGGAACTTCCCTTGCTGACCATCTTGCGCTTGCGAGTGTCTTCCAAAGCACGCCGCTTGTCTTCAAGCATAAGTGCTTTGTTCACCAGGTCAGGGAAGGTCGGGCAGTCACACACGACGAGCGAGTATTGCAGAGTCTGATTGAGGCCTTCCATGAAGCGCTCCCTTTTTGCAGCATCAGTGTTGACATCTTCAGGGGCATACCTTGACAGAACACTGAACTTCTGCATGTACTCCTTGACAGTGCCACTTCCTTGCTTCAGGGCTCCGAACTCACGCTTTTTGATAGCCATGATTCCGGAAGGAATGTGGGCTTTGCAGAATTCTGCCTTGAAGTTGACCCAAGTGATGTCTTGTTCAGCATGCATGACCTTGAATCCATCCCACCAAGCTCTAGCAGTCCCCCCGAGGCATTGGGCTGCATAAGCCACCTTCTCGCGGTCTTCGGTGCATCCGACTAGTTCCAGCAAGTCCTCAATGGTGCGGACCCACTCGTCTACATCCAGGGGTTCAGTAGTCTCGATGAAAGTTGGCGGTGCATGCTTCTTGAACTCTGCCAACGTGGAACGTCCATTGCCATTCCCCGCCGGCTGGCAGTTGTTGGTGACAGCTTGAGCAATCAACTGAAGGGCTGTAGTGTTGGCTTGGCGTTCCTCCCGGAAAGCTTGGAGAAGCTGAGCCATGTCCATGTTCGGAGGAGGTGGTGGTGGTGGAGCTTGGTCGTTGGTTTGGTCGTGGCCTGCCTCTGACTGAGCGGATGCTCCGGCTTCAGGCTGCTGGGTAGAGGTACCAGTACGAGTTACAACAGGCATCCTGTTGGAGCGGTAAAAGGTCTCATGACTTGGAAGAGGGAAAGCAATATAGATGGGTGCCTAGTAAGGGGGTGGGTGTGACACTAATCAAATCATGCAAGGCCGAAAGGCCAAAACACATTCATTAAAAACCAAATAGGTGATGCAGTCGTTTACATGTTCCCGAAGGAAGAATACGACATACATTCAAACACAACAAAACCAAACACTAGATGGTTTCATATGAACCATACAAGGACTCGACTGCGCATAGGGGCTACACGACCTATCCTACCATAGAGGTCACTGACTGGCACATCCGAGTAGCGAATAATGCTTAAGCGGCAGAATGCTTGGTCGCGTATTCCGGCTCTTCTGGGTCTTCCTCCTAGTCTTCATCTGTCTGGGCCCCCTTGTCACTTGAGGGTGTGGGGGAGTGGAGGAGTTGGACACGACGGTGCTTCGTCGGTGGTGCAGGGAAAAGCTTGCGATATTCCCTTGCCGTCATCCGGCATCGCCGAGGTGGTTCTTCATCCTTGGAGGATACGTCTTCGGAGGGCCTTCCGCCTCGGTATGCGATAGCGGACTGTCTGGAAGGTGCTCCTTCTTTCTTGATCCTATTTGCCTTCTCTTGAGCTCGACGAAGAAGTGCCTTGGTCTTGTGAAGTTCTTCTCGGAGCTTCATTGATTCCGCGGCCAAATCTTGTGCCAAGCTGTCGGCACATAGACTGAAGTAGGTCTGGAATCGAAGCGAGAGTCCTTGCTTCAATGGAGGGGCTAGTGCGATGCTGTCATCTTCACCTTCCTTCCGGTAAGGCAAGAAGCGAGTTGTCATCTTGGCTGCCATCTCCGGAAGAAGCTCGCGGAGACGGGTTAGTGCCTTGAGTGCAGCAGCCTCGACAGCGAGAGGTAATGTTGCCATCTGGGGTCCCTCAAAGAACCAACTTGTGGGAGGATCGTTTGCCTTCACGATCACTTCCACGTGGTACTCCACCTCAGTGTCGCTAACCCAATGCTCAAGGTATGTGAGGATGGGCGCTCGGTGGAATTGACACTCCTGGAGGCTATCCTCGAGAAGCATGGGAAACCCAGTGGTCAGGTGCTCTTCAGGTACAGCGGCCATCTACAAAGGTGGAATAGGAGAGGTTAATAAGCTGATGAAATCTCAGGTTTAGAAAAGGAGAGAGGTTCAGAAGGTTTTTGAAAAGGGGGTTTCAACTAACTAACGCCCATGCTAACTAAGGCTTCCTACAGTCAGGATGGCTCTGATACCAGCTCTGTGGGGACCCCGACTTAGAAGTCGAGATCACCGAATGCACGTGTACAGTGATCCCAGAGATCAATGCTCACTGAACACACAGAAGCTGAATAACAAGAGTCTTATATCCATACATACCGTCTTACACAAATTAAGGCCATTATGGCCAAGTCTTACACAGATAAAGCCTCAAGGGCTGAATAGCAAATAACTCAAATAGCGGAAGTCTTCGATGATAGGTAGAACCGATGCCATCTGCCTTAACCCTACAGGCATTCTGACTGGGATAGCGTCCTAGTTCGCATGTTCGTCTCCAAAGAACTCTTCTTCATATTCCTGTTCCTCCATGCCTGGCCAATTAAATAACCAGTGGCAAGCCAATGAGTACTTTGAATGTACTCGCAAGCAACCCATGATTTGGTTCAAAGTAACAATGCAATTGAACAACAATGAGCAATCTAACTATGAGCTAGAACAAATATTCTGCCATCAAGTATATGCATCAATAAACTCGCGTAACCTCGAAGACATGTTACCGATATCAACATGAATATGATTCAACTCGACGAGTCAAGTCACCACCTTAACTCATCACACATCTCTCACTGATACGGTAAAATTCTGGACATAGTTTAAGTAGCACCACCCAACTGTCCATGACCGTGGACACGGCTATTCGAATAGTTTTACACTCTGCAGAGGTTGCGCACTTTACCCACAAGATCCGGGAAGCTTTCGTGTCACCCACGATCCCGCAGTACCTCAAGTACATGGGGGAAGCACCCGGTCATTACCTTTCCTTAGACGACACTAACATAGAGTCCACTCGTTGGTACACGGCCCTCGAGTACAAACAATAGATCATGGGACTTGCCCTAATTTCAATGTCACACATACCCGAAGGGACCAACGGTGTGTCCGGTGCCCAGTGAAAACAGTCATGGTCGTCTATCCAAGCACGACCCCGTCCCGGGAAAGACCTCAAGTCTTCCCATCACTAGTAATGCGGGCACCATGCTAGTATCGACCTAAGTAATCAATAAAGCCCCGTCCCATAAGGGGTAGAGTGGTTGCACATGATTGGTTGGGACGGTAGTCACACATAAATCTAATCCATTATTTCACCCATGCACAAGATTTTTACCGGTACATCACTTCTTCCTCAAGTGATGACCTAACATCAACATCACCCTCGGGCATTAGGGGCACCCGATGGGGTTTATGAAAAGGTTTCAACCACGAAGGTTCATGTCACACATGCATCACTAAGCATCACTACTAACCATTTGCATGACATCTAGCACATAGCAAAATCATGAGTAAGCATGCATCATGTGGTGGTTTCAAACTAGGTCACCACCATAACTCTATCATCATGTATCGGAAACAAACGGGTTCCGAGGAACAAGTGTATCATGGTCAAAGGGTTGCTTGCCTGGATTGGCTTGGTCTTCAAAGTCTTCAATTCCTTCTCCACCTTCTTCTTCAGCAACTTCGTCAAATACGGTATCTATACGTCGCATAATAACAACAGAAAAATAAGACCACAATGAAAACAGAAAAATCAAAGTGCTCAGAAAAATGTCAACTTATTTTTGTTAAATACTAGAGGGAAAACTAAGATGGCAAAAATTCTTAGTTGGAGTTTTGGAGTTACAGAATGGATCCTAAGGATTTTGGAACAGGAGTTTTATTGCTCAAATTTGAATTTAAATTTGAACAGAATAGAAAAGTTTCATGGATATGTGTGAAAGTGACACCATTAAATTGGTTGGAACATTACAAGATTTTAGGAGTTGGAATTATTTTATTTGGACAAATATTCATTTCTGCAAAATTATTTGAAACTTTACAGAAAAGAAAAAGAAGAAAAGGCCCTGTGCAACTGGGCCAGGACAGCCACAGTGCATGGCCCAGGGCTAACAGCCCAGCCGCTCGGGCGCCAGCGCGCGCACGTCAGGATTTCAAACCTGACAGGCGGGGCCCGGCGGTCAGCGGCTGTGAGGGGAGAGAGAGGGCGGTGAGGATGACAGGCGAGGCCCGCCTGTCATCTCCAACCTCTCGGCCACAGCGACGGCAAGCTCACCGGCGGCGAATCCGGGCACGGCGGGGCAAACGGATGGCAGGGATGGACTCAGCAGCGAGTCGCGGATGCAATGGTGGTGGTGCGACTCGCCGGGGAGGCCTGGTTCGCCGGCGGCGAGGTGGGACGGCGGAGGAGCTTCGAGAGGTCGCTGGCCAGCTCGAATCCGGCAGCTGCAGAAGGGGAAAAGGGAGGGGAATGCATCAATGGTGCACGGCGGTTCCAAATCGACCAAAAGGAGGAGCTGAGAGGGCTCGTACTGCGAGATCGACGGTTGCCCGACGGGGCGGAGCTCCGGTCGATCCCGAGCACTGGGGCTCTCTGGGGATGATTGAGTGGTACTGGCGTGTTGCTGGGGGTGAGGGGAGGTTGTTGGTGCAGAGTGGAGGGCTCGGGGGGGGGGTCCTATTTATAGGGGTGCGGCGAGGTCCCGTGGACCTGTGCGCCGGCGAGCTTCGGCTCGACGCCACAGTGCACAGGAGGCGACGGGAGTGAGTCTGTGGCGTTGCTGGACGATCTCCAGGGCGGAGGGAAGAGAGAGGAGGAGCGGGGGAAGCTTCCAGTCAGCTCGCGCATGTGAGGCCGGAGAATGGAGGCTGCGGGTGGCCAACGCGCATGTGAAGACAGCCGCTGGAGGGCGGAGGAGGAGGGGGACAGCGCCGGGGGAGGTCGCGGACGTCGAGGGGCATCGACTGGCGCGAGGGGAGAGCTCGAGGCTGTCGGGGGCAGGCGATTGGGCGAAGCTACAGTGCAGGGGCGCACTGTAGCGTGCTCTGGAGCGGCCTTATCGCATGCCACGGCATGCCATTGGCCCTCTGGGCGCGTCCACCGTGTCAGGGGGGTCCAGGGTGATGCAAGCAGCTCGGCTGAGGCCTTGGATGCTCTGGAGACGCTGTGAGAGAGAAGAGAAGCTGGTAACTTAGTAGAAAATGGTTGTCCAGCAAGGTGAACTAGGGTTTTCACCCCTCAATCATGGAGCTGGGGACATGGGGGAGTTACTGGAGGTGGATAGTAACTAGATGAAGGTGTGGTAGAAAGCTGAGGCAAAGGTAAATAGTAAAAGTGATCAAGAAGATGGTTTTGGTAATTTGGCAGAAGGTGTTCGATCAGGTTTTGGTCAAGCAAACGATCTCCACTTGCCATGACACTTAAGAGGATTTAATGTTATATGAAAATAGGTTGTTTCACCAAATTTGGGCTCATTTGAAGAAACTAGCCAATGTAACTTTGGTGAACCCTAGAAATCAACAGAAATGGCTTCATCTTGTTTGAGTCAAGCTAATCATCTCCCCTTGATGCACCACTTGGTGTAGTTTCATCATTTGGGGTTATGATCATGCCCACAAAGTTTGAAGCTCCAGGTAAAAAGTTGGTAATGTAAAGTTGTTCAAATTTGCATTTGAACAGAAAGGGTTTTGGGGTATTCTGATCAAGTTGCTCTACTCCAAATCTTGTGCCATTTGCTATAGATGCCTTATTAGGCCATTCTAGCATGTGCACCTAGTTTGAGAGCATTTGGACAAGTTTGGCAATGTAAAGTTGCTCAAACTTCAAATATGGACAAAATGGTTTTGAAGGGTTTTGAGGATGTTATCTTGCTTCCCAAGGCATGGGACTTGGCAAGATCATCAAATATGTCATATATGACATGATAGAATTTCCCTGGAATTTTTGGAGAATATTTCCTTTTTAAATATTTCAAAAGCTTGAAATATCCAGAAAGGGTTTTGGAGGGATTAGCCCATTATTTTGAACATGACCAAGTGTTGAAACTCTTATATATGGACAATATATGTCCTATGAGTCTCCCTGAATTTTGGCAAATATTTTTGAAATACTTAAATAATTTTTCCCTATTAAAGACCATTTCTGGCCTTAAGAAAAAGCTTTTAAATAAAATAGGAAAATAACTTTTAAAATTATACTCTTGTGGTTTCTTGGAATCCTATGACTACTAGGTCTCAAATATACTTTTTGAAATAATTATCTCACCCTAAATCAAGTACTTGTAGTGCAAACCTCAATTCAAGGGTTTTTGGAATACTAAATTTATAAAATACATTTTTGGCCAAATTATTTTTATATGAAAATACTATACTGCTATACAACACTTGGCATGATCATTGGGCAGAAGTTTTAGGTATGGAGATGAATTCTACAAGAGGTAATAGTTGACTTTAATGAGCACATGAAAAGCATAGGAAGAAAACTCAATTCCAAATAAAAGCCAAATGATGCCAAAAAAATTGCTAGTCCAAATTTTCATGCTTCATTGATGCAAATAACATGTTACAAAATGCAAGGTGTGACATCTATCTTGGAGAATATTTTCGCTCCCTGGAGTTGGTCGAACAAATCATTGATCATCAGCAGCGGGTACTTATTCTTAATAGTCACTTCATACAGCGCACGATAATCAACGACCATTCTTAAAGATCCATCCTTCTTCTCGACCAAAAGCACTGGAGCTCCCCAAGGTGATGAACTTCGGCGAATAAAACCTTTCTCCAATAACTCCTTAATCTGTTTCTCGATCTCCTCCAGCTCATTCGCTGGCATCCGATACGGTCTCTTAGATATTGGTCCGGTGCCAGGCAACAACTCTATCAAAAACTCAATATCTCTATCCGGTGGCATGCCAGGTAACTCCTCTGGGAACACATCCGGATAATCCTTCACTACTGGCACTTCCTCCTGAACAACTCCCGTGAGAGAATGTACTTGAGTCCTTATAGGAGAATGCCTAGATACATACTTAATCCTTTTTCCCTCCGGGGTGGTGATCAAAATAGACTTACTGGCACAATCAATGTTACCTCCATACTTCGATAGCCAATCCATACCTAATATCACATCCAATCCTTGTGACTCCAGGACTATTAGGTCAGAGGGGAAAGTGTGGCGTCCTATGGTCAATGGCGTCTGAAAACATCCTTGGTGTGCCATATACTCTGCTCCTGGTGAACTTACTAACATGAGGGTCTTAAGAACTCGGGTGGACATCCGATGCCTATTTACGAATCCCCTTGAAATGTATGAATGGGATGCACCAGTATCGAAAAGAACTATTGCGGTAAATGTCTTAACCAAAAACTTACCGACAACAGCATCTGGTTGCTCTTCTACCTCCTCCACAGTCACGTGGTTCACTTGTCCTTTGTTGAACGGGTTGGGATTCTTCGCGGTGCTTCCATTGCCGTTCCCATTCTTAGCTTCTGGGTAGTCATTAGCATAATGTCCATTCTTCCCGCACTTGAAACAAGTGACATGACTGAAATCCTTCTTGGTGGGTGTGGACGGGGTAGGGCGGCTCTGGTTACTACTTGCTCCATTCCCATTTCCATTCTTAGGGCCATTGTGGTTGTGGGGAATTCCATGGTTATGGGTATGCCCTCCCGAATTCGGAGTGAATCGGGGCTTTTGCTGGGCTCCAGAATTATTCCTTCCTTGTCCATACTTCCTCTTGCGGCTTTCACTCTGCTGGTGCTTCCCTTCAATAATAAGAGCTTTATCTACCAACTCCTGGTAGTTGTTGAAAGTTGCCACCATCAACTGTACGCTCATCTCATCATTCAGCCCTTCGATAAATCTCTCTTGCTTAGCGGCATCTATGGCCACATCATCTGGGGCATAACGAGATAGGGTACTAAACTCATCCACGTACTGAGCTACAATACGGTTTCCTTGGCGCAAGTTGCGAAACTCCCGCTTCTTCATGCTCATAGCTCCAGTTGAGACATGGGCAGTACGGAAAGCTTGCTGAAACTGCTCCCAAGTGACATTGGCTATGGGGAAAGTGGCCGTGTAATTCTCCCACCATGCTGCGGCTGGTCATCTTCCTTATCTCTATCTTGAACCTCCTGTGATCTCTTGCGGTTGTTTCCCAACAACCTTTACTGTAATCCAAACAATCATATCAATATATATCATGCGGGTGCTCGTGTATGGGTATTTTGAGACGCTTCCACAATATTTCACATCCTATAATATCACATTATCATGTCATTGTTTATCTATTTTTCAGATTGGTTGTTTGATGCATTACCCATGCAAATTTTCTCGGATGACATATTTGCAACTGAGGTTGGTTTATGTCAAAGAATTTGATAGCTTGTCTTTGATCTCTTTTCTGAAATCTGCACCTCTTATTGAGAAGCTGGAGCTGCACGTAAGTACTCGTATTTTGGCTAACATTTCATACAATTCTTATTAGTATATTAATACATTATAGCTTCTTTCGAGGCATTGCACACCTCCTTTTGGAACCATGCCAAATGTAATGCTTAAAGTTAGAACTGAGAAGCATATCTATCCGAGTATTACTATAAACCGGGATAAGCCGACTGTTGGATAGACTTGCCATTTTTTCCCACCCTGTTTTCCCTTAAGCTAACGGTTTTATTCAGTCCAAATATTTCACAAAATAAATGAAAATTTGATAAAACTCTGTCAGTAACTTCGTCACGTACTCAGATTATGGATTAGTCGCAAACCTTCTCACTTCATTTTTGGTTCAAAGTTGTAGTTTTGTAACATTGCTGATGCGCACTTGGTACAAGAACCTGATCCTATCAGGAAGTTTCCGGAGCATCCGTTCGACAATATGAAGAGCCTGCATATTACAGGATTTGAAGCATGCATGGGCGAACTTGAGTTCCTTTTGCATATGGTTGAAAAATGCCCCTGCATTAGAGGTTTTGAGTATAGATCACTCGTATCAATATCCACCAGAAGCCTTAAAAAAGACACAAAATTGGATGTTGACTTGATCCATACAACTTCTAGAAGGCATCTTGAAGGAAAGATATTACCCAAGTGCACCTTGATATTACTTTAAGGGGTATGTTGATGTAGGGATGTATAGCGAGTGATGGAAATCGGATGCGATATAAGGGTTACCGCTATGTACACCAGCGCTTGGCGACTAGTTTTGCACATTATATATAAAATTGAAATATTTAAAAATACTTGTATTTGCCTAAGAGCAATGCTTCATGCACGACAAATTCCATACGATTTTTGAATGATGCAAAACACGCAGTGTTTCTTGTGTATGTAGGAAGCTAGAAGCATCGTCACTATCATCCATTGTTGGTTCGTACGAAAATTGGACTGGCTTTAGCCGTACATGAAGTAATTTTTTTCGCGAATACGCTTGGAAGCGTATCATTGCATTGATAGGGGATTGAACGTACAGGTGGGCATCACGGTTGCGTACATAGGATAGCGCTACCGCGATGCAAGTGAGCATGAGAATGGGGTGCTCAGCCCTACAAGAACGGTTACATTACAGGGATAATATTGCTAAGTCCTTTGGCTCCGGCACTGGTCCAGGAGCGTGCCTCTTCTTGAATCGCAGCTAGGAGAGAGGTGGAAGAGGGTGTAATCTTGTCGAAGATCACATCATTACGGTGACGCCAAAGTGACAATGCCGTAAGCACCGCAATGGTGGAGAGCCCACATCGCTCGTCGGTAGTCGTCAGAGGAAGGGTCTCGTTCAGCCAGTCGAAGAACCCTAGCCAACCATCCGAAGCCACGATCGTGGGACAGCACCAGGAGAGGATGCCCTGCCAGACGATGCGAGCAAAGACACACTCGACAAGGATGTAATGCAAGGTATCGGCCTGCTGAGAGCATAGCACGCACACCGGTTCGTGCGGAAGCCCGCGGCGAGAAAGCCAGTCAGCCATCCAGCAGTGGTTAGCGGATGCAAGGTAGATGATGAACTTGACCGAGAGGGGGCGCCAGTTTTCCACACGATGCGCCAGTGCTCGGACGCCGTGGAACCAGTAAAGAGAGCACCGTAGCTGGAGGCAGCAGAGTAGGCGCCATGCTCCGTCCACTTCCATCGGATGGTGTCAGGCTCCGTATTCAGAGCAACAGACTGGAGTTTGCGCCAGATATCCACATACTAGAGCATGGCCTCCGGGCCTGGGGAGCCATGGATGTCTCTGATCCAGGTGCGATCGTGAAGGGCAGCTGCGACCGTGCGAGAGCGGCGCGATCGGCTCGGCACAAGGGCCACCAGGCTCGGGGAAAGCTCCTGGGTGGAGCGGCCCTGCATCCACTTATCAGTCCAAAAGCGGTCAGGAGGTGCCGTTGCCAAGGATCCATGATGTCGAGGCCCGGAAGAATTGAAATGCTTCGGGGTCCGAGGGCGGCTGAAGATGAGACCAAGGACGCGAGCTATCAGAAGCAGACAGCCAGAGCCATCTGACGCGTAGAGAGATGCCCGTCCGGTGAAGGTCATGGATCCCTACGCCACCAAGCATGATTGGACGACAAACTCACGCCCAACTGACGAGATAGGAACCCGCACGAGCATCTTTGCGGCCATGCCAAAGAAAATCTCGGATGATCCTGTTCGCCTTCTTGAGGATAGGAGGGGAGAGCGACATGGCAAGAAGAATGTGCACGGGCGTGGCTGTTAAAACTTGCCAGACCAGGGCCAGGCGCTCCCCATGCGAGAGGAGTGCAGCCTTCCAAGTTGCCAGCTTGCGGAGTAGCTTGTCGACGATGGGTTGGAGCTGGGAAGCCGGTACCTTTCTGAGAGATAGAGGGAGCCCAAGATATTGAATCGGGAAGGCCACAATTGGGCAAGCCAGGGAGGCTCCGACTGCGCTGGAAACAGCGTGAGGGCACTGAATCGGCGCGGCCACGCACTTGGCGAAGTTAGTGCATAGACCGGAAACAGACCCGAAGAAGTCCAAAATACCACTGACCGCGGTGAGCTCAGCCGGATCAGGGTGGCAAAAGTTGACCACGTCATCCGCGAAGAGAGAAACGCTCGATGCGGCCTGCCGCTCTGTGAGGCGTCGAATGGTACCAGTGGTGACCGCGTGCTGGAGCAGAGACTTGAGGACATCGATGGCAAGGATAATTTCGTTTGCATAAATCTGTTACCGGCCCTCCTACAGTAGCAGTACTTGTATTTCAACTTGCAGAGCTTTCATTTCTAGCTTTGGTGTGATATGTTGCCGTCGCTGCATGTGTCCCCTTTGTTTCCTCTGAGTGTTCCCACTCATCTGAGAGGGGTAGTTGGCTACAAGAGCCATGAGTGTCGATGGATTACCTCTCCTCGACTTTTATGCTGCTGATATTTGATATTAGTGATTTGTCAAGAATGCTTAACTTTCATCCTTATAAAGAATTGGAACCGGAGTAATCTGCCACTTGATTGTCTACATCTGTTCGAGGGTATCCTTGACAAGGATTAAAGTCGATCATTCTTGATTGTCAATCGAAAAGGTAAAGACAATCCGGTGGCAAACCATTGTCAGAGTGGAGGTGACCAATGGGCTCCTCGACTTTCATAGGGTATCTGTCTTGTTCAAAGCAAGGATGTTGTGCACCACTTGAATGAGCGTCATGAGCACCACCATGTCATCCCACTAACAAATACATGGAGTAACCAAATTGTAAGCAACTGCAAGATCACATCAGTAACAAGGGCATACGCCTACATATAGCATGATGGTAGAAGTAGCAAACGGTTAGCCTCCATATTGTTGAAATATGAGATGGGCCTAGAGCCCATATGACAATTTCAGATTTAATCTCTAAGGGCCCATGTAGGTGGCATGACAAGGTGGTGGGAGGTTTAGTCCCACCACAGAAGTGGAAGGAGAGTTGGAGTGGTTATAACGGATTCTCTCCCTCGTGCTATTGGAGCTTGATAAGAGATGAGGTCCTCGCGCACTCCTCCTCCTCCGCTCGCCTCGCCACGCCACGCCACGCCACGCCTCGCCACGACGCGGGTTGCGGGATTGAGCCGAGCTCACTCCTATGCGCTTCTTTTTGCCGGTCAGGAACGGAGAGTCTATTGTGGGCTACCGACTTGGACGTGGGTTCAGCCCACGTTTCTCCATGTGCGGCCGCACATATATATGAGGGGCGCTGCCAACCCTAGCCGCCGCCTCAACAGAACGCATCTGCCTCCACGCCCGCCGTCGTCCCTTTGCTGCTGCTGCCGCCGGTGACTCCATCTCGTCCGCCGCGTACATGATCGACGGGAGAGCAGGTCTCCGAAACCCCGCCTCTCTGGATCCTGTACGGGAGAGGGGCGAATAGGTTTTTGGGAAGAGACTACGCGACTGCTCGCCGTTCGTCTACTTCCTCTACATCTGTGTCGCCCTCGTCATCACCGTGGCCACCGATGCCGAACGTGCCGCCGCCGAGAAGATCAAAGCCGACAAGAAGGCAGCCGAGGACGCTGCTACCGCCACCGCCACCGCGGCCTCTGCATGGTCTACTGGAGGGTATAACTCATTTATCCCGCTCCTACTATTTTCTATTTTAGGCATGCTAGCGTTATACGTAGATCTGTCTACAATTAGCGTAGTATGTGCTTGCATGATTGAATATCAGTATGCGATTATTTGTGTCAATGCCATGCTAGTGGTTAATTCTCTGATTAAATTAATCAGAAAATTTTCTATTTACTCAGCAATCCAAAAACCTATTATGTGTAGGAATTTTTCAACAACTGGCTTTGCCGCTGCACTGAAACCGGATAAGTTTACCGATACATACTTTAAGCGTTGGCAGACTAAGACCACTTTATGGCTCACAGCTATGAACGTATTCTGGGTCGCCGGTGTGCCCACGGGAACGATTGCTCCTGAACAGGAGAAGGCGTTCAGGGAGGCCACCGTCGTATTTCTCGGAGCACTTCTTAGCGTGATCGGAGATAAACTGGTCGACGCATATTTACATGTCCGTGTCGCCAAGGACTTGTGGGAGGCGCTCGAATCGAAATTCATGGCCACTGATGCTGGGAGTGAGATGTATATTATAGAGCAGTTCCACGATTACAAGATGGTTGAAAACCGTCCTGTGCTGGAGCAGGCTCATGAGATAATATGCATTGTTAAAGAGCTTGAGCTTCTGAAGTGCGAGTTACCGGGCAAGTTTGTCGTGGGCTGCATAATCGCTAAGCTCCCTAATTCCTGGAGGAACTTTGCCACTACTCTGAAACATTAGAGGCGTGACTTCTCAGTGGAGGATGTCATTGGCCATCTGAGTATTGAGCAGAACTCAAGGGCAAAGGACTCGAACGGGAAAGCGGTCGAAGGGACTTCTGTCGCCAACATGGTGAACCAGAGGAAATCCAACTCCCACACGCCCAAGGGAAAGAACGGTGTCCAACACAATGCCGACTTTAAGAAGAAGGGTAAGAAGACCTTCAAGAAGAACAAGAAGGATGAGGGCTGCTTTACTTGTGGTTCGATTGAACATTGGGCCAACAAGTGCCCAAACAAGTATAAGAAGCCAGGACATGACTCCAAGTCTGTCAACATGATTGTGGGCAACAATGACAATGGTGCATCTGGGTATGGTAATTTATTGTTTGTTTTTTCAGTGTTTCATCCCAACGATTGGTGGGTGGACACGGGTGCAGGTGTTCATGTGTGTGCTGACATTTCATTGTTCACTTATTACCAGGTCACAGGCCACGGGTCTGTATTGATGGGGAATGGCGCGAGTGCCTCTGTTCATGGTGTTGGCACGGTCGATCTGAAGTTTACTTCGGGAAGGATCGTGCAGCTAAAGAACGTGCAACATGTCCCCGCCATCAAGAAGAACCTCGTTAGTGGCTCCCTTCTATGTAGAGAAGGGTTTAAGTTGGTTTTCGAGTCTTATAAATTAGTTGTTACGAAATATGGACTCTTTGTTGGAAAAGTTTATGAGAGCGGAGAAATGTTCCGCCTTTCCCTCACAGATTTTTGTAATAAAGTCGTGAACCATATTCATTCGAATGTTAATGAATCAGAAGTTTGGCATTCATGTCTTTGTTACATTAGTTTCGGTGTTATGACGTGGCTAGCTAAGTTGGATTTAATCCCGAGTTTCACTTTAGCCAAAGGTTCTAAGTGCCTTTCATGTGTGCAAGCTAAGCAACCTCGCAAGCCTCACAAGGCCGCGGAGGAGAGACACTTGGCACCATTAGAACTCATACATTCTGATCTTTGTGAGATGAATGTGTGTTGACTAAAGGTGGAAAGAAATACTTCATGACATTTATAGATGATTGCACTAGATATTGCTATGTGTATCTGTTAAATACTAAAGACGAGGCTCTACACTACTTTCAAATCTATAAGGCAGAAGTTGAGAAACAACTTGAAAAACAAATTAAACGAGTCCGGTCAGATTGTGGTGGGGAGTACTTCTCGAGTGAGTTTGATTACTTTTGTGCGGAACACGACATTATTCATGAGAGGACGCCTCCCTATTCACCCCAGTCAAACGGGGTTGCCGAGCGGAAAAACCGTACTCTAACTGATTTGGTTAACGCCATGTTAGATACGTCGGGTTTATCCAAGGCATGGTGGGGGAGGCTATATTGACGGCATGTCATGTCCTGAATAAAGTTCCGACAAAGGACAATGAGATCACTCCCTATGAGAAATGGACGAAGATAAGGACAACACTCTCGTACTTGCGTACTTGGGGCTGTTTGGCAAAAGTCAATGTGCCGATCCCCAAAAAGTGCAAGTTTGGACCGAAGACCGTGGACTGCGTTAATTTGGGCTACGCTAAGAATAGCGTTGGCTATAGATTTCTAGTAGTGAAATCTGAGGTACCTGACCAAAAGGTTGGTACAATTATGGAGTCTAAGGATGCTACATTCTTCGAGGATATATTTCCTATGAGAGATATGCAAAGCACTTCTAGACAGGAATCTGAGGAGACTCCCGAGCCTGCCATTCCTACGGAATACTATGAACGAACACATGATGAAAATCCTGAGGAGGATGACGAGGAAACCCTTGGTAGGGGCAAGAGACAAAGGACTGCAAAGACCTTTGGCGATGATTTCTTCGTGTACCTCGTGGATGATACTCCCACTTCTATTTCAGAAGCGTATGCCTCTCCAGAATCTGACTACTGGAAGGAAGCGGTCTGTAGCGAGATGGATTCCATCATGGCTAACGGGACATGGGAGATTACTGAGCGTCCCTATGGTTGCAAACCATTGGGATGTAAGTGGGTCTTCAAAAAGAAGCTTAGGCCCGATGGTACGATTGAAAAGTACAAGGCTAGGCTTGTGGCCAAGGGCTATGACCAAAATGAAGAGGAAGATTTCTTTGATAGTTATTCACCTGTGACCAGACTGACCACCATTCGAGTATTACTCTCGTTGGCGGCCTCGCATGGTCTTCTCGTCCACCAGATGGATGTTCAGACAGCTTTCCTGAATGGAGAGCTAAACGAGGAAATCTACATGCAACAGCCAGATGGCTTTGTGATAGATGGTCAGGAAGGAAAAGTATGTAGATTGATAAAATCTTTATATGGCCTGAAACAAGCACCTAAGCAATGGCATGATAAGTTTAATACAACACTGACATTTTTTGGCTTTGTTGTTAATGAAGCTGACAAATGTGTATACTATCGCCATGGTGGAGGCGAAGGAGTTATACTGTGCTTATATGTTGATGGCATACTGATATTCGAAACCAATCTGAAAGTCATTGAGGAGGTCAAGTCATTTCTATCTCAGAACTTTGAGATGAAAGACCTTAGTGTGGCTGATGTTATCTTGAACATCAAGCTACTGAGAGATAATGAGGGTGGGATTACACTTTTGCAATCCCATTATGTTGAGAAGGTGTTGAGTCGTTTTGGATACTCAGACTGCACACCATCTCAAACACCATATGATCCTAGCGTGTTGATTCGAAAATCCAAAGGCACGGCTATAGATCAATTGAGATACTCTCAATTCATTGGTTCACTGATGTACCTAGCTAGCGCTATGAGGCCTGACATCGCTTTTGCTGCGAGCAAACTGAGTTGGTTTGTATCAAAACCGGGTGATGTACATTGGCATGTTGTTGAAAGAGTTATGTGTTATCTGAAGGGTACTATGAACTATGGACTTCACTATACCGGATACCCGTCTGTAATGCCCAGGATGGGACTGTACCTCCTACGTCTCGAGGCACGACTTAAAGGTATAAGCCCATTCTGGAATGATCTCAAGTTTGGTATCTTTGCACGACTCATGTAAAAGAGGGGTTAAATTGCAAAAGGAGA
The DNA here is from genome assembly GCA_902687465.1 of Secale cereale. Lineage (NCBI taxonomy): Eukaryota > Viridiplantae > Streptophyta > Magnoliopsida > Poales > Poaceae > Secale > Secale cereale. The sequence continues at coordinate 243,376,561 of LR738711.1, forward strand.
TAGTTGGCTTACACTCGCCACTTCACACAATACATTACATAAACAAATATCATCCAAAACATCACAACCCGACTACGGGCGAAGATCCAAAAGAAAGATACCAAAACATAAATCCACAGGTCCGAATCGCCCCTAGTAGAAACCACTACTGATCGTCGAAAACGTCACAAGCATACGGCCATGCTCTTCATCGAACTCCCGGTGGAGTTCTGATCCTTCTCCTGCATCATTCTCGGCTGAACCTGCATCTGGTGTTGTAGTATCTGTGAGCCACGAGGACTCAGCAATCCCATAACCATGGGTATCAAGACTAGCAAAGCTTTAGGGGTAGGAAGAGGTAAAGTGGTGAGGTTGCAGCAGCGACTAAGCATAATATGGTGGCTAACTTACGAGTACAAGAGTAAGATGAGCATCAACGCAAACGGTCGCAACTAGAAGTGATCGCTAAAGATCATGAACTACATACGAGTCAAACATAACCCCACCGTGTTCTCTTCTCAAAGTGAAAAGAGACAGTCACGGTTACTCACACAGTTGTGTGTTTTACTTCGGATCCTCTGTCAAGTTTTCAACAACCGGACATTAACAAATTCCAATCTGCCACATAACCGCGGGCACGGCTTTCGAAAGATCATAACCCTGCAGGGGTGTCCCAACTTAGCCCATCACAAGCTCTCACGATTAGCTGAAGTGATAAATATAATATCATCACCCCGTATCTTAGGGAAATCCGATCAGGCTCGGCATCCCGGTGCACAAGACATTTCGACAATGGTAAAACAAGTCCAGCAAGACCTCCCGGTGTGTCGACACCCTGATAGTAACCGCGCGTATCTCGTCTCAGGCCACGACCGGATGGGCGATGCTACGAGTAAAACCAATCCTCGGGTTTCCCCGTGGTGGCCCTGCAGGACCCCCGTTTGGGACCAACACCATCAGCATTGGCCCCCCCTGCTATGTAGAAAGAATCCTCGGGTAGCGCTAACTCCCTATGCAATTTAATTAATTAATTAAGTTGTTATTATGAGGAAATTAAAACCAATGTTGGGCCTTGCTGGAGGAGTTTTATTCAAAGACGAACTGTCAAGGGGTCCCCATCCACCCATCGTGTGAGGAACACAAAATCAAGGAACATAATGCCGGTTTATCGGCGCCTAAGGTGGCATGAGTGGAACAAAACACCGAGCAAAAGGCCAAGCCTTCCACCCATGCCCAGTATATAGGTGTGTTAATAATAATAATAGATATTGTGATATTCCAACAACAAGTTCCCTCATGGAACGATCTTCATCTTCACCTGCAACTAACAACGCTATAAGAGGGGCTGAGCAAGCGGGTAACGTAGCCAAACAATGGTTTTGCTAGGAAGGTGTCAAAGGTTAGAGGTTTCATGGCAACAAGGAGAGGCTGACAATAATGATGGGTGGCGCGACATGTAACGATAGCATCGAGACACTAAGCATGGCAATGATAGTAGAGGTATCCAAGGGTATGATCATCTTGCCTGGGATTCCGCGAGGGAGAAGAACAAGTCCAAGAAGTAGGCGGAGCAACATAGACGAGCGAATCCTCACAACTCCGGAACGAATCCGAAGCTAACAAGAGAAGCAACCGGAAAGAAGCAAACAACACGGTAAACACACAAGCATAAACATGGCATACGATGCACATCCAAGTATGATGCATGTCCGGTTTAAATATGCATGGCATGGCAAAGTGCACAAACAAGTACTACAAGTTAAGTGGAGCTCAATATGCAACGAGTTGCATATTGACGAAACACCACGTTTAATTTATTTAGTTGACTCTAATTTATTTACAAGACAAGGTTAAATGTTTGTTAACATGGCAATAGGTGAAGCAAAAACAAACTACCTATTTAGTCATTTTAAATGAGGCCGGAAATAACAACAACAATTCCGGGGAAATCCCCATATGCACGTTTATCAAATTGAAGCAAACAACAATTCACACATTTTAATGTTGTTAACATGATGCGGATGACATGATCAAGTTTATGCAAATTTTAGTTAAACGTTAACATGAAGATGAAAAGGAGTATTAGTCACCGTGGTGGAAAGAAAGGGTGCCACGGCAACGATCCGAATGTGATGCAGGGGCAACATCTTGGTTCCGGTAACTCGTTGAGAGACCGGTGCAAAAGAAAAGGTGGCATGAGCGAGTCGAATAAGATGAAAGGTGGGGCGATCCCGTCACCGGGTTCCCCCGGGTCGGCGACGAGGCAACCGAGGAGCATGACAAAAGACGAAACGGGCACAGTGCACACAAGGGAAACATCTCATACAACACAAGCATTCGACGGGTCATCGTCTCGGGGTTATACCTTTGGAACATTCGTTCTCGAAGCGGTTCGAGTCGTCGAGGGACGTAGTGGAAGTAGACGTTCTCGAGGCGGTCGTTGTCGAAGTTGTCGTTCACGTTGCCAAAAGGAAGTAGTCGTACACGTTCGTCGAGGAAGTAGTGGTACACGGCGACGGTAGTGGTACATGCACGTAGTGGGAAGTAGTTGTTCTCGTTTTGTAGCCGTATACATCTCATCACAGAAGTAGAGGTACACATCATCGGAGAGGAAGTAGTCACTCGGGCGTCGAGGTACTTGGCGCATCGTTGAACTTGGCGTAGTCGAACTTGACGGGTTGTCGATGTCGCGGTACTCGTTCATGTAGTAGTCGGACTTGATCGAACCGAGGGCTCCGAGCGTCGTGGTACTCGGGGTCTTCAAAAACAGCAGCCATCGAGGTACTTGAGGTCTTGGCGATGAAAAAAGGCGAAAAGGTCGTGGGAATGCTCAGATCGGTGATGGTCTTGGTCTTGCGGCGAGCAACGGCACTGGAAGTGCACATGATCCCGAGGTCATCGGGGCCAAACAGAGGGCCTTGGCGTTCTAGGTGGATGAAGACCATGGTGTGAGGTGGTGGCTTGGGGTCGAACGCCCGAGGCGAGGTGGCGCGCCGGCGACGCTCGCGTGGGGAAGATGGAAGCAGCAACCAAGGCAGCTTGCTCGAGACGCTGGAGTTGAAGAGGTGGCGCAGGAAGGCGAGGCTGGCACAGGAGCTTGAGGGCGCGGGTTCCATGGCCGGAGCAAGATAGGAAGGGTGGCGCGGGGCGATGTCTTGGGGCTCTGGGCAGAGGCGCGACCAGCTCCGGTGAGGTGGTCGAGGTAGCAAGCGGTGGCGCCGTCAGCAGCTAGGGGAGGCCGGCGGACGATGCAGACAGGGGCGCCAAGGGGATCGGGCGCGGTGCTGGCGCCCGAGTGGCGGAACAGCGACGGCCGCAGGCAAGGCCGGCCCGCGGGGCACCATGGCGAGGCACGGTGGGGGTGCGTTGGAGAAGAGGGACACAAGAAGGAGGAGGAGGAGGTTCGAGGCAGCGGAGACGAGAGTGGCGGCGGACAGAGGGAACGAACGAGAGGAGGGGGTCGGGCACTCGGGCTAGGGTTAGGAGGGGGCGTTGGGCCTAGCAGGCCAGCGGCTGGGCCTGGCTGTTGTGGTGTTGGGGGCTTCAACTGGCCGGCGCGGCCCAGGTAAGCTCTGGCCACCCCTTATCACTCCAGAAACAGGAAAAAAAAGGACGAAATGAAAAGAAGAGAGAAGAAAAGTTAGAGAAGCAATTTGGGAACGGGGTTAATTTTCCTGGGCGGATCCAAAAATAGTAAAGAGACGTGTTGAAGGGGCTTGCCAACAACTCGTTTGAATTGCATTCGAAAGAGTTTAAAATAGGAAGTAAGACTTTGGCAGGTCCCAAAATGTTGAGATATTAGGAGGATCCTCGATAAATGGAGAAAGAACTATAGATAAGGTTTGGGAGTAGAAACTTGGAGTGAAAATAGGCATGGGGAATATTTGCAAGTGTGTTGGGTTAATTCCAAACAAATGGAATATTTATAATATAGCTCCCTAAATATTGGGAGGATATGTTTTAAAGAGAAATCACACTTCCCTCGATTTAAATGGATCGAAGATCCACACGATTTATTTAGTTGAGATGCAAAAGATTAATGACATGAAGGCATGATGATATGATGCAATGCAAAAAATAAATAACACAAGCACAAAAGAAACACACGGGAGAACCCGGAACATCTGGAATCTCTGGAATCTTCTGGGACATCGGTCTTCGGGCGTCACAACTCTCCCACACTAACAGAGGATCTCGACCCGAGATCCTAGAGATGACACCGGGTAAAAACGAAAGAGGAAGAGGTAAAACAAAGGAAGAGGTAAAACAAAGTTGCTTCTTTGACAGACGAGTGAAACCAAAGAACCTTGAGAGGTTGAACAATCTTGAAGGAAAGAATACAACAGAGATGAACGAAGTTATGAGCACTCCGGTAAAAGGAGGAACAAGGTACACAATGAGAACCTTGTCGGTTGAAAGACATGAAACAAGAGCTCACGGATGACGGAAGAATTTCAAAACCACTCCGGTTAACCAAGATTGAGAAGGAATAAGAACGAAAGAATTTGGACAGCACTCCGTCTGAAAATGGAAGGAATTAACATGAACTTGAGAAGATGGAATGATACTGGATGAAATCAACAACACACTGCCTCAGAAACAATTAAAAGAATGGCACAAGGGGTAAGAAAGATTTCGGATAGCACTCCGGTTGAAAAGAGAGGCAAAACTAGATAAGATGACGGAACTTGACTGGAGGACACAACACTCCGGTTAAATAGACAAGCAAGGGAGAATATGATCTTGATAAAAACGAGATGATGGTCAAAGAGAGCAATATCACAAAGCCTCCGGAACGAAAGAATAGATGCAAGATCGTTGGGAAGAAAGAACGGAGAAGAAAAAATGACAACTTCTCTCAAAATTGAATTGGAAAGAGCATCCTTACGAAGAAGGGTTGAACGGAGTTGTTGGGAAATCAACAAAAAAAAGAATAAGCTCGTTGTGGGCTTATGGAAAACATCTCAAAATTATGAGGTGACAACCAGCCACTTACGAAACATTTGAATGGATTGAGATCAACAAGGAGATGAAATACTTATTTCGCCGGAATGATAAATGAAGAACTTGGGTCATTTATAAGCACCATAATTAGCAACAATCTCAGGGAAAGCTTTTATGTGAATTATAACCCAAGATAACTCCAACGAATAAATGAAGGGTTGGAAAGATCTCCTGAACAAAGAAAATGATGGGTTTAAATATCCCATTCCTGACAACTTGTGAATCATGAAACATGAAGGAATTGTCAAGAATGGCATAACACCATCTGAAAAGATAAGGTAGAAAGAATTGCACTTAGAAAGCATGATGAAGAATGCTTGAGCTCCAACAAGAATCTTGAGGAAGACTTCGAGGATGAATTAAAACATGATGAACCACCATGAGAGCTCCGGTAATGAAAGCATGAGAAGTGAAAGATGAAAAGAATAAGATTCAAGGCATGTGATGAATTAGATGGAGCTTTGAAATGATATAATTGAAATAACTTGGAGCTCCGGAAAACAAGATGAACAACTTAGGACCCAGAATATGATATGATGAACAAGCTCTGGAAAAAGGAGATTAATCACCTTGAGGAAATAAGAATAAGATTTACTGTATGCTTATCCTTCATCAAATTAAATTGATGACAAGCAACGGATTTGGCCTACTACTTATTCTTCTTGAAAATGATTAAAGAGATCTCGCACAAACTTGAGAATAATCTTGAACGACTCACCGGTAGGATTATGAAAAGAACAGATGAATTGATATGATAACATGGAAGAGTAAACTTGAATGAACCACCGTAAGAATATGGAGACGAACGAAGAGACATCAATGAAGAATATTTGGAGGACGAAGTTGCAAACAGAGAACGAAGAAATATTCTGAAATGATGGCCTTCGGAGGGTCACAATGTAAAGAATTCATGAAATTGCTTTGAAGGGGCATGAAAACAATTCCCACAATCGAAAACAATTATGAGGATGGCATGAAGCTAGAACCATGAATCTTCAAGAGAACGGCCAAGATTTAAGAGAAACTCTTCTCCGGTCTTCAAATGTTGAGAATGAAGACGAGAAATGCCATGAAGAATTTCGAGATACTCTGGACGAATGACAAGAGGAAGGTGGAGCTAAAGATGGAAATAATTGAAAACAAGCTTGGAGAAGGCATGTGACTGATGGAAATCATTCTTACGTCACACTTTGAAAAGAATTTGAGTATAACTCCAGAAAAATAGAAAAGTCAGGTAAGATCCTGGGAAAAGACATGTGGGTTAGGGCCCACTCAAAAGAAATCACCGTTGAAAAGATTGCTTAAGAGATATAGCACCAGTTGAATTAAATGGCTTGAATAAGATAGCAATCCTCAAAATAGCTTGAACGGATTAAGAATGGAATTATGATTCTTCTGAGATACCTTGAACACTCCGGATATGAATAGGAGAGTTGAATAATCAAGAGAGACTTCGGATAATAATTTTCAACATGGAAAAACATGTTAAACAAAAAGGAAGAGATATGATCAATACGAAAGCTTGGATTTAGTCCAACGGAGAAGAATATTGGAATTAAGAATGATGAGCTTGAAGCTCCTGAGCATCTTCACGATAAAGCACCGGATAAGAACATTGAAGGAAAGAATGAAGAACTTCACATGAATAAAAGGATACTTGATTAAGAATTCTAGCTCCCTAAAGAAAAAGGGTGGGAGGGTGGGGAAAACAAAGACAACTTGGGATGAATGAAACAAACACTGTTGATAAAAACCAAGGATTGGACTTGCACAAATTGAAAGGATCGGTTAACTTGAAGAGAAGCACGCAGGTTGAAAGAATTTAACATGACAATCTCGATGATCGAGAAGGACTAGCACTCTCATAGAAATATGAGAACACCGCTTAGGAAAGGTATGGAATCAACACTTGACATCGAAGCAACTCGAATAACAGAATCAAATCAAAACAAGGATAGATATGTTGCAACATGATCTTCACAATATCATCCGAGCAAAGAATTGAACGAATGAATTCCGTAGATACCTCAGCTTGACGAGAAGCCACTTGGGAGAACAAAAGATAAATAAAAGCAACAAGGAGCAGATAGAACAAATACAAGATAGAAGCTTCGTTCGACATATTCGTGCTGAAACCTCATGGAACGTGTTACAAAAGGGTTTTGCAATCCCCGGATCAGCATAGCCAAGGACCCTTTAAGATGCAACTCCCGATCGGAACAAGCCCATAAAACTACTTCACTCAATGTAGAACCCCGAACTCCATATCATGCATTTGTTGGAAGAATGCCTAAGAACTAATGGATGAACCCACCTATTAATTTCCGAAAGTTTCCAGTTATGCAATCAGGTGTTGGGGATACAGGGGAAGCACCGCGCACTCAACTCTAATCCTACATCCAGCTGTATCCATCCTTCAACACATAACCAGTTGTTTCCGGAAACCGTTTACCTCGGACCTTCGAAACGCATCTACTATAAAAGCTATGGCAATACTCCCGAACTACCTCCCCAGTACTGGGTGATGTCGGGGTTATCTTGCCACTAACCGCATAGGAGAGTTTTCGATGTCGGCCGTCTTAAATATTCTAGAACTGCTGCGATATATTTGTGACGACAACACCTCGGAGCTCAACTCCCCGGGACACTGCCACAACCCCTAAATGACAGGAGGCATCGAGAACAATGTTCTCGTCACAAAGACATCGAAACAATCCAAACAATACTCGCGTGATCCTAAAACAAAAATTGGTCAATTTTTGAGAGTAGAAGAGATAAAAGTAATCGTCAGGAGTCCTCACCAGAGTGAAAAGAGATGAGGAGCAAAAGAAATCCTACTCTCCGATATATATATATATATATATATATATATATATATATATATATATATATATATATATATATATATATATATATATATATATATAGGACTCAAAACATTTTCAAGTGTGTGCCTAGACTCAACCGTCAACGATTCGATCAATCAGTGGGGGCTCCTAGGTCGGAGAAGGCTCTGATACCAACTTGTAATGCCCAGGATGGGACTATACCTCCTACGTGTCGAGGCACGACTTAAAGGTATAAGCCCATTCTGGAATGATCTCAAGTTTGGTATCTTTGCACGACTCATGTAAAAGAGGGGTTAAATTGCAAAAGGAGATAGTTGGCTTACACTCGCCACTTCACACAATACATCACATAAACAAATATCATCCAAAACATCACAACCCAACTATGGGCGAAGATCCAAAAGAAAGATACCAAAACATAAATCCACAGGTCCGAATCGCCCCTAGTAGAAACCACTACCGATCGTCGAAAACGTCACAAGCATACGGCCACGCTCTTCATCGAACTCCTGGTGGAGTTCTGATCCTTCTCCTGCATCATTCTCGGCTGAACCTGCATCTGGTGTTGTAGTATCTGTGAGCCACGAGGACTCAGCAATCCCATAACCATGGGTATCAAGACTAGCAAAGCTTTAGGGGTAGGAAGAGGTAAAGTGGTGAGGTTGCAGCAGCGGCTAAGCATACTATGGTGGCTAACTTACGAGTACAAGAGTAAGATGAGCATCTACGCAAGCGGTCGCAACTAGAAGTGATCGCTAAAGATCCCGAACTACATACGAGACAAACATAACCCCACCGTGTTCTCTTCTCAAAGTGAAAAGAGACAGTCACGGTTACTCACACAGTTGTGTGTTTTACTTCAGATCGTCTGTCAAGTTTTCTACAACCAGACATTAACAAATTCCAATCTGCCACATAACCGCGGGCACGGCTTTCGAAAGATCATAACCCTGCAGGGGTGTCCCAACTTAGCCCATCACAAGCTCTCACAATTAGCTGAAGTGATAAATATAATATCATCACCCCTTATCTTAGGGAAATCCGATCAGGCTCGGCATCCCGGTGCACAAGACATTTCGACAATGGTAAAACAAGTCCAGCAAGACCTCCCGGTGTGTCGACACCCTGATAGTAGCCGCGCGTATCTCGTCTCAGGCCACGACCGGATGGGCGATGCTACGAGTAAAACCAATCCTCGGGTTTCCACGTGGTGGCCCCACAGGACCCCCGTTTGGGACCAACACCATCAGCACTGGCCCCCTGCTATGTAGAAAGAATCCTCGGGTAGCGCTAACTCCCTATGCAATTTAATTAATTAATTAAGTTGTTATTATGAGCAAATTAAAACCAATGTTGGGCCTTGCTGGAGGAGTTTTATTCAAAGACGAACTGTCAAGGGGTCCCCATCCACCCATCATGTAAGGAACGCAAAATCAAGGAACATAATGCCGGTTTATCGGCGCCTAAGGTGGCATGAGTGGAACAAAACACCGAGCAAAAGGCCAAGCCTTCCACCCATGCCCAGTATATAGGTGTGTTAATAATAATAATAGATATTGTGATATTCCAACAACAAGTTCCCTCCTGGAACGATCTTCATCTTCACCTGCAACTAACAACGCTATAAGAGGGGCTGAGCAAGCGGGTAACATAGCCAAACAATGGTTTTGCTAGGAAGGTGTCAAAGGTTAGAGGTTTCATGGCAACAAGGAGAGGCTGACAATAATGATGGGTGGCGCGACATGTAACGATAGCATCGAGACACTAAGCATGGAAATGATAGTAGAGGTATCCAAGGGTATGATCATCTTGCCTGGGATTCCGCGAGGGAGAAGAACAAGTCCAAGAAGTAGACGGAGCAACATAGACGAGCGAATCCTCACAACTCCGGAACGAATCCGAAGCTAACAAGAGAAGCAACCGGAAAGAAGCAAACAACACGGTAAACACACAAGCATAAACATGGCATACGATGCACATCCAAGTATGATGCATGTCCGGTTTAAATATGCATGGCATGGCAAAGTGCGCAAACAAGTACTACAAGTTAAGTGGAGCTCAATATGCAACGAGTTGCATATTGATGAAACACCACATTTTATTTATTTAGTTGACTCTCGTTTATTTACAAGACAAGGTTAAATGTTTGTTAACATGGCAAGAGGTGAAGCAAAAACAAACTACCTATTTAGTCATTTTAAATGAGGCCGGAAATAACAACAACAATTCCGGGGAAATCCCCATATGCACGTTTATCAAATTGAAGCAAACAACAATTCACACATTTTAATGTTGTTAACATGATGCGGATGACATGATCAAGTTTATGCAAATTTTAGTTAAACGTTAACATGAAGATGAAAAGGAGTATTAGTCACCGTGGTGGAAAGAAAGGGTGCCACGGCAACGATCCGAATGTGATGCAGCGGCAACATCTCGGTTCCGGTAACTCGTTGAGAGACCGGTGCAAAAGAAAAGGTGGCGTGAGCGAGTCGAACAAGATGAAAGGTGGGGCGATCCCATCACCGGTTCCCACGGGTCGGCGAAGAGGCAACCGAGGAGCATGACAAAAGACGAAACGGGCACGGTGCACACAAGGGAAACATCTCATACAACACAAGCATTCGACGGGTCATCGTCTCGGGGTTATACCTTTGGAACATTCGTTCTCGAAGCGGTTCGAGTCGTCGAGGGATGTAGTGGAAGTAGACGTTCTCGAGGCGTTCGTTGTCGAAGTTGTCGTTCACGTTGCCAAAAGGAAGTAGTCGTACACGTTCGTCGAGGAAGTAGTGGTACACGGCGACGGTAGTGGTACCTGCACGTAGTGGGAAGTAGTTGTTCTCGTTTTGTAGCCGTATACATCTCATCACGGAAGTAGAGGTACACATCATCGGAGAGGAAGTAGTCACTCGGGCATCGAGGTACTTGGCGCATCGTTGAACTTGGCGTAGTCGAACTTGACGGGTTGTCGATGTCGCGGTACTCGTTCATGTAGTAGTCGGACTTGATGGAACCGAGGGCTCCGAGCGTCGTGGTACTCGGGGTCATCAAAAACAGCGGCCGTCGAGGTACTTGAGGTCTTGGCGATGACAAAAGGCGAAAAGGTCGTGGGAATGCTCAGATCGGTGGTGGTCTTGGTCTTGCGGCGAGCAACGGCAATGGAAGTGCACATGATCCCGAGGTCATCGGGGCCAAACAGAGGGCCTTGGCGTTCTAGGTGGATGAAGACCATGGTGTGAGGTGGTGGCTTGGGGTCGAACGCCCGAGGCGAGGTGGCGCACCGGCGACGCTCGCATGGGGAAGATGGAAGCAGCTACCAAGGCAGCTTGCTCGAGACGCTGGAGTTGAAGAGGTGGCGCAGGAAGGCGGGGCTGGCACAGGAGCTTGAGGGCGCGGGTGCCACGGCCGGAGCAAGATAGGAAGGGTGGCGCGGGGCGATGTCTTGGGGCTCTGGGCAGAGACGCGACCAGCTCTGGCGAGGTGGTCGAGGTAGCAAGCGGTGGCGCCGTCAGCAGCTAGGGGAGGCCGGCGGACGATGCGGACAGGGGCACCAAGGGGATCGGGCGCGGTGCTGGCGCCCGAGCGGCGGAGCAGCGACGGCCGCAGGCAAGGCCGGCCCGCGGGGCACCATGGCGAGGCGTGGCGGGGGTGCGTTGGAGAAGAGGGACACAAGAAGGAGGAGGAGGAGGTTCGAGGCAGGGGAGACGAGAGTGGCGGCGGACAGAGTGAACGAACGAGAGGAGGGGGGGTCGGGCACTCGGGCTACGGTTAGGAGGGGGCGTTGGGCCAAGCAGGCCAGCGGCTGAGCCTGGCTGCTGTGGTGTTGGGGGCTTCAACTGGCCGGTGCGGCCCAAGTAAGCTCTGGCCACACCTTATCACTCCTGAAACAGGAAAAAAAAGGACAAAATGAAAAGAAGAGAGAAGAAAAGTTAGAGAAGCAATTTGGGAACGGGGTTAATTTTCCTGGGCTCACCAAAGTGGGCTTGATCCAAAAAAAATAGTAAAGAGACGTGTTGAAGGGGCTTGCCAACAACTCGTTTGAATTGCATTCGAAAGAGTTTAAAATAGGAAGTAAGTGTTTGGCAGGTCCCAAAAATGTTGAGATATTAGGAGGATCCTCGATAAATGGAGAAAGAACTATAGATAAGGTTTGGGAGTAGAAACTTGGAGTGAAAATAGGCATGGGGAATATTTGCAAGTGTGTTGGGTTAATTCCAAACAAATGGAATATTTATAATATAGCTCCCTAAATATTGGGAGGATATGTTTTAAAGAGAAATCACACTTCCCTCGATTTAAATGGATCGAAGATCCACACGATTTATTTAGTTGAGATGCAAAAGATTAATGACATGAAGGCATGATGATATGATGCAATGCAAAAAATAAATAACACAAGCACAAAAGAAACACACGGGAGAACCCGGAACATCTGGAATCTCTGGAATCTTCTGGGACGTCGGTCTTCGGGCGTCACAACTCTCCCACACTAACAGAGGATCTCGACCCGAGATCCTAGAGATGACACCGGGTAAAAACAAAAGAGGAAGAGGTAAAACAAAGGAAGAGGTAAAACAAAGTTGCTTCTTTGACAGACGAGTGAAACCAAAGAACCTTGAGAGGTTGAACAATCTTGAAGGAAAGAATACAACAGAGATGAACGAAGTTAAGAGCACTCCGGTAAAAGGAGGAACAAGGTACACAATGAGAACCTTGTCGGTTGAAAGACATGAAACAAGAGCTCACGGATGATAGAAGAATTTCAAAACCACTCCGGTTAACCAAGATTGAGAAGGAATAAGAACGAAATAATTTGGACAGCACTCCGTCTGAAAATGGAAGGAATTAACATGAACTTGAGAAGATGGAATGATACTGGATGAAATCAACAATACACTGCCTCTGAAACAATTAAAAGAATGGCACAAGGGGTAAGAAAGATTTTGGATAGCACTCCGGTTGAAAAGAGAGGCAAAACTAGATAAGATGACGGAACTTGACTGGAGGACACAACACTCCGGTTAAATAGACAAGCAAGGGAGAATATGATCTTGATAAAAATGAGATGATTGTCAAAGAGAGCAATATCACAAAGCCTCCGGAACGAAAGAATAGATGCAAGATCGTTGGGAAGAAAGAACGGAGAAGAAAAAATGACAACTTCTCTCAAAATTGAATTTGAAAGAGCATCCTTACGAAGAAGGGTTGAACGCAGTTGTTGGGAAATCAACAACGAAAAGAATAAGCTCGTTGTGGGCTTATGGAAAACATCTCAAAATTATGAGGTGACAACCAGCCACTTACGAAACATTTAAATGGATTGAGATCAACAAGGAGATGAAAAACTTATTTCGCCGGAATGATAAATGAAGAACTTGGGTCATTTATAAGCACCATAATTAGCAACAATCTCAGGGAAAGCTTTTATGTGAATTATAACCCAAGATAACTCCAACGAATAAATGAAGGGCTGGAAAGATCTCCTGAACAAAGAAAATGATGGGTTTAAATATCCCATTCCTGACAACTTGTGAATCATGAAACATGAAGGAATTGTCAAGAATGGCATAACACCATCTGAAAAGATAAGGTAGAAAGAATTGCACTTAGAAAGCATGATGAAGAATGCTTGAGCTCCAACAAGAATCTTGATGAAGACTTCGAGGATGAATTAAAACATGATGAACCACCATGAGAGCTCCGGTAATGAAAGCATGAGAAGTGAAAGATGAAAAGAATAAGATTCAAGGCATGTGATGAATTAGATGGAGCTTTGAAATGATATAATTGAAATAACTTGGAGCTCCGGAAAACAAGATGAACAACTTAGGACCCAGAATATGATATGATGAACAAGCTCTGGAAAAAAGAGATTAATCACCTCGAGGAAATAAGAATAAGATTTACTGTATGCTTATCCTTCATCAAATTAAATTGATGACAAGCAACGGATTTGGCCTACTACTTATTCTTCTTGAAAATTATTAAAGAGATCTCGCACAAACTTGAGAATAATCTTGAACGACTCACCGGTAGGATTATGAAAAGAACAGATGAATTGGTATGATAACATGGAAGAGTAAACTTGAATGAACCACCGTAAGAATATGGAGACGAACGAAGAGACATTAATGAAGAATATTTGGAGGACGAAGTTGCAAACAGAGAACGAAGAAATATTCTGAAATGATGGCCTTCGGAGGGTCACAATGTAAAGAATTCATGAAATTGCTTTGAAGGGGCATGAAAACAATTCCCACAATCGAAAACAATTATGAGGACGGCATGAAGCTAGAACCATGAATCTTCAAGAGAACGGCCAAGATTTAAGAGAAACTCTTCTCCGGTCTTCAAATGTTGAGAATGAAGACGAGAAATGCCATGAAGAATTTCGAGATACTCCGGACGAATGACAAGAGGAAGGTGGAGCTAAAGATGGAAATAATTGAAAACAAGCTTGGAGAAGGCATGTGACTGATGGAAATCATTCTTACGTCACACTTTGAAAAGAATTTGAGTATAACTCCAGAAAAATAGAAAAGTCAGGTAAGATCCTGGGAAAAGACCTGTGGGTTAGGGCCCACTCAAATGAAATCACCGTTGAAAAGATTGCTTAAGAGATATAGCACCGGTTGAATTAAATGGCTTGAATAAGATAGCAATCCTCAAAATAGCTTGAACGGATTAAGAATGGAATTATGAATCTTCTGAGATACCTTGAACACTCCGGATATGAATAGGAGAGCTGAATAATCAAGAGAGACTTCGGATAATAATTTTCAACATGGAAAAACATGTTAAACAAAAAGGAAGAGATATGATCAATACGAAAGCTTGGATTTAGTCCAACGGAGAAGAATATTGGAATTAAGAATGATGAGCTTGAAGCTCCTGAGCATCTTCACGATAAAGCACCGGATAAGAACATTGAAGGAAAGAATGAAGAACTTCACATGAATAAAAGGATACTTGATTAAGAATTCTAGCTCCATAAAGAAAAAGGGTGGGAGGGTGGGGAAAACAAAGACAACTTGGGATGAATGAAACAGACACCGTTGATAAAAACCAAGGATTGGTCTGGCACAAATTGAAAGGATCGGTTAACTTGAAGAGAAGCACGCAGGTTGAAAGAATTTAACATGACAATCTCGATGATCGAGAAGGACTAGCACTCTCATAGAAATACGAGTACACCACTTAGGAAAGGTATGGAATCAACACTTGACATCGAAGCAACTCGAATACCAGAATCAAATCAAAACAAGGATAGATATGTTGCAACATGATCTTCACAATATCATCTGAGCAAAGAATTGAACGAATGAATTCCGTAGATACCTCAGCTTGACGAGAAGCCACTTGGGAGAACAAAAGATAAATAAAAGCAACAAGGAGCAGATAGAACAAATACAAGATAGAAGCTTCGTTCGACATATTCGTGCTGAAAGCTCATGGAACGTGTTACAAAAGGGTTTTGCAATCCCCAGATCAGCATAGCCAAGGACCATTTAAGATGCAACTCCCGATCGGAACAAGCCCATAAAACTACTTCACTCAATGTAGAACCCCGAACTCCATATCATGCATTCGCTGGAAGAATGCCTACGAACTACTGGATGAACCCACCTATTAATTTCCAAAAGTTTCCAGTTATGCAATCAGGTGTTGGGGATACAGGGGAAGCACCGCGCACTCAACTCTAATCCTACATCCAGCTGTATCCATCCTTCAACACATAACCAGTTGTTTCCGGAAACCGTTTACCTCGGACCTTCGAAACGCATCTACTATAAAAGCTATGGCAATACTCCCGAACTACCTCCCCAGTACTGGGTGATGTCGGGGTTATCTTGCCACTAACCGCATAGGAGAGTTTTCGATGTCGGCCGTCTTAAGTATTCCAGAACTGCTGCGATATATTTGTGACGACAACACCTCGGAGCTCAACTCCTCGGGACACTGCCACAACCCCTAAATGACAGGAGGCATCGAGAACAATGTTCTCGTCACAAAGACATCGAAACAATCCAAACAATACTCGCGTGATCCTAAAAAAAATTGGTGAATTTTTGAGAGTAGAAGAGATAAAAGTAATCGTCAGGAGTCCTCACCAGAGTGAAAAGAGATGAGGAGCAAAAAAATCCTACTCTCCGATATATATATATATATATATATATATATATATATATATATATATATATATATATATATATATATATATATATATATATATATATATAGGACTCAAAACATTTTCAAGTGTGTGCCTAGACTCAACCGTCAACGATTCGATCAATCAGTGGGGGCTCCTAGGTCGGAGAAGGCTCTGATACCAACTTGTAATGCCCAGGATGGGACTATACCTCCTACGTGTCGAGGCACGACTTAAAGGTATAAGCCCATTCTGGAATGATCTCAAGTTTGGTATCTTTGCACCACTCATGTAAAAGAGGGGTTAAATTGCAAAAGGAGATAGTTGGCTTACACTCGCCACTTCACACAATACATTACATAAACAAATATCATCCAAAACATCACAACCCGACTACGGGCGAAGATCCAAAAGAAAGATACCAAAACATAAATCCACAGGTCCGAATCGCCCCTAGTAGAAACCACTACTGATCGTCGAAAACGTCACAAGCATACGGCCACGCTCTTCATCGAACTCCCGGTGGAGTTCTGATCCTTCTCCTGCATCATTCTCGGCTGAACCTGCATCTGGTGTTGTAGTATCTGTGAGCCACGAGGACTCAGCAATCCCATAACCATGGGTATCAAGACTAGCAAAGCTTTAGGGGTAGGAAGAGGTAAAGTGGTGAGGTTGCTGATACGTTCAAAACGTATCTATAATTTCTGCTTGCTCCATGCCCTTTTTGTGTGATATTGCTATGATATTTATGCACTTTCATACACTTTTTGATCATATTTGGACTAACCTACTAATGGTTGCAAAAGTGCACAATGTTCTTGTTTTACACTTTATTGTGTACGAATTACTTGGAAATTGACAAAAACGCAAAAGGAGTCGTATTGGAGTAGGACTCTGAATTTCCTGAAATCTGTCTGAGAACGTTTTTTAAAGATGTTCACGTTCCGGCCCGAAGACGACGTCAAACGGAAAAAGTCTAGTTGCGAAAGTTGTGGGGAATTTCGAGGCGATGCTTCTGGATATAAAGTTTGTCCAAATCGGAGTCCGGACGGCCGAGTAAAGCCCGTTTTACTGAGGCCCAAAATCTGATGACGGGAATCCGAGAGTCTATATAAAGAGAGGAAACCTAGGTCACCAAGGGCCACGAATTTTCCTCCTCCCGAGCCGCCATCTTGGAGGGGAGGACCAGCACCATTGCAGCACCATCCACAAGGAAGAAGGGGGGCCAAGGAGCCGCTGGCCCCTAGGGCCGCCGCCGCCGCCGCGCCCCCAAGGGCCGCCGCCGCCGCCTTCGTGGCTGCCGCCGGCCGTCTCCTTCTCGCGGGGCTGCACCTCTCCATCAACACCATCATCAACCTCCTCCTCACCATGTCCATGCATGAGTAGTCTTCTCCGGGGCCGAGGGCTCGTACGTGTAGCTATGTGGTTATCTCTCTCTTCCATGATGTGATCTTCATTGTGATCATAGGATATGTTAATCTAGGTTGATCCCATGATGTTTCCCCTACCTCTATGTATTGGATTGATGTACTCACTTGTCTTTATCTAGTATAATCCCCGAGACCAAGGTGACAGCGGTCTATTGGACATGGATTAGAAAAATATTTTCATGAGTGATTTCCTCTCTTGTGTGTTGATTGAAGATTGAGAGTCTCTTGGTGCTTGTCTTTGACTATCCTTTAGATATGTTGTGGTGATTGTGGGACTCTCTTTGGATGGCCGCGGTGACATTGGAAAATCCTTAGATTGAGAACTACGAACTTTGAGGTGTGCTTTTGTAGCCCTACATAATTATCGTCCTCTCTTGACCACGAAGGAATGACCTCCGGGTGCGTCTCCATTGCATGTTTTATGGGAAATATCATGTGATTCGATGATGTTAATGTTATTGGGAGTTGCCACTAGTGAAAGTATGATCCCTAGGCCTTGTTTCCACCATTGCAATACCATTTGTGCTCATGTTTACCACTTGTTTGCTTGCTGCACTTTTTATTACAGATTTATATTACTTTGTTTTGCCATCCATATCACTTGCCATTTAACATCTCTTCGCCGAACTAGTGCACCTATACATCTAACAAGTGTATTAGGTGTGTTGGGGACAAAAGAGACTTCTTGTATTTTTGCTTCAGAGAGACCACCTTCAACCTCTACTTCCCTGAGTTCGATAAACCTGAGGTCATCCACTTGAGGGAAATTGCTGCTGTCCTACAAACCTCTGCGCTTGGAGGCCCAACATTGTCTACAAGAGTAGAAGCGTGTGTAGACATCAAGCTATTTCTGGCGCCGTTCCCGGGGGGGTGAATGCTTGAAGGTATATCTTTAGATCTTGCAATTAAATTTTTTTGTTTCTTGTTTTTATTTTCACTAGTTTTGCTTAATGGAAAACAACAAAAATATGAGAGAGCTTTATAAGCTCTACCTCGAACTTGGACATGATGTGTTTGAAGGGAAAATTAAAAAACCTTTGGAACTTTATTATTTGCATAACAATCATGATGGTGGTGATGTTATTAGTATGTTTTTATTTAATATCAATATTGCTAATGACATGGAAAGCTCTAAGCTTGGGGATGACACGTTTGATGAACATGATATTTTTAGTCCCCCAACTTTTGAGGAGAAAATTTACTTTGATGATACTATGCCTCCTATATATGATGATTACAATGATGAATATGATATTTTCAGTCCACCTACTATTGAGAATAAAATTTATTATGATTATGATATGCCTCCTAAATACGATGATTACCATGATGGTTATGATAGTCTTACTCTCACTATTCCTAATAAGAAAGATTTTGCTTATATGAAGAGTAATGACACTTTTATGCTTTTGGATCATGGAAATAATGCCTTATGTGATAGTTATATTGTTGAGTTTATTCGTGATCCCACTGAAAATTATAATGAGAGAGGGAGACTTGGTTCTAAATATCTTAATAATAAGACGTTTCCTCTCTTTATGGTGAATATTTTGAAGTTATGCTTGTTTTGCCTTCCTATGCTAGTTGCTTTGTGCTTCAACGAATTATTCTATTGCAATATTACTATGCATAGGAAGCATGTTAGGCTTAAATGTGTTTGGTATTTTCTTTTTGATGCTCTCTTTTGTTCTTCAACTCTTATTCCTACGAGAGCATCATTAAAGTCTTATGCCTAGCTTAAAGGCATAAAAGAAAGCGCTTTTGGGAGGCAGCCCACAATGAATAAAATTTTATTTTGCTTTTGTTGTGTCTTGATGTTGTTACTACAGTAGCATCATCATTGTATCTTTACTTTTCAGCTTTGTGCCAAGTGTAGCCTCTGATTGCAAGAAAGTTCAAAAGTTGTGACGTGCTGTCCAGGAAACAGATTCTGTCCTTGGACAGAAAAATTCGTATAAAATCACCAGATCATCTTTTTGGTCTGAATTGTTTTGACAGCGTGCTCTATACAATTGTCTTTCGGGCGTCTGTTCTGAGTTTTTTGATTTGAGTTGCAGAAGTGCCCCGAAGAAATCATTTACTACCTGCTGGTTTGTTGTTCACAGATTCTGTCCTGTTTTGACTTTCCTTCATTTTGCAAACCTTGAGCTTGTTTTTTATATGCAAAAACCTTTTGGCAATCTTGAGAAACAGTAGACCTTCAAGAATATCCTTATTTCCAGCAAAGAAAAAATTATTTTATTAAGGGTACTAACCTCGCTAATCAGATTATGATGAGTTATGTATGAAGGGAGTTTTCAAGTGTGCGAGGGAAGATGATAAAAAGATTCAGGAGTGTCAAACGCTCAAGCTTGGGGATGCCCCCATGAACCCCCAAGAAATATTCAAGAAGACTCAAGCGTCTAAGCTTGGGGATGCCCCCGTGCATCCCCTTCTCCATCAACAATTATCAGTTCGTCTTTCGTTCCACTATATTTTAATCACTTCATGCGTTATGTGCTATGCTTGGAGCGTCTTGCTCTTAGTTTCCTTTTTAGTTTTCTTTAGCTTTGCTTGCTGTTCATAACGAGTTGGAACTCAGCTTTCTTTGTGTGGGAGAGAAACATGCTCCACTTCAACCTAGAACATAACATAGAATTTTCATGTCTATCCTTGCTGTGTGTGTTCTTTGTCTTTCAATAGCTACTATCATGTTAAGCTCTTAGTTTTCATGCTTTACTTTTTAAAAGAGCTTTTGTTTAGTTGGTCGCTGGAACTCTCTTTAGTTATCATGCTTATCTTGTTAAGAGAGTTGGCTTTTGTTGCACTGGTTGATATGTCTATGATAAAAACGCTACGTGCATAATGGTGCTTAGTAGTTCATGTTTTCTTATGGTTAGTCTCAAATAGCTGGGGGTTCTCAATGTGTTATTGGAGTACCAACATGATTTGTTTGCCTATGATGTGGTATGGTTTAGTGGTATCTTCCCTCAAGAATTTATTTTGATTGACTTGGCGTATGCTCACGCATATTTATGACTGTAAAGAAAGTCTATCAAGCCTTGATGATCTTTAATTTCTGAGTAGCGATATAACTTCCATGCCTGATTCAATGTTGCTTTGTCGCTCTGCATGATTATGACCGTCATTGCTCTCTTAGTTGGTCGCTCCCAGTCTTTTGCTAACCTTCGCCTGTACTAAGCGGACTGACTGCTTGTGCATCCAAAATCCTTTAAACCAGTTATGCCATATGTGTCCACCATACCTTCCTATACATGGTATTTACCTGCCATTCCTAACGAAGACTTTCATGTACCATCTCGAAATTATTCAAAAAAAGCATTTCTCTTTTGTGCCTCTGTTTTAGCTCATGAAGAAGTAGTAGTTAATTCATGATCTTTTTAAGTTGGACAAGCTTCACCCCGGGATTGCATGTCTAATGTGCAAACCCATAATACGACAAGGAACTGGCATAGAGTGCGCCCGACTCATTAAAAAATTATACAACAAACAAACCCTCCTTCACGCTTTGTTCATGAGAAATCAGAAAACTTTGGCAGTGATAAACAAAGGAGATTAAGAGGATGTGATCGTCCTCATTCGGAAGCCGTTCCTCGAAACTTGTCCAGCTCAAGAAGTGACTGAGTTATCTGCTAGCATTCGTTGACGAAATAAGCATATTCTAAAAAATAATTATTACCTCTGTTTTTAAAACCCAGAGCTCTGGTACATGTTTAGTTTTTGTTTCCGACCATGGGTTTTCAACCTTGCCAACAAAAGCCACGGTTCGAGAGTCTCCACCTTCTTTCTTTAAAGCACCAACTATTGAGAGCATGATTGTCATTCTGAGTGTAATGTGCATTGTCCCAAAGTACCATTGTCTTTTGCATGATTATGATATCGTTTATTCTGAAATCATTGTATCTAGTCGTCACTTAAACTTTGGAGGTACCCCTGCATTTATGTTTTGCTTCACTAAAGGGGGCAAGCGAGATATCACTTTGTCATATTTGCACACCATGCTCACTACAAATCTATTGAGTGTTTCAGTATCATATTGTAAAACTTTCAGTTCTTTGTGATTTTCTCATGAGGCAACTTAATTACTACAGATTCATTGTCTCAGTAAGCACTTGTCATGTGACTGTGAAAAGTTCTTATATGGTTAATAGCATGTCACCACAGAAATTATGCTTGTTATCATTTACCTACTCGAGGACGAGCAGGAATTAAGATTGGGGATGTTGATATGTCCAAAACGTATCTATAATTTCTGCTTGCTCCATGACCTTTTTGTGTGATATTGTATAATATTTATGCACTTCCATACACTTTTTGATCATATTTGGACTAACCTACTAATGGTTGCAAAAGTGCACAATGTTCTTGTTTTACACTTTATTGTGTAGGAATTATTTGGAAATTGACAAAAACGCAAAAGGAGTCGTATTGGAGTAGGACTCTGACTTTCCTGAAATCTGTCTAAAAACGTATTTTAAAGATGGTCACGTTCCGGCCCGAAGACGACATCAAACGGAAAAAGTCTAGTTGTGAAAGTTGTGGGGAATTTCAAGGCGATGCTTATGGATATAAAATTCGTCCAAATCGGAGTCCGGATGGCCAAGTAAAGCCCGTTTTACTGAGGCCCAAAATCTGATGACGGGAATCCGAGAGTCTATATAAAGATAGGAAACCTAGGTCACCAAGGGCCACAAATTTTCCTCCTCCCGAGCCGCCGTCTTGGAGGGGAGGACCAGCACCATTGCAGCACCATCCACAAGGAAGAAGGGGGGCCAAGGAGCCGCTGCCCCCTAGGGCCGCCGCCGCCCCGAGGGCCGCCGCCGGCCATCTCCTCCTCGCGGGGCTGCACCTCTCCATCAACACCATCATCAACCTCCTCCTCACCATGTCCATGCGTGAGTAGTTTTCTCCGGGGCCGAGGGCTCGTACGTGTAGCTATGTGGTTATCTCTCTCTCCCATGATGTGATCTTCATTGTGATCATAGGCTATGTTAATCTAGGGTGATCCCATGATGTTTCCCCTACCTCTATGTATTGGATTGATGTACTCACTTGTCTTTATCTAGTATAATCCCCGAGACCAAGGTGACAGCGGTCTATTGGACATGGATTAGAAAAATATTTTCATGAGTGATTTCCTCTCTTGTGTGTTGATTGAAGATTGAGAGTCTCTTGATGCTTGTCTTTGACTATCCTTTAGATATGTTGTGGTGATTGTGGGACTCTCTTTGGATGGCCGCGGTGCCATTGGGAAATCCTTAGATTGAGAACTACGAACTTTGAGGTGTGCTTTTGTAGCCCTACATAATTCTCGTCCTCTCTTGACCACGAAGGAATGACCTCCGGGTGCGTCTCCAATGCATGTTTTATGGGAAATATCATGTGATTCGATTATGTTAATGTTGTTGGGAGTTGCCACTAGTGAAAGTATGATCCCTAGGCCTTGTTTCTACCATTGCAATACCATTTGTGCTCACGTTTACCACTTGTTTGCTTGCTGCACTTTTTATTACAGATTTATATTACTTTGTTTTGCCATCCATATCACTTGCCATTTAACATCTCTTCGCCGAACTAGTGCACCTATACATCTAACAAGTGTATTAGGTGTGTTGGGGACACAAGAGACTTCTTGTATTTTAGTTGCAGGGTTGCTTCAGAGAGACCACCTTCAACCTCTACTTCCCTGAATTCGATAAACCTTAGGTCATCCACTTGAGGGAAATTGCTGCTGT
Organism: Secale cereale; assembly: GCA_902687465.1. NCBI lineage: Eukaryota > Viridiplantae > Streptophyta > Magnoliopsida > Poales > Poaceae > Secale > Secale cereale. The sequence continues at coordinate 243,399,710 of LR738711.1, forward strand.
CCTACAAACCTCTGCGCTTGGAGGCCCAACATAGTCTACAAGAGTAGAAGCGTGTGTAGACATCAGTTGCAGCAGCGGCTAAGCATAATATGGTGGCTAACTTACGAGTACAAGAGTAAGATGAGCATCTACGCAAACGGTCGCAACTAGAAGTGATCGCTAAAGATCCTGAACTACATACGAGTCAAACATAACCCCACCGTGTTCTCTTCTCAAAGTGAAAAGAGACAGTCACGGTTACTCACACAGTTGTGTGTTTTACTTCGGATCCTTTGTCAAGTTTTCTACAACCGGACATTAACAAATTCCAATCTGCCACATAACCGCGGGCACGGCTTTCGAAAGATCATAACCCTGCAGGGGTGTCCCAACTTAGCCCATCACAAGCTCTCACGATTAGCTGAAGTGATAAATATAATATCATCACCCCTTATCTTAGGGAAATCCGATCAGGCTCGGCATCCCGGTGCACAAGACATTTCAACAATGGTAAAACAAGTCCAGCAAGACATCCCGGTGTGTCGACACCCTGATAGTAGACGCGCGTATCTCGTCTCAGGCCACGACCGGATGGGCGATGCTACGAGTAAAACCAATCCTCGGGTTTCCCCGTGGTGGCCCCGCAGGACCCCCGTTTGGGACCAACACCATCAGCACTGGCCCCCCTGCTATGTAGAAAGAATCCTCGGGTAGCGCTAACTCCCTATGCAATTTAATTAATTAATTAAGTTGTTATTATGAGCAAATTAAAACCAATGTTGGGCCTTGCTGGAGGAGTTTTATTCAAAGACGAACTGTCAAGGGGTCCCCATCCACCCATCGTGTAAGGAACGCAAAATCAAGGAACATAATGCCGGTTTATCGGCGCCTAAGGTGGCATGAGTGGAACAAAACACCGAGCAAAAGGCCAAGCCTTCCACCCATGCCCAGTATATAGGTGTGTTAATAATAATAATAGATATTGTGATATTCCAACAACAAGTTCCCTCCTGGAACGATCTTCATCTTCACCTGCAACTAACAACGCTATAAGAGGGGCTGAGGAAGCGGGTAACATAGCCAAACAATGGTTTTGCTAGGAAGGTGTCAAAGGTTAGAGGTTTCATGGCAACAAGGAGAGGCTGACAATAATGATGGGTAGCGCGACATCTAACGATAGCATCGAGACAATAAGCATGGCAATGATAGTAGAGGTATCCAAGGGTATGATCATCTTGCCTGGGATTCCGCGAGGGAGAAGAACAAGTCCAAGAAGTATACGGAGCAACATAGACGAGCGAATCCTCACAACTCCGGAACGAATCCGAAGCTAACAAGAGAAGCAACCGGAAAGAAGCAAACAACACGGTAAACACACAAGCATAAACATGGCATACGATGCACATCCAAGTATGATGCATATCCGGTTTAAATATGCATGGCATGGCAAATTGCACGAACAAGTACTACAAGTTAAGTGGAGCTCAATATGCAACGAGTTGCATATTGACGAAACACCACATTTTATTTATTTAGTTGACTCTCGTTTATTTACAAGACAAGGTTAAATGTTTGTTAACATGGCAAGAGGTGAAGCAAAAACAAACTACCTATTTAGTCATTTTAAATGAGGCCGGAAATAACAACAACAATTCCGGGGAAATCCCCATATGCACGTTTATCAAATTGAAGCAAACAACAATTCACACATTTTAATGTTGTTAACATGATGCGGATGACATGATCAAGTTTATGCAAATTTTAGTTAAACGTTAACATGAAGATGAAAAGGAGTATTAGTCACCGTGGTGGAAAGAAAGGGTGCCACGGCAACGATCCGAACGTGATGCAGCGGCAACATCTCGGTTCCGGTAACTCGTTGAGAGACCGGTGCAAAAGAAAAGGTGGCGTGAGCGAGTCGAACAAGATGAAAGGTGGGGCGATCCCGTCACCGGGTTCCCACGGGTCGGCGACGAGGCAACCGAGGAGCATGACAAAAGACGAAACGGGCACGGTGCACACAAGGGAAACATCTCATACAACACAAGCATTCGACGGGTCATCGTCTCGGGGTTATACCTTTGGAACATTCGTTCTCGAAGCGGTTCGAGTCGTCGAGGGACGTAGTGGAAGTAGACGTTCTCGAGGCGGTCGTTGTCGAAGTTGTCGTTCACGTTGCCAAAAGGAAGTAGTCGTACACGTTCGTCAAGGAAGTAGTGGTACACGGCGACGGTAGTGGTACATGCACGTAGTGGGAAGTAGTTGTTCTCGTTTTGTAGCCGTATACATCTCATCACGGAAGTAGAGGTACACATCATCGGAGAGGAAGTAGTCACTCGGGCGTCGAGGTACTTGGCGCATCGTTGAACTTGGCGTAGTCGAACTTGACGGGTTGTCGATGTCGCGGTACTCGTTCATGTAGTAGTCGGACTTGATGGAACCGAGGGCTCCGAGCGCCGTGGTACTCGGGGTCTTCAAAAACAGCGGCCGTCGAGGTACTTGAGGTCTTGGCGATGACAAAAGGCGAAAAGGTCGTGGGAATGCTCCGATCGGTGGTGGTCTTGGTCTGGTGGTGAGCAATGACACTGGAAGTGCACATGATCCCGAGGTCATCGGGGCCAAACAGAGGGCCTTGGCGTTCTAGGTGGATGAAGACCATGGTGTGAGGTGGTGGCTTGGGGTCGAACGCCCGAGGCGAGGTGGCGCGCCGGCGACGCTCGCGTGGGGAAGATGGAAGCAGCAACCAAGGCAGCTTGCTCGAGACGCTGGAGTTGAAGAGGTGGCACAGGAAGGCGAGGCTGGCACAGGAGCTTGAGGGCGCGGGTGCCACGACCGGAGCAAGATAGGAAGGGTGGCGCGGGGCGATGTCTTGGGGCTCTGGGCAGAGGCGCGACCAGCTCCGGCGAGGTGGTCGAGGTAGCAAGCGGTGGCGCTGTCAGCAGCTAGGGGAGGCCGGCGGACGATGCGGACAAGGGCGCCAAGGGGGTCGGGCGTGGTGCTGGCGCCCGAGCGGCAGAGCAGCGACGGCCGCACGCAAGGCCGGCCCGCGGCGAACCATGGCGAGGCGCGGCGGGGGTGCGTTGGATAAGAGGGACACGAGAAGGAGGAGGAGGAGGTTCGAGGCAGGGGTGACGAAAGTGGCGGCGGACAGAGGGAACGAACGAGAGGAGGGGGGTCGCTCACTTGGGCTAGGGTTAGGAGGGGGCGTTGGGCCTAGCAGGCCAGCGGCTGGGCCTGGCTGCTGTGGTGTTGGGGGCTTCAACTGGCCGGCGCGGCCCAGGTAAGCTCTGGCCACCCCTTATCACTCCAGAAACAAGAAAAAAAAAGGATGAAATGAAAAGAAGAGAGAATAAAAGTTAGAGAAGCAATTTGGGAACGGGGTTAATTTTCCTGGGCTCACCAAAGTGGGCTTGATCCAAAAAAAATAGTAAAGAGACGTGTTGAAGGGGCTTGCCAACAACTCGTTTGAATTGCATTCGAAAGAGTTTAAAATAGGAAGTAAGTGTTTGGCAGGTCCCAAAAATGTTGAGATATTAGGAGGATCCTCGATAAATGGAGAAAGAACTATAGATAAGGTTTGGGAGTAGAAACTTGGAGTGAAAATAGGCATGGGGAATATTTGCAAGTGTGTTGGGTTAATTCCAAACAAATGGAATATTTATAATATAGCTCCCTAAATATTGGGAGGATATGTTTTAAAGAGAAATCACACTTCCGTCGATTTAAATGGATCGAAGATCCACACGATTTATTTAGTTGAGATGCAAAATATTAATGACATGAAGGCATGATGATATGATGCAATGCAAAAAATAAATAACACAAGCACAAAAGAAACACACGGGAGAACCCGGAACATCTGGAATTTCTGGAATCTTCTGGGACGTCGGTCTTCGGGCGTCACACCGTCGGTACTTGAAGGGTATAGTTATGCGAATTGGATCTCTGATGCTGATGAGATGAAGGCCACAACTGGGTATATGTTTAGTCTTGGAGGTGGCGCTATTTCCTGGAAGTCTTGCAAGCAAACGATCTTAACGAGATCGACAATGGAAGCAGAATTAACAGCATTAGACACATCTGGTGTCGAAGCGGGATGGCTTCGAGATCTTTTGATGGACTTGCCATTGGTTGATAAACCGGTTCCGGCTATCCTTATGAACTGTGACAATCAGACCGTCATCACCAAGGTGAAGAGTTCAAAGGACAACATGAAGTCCAACAAACACATAAGAATGAGATTAAAAGCTGTCAGAAAATTGAGAAACTCCGGAGTGATAGCGTTGGAATATGTCCATACGGCTAAGAATCTGGCAGATCCCTTTACAAAAGGGCTATCACGTGTTGTGATAGATAATGCATCGACGGAGATGGGTATGAGACCCACATGAGTTGCCATGGTGGTAACCCAACATATGTGATCGGAGATCCCGTGAAGTAGGACCTGGGAAAACAGGCCAGTGGTGAACTGAGGAGAGTAACTATACTAACCCACTCCGTTGGAGATGCAATACTCTCAATACTGTATGGGAGGATGACTATTGTCTTAATATGTTCCAAAGCTTGTGCAAGCAAGATGCTATCCTACAGAGCGATCTTTGGAGGGACATACCTATATGAGCCCGACTGCTGGTCACAGTCTATGAGATTGGGGTGATCTCTAGTAAGCTCATGAACAGGCCAGGAGTGTGACTTATATGCTCCACCCGAGGGGTCAGTCTTCGACAGCCTAGTATCAGTAAGACATGTGGTGAAGCTTATTTACGCCAAACTGACAATTCAAGGCATAGTCCATTGTTCAGTTGTGAAGGAGTGTGGCTACTTGCTCTAGGTGAAGCTCAACCTTAACAGGTCTTCACTGAAACACTGGTATATCGAAACAGTAATTGGAACAGAGGACACAATGGGCCCTCGAGATCTGGTGGGGGTTGTTGAAATAGCAGATGGGCCTAGAGCCCATATGACAATTTCAGATTTAATCTCTAAGGGCCCATGTAGGTGACATGACAAGGTGGTGGGAAGTTTAGTCCCACCCCGGAAGTGGAAGGAGAGTTGGAGTGGTTTATAAGGGATTCTCTCCCTCGTGCTATTGGAGCTTGAGAAGAGATGAGGTCCTCGCGCACTCCTCCTCCTCCGCTCTTCTCGCCACGCCACACCTCGTCATGACGCGCCGCGGGTTGCGGGATTGATCCGAGCCGAGCTCACTCCTATGCGCTTTTTTTTGTCGGTCAGGAACGGAGAGTCTTTGACAGGTAGGGCCACGATCTGAGACGTCGGATCGTGGGCTACCGACTTGGATGTGGGTTCAGCCCACGTTTCTCCACGCGCGGCCGCACATATATATGTGGGGCACTGCCAACCCTAGCCGCCGCATCAACAGAACGCATCTTCCTCCACGCCCTCCATCATCCCTTTGCCGCTGCTGCCGCCGGTGACTCCATCCCGTCCGCCGCGTACACGGTCGACGGGAGAGCAGGTCTCCGAAACCCCGCCTCTCTGGATCCTATATGGGAGAGGGGCGAATAGGTTTTTGGGTAGCGACTACGCGACTGCTCGCCGTTCATCTACTTCATCAACGTCCGCGTCGCCCTCGTCATCACCATGGCCACCGACGCCGAACGTGCCACCGCCAAGAAGATCGAAGCCGACAAGAAGGCAACCGAGGACACTGCTGCCGCCACCGCCGCCATGGCCTCTGCATGGCCTACTGGAGGGTATAACTCGTTTATCCCGCTCCTATTGTTTTCTATTTTAGGCATGCTAGCGTTATACGTAGATCTTTCTACAATTAGTGTAGTATGTGCTTGCATGATTGAATATTAGTATGTGATTATTTGTGTCAATGCCATGCTAGTGGTTAATTCTTGGATTAAATTAATCGAAAAATTGCCTATTTACTCAGCACATATTTGTACGTTGGTTACGACTTATGGCAAAAGAAAATAAATGCTATGATTGATGGTTGAGAAGATCCCCGACATAAACACAACACTGGACCAAATGGTTGTAATAGCATATCATTGAATTGTATAATGATGCATCATCTATGTTATTCAAGAGTAAAAGTTAAGCTCAAACAGGTCAAAACAACTAACAAAACGTATTCGGACATTCGATCTCATCATTAAGCTAAGATAGCATAATACACAAGAAGACGAGGGATCTCGTCGGACGGGAGCTCAATGGTACGACTTCTGGAAGCGGGTGCGGGTGCCACGGTTGCCGTTCTTGGGCTCATAGCGGTGTGGGTCAGCAACGAGGAGGGTGCGGTCGTAGCAGCCAAGGATCTCCTTCACCTCCTTCTTGGGTTTCGTCTACGTACTTCTGGTTGTAGGTGACAAGCGCCTTGGTGATGGCCTGTCAAACTTAGTATACCTGGCTCACGGACCCTAATGTTGATGCCCTTGAAGCGGGACCTCCCGGCAAACAGGATCAGCTCCAGGGCCTTGAAACGGAGCATCTCGGGGCGATGAGGCTGATTGGCGTGCCGCTGACCTTGATCAGACCGTGGCTGGGCTTGAAGTGGGCCATGGCTATGGCGATCTTTTTCCTGCCAAAGCACTGAACATTGGACATTGTCGGGCGTGCGAGGACGGAGGCTGCCATCGTTGCTGGGGTTTTGGTGACGGCGGCGAGAGAGATCGAGATTTTATATATAACATGGAGGCTTTTGTTTAGGAATTGGCAGATCATCTGCCTATATATTGAGCAGGAATAAAACAAATACAAAGATCCTTACAGGAGGAAGATAAATAAAGAGCTAGCCTAGCCTAATCAGGTTCAGGTTCACGAGAATTCTGTGTGTCACTAGTCCAATGAAAGGAGAGCATTGGCTGGAGGATGTCTTGCTTGATCAGGTTAAGCAGCACGTCTTCATGCTGCACATGCTTGTCGAACACCCGTCGATTCCGCTCTTTCCACATGTTCCATCCTATGTAGATGGCAGTGTTGATCGCCGTGGACCCAAGTGGGCAAATGTGATTATTCCACCGGTTCATGATCGAGCTTGCTTGCTACCCCGCTCTCGTAAGTGCAGGAATGTCTTGCCAATCTCCCACCAGCAACCAAGTTGATCGTGCAAACGGGCACTTGATGATGAGATGTACTAGCGCCGATTCCTCAGACTTGTTGAAACGTGATATCTTTGTAATTATTTTCGACTGATTCTCCTATTATCTCTAGCCTTGTATAGGTTTACTTCTAGAGATATTTAAAGGTTAGTTGGCTTGTCACGCAAGACATCACCTATATATATTGTAACCGACTCCGATGAAATACAATTGAGTTGCATCCTATAGTCTTCTACATGGTATCAGTTTTCTACCGATCTCCATCGCTTCCGCTCTAGGCCACTGCCGCGTCTCACGCCGCTGCCACCCCTCCCTCCCTGCCGCCGCCACCGCTTGTTCCACACGCCGCAGCCGCCGCACCAAACCCTAAACTCTATCACGCCGTCGCCGATGCTACTCCTGTAGAGTCGCCGCCGTCCCCAACCTACAACTCTATGACGCCGCCGTTGTACATCTCCCCCCACAGCCGTCGTAGCACCCCTACCCAAACCCTACACCGCCGCCGCTGCTCCCTATTCAGCCGTCGCTGCCCTCCTCCGAATCACCACCATTTCCCGCTCCAAGGCCGAACCCTCTGACGCCGGTTCTTTCGTCGGTGCCATATTCACCTCCGATCGCCTCAATGAGCTCCACATCAAAGACCACGTTCCCGTCGTCCTCGACCTTGCCTCACCATCCTACAACACATGGCGCACCTACTTCGCACTCCTCTTCCGCCCCTATCGCCTCATCGAGCATGTTGATGGTAGCGTCGACATTCGCGACATGAAGGACGACGACGAGTGGCTTGCCGTGGACGCCTGCATTGTCAAGTGGCTTTTTCTCACCATCTCTACAGGTCTTTTCAACATGGTGAACTCCCGCGACCCGTCGGCGTACGCCATGTGGATACGGCTGTGCGATCTCTTCCTCGACAATCAACTCCAGCGTTGTGTCTTCCTCCAAGGGGAATTCTTCACCATGCAGCAAAACGATCTTTCAATCGACGAGTACTGCACGTGCATGAAGGTTCTTGCCGACGAGCTACGCGACGTTGGCATGACCATCGACGACTCGGACCTCCTCACCAACCTCCTTCGCGGCCTCCACCCCGACCTCGGCCAATCCGCCGCCAACCTCTCCCTCTTCACGCCGACGTACGCCAAGGCGGTCACGTATCTTCGCATGGAGGAGAAGCTTCTTCGTCACGCGGCTCGGCAAACGCCTCTCGTTGCGGTCCATGCCGGCACCATCAAGGGCACCGCTACCCTCCCACAGCCTCTTCGTGCACCGGCTCCCCAGCCGCCCGCCGCCCCTGACCAGGGCCGCCAGAAGAGGCGGGGAGGTCGCGACGGCCGCGGCCGCAACGGCGGCTCCCAGCACCGCCAAGTGGCGCCACCCGCCCCTGCTCAGGCTACAACACCCCCGCCCTGGCTCACGGGGTTGATACATCTCCAACGTATCTATAATTTTTTATTGTTCCATGCTATTATATATGTTGTTTTGGATGTTTAATGGGCTTTATTATACGCTTTTATATTATTTTTGGGACTAACCTATTAACCCAAAGGCCCAGTCCAGATTGTTGTTTTTTGCCTAATTCAGGGTTTTGCAGAAAAGGAATATCAAACGGAGTCCAAACGGAATGAAACCTTCGGGAGAGATATTTTTGGAACGATATCTTCATGAGAGACTTGAGAACCAAGGCAGAGGGGAAACGTGGCGTCCACGAGGGTGGAGGGCGCGCCCCCTCCCCCTGGGCGCGCCCCCTACCTCGTGGGCCCCACGTTGCTCCCCCGATGCCCTTCTTCCTCCTATATATACCCATGTACCCTGAAAACATCGAGGCAATAGAGAAAACCCTAATTCCATCGCCGCAACCTTCTGTTCCCGTGAGATCCCATCTTGGGGCCTATTCCGGAGCTCCGCCGGAGGGGGGATCTTCCACGGAGTGCTTCTACATCAACACCATCGACTCACCATGAGTTGTGAGTAGTTTATCACAGACCTTCGGGTCCATAGTTAGTACCTAGATGGCTTCTTCTCTCTTTTTGGATCTCAATACCAAGTTCTCCTCGGTCTTCCAGGAGATCTATCCGATGTAATCTTTTTGCGGTGTGTTTGTCGAGATCCGATGAATTGTGGGTTTATGATCAAGATTATCTATGAGAAATATTTGGTTCTTTTCTGAATTCTTTTATGTATGGTTATAATATCCTTGCAAGTCTCTTCGAATTATAGGTTTGGTTTGGCCTACTAGATCTATAGTTCTTGCAATGGGAGAAGTGCTTGGCTTTGGGTTCAATCATGCAGTGTCCTTTCCCAGTGACAGCAGGGGCAACAAGGCACGTATTGTATTGTTGCCATCGAGGATAAAAAGATGGGGTTTATATCATATTGCTTGAGTTTATCCCTCTACATCATGTCATCTTGATTAAGGCATTACTCTATTCTTATGAACTTAATACTCTAGATACATGCTGGATAACGATCGATGTGTGGAGTAATAGTAGTAGATGCAGAATCATTTCGGTCCACTTGTCACGGACGTGATGCCTATATATAATGATCATGCCTAGATATTCTCATAATTATTCGCTTTTCTATCAATTGCTCGACAGTAATTTGTTCACCCACCGTAGAAATCTGCTATCATGAGAGAAGCCACTAGTGAAACCTATGGCCCCCGGGTCCATTCTCAACATATCAATCTATAATCTACTTTAATTTGTGGTTTTTACTTTATGTTCTTATATCCAAAAATACCAAAAATATCAAACTATCCTATCTATCAGATCTCACTTTCGTAAGTGACCGTAAAGGGATTGACAACACCTTATCACGTTGGCTGCGAAGTTCTTATTTGTTTGTGCTGGTGCGAGGGGCTCGCGCGTGGTCTCCTACTGGATTGATACCTTGGTTCTCAAAAACTGAGGGAAATACTTACGCTACTATGATGCAACACCCTTTCCTCTTCGAGGGAATACAACGCAAGCTCGAGAAGTAGCAGGGGTACAGCCCCTGGACGGGGGTGGTGCACGCCTACTCCATGCCTCTTCCGCGGGCGCCTACTCTGGGCCTACTTGGCCCTCGCCCGGCTCATCATCAGGCCCTCCTGGCCGTGCCGGGTGGCTCTGGACCCGGTGGTGCCTCGACGTACAGCTGGACCGCGCCCCATGGTGCCGCCATGCCGCCACCCTATGGCGCCGCATCCACTAGCTATACCTACGACCCGACGCTTTAGCCGCCCTCCACGCCGCCCCTACCCCAAGCAACTACTCCGGCAGCGGGGACTGGTACATGGACACAAGTGTTGCCGCTCATATGGCATCGCATTCGGGTGTCCTCTCTCGTGCCTCTCCATACCCCTTTCTCTCTCGCATCATTGTCGGTGATGGCTCTACACTTCCCATCACCCACCACGGCGCGTCCTCCCTCCCTCTATCATCGTCATCCTTACCTCTTAACAATGTTCTTGTTTCTCCGTCCTTCATCAAAAATTTATGTTCTATTCGTACTCTTACTCGTGAACATCCTATTACTATTGAGTTTGATAAACATGTTTTTCTGTCAAGTATGCCCACTTTCAGAAGGTACTGCACCGATGTGATTCCCCCGGCGATCTTTACCCATGTGGCCCAACGACAAGTGGTAGTCCTGTCGCTCTCCATGCCGACGTCTCTCTCTGGCATGCTCGTCTTGGCCATCCTGGCGCCGACGCTCTTCATAAAGTTTTGCGGACTTTTCCAATTTCATGTAATAAATCGGAGGCACACACTTGTCATGCCTGTCGCGTAGGAAAACACGTTCGTTTGTCGTTTTCTTCTTCATCATCAATTGCCACATTCCCTTTTGATGCTATTCACTGTGATGTTTGGACATCTCCCGTGCCTAGAAATTCAGGTTTATCATATTACCTTGTGATTTTGTATGGATTTTCGCATTTCACTTGGACCTTTCCGTTGCGCTGCAAATCCGACGTCGCTTCATCACTTCATGCTTTCTACGCTTATGTTGCCACCCATTTTCACCACACCATTGCCCATCTTCAAATCAACAACGGGAAGGAATTTGATAACCTTGCTATTCGCACTCTCTTATCCACTCATGGCACTATTTTTTGTCTCACATATCCATATACATCTCAACAAAATAGTCGTGCCGAACGTGTTCTTCGCACTCTTAATGAGAGTGTTCGCGCATTGCCCTTCCACACGCATATGCCTGCCCGGTTTTGGTCCCATGCTCTCGCCACAACTACCCTTCTTCTTAGCATATGGCCTTGTAAACCCCGGTGGAACTACACCCCTCATCATCTCTTATTCGGGTCACCTCCGTCATATGATGATCGCCATGTCTTCGGTTGCCTTTTTTATCCTAATATCACAGCCACGACACCGCATAAGCTCGCGCCTTGCTCTCTCACTTGTGTCTTTCTTGGCTACCAACCCAACACAAAAGGCTTCCGCTGCTACGACCCGGAGTCCCATCGTGTGATCGTATATTGGCACATTTATTTTGATGAGGTTGTTTTTCCCTTTCATCAGGCATCACCGTGTCCCTCGCCATCTCCGGACGCCTCTCCTCGACGGACTCGTGGAGCCCTTGTGCTCCCTCCACCCCGTCACTTAGGCGCGGTTGCGGTCTCGTCCGTAGCCTCGCCGCCCTCGGCATTTCCTTCGCCGACTCAGGAGTAGTCAGCCTCCCAGACATCTCTAGGCCCCCACATCTCGGCTCTAGTGGAGCCGGCCGCGCCCCTAGCTGGGCCCTTGGGACCCTCGTCAGCTCAGGAGGAGCCTGCCGTGCCCCTGATACGTCTCCAACGTATCTATAATTTTTTATTGTTCCATGCTATTATTTATGAAGTCTTGGATGTTTAATGGGATTTATTATTCACTTTTATATCATTTTTGGGACTAACCTACTAATCCAAAGGCCCAGTCCAGATTGCTGTTTTTTGCCTGTTTCAGGGTTTTGCGGAAAAAGAATATCAAACGGAGTCCAAACGGAATGAAACCTTCGCGGGAGATGTTTTTAGAGAAAATCACGCACAGCAAGCTTGAGAACCACGTTAGGAGATCGAGGGGCTGCCCACGAGGGTGGGGGCGCGCCCCCCTTCCCACGCCGCGCCCCCTGCCTCGTGGCCCCCTCGTGCGTCCCCGGGTGCCCTCCTTCCTCCTATATAAGTCTATGTACCCCAGAAACTCTGTAAATAGGGAGAAAACCCTAATTCCACCGCCGTACCTTCTGTTCCCGTGGAGATCCCATCTTGGAGCCTGTTCCGAAGCTCCATCGGAGGGGGATCTATCACGGAGGCCTTCATCATCATCATCATCGCCCTCACCATGAGTTGTGAGTAGTTTACCATAGACCTTCGGGTCCATAGCAAGTATCTAGATGGCTTCTTCTCTCTCTCTGAATCTCAATACAAAGTTCTCCTCGGTCTTCGAGGAGATCTATTCGATGTAATCTCTTTTTGCGGTGTGTTTGTCGAGATCCGGTGAATTGTGAGTTTATGATCAAGGTTATCTATGAAAGATATTTGGTTCTTCTCTGAACTTTTTATGTGTCCTCATAATATCCTTGCAAGTCTCTTCGAATTATTGGTTTGGTTTGGCCTACTAGATCTATAGTTCTTGCAATGGGAGAAGTGCTTGGCTTTGGGTTCAATCTTGCGGTGTCCTTTCCAAGTGACAGTACGGGCAGCAAGGCACGTATTGTATTGTTGCCATCGAGTATAAAAATATGGGGTTTACATCATATTGCTTGAGTTTATCCCTCTACATCATGTCATCTTGCTTAAGGCGTTACTCTGTTCTTATGAAATCAATACACTAGATGCATGCTGGATAGCGGTCGATGTGTGGAGTAATAGTAGTAGATGCAGGTAGGAGTCTGTCTACTTGTCTCGGACGTGATGCATATATACAATGATCATGCCTAGATAGTCTCATAATTATTCGCTTTTCTATCAATTGCTCGACAGTAATTTGTTTACCCGCCGTAGAATATCACTATCATGAGAGAAGCCACTAGAGAAAACTATGTCCCCCGGGTCTATTCTCAACATATCAATCTACATCTACTTTACTTTTACCGCTTTTATTTGTTGTTCTTATAAACTAAAAATACCAAAAATATAAACTATCATCTCTATCAGATCTCACTTTCGTAAGTGGTCGTAAAGGGATTGACAACCCCTTATCGCGTTGGCTGCGAAGTTCTTATTTGTTTGTGCAGGTGCGAGGGACTCGCGCGTGGTCTCCTACTGGATTGATACCTCGGTTCTCAAAAACTGAGGGAAATATTTATGCTATTGTGCTGCATCTCCCTTTCCTCTTCGAGGGAACACAACGCAAGCTCAAGAGGTAGCAGCCCCCAGCAGGGCCCTCGGGACCCTCATCAGCTCAGGAAAGGCCGGGAAGGCGCCCCCATCGCCGTCCATGCCCGGGCCCTCAGGATCCTCGTCAGCTCAGGAGGAGCCGGCCCTCTCGGCCCCGTCGGCGCCCTTGTCGCCGTCCACAGCCGGATCTTTTGGCGCCTCGATGGCGCCCTCGACACCAACGCCCGTGGCCTCGCCTGCATCTTCATCATCGTCTGAGCCGGCTGCTGTGGCGCCTCGCCGCCGCGGCCCACGTCGGCCTCCCCAGCCGCCTCAGCACACCATGGTGACGCGCGCCAAGGCCGGGGTGCGCAAGCCAAACCCGCGCTACCACAACCTCAGTGTCACGGCCATCTCTCTAGTTCCGCGGTCGGTACATTCTGCGTTGAGCGATCCACATTGGACCGCCGCCATGCGCCCTGACTACAATGCTCTTCGCGCCAACCAGACTTGGACCCTTGTTCCTTGTCCCCCTGGAGCGAACGTCATCTCGGGAAAGTCAGTTTTTCGTCACAAACTCCTCCCGGACAGTTCTCTAGACAGGTACAAGACTCACTGGGTTGTTCGTGGCTTTGCACAACGTGCCGGTGTGAAAGGATCAAGAAGAGTGTGTCTAGAGGGGGGTGAATTGACTACTAGCAAGAATAGTGGCAGCTTTGAAAATACTTGAAGTTGGAGTGGAGTTTTAGCCCATGTTTAAACATTCACAATACCTAACAAGCATGCATGATAAGAGTAAATAGGTATTGGAAAGTGAAGCATGCAACTTTGACTACTTGACCAAAACAAAACCTAGCCTTTTCCCAATTTTTAAGTCTTAGCAGATTTTAGCACTTAGGCACAAGTCAAGCAATCAACCTACACATGCAATTCTAAGAGTATAGCAGCGGAATGTAAAACAATTGCATATGAAGGTAAAGGGAGGAGTTCGGAGAATGCAAACACAAGTGAAGACAAGGATGTTTTTGTCGTGGTTCCAATAGGTGGTGCTATCGTACATCCACGTTGATGGAGACTTCAACCCACGAAGGGTAACGGCTGCGTGAGTCCACGGAGGGCTCCACCCACGAAGGGTCCATGAAGAAGCAACCTTGTCTATCCCACCATGGCCATCGCCCACGAAGGACTTGCCTCGCTAGGGTAGATCTTCACGAAATAGGCGACCTCCTTGCCCGTACAAACTTCTTGGTTCAACTCCACAATCTTGTCGGAGGCTCCCAAGTGACACCTAACCAATCTAGGAGATACCACTCTCCAAAAGGTAATAGACAGTGTGTTGATGATGAACTCCTTGCTCTTGTGCTTCAAATGATAGTATCCCCAACACTCAAACAATTCCTCACAGATTTGGATATGGTGGAAGAATGATTTCGGTGGAAAGCAACTTGGGGAAGGCTAGAGAACAAGATTCATATGATAGGAATGGAATATCTTGATCTCAACACTTGAGTAGATGGTTCTCTCTCAGAACATGTATGATAGAAGTGTAGGTACGTTCTGATGGCTCTCTCCACGAATGAAGAGTGGGTGGAGGGGTATATATAGGCTCCACACAAAATCCAACCGTTACACACAATTTACCAAACTCGGTGGGACCGATTAAGAGAACTCGGCCAGACCAATTTAATTCATAATGTGACCATTAGGCATTTCGGTGGGACCGATATGATCAACTCGGTGGGACCGATTTCATTAGGGTTGGGGCATAACATAATCTCGGTGAGACCGATTACACAAACTCGGTGGGACCGATTTTGGTAATAAGCTTACAGAGAGTTGGTGAGGCAAACTCGGTGGGACCGATTCGCTCCGATTGGACCGAAACGTTACGAAGAGGCAACAGAGAGTTTGCAATGTTAACTTGGTGAGACCGATTTTCACATCTCGGTTAGACTGAAGTGTTTCAAATAGGAAACAGAGAGTTTACATTCCCATCTCAGTGAGACCGAGATCCCTGTCGGTGAGACCAAAATGATTAGGGTTTAGTGGCAGTGGCTATGTCAAGTGAACTCGGTGGCGCCGAATAGAACTTTTTTGTGGGGACGAGTTTGATTTTTGGTTTGGGACATATGTGGATGTGAGAAAGTGGCTGAGGGTTTTGGAGCATATCACTGAGCACTTTGAGCAAGCAAGCCATTAAGCAACACGTCATCCTCTTTTAATAGAATTGGCTTTCCTATGAACTCAATGTGATCTTGGATCACTAAAATATAAAAAATGTAGGGTCTTGAGCTTTGAGCGAATCCTTTGTCCTTATCATCTTGAAGGGGTTCCACATCCTCTATTCCATGCCACTCCATTTGTTTAACCTATCTGAATTATACTAGATGAAAACATTAGTCCAACAAGAGATATGTTGACACTAATTACCAAAATCACCCAGGGAGCACTTGTGCTTTCAATCTCCCCCTTTTTGGTAATTGATGACAATATACATCAAAGCTTTAGATAAAGATATGAAGAATAACAAGTAAAGCTTTGGAAGGACATGTAACATGCATAGGATCCCCCTACATGTATGCAATCATGTAAATATGGAATATAAGAGCATGTGAAAGCATAGACATGACAGAGCAAGCAATGAGTTACATGTATCTTGGCCATATGCATCAGAGCAAATGATATGAATATATGAAGTGTATCCTCATGTTCATGATTCCTTCTTGCAAACAATATGTACATTAGCAAGAAATCTTCATGCACATGAGTGCGATGAATATACTTACCTTGTGATCTTGAGCTGACTTATGAAGGGATGAACATGAGTAAACAAGGTTAGATAACACAGGTACATCTACTAGACAAAGCAACAAAAGAGCCACAAGAATACCAAGATTGGGATAACATGTAGAGAATGAGTACTAGGTACTCTTGAATACAGACATGTTCCCAAAGGTAAAGATATGCAATGAATTCAAAGACTTCTTTCCCTAGCAGTCTTTCTCCCCTCTGAATCTTATATTGGATAATGGAAGAAAGTAGGGAAACAGAATCAGAGCAAGAAAGATCGGATCAAAAACATAACACAGACATATCTTTCCCCTCTTAAAGACATGTGACTTCTCTCCTCTTGAACACCAAGCATCTGGGGCATGTGATTTCTCTCCCCCCTGTTTGAAGTATTCTCTCATTAAGCTTTGATGTGAACTCTCTCTCCCCCTTTGACATCAATTTGCAAGAAGGGATCTTCTGGAATGTGAGTCAAAATAGGTTTGGTCCTTGAGTCACAGAGCAGAGCAGCATATAAAATGTGATGCTGGTAGAGGACAAGATTCATTGAGTGGAGCTGTAATATATATGCAGGATGCAGATGACAAAGTGTCTCCTTAGTATTGAAATCGGTAGCACCGAGTTGTTTTCTTCGGCGGCACCGCGATGGTTCGGTTTAACCGAAAAGAGGCAAATCGGTGGGTCCGAGTTCAACACAGAGAGCACAATTTTTCATCTCAGCTCACTAGGCAAATAAGATCTCACAAAGATTTGCAATGAATTAACTGAAGGATTTGCAATGAATTGGATGCAAAAAATGCAGAACAAAGCAGATAAAAGAGAATCTGGATGAAGTTTTTGTTTTGTTTTAAAAGAAGAGGAACAAAATGCAAGGAACAAATGCAAGAACTTAGAGAAACACTTAGAGAACTTCATCTAGAATTGTTCAGCGACAAAGTCACCTATGTTAGAGTATATTGACTTAGGAGTCAAGTGAAGACACTTGATCGTAGGTCATACTCATCGTTTAAGCTCAAAATGGGGTTGCCATTTTTTGTTTAAGCATTTTGATGTATTCTCATCTTGTTGAGCTTCTTTGACCCATGACTTGAGGTAAAACTTCTCTAAGATGGAATGACATACCTTGGGTGGTGGTGTTGATCTTGATAATGTAGTTGAACTTGTGTGGGTTGCTCAAGGTTGATGTAGCTCATCAAGAATTTGGAGAACCACTTGTAGTTTGAGTTCATCTTCCTACATGGGTTAGATTTGCAAGGAAGAGCACTTGTGTATCCAAAATGACAATCATGAAAACTTGGTACCAAATGAAATTTGATATATAGAATTTGTCAAAGGATATGTTGAAGGGTTTCATGCTTCCTTGTCTTCAACCACCACGGTGTCGGGACTTGGTGATGTAGAGATTGCTCAAGCTGTGAGTGAGTTGCAATCCCATAGATTTCGATTCATCCAAGTGCCTACAAGGGTTAGATAGCATGCAAGGGTATAAATATATCCAAGACATATGATCAACATCATAAGAGAAAAAGTCAAGGATTAGCTAAAGGATTATGCCTTGCATGTATCCAAGTGGAGTTCCTAGTCCAAGTTGAGGCGTCAATAATGTTCAATTCACCTCTCAACCTGCAAAGCACTTTCTCATCATGTGGTTTAGTAAATATATCAGCTAATTGCTTATCGGTGCGAACATGTTTAAGATTGATATCACCCTTAGCAACATGATCTCGAATGAAATGATGACGAACTTCAATATGCTTAGTTCGAGAATGTTGCACATGATTATGAGCAATCTTAATAGCACTTTCATTGTCACGAAGCAATGGAACATGTTTCACATATATCCCATAGTCTTTAAGAGTTTGGGTCATCCAAAGTAATTGAGCACAACATGATCTAGCGGCAATATATTCCGCTTCAGTGGTGGATAAGGATACCGAGTTTTGTTTCTTGGAGGACCAAGATACAAGAGATCTACCAAGAAATTGACAAGTACTCGAAGTGGACTTTCTATTAACCTTGTCTACGGCATAGTCCGCGTCGGAGTAGCCAACAAGATCAAAAGAAGACCTCTTAGGATACCAAATGCCAAAATTTCGCGTATGAATTAGGTATCTCACTATCCTTTTCACAGCCTTAAGATGACATTCTTTAGGGGCCGCTTGATATCGTGCATACATGCACACACTTAGCATAATATCAGGACGGGAGGCACATAGATATAACAATGAACCAATCATAGAGTGGTAAACTTTTTTGATCAATCGGTTCGCCATCCTTAGTCAAGTCAAGATGTCCACTAGTAGGCATGGGTGTAGTCATACCTTTGCATTCTTGCATGCTGAACTTCTTGAACAAGTCCTTCGTATACTTTGTTTGAGAAACAAAGGTACCCTCCTTAGTTTGCGTGATTTGCAAACCAAGAAAGAACTTAAGTTCACTCATCATAGACATCTCAAACTTTTCCGACATTAGCTTTGCAAACCTTTCACTAAAATGGGGGTTAGTAGCACCAAATATGATATCATCAACATAAATTCGGCACACAAATAATTCACCATTAACCCTTTTAGTAAAAAGAGTAGAATCTATTTTCCCAATTTCAAAGCCTTTTTCAATAACGAACTTGGTCAAGCATTTATACCACGCTCTAGGAGCTTGTTTAAGACCATAAAGTGCTTTGTGAAGTTTGTAAACATGATCGAGTTTCTTAGGATTGACAAAGCCAGGAGGTTGTTTAACATAAACTTCCTCCTCAATTTCACCGTTGAGAAAAGCAATTTTAATGTCCATTTGGTACAAGGTGATATCATGGTGATTAGCATAAGTGAGTAAGATGCGAATGGACTCAAGTCTAGCAACGGGGGCATATGTCTCACCGTAGTGCATACCTTCGACTTGAGTGTAGCCTTGGGTGACGAGACGTGCTTTGTTGCAGACGACTTGACCATCTTCGTCTTGCTTGTTGCGAAACACCCATTTGGTACCAATGATGTTGTGGTTGTTGTCGGGCTTCTCGACCAATGTCCACACTTGATTTCTCTCAAAGTTGTGTAGCTCTTCGTGCATAGCCTTCACCCAATCCGGGTCATCAAGAGCATCTTCAACCCTCATAGGTTCAAGGTTAGATATGAAATAGTAATGTTCACAAAAGTTAGCTAAACGAGTTTTAGAGCGAGTGATTCTCTCGGTTTGGATATCATTGTAGACTTGCTCTACGAGATGATCTCTAGCAATTCTTGCTCTAACTCGTGAAAGCTTTTGCTTGGGTCGGGGTGGAACATCCTCTTCATCATCATCTTCTTCTTCTTGTCCTTCTTCATTGTTGTTGGTGTTGTTGTCCCCTTGTGGAGGTGGATAAGGAGGTCGATGAGGTTCATCTTGATGCACTTCCTCGTTTTCTTCATCATGGCGTGTCCCACTTGTGGATGCCTCCAAGTCAACTTGTGGTTCACCTTGTCGTGAGGTGGAAGCTTCCACATGGATGGATGAAGTAACTCTCCTTTACCTCCGTTGGACGTATCTTGCCAATAGACAAGTCTTGAATTGCTTTCGAAGGATCTTTATCTCCTACATCAATTGGAAATTGCTCTATTTGCGAGCCGTTAGATTCATCAAACTTCACATCTACCGTTTCTTCAACCTTTCAGGTGAAATTGTTGTAGACAGGGTAAGTGTGAGAGTTTGAGCTATAACCAAGTAGAAAACCTTCATGAGATTTAGGAGCAAATTTAGAGCGACAATGCTTGTCAAGAATGTAAGACTTTGAGCCCAATACTCGAAAGTATCCAACTTGGGGTTTGTTACCGGTGAGAAGCTTGTATGCCGTCTTGACAAGAAGCTTGTGAAGATACAAGCGATTGGTTGCATGACAAGTTGTCTCAACCGCTTCCGCCCAAAAGTGTCTTGGCGTCTTGTACTCATCAAGCATCGTTCTTGCCATCTCGATAAGGGTTCGGTTCTTCCTATCAACAACTCCATTTTGTTGAGGCGTGTACGTAGCCGAGAACTCATGTGAAATCCCTTCTTCATCAAGAAAGGTATCCACATTTGCGTTCTTGAACTCCGTTCTGTTGTCGCTGCGAACCTTCTTGATCTTCACTTCAAATAGATTTTGGGCCTTCCTAGCGAAGTTTTTGAAGATCTTTTGGACCTTCGATTTATCATCAAGAAAGAACACCCACGTAAATCTTGAAAAATCATCAACAATGACTAATCCAAAAGAGTTACCACCGAGGCTTTTGTAAGAATTGGGACCAAAAAGATCCATATGAAGTAGCTCAAGTGGTCTTCTCGTAGTCATGATGTTCTTCATGGGATGACTTCCTCCAACTTGTTTTCCTGCTTGACAAGCACTGCAAAGTTTATCCTTGTCAAATATATCATCTTTAACACCAAGGATATGATCACCTTTAATTAGCTTATCAAGATTTCTCATGCCGACATGACCTAACC
This sequence comes from Secale cereale, assembly GCA_902687465.1. Classification (NCBI taxonomy): domain Eukaryota; kingdom Viridiplantae; phylum Streptophyta; class Magnoliopsida; order Poales; family Poaceae; genus Secale; species Secale cereale. The sequence continues at coordinate 243,420,302 of LR738711.1, forward strand.
TTCTATGCCACAACCAACCTTTAGAAGATTTAGCAATAAAGCAAGTGCGAGGTTGGGCTTTCTTGGTGAAGTCAACAATGTATAGGTCACCTCTACGGATGCCGGTAAAGACCATATTATGATTATCTCTACAAAAAACTTGGCAATCAACATGAGTGAATAGCACATTTAAACAGAAATCAGCTAGTCTAGACATGAAGAGAAGATTATATCCGAGAGATTCTACAAGCATGACATTCTTAATTGAGCTATCGTTGGATATGGCCACCTAACCAAGGCCAACAACTTTACCCTTATAGTTGTCACCAAAGGTAACATACTTTCGTATACCATCATTTCTATCAAGCTCATCAAACATGTCCTTATCTCCGGTCATGTGATCTGTGCAACCACTATCAAACACCCATTCCTTTCCTCCGGCTGCGTATCCCCGAAGATTTGCCATAAGACCAAAATGTCTCATTTGTTCATCAAGATCATAGTCGCTATCATCATCCTCATCATAGTATCCATGTTCCACATCGTCATGTGATTGATCAACACCTACAGAGAGTGCTTCATTAGAGGTATGACTGTAACAATGTTCATGTCTATGAATTCTAATGACTTCGGAAATGATATTGCTAATAATTCCCACATCTCCTTTGGCACGCATGAGTTCACGAAGCTCAAATAGACAATCACCAAACTTAGGATCACTAGTACTCATCCTATTCAAGGCAATAGTCTTATGGATAATCTCATCCAGATTTTCAAGGAATAATTTGGAAATCGTTCCTCAAGGAATCTCCATATTGTTATCCTAATATCACAGCCACGACACCGCATAAGTTGGCGCCTCGCTCTCTCACTTGTGTCTTTCTTGGCTACCAACCCAACACAAAAGGCTTCCGCTGCTACGACCCGGAGTCCCATCGTGTGATCGTGTCTCGACATATTTATTTTGATGAGGCTGTTTTTCCCTTTCAGCAAGCATCATCGCGTCCCTCGCCATCTCCGAACGCCTCTCCTCGACGGACTCGTGGAGCCCTTGTGCTCCCTCCACCCCGTCGCTTGGGCGCGGTTGCGGCCTCGTCCGCAGCCTCGCCAACTCAGGAGGAGTCGGCCTCCCGGGCATCGCTAGGCCCCCACATCTCGGCTCTAGAGGAGCCGGCCGCGCCTCCAACTGGGCCCTCGGAGCCCTCGTCAGCTCAGGAGCCAGCCTTCCCGGCCCCGTCGGCGCCCCCATCGTCGTCCACGCCCGGGCCCTCTGGATCCTCGTCGGTTCAGGAGGAGCCGACCCTCTCGGCCCCGTCGGCGCCCTTGTCGCCGTCCACGTCCGGATCTTCTGGCGCCTCGACGGCACCCTCGACACCAACGCCCGTGGCCTCGCCTGCGTCTTCATCATCGTCCAAGCCAACTGTTGTGGCCCATCGCCGCCACGGCCCCCGCCGCCTCACCACACCATGGTGACGCGCGCCAAGGCCGGGGCGCGCAAGCTGAACCCGCGCTACCACAACCTCAGCGTCACGACCATCTCTCCAGTTCCGCGGTCGGTGCGTTCTGCGTTGAGTGATCCACATTGGACCGCCGCCATGCGCGCTGAGTATGATGCTCTTGTCGCCAACAGAACTTGGACCCTTGTTCCTCGTCCCCCTGGAGCGAACGTCATCTCGGGCAAGTGGGTTTTTCATCACAAACTCCTCCCGGACAGTTCTCTCGACAGGTACAAGGCTCGCTGGGTTGTCCATGGCTTTGCACAACGTGCCGCTGTGAAAGGATCGAGAAGAGTTTGTCTAGAGGGGGTGAATAGACTACTGGCATGAAAAGTGGCAGCTTTTAAAATACTTGAAGTTGGAGTGGAGTTTTAGGCCATGTTTAAACATTCACAATACCTAACAAGCATGCATGACAAGAGTATATAGGTATAAGAAAGTAAAGCATGCAACTTTGACTACTTGACCAAAAAAACCTAGCCTTTTCCCAATTTTTAAGTCTTGGAAGATTTTAGCACTTAGGCACAAGTCAAGCAATCAACCTACACATGCAATTCTAAGAGTATAGCAGCGGAATGTAAAACAATTGCATATGAAGGTAAAGGGAGGAGTTTGGATAATGCAAACACAAGTGAAGACAAGGATGTTTTTGTCGTGGTTTTGATAGGTGGTGCTATCGTATATCCACGTTGATGGACACTTCAACCCACGAAAGGTAACGGCTGCGCGAGTCCACTGACTCCACCCACGAAGGGTTCATGAAGAAGCAACCTTGTCTATCCCACCATGGCCATCGCCCACGAAGGACTTGCCTCACTAGGTTAGATCTTCACGAAGTAGGCGATCTCCTTGCCCGTACAAACTCCTTGGTTCAACTCCACAATCTTGTCGGAGGCTCCCAAGTGACACCTAACAATCTAGGAGACACCACTCTCCAAAAGCTAATAGACGGTGTGTTGATGATGAACTCCTTGCTCTTGTGCTTCAAATGATAGTCTCCCCAACACTCAAACAATTCCTCACAGATTTCGATATGGTGGAAGAATGATTTGAGTGGAAAGCAACTTGGGGAAGGCTAGAGAACAAGATTCATATGGTAGGAATGGAATATCTTGATCTCAACACTTGAGTAGGTGGTTCTTTCTCATAACATGTATGATGGAAGTGTAGGTATGTTCTGATGGCTCTCTCCACGAATTAAGAGTGGGTGGAGGGGTATATATAGCCTCCACACAAAATCCAACCATTACACATAATTTACCAAACTCGGTGGGACCAATTCAGAGAACTCGGTCAGACCGATTTAGTTCATAATGTGACCGTTAGGCATTTCGGTGGGACCGATATGATCAACTCGGTGGGACCGACTTCGTTAGGGTTAGGGCATAACGTAATATCGGTGAGACCGATTACACAAACTCGATGGGATCGATTTTGGTAATAAGCTTATAGAGAGTTGGTCAGGCAAACTCGGTGGGACCGATTCCCTCGTCTTGGTTGGACCGAAACGTTACGAAGAGGCAACAGAGAGTTTGCAATGTTAACTCGGTGAGACCGATTTTCACATCTCGGTTAGACCTTAGTGTTTCAAATAGGAAACAGAGAGTTTACATTTCCATTTCGGTGCGACCGAGATCCCTGTCGGTGAGACCGAAATGATTAGGGTTTAGTGGCAGTGGCTATGTCAAGTCAACTCGATGGCACCGGATAGAACTTTTCGGTGGCCGAGTTTGACTTTTGGTTTGGGGCATATGTGGATGTGAGAAAGTGGATGTGGGTTTTGGTGCATATCACTTAAGCACTTTGAGCAAGCAAGCCATTAAGCAATACCTCATCCCCTTTTAATAGTATTGGCTTTCCTATGGACTCAATGTGATCTTGGATCACTAAAATATTAAAAATGTAGAGTCTTGATCTTTGAGCCAATCCTTTATCCTTATCATCTTGAAGGGGTTCCACATCATCTAGTCCATGCCACTCCATTTGTTGAACCTATCTGAATTATACTAGATGGAAACGTTAGTCCAACAAGAGATATGTTGACATTAATTACCAAAATCACCCAGGGAGCACTTATGCTTTCACGGTGTTGACTTCTCTCAGACTTTCTCTTCGGTTGTCAAACCCGCCACAATTCATGTGGTTCTCCAGCTGGCCGCCTCTCACCGCTGGCCCGTACATCAGCTCGACATCGAAAATGCTTTTTTGTACGGCCATCTTTAGGAGCGGGTTCTTTGTCAGCAGCTGACCGGGTTCGTTGACCCTCAGCGACCGAATGATGTCTGCCTATTGTCACGGTCGTTATACGGCCTCAAACAGGCTTCGCGCGCTTCATACCAGCGCATCGTGGCGTTCCTTGGTCTTCTCGGGTTTCGCAGCACCACCTCTAACACATCATTGTTCGTGCTGCATCGAGTTGATCATGTGGCTATGCTTCTGCTCTATGTTGATGATATTGTCATCATTGCCTCCTGAGAGGATCTTCTTCGCGACATTATTGGTCGTCTTGGCTCTGAGTTTCGGCTGAAGGATCTAGACGTGTTGCACTTCTTCCTCGGCATTAATGTGCGATGTGATGCCACTGGGTTCTTTCTTCACCAGGGCCAGTACGCTCTTGATCTTTTGGACCGTGCTGGCATGAATGACTGCAAGCCAGCCGCCACACCTCCTGAGGCCAAGCCGAAGCTCTCCTCCACCACTGGCCAGCCCGCTACTGACGCCGCCCTTTACCGCAGCATTGTTGGCGCCCTTCAGTACCTTACGCTCACCATACCAGACATTCAGTTTGCGGTGCAGCAAGTTTTCTTGCATATGCACTCGCCTCATGATGTTCACTTGTCTTTGGTCAAGCGCATTCATCGATACATTCGCGGCACGCCGACCTACGGTCTTCTCCTTCGTGCCTCCGCCTCGACTGAGCTTCTTGCTTATACTGACGCGGTTTGGGCTGGCTGGCCCGACACTCGATGTTCCACGTCTGGCTATTGTGTCTTCTTCGGTGACTCTCTTGTCTCCTGGTCCTCTAAACGGCAGCCTACTGTCTCCCGTTCGAGTGCTGAGGCCGAGTACCGAGCTGTTGCCAACGTGGTTGCGGAGACTTGTTGGCTTCGTCACCTTCTTGGTGAGCTTCGGATTTCGCCTCCGAAAGCTACTCTGGTCTTCTGTGATAACGTGTTGGCCACCTATCTCGCGGCTAATCCGGTGCAGCACAAGCGCACCAAACACATTGAGCTTGATGTTCACTTTGTGCGTGAGAAGGTTTATTTGGGTCAGCTTCGTGTTCTTCATGTACCGACTACTCAACTGTTTGTCGACATCATGACCAAGGGGTTGCAAACCACTGCATTCCAAGAGTTTCGTTCTAGTCTTTGCATCGCCGACGCCGACACTTCGACTGCCCGGGGGAAGGGGGCGTGTTGAAACGTGACATCTTTGTAATCATTTCCGACTGATTCTCCTATTATCTCTAGCCTTGTATAGGTTGACTTCTAGAGATATTGTAGGGTTATTCGGCTTGTCACGCAAGACACCACCTATATATATTGTAAGCGACTCCGATGGAATACAATTGAGTTGCATCCTATAGTCTTCTACAAGACTGATCACATAGGGCACACTTGGCGCCATGGGGAATTCCCCGCTTGGCCAGGTTGTCATTGGTGAGTATCTTGCCTTTGAGAAAGAGCCAGAAGAAGAACCTACATTTGGCCTCGACCTTGGACTTCCAGAGCTTGTTGTAGTTGGCGATGGCAAAGGAGCCAAGGAATTGGAAGCGCTAGGACGAGCTTGTGGTGTAGGCTGCAGCGGCATTGCATTTCCAGGTGATCTCATCATGTGTCGCTGGATCAAGAACAATGCTACGCAGCCTTGCCCAGAGATTGGTGAACTGCCTCATCTCATACTTAGAGGAAATACGGTGCAGACCTGAAAGCCAATGCTTCCCATTTAGTGCCTTCTCGATACTGAGGTTTTTCCTATAGAATAGACGAAGTAGGTCTAGCGCGATCTGGCCCGGGGCGTCACCGGCAAGCCAACGATCATGCCAGAAATTGACACGCATTCCTGAACCGATGGAGATGTTAGTTACCGCAGCGAATAAGGCGGGGTCATCCTTGTCACAGGGAATGGGAGAGCCAATCCAAGGCATGTCTTGGTCGCGCCATTCAAGCCATTTCCATCGCAGGCGCAAGGCCCTGCCGAAGCGCTTAAGGTCAATGACGCCGAGTCCATCCAGGCTCTTAGGGCGGACGACGGTGGACCAGTTCACCAAAGCAAGTCCTCCCTCGGCGTCGGGCTTCGATCTCTAGAGGAAGTTCCTTCGGAGTTTGTCAATTTGCTTGATGGCCCATGCCCCCAGTTTGAACATAGTAATCAGGTAGACGGGGATTGAAGAGAGTACAGAGTTGATCAATTGCAAACGAGCATCACCAGTCATTAGTTTGCCACGCCACTTTTGGAGCTTGGACGCAAGCTTCTCAAGGATGGGCTGGATGTCTGCTCGGGTCATGTTCTTGTAGTGCAGGGGAAGCCCGAGATAGGTGCAAGGGAATTAAAGAACAGGTACCAGGAGCTACTGCAAGAGTGAAACCAGGTTGATGTCGTCGCAGCAAATTGGGAAGAAACCACTCTTCTGCATATTGCAAACAAGGCCAGAGGCAGAGCCAAAACAGCCAAGAATCTCCTTGGTGAGCTTGATGTCGGTTGCCTTGGGCGAAATGAACAATGCAGCGTCGTCGACCTACAGGCTCACTCGAAGCTGGGAGGGTGGCAAGCGGAGCGGAGTGAGTAGCTGAGCAGCCTTAGCAAATGGGAAAGTTGTGGCTTCTCTCGGGTGTAGGTGTACCTACACCCGAGAGTAGAAAAGCTGGTCTCTTAGCAAATAGCCAATGAAGGGGGGCAATTGCAAGAATGAAGATCATGGGGGATAGTGGGTCACCCTGACGTAGGCCTTGGCGATGGATGGAAGGTGGACCAAGCTCGCCATTTGCCATTATTCGTGACGAGGCGGTGCTCCAAAGAAGAGAAACCATGTCACACAATTTGTGGCCGAAACCCATGCGAGAGAAGAGTTCCATCAGGAAGGACCAAGAGGTATTGTCAAAAGCACCAGCGATGTCCATCTTGAGCAACAGAGCTGGGTCCTTGTGCTGGTGCAGGCTGCGGATCGCGTTTTTGACGAAGAGAAAGTTGTCATGAACGCTTCTGGATTTGATGAAGGCACTATGGGAGGGGGAATCAGCAGCTGCAGGAATGGGGTAAGTCGGATGGAGAGCAACTTTCCGGCAATCTTTCCCACTGAGTGGATCAAAATCTTATCGGGCGAAAGTCTTTTACTTTGACGGCCTCATTGGATTTTGGCAGTAATGTTATGTAGGCAGAATTGAGCAGGTGGAAATTCTTGCCGCGTAGGGTGAAGAATTGGTGCAGAGCTGCAGAGACATCATGCTTGATCACCTCCCAGCATCTCTTGAAGAAATACGTGGTGTGGCCGCCAGGGCCCGGAGCTTTGCCCGAGGGAAGGGCAAAAATATATTTCTTGATTTCCTCCTCTGAGAATTGCTCGTCCAGAGAGGAGAGGTCCTGCCGAGGGGGATCAAGCAGGTTCTAGTTGAGGGAGCACTGCCTAGTCTTTGGAGTGCCAATGGTTGCAGAGAAGTGGCAGTGTAACTCTTCGTGCTTGTTAGCCATGGTGGTGAGTTGGTTGTCATCTGTTTGTAGTAAGGGGATGAAGTTTCTGCGACGGCGTCCGTTTGCTTTGATGTGGAATCCGCGTCATCGGCACGCAGCCAAAGTATTCTCGAGCGTTGCCTGATGCGGATGCGCTGAATAGCAGCCCCCAGTCCAAGGAGTTTCATCTTCAGGTGTTTCCGAAGCACAATTTCTACCAAAGAGAGGTCACGGTGGTCTTATGCTTGATCCAAGCCCAGGATAAGTTGATCAGCAATAGCGGACAACAAGCTCACGTTCCCGATCTCATGTTTTTCCTACTCCAGTGCCTCAGTGCTCTGGCCAACCGCGATAGCTTGTTGTGAAGGATCATCATTGCATCGGAGTGAGGGCAAGGTGCGCTCCAAGAATCTAACAGCCGCGTCGAAACCTCTGATTCACAGCCAGTTGTTTTCCAGGGCCAGCCCTGGGGTATGGCCAGAGGGGCGACGGCCCAGGGCCCAGGCCGAAAGGGGGCCCATGATGTGTATACATATACAATATAAGCAAAAAATAGGTAAGGACAAAATTATGTGGAAAAATAAATGAGATTGGCTAGGTCCATCAGGTAGCTAGGTAGCGATTACGAAGCATCGGGCACGACGGCCGCATCGAAGATCTGGCTTGTCCCTTCAATCGTCGGTTCATCTTTCGTCGTCTCATCGGCCCGTCGCTCCGCCGCTAAGCGCCTCGGCCGCTCGGAGCCGCTGTTGCGTGCGGCAGTCCGGCGGACGGTTGTTGCGATGTGCGGCCGTGCCGGCAACCCAGCCATCCGGCAATAACCTTGATACGTTATATGTATGTGAGCGTGAGGACAGTACGTATCTATGATTCCTGATCCATTCATCCATCCCTCAATTTCAGTAGTTTCTTTACTAGGTATTCAACTATCCATCCGAAGTTTCAATTTTTTTTATGTATACTCTTCTAATTCAAATTTTCACAGTATATATTCAACCATCCTAATCTTTTGTCATTCTATGCCCATATCTAGGGTTCCGATCATCCGATCTATAAATTTTTAATTCTTTGTATACTCTTTACTTTTATATAATATTAGGAAAAAAAAAGGACACTAGCGTGCACGTTGCCTAAGAAGCTTTTTTGGATGATAACTCATCTGATGTTGATCTTGATAGTGCCCTTAATGACTTTGCATCAAGAAACGTCCGAAGAAACTTTTTTTTTAAGCATTGAAGTATTATTGTTGTCGATGGAGTGAGTCAAATTTGTTTCTTTTTTTAGGTAATCATGTCATTTTAGTTTTATTTTGCTATCTTTTTAGTATTTCTATCGTAATGTAGCATTGTCCAATAATTGTAATAGTCAAATTTCAAACTAAAAATATGTTGTCGAAAGATTAATCTTATTATTATTCAGTATATATATACGGTAGCGCTAAAGTGAGCATGCTCGTAAAATCGCTAATCGTGCGCGTCGCCCGCTGTGCGTGCCGATCCCGGTAAAACTGTTGGCAAATATCGTAAGAAAATTAAAACAATTACGACCTGGCACAATACACTCCGCGCCTCGCGTCGGTGTGGCGTGCTCGTAAAATAACTAACCCCTCTAGTAATAGTTACCATTCTGCCACAGTACCACACACGAAAGCAATTTGAAAGACGTCTATGTAGCAATCATGTTACCGGTTGTCATGACGTCACTATTTGCCTTTTAATCTTTAATCGTAATCTGGTTACCAGGTTACGACACGGGTGTATAGGGAATGGTAAGCATGTTACCATCTGCCGCCAGTTCAATTGTGCATGCACAAAAAGTGCCAGCACTAATTAGACTAAAACGTATCCAAGCATGTCCTTATGGAAGCGTGCCCTTCTACAAAATTTAGTTCAATATACTCTTATTTTCCTTGAGACACAGTTTTATGTGATAAACGATGGCCTACCTTTTGTGCTACCGAAACATTTATTTGATCGATGGAAGCATAACCCTCAAATAAAATTTAGTCCAATATTTTGTAGATGTGTCTTCATACGGTGACAAAATATCTTTTGTCATACGAAAACATTTATTTTGATAGATGGAAGCATACACTTTGAATAAAATTTAGTCCAATATTTTCTAGATGCATCCTTTTGATGGAACTCTTCTAGATGCATTTTTACGATGACGACTTAGTTTTAATTGAAATATTGCCCTGGAATGATGGAAGCATACACTTTCAAATAAAATTTAGTCCAAGAATTAATTTCTATGCATTTACTAATTAAGAAAAAAAATATTTCCATACTTATTTAATTTTGCTTCTGAAAAAAAATTAAATTTGCTTCTGTTTTACAGAAATTCTTTACATCACATTTTTTTTTTTTGTTTCCATCAACAGGAGAATTAGCTTCCATTGTTAACGATGTTTGCTTAATTGACATGATATTGCTTCCACCAGAAAGAAAAATATTCTCCCCCGCATATTTTGCTTCCGTTGGCCAACGAGATTGCATCCAAGACAAGTAAGATTGTTTCCGGTTTGTATTTTGTTTCCATTGTAGAAAAATTGTGTGCTTCTTACAATTAGAAAATCATAATGATGTAACATTAGATGTTCGGATGAAAAAAAATCTGCTATGAACATGGCTTCCAAAAGAGAGAAAAAATTGCTTCCAGAGAAACTAGTGTTTGCTTCCAAAAGAGTAGCTTGCAAAAAAAAATTGATTCTTCATTTGCTTCCAGAATTTTGTTTCGGATACAACAAGAAAGAGATGAGGGTTAGGTTGTGCTGTCTAAGTATGAAGACACCACGGCCAACCTGAACGGCGAACGGCGTAATCAGAGAGGACGATAGCGGTTCGGTTGACGACGAGCTCGGTGCACCTGAATATGTTGGAGACGGCGGCCACGGTCACCTAAGGTAGGCCGGCGAGGTCGCCGGCGGATCATTACAGAGCGGGTCGGTGCAGGGGATTAGATCTTCTAGACGCGGTGGATGGCGAGCTTGGTGCGAGGTGGTTGGATTCCCAGCGAGCAGTGCATCGATTATGTGCGGCGAGGTATGAGAGGACAGCGGCGACGTAGTGGAAGGCGGCGTCAGCGGTGAGATGGGACATGGGACGGAGGCCGCAGCCGAGAGGAACGAGTAATTGGGAATAGAAGAAACAGGGAGCAATTATGACGAGGGGATCACGCGAGCGTGCATCAAAACTGGGTGGTTAATATGTGGTTTCTCGTCCGTGGGATCAAGCAAATATCGACGGCACACAACTGGTCTGATGAATGGATTTCATCGGACTACTGATAAGAAGTGTTTTCCATTGATCTATGGGTTAATCCTCGTAAGGCTGGTCACAATGGGCAGGAACATAAGGTAATAACATACACACTTATCTAGACTATGTTACTACCTCCACAGTGGGTAAGAACATGTAGGTAGTGTCATGCAACGATGCATTTATTAGCTTATAGACTCATTGTTTCTTGAAGTGTGTGATGTTCCAGTAACTTAGCTAGTTATCACAAGCACCTCACTCTTCATTAAATATGTGCCACATAAGCAACGTTGTATTGAAATATGTGATGTTACTCCTAAGTTCCACCCCATTATGACCAGCCTAAAGAAAATCTGCTTCGGTTACCCTTGATAGGTGGCTCATTACGGTTGATTCGAGTGTGGAGGCAAGCGACCCTAGGCCACTCAGTTTTTTCTCTCGATGGACCGGTTGGACTGGCCGCGGTAATTAAAGGGCGCGTCTGATGCGGTGAGTCGGAGCATACAGTAAAGATAATGCGCTCAGGCTCATTTTAGCACCCCTAAAGATAATGAGCATACAGTCGGGCAATACAGTAAAGATAATGCGGTGAGTCGGAGCATATATAGGGTGGGTCTATTCTCATAACACCCCTTAAGACCTTATTCTCATAACAACTGACTTATTCTCATAACAACCCCCTCCCTATGCACATCCCCACTCCCCATGCCCTCGCCCCACCTTCCTCCCGCGACCACCTCCTACCTCTACCACTGCGCCGGCCTGCCCAGCCCCGCCGGCATCCCCCCGCGCAGCGCCAGCCTCCTTCCTCCCGCGACCACCACTCTTCCACCTTCTCCTATGCGCCAATCCTCCGGCGCTGGCTCCCCCTTCCTCCGGCCCGCCGCCCCATTACCCTCTTGCTCCTCGCCGCCCAGCCACCCCAACCGACGCGCCATCACGCCCCTGCCTTTTCTCCCCGTGCTCCCCGCCCGCCGCCGCCGCCGCCTCAACCCACTTCCCTTGGCACCACCGACGCCAGGAGGTCCCGCCCAACGCCGCCGCCCCGCAACTTCCTTCCTCCGACGCCCCGCTCCCACCATCCCCACCACCTACTCCAACCGCCAAACAAACCACTGGATCCGGTGGGATCCGGCTACACCTCCCATCATCTCCGACGCCGCATGGATCCCGTCCGCCCGCCCTCCCCACGTCGCCGCGCCGGACGGCCGGAGTAGCACAGGAGGCGAGTCGCCCCTCCTCTCTCTCCTTTCCTTCTTCCTCCTCGCCTCTCCCTCATACATTTGTGCCGCAGGAGCTGCCGTGGCCATCCCAAGCTCGCCCATCGTTGCCGCTCTAGATCCGGCCGCCGTTAGCCAGATCTGCTCCAGCTTGCAGTTCGCCCTGGGTCACTCGATGAGGTGCAGTGTGTCGCTGCGTTGAAGTTTCAGATTTTTTTTCTTCAGATTTTGCTTGTGCAAAAAGCACTGCGGTATGCCTGATTCCTCGGTGTAGTGCAGATGGGACGTTTTGTTGCAGCGCAGACGGGGCGTAGGAGGTGGGCGGCAGGAAGGATCCTGGTGTTCCTGATGTTCTTGTGTGTTTTTGCTCTCTGTATGTTCTTGTGTGCGCACGCATTTTGGACATAGCCAGAGCTTGCTGCAGCCCACATCTCCAGCGAGGGCAGCTCAGATTCTGTTGGCGTGCAGTTTTGACAGCGGTTCATCAACTTGTCCTGTTGCGGCTTTTGGTTCTGCAGGGTCAAAAAGGGCGTATGGTTGTGCAGTTCTCTTGCGCATCCGTTGCGACTTCAGTGGTGGTGGTGCTCACCAGTGCCTCATCTCTATGTAGTTTGTTTTTCATGTATCTCTCTGTAGCGTGAGTATGCATCATACTTGTGTGCTTCATGTAGTTTGGTATGCGTAGCCGTGCGGTACAACAAACAGGGCGCACACGGGACAAGTAGTTCGGCAGCGGTAGCCGAAGAATTCAGCTTAACCCAAGGCGGTTCGCCGGATTCCTTCATGTTTGTCGCAACAGTGCAGTTGACTTGGAGCGGTGCGGTTGCTACACACGTGCAGCTCAGGCGTACTGTCCACTGTTTGACTTTTTGTTCTGTGTGGTATGAGTGAACCTCATTGAAAGGTGTCTGGTTCATTTTGTGGTGGTTTGTTAGGTAAGTGAACATGCAGTGCACTTGGGTAAAAAAGAAGTCTGCTATGAAGGAGCTCGCCGTAGAGGCTCTCGCATCGGTGGGTGGGATCAGAGGAGGAACGGCCGGCCTGGTGCCAGTGCTGGAGGAGAACGGGGTTCACCCGCGGCGACTGATCGATCCAGATCGCAGATGGGTGGTCGATTCGGGCATGGGGGTGGAATCCAGCCGCGGCGGATCCTGAGGCACCGGAGACGCAGGGCAGGGTCAGCGCCAGGGTTGAAGTAGGGGAGTGACGCGAGGGTAGGCGGTGGCGCGATGGCGCGAGGGGTGTTGTGGGGCGACGGTGGATGGTCGGAATTTCTGGTGGATGGGGGAAGGGGGTGGATCAAGATTTGAGAGAAGGATGGGCCACTGGGGGATCCGCGGCGCGCGGAGGCCGTTGGCCGGCCGGGGGCGCGGCGTGCCGCGGCAATTCGCTGGCCCGGGTGTGACGCCCGGATAGTTAAGCTACAGTAACCCTCTACTAATGACGACATGTCACCGCAAATTACTGTTGATAATCTCGTGTTAGTTTGAAACCGGTTCGAAATTCAAATTCAGAATGAAGCAAACAATAAAAGTTTTCAAACATCAAAACTAAAATGTTCTATAGGTGGCAACTAAATCATATGTAATATTGGTGGAGAAACCACACTTTTTATAAGGTATATAAATGCACTAAACAAATATAATAAGTGACAGAAACAAATATTCAAAAGCATTTTAAATAAATAAAATAGTATAGAGTATGTTATTATAACAACAAACTTTTGAGGTATTACTAACAAAAGGGATCATTTTAATATTAGTTAAAAACTAGACAAAAAAAAGAAAGTAAAATAAAAACAGAAAAGAAAATAGATAAAAGAAAACAAACAACAACAAAAAATTATAAAAATCTAACTAAGTTAAAACTCCCCCCGGGCCCAACCGGCCCAACCGACCCCGTATAACCCCCCCCCCATCTCACAGTGGGGGAAATATCCCCCTCTCCCTCGCACCGACACCCCCCCCCTTTTCGTCTGGATCGGGATCGGGGCACCCGACGCCCTGGTCGCCCGACGCCCCAGCTCGGCCCCGCCATCACCCAACCCCGACGACCGTATCGCCCGTCGACGTGCTGACCCCGTCGCCCTTCTACCTCACCTCGCCGACGCCGTCGTCAAACGCCGCCTCCTCACCACAACCGTCGTCGTCGCGTCCCCGACATCCTCCTCACCGGCCCACCTCGAGCCACGACGCCCTGTACCCCGGCAACGTTGGTGAGGCTCCGGCCTCTCCCTCCTTCTCTTCCTTGCGCTCCGGCCACACCTGCACGCCCGCGTCGACCGCGCGCCATCCAACGTGCACGGCTCCCGCACGGCCACCGACCGCCCTCCCTCACGCACGGGCCTCGCCCTGGTCCTCTTCTTCCCCGCCTCGCGTGCCTACCGCGCCCTGCCCGTGGCTCTGCCAGCGCTGGCCGCCTCCGCCGTGGCTGCCCGTCGCTGGCACC
>LR738711.1:243441978-243521152 GCA_902687465.1 Secale cereale
CCCCCCCCTTTTCGTCTGGATCGGGATCGGGGCACCCGACGCCCTGGTCGCCCGACGCCCCAGCTCGGCCCCGCCATCACCCAACCCCGACGACCGTATCGCCCGTCGACGTGCTGACCCCGTCGCCCTTCTACCTCACATCGCCGACGCCGTCGTCAAACGCCGCCTCCTCACCACGACCGTCGTCGTCGCGGCCCCGACATCCTCCTCACCGGCCCACCTCGAGCCACGACGCCCTGTACCCCGACAACGCTGGTGAGGCTCCGGCCTCTCCCTCCTTCTCTTCCTTGCGCTCCGGCCACACCTGCACGCCCGCGTCGACCGCGCGCCATCCAACGTGCACGGCTCCCGCACGGCCACCGACCGCCCTCCCTCACGCACGGGCCTCGCCCTGGTCCTCTTCTTCCCCGCCTCGCGTGCCTACCGCGCCCTGCCCGTGGCTCTGCCAGCGCTGGCCGCCTCCGCCGTGGCCGCCCGTCGCTGGCACCGCAACCGCGACGGCCGCCGCACTCCGCCCCCGACCGAATCCCGCAACCTCCGCCTGTAGCTCGCCGCCCCCCCCCTGCGCTGCCTCCGTTCGTGCCGCTGCCGCTCTGCTGCTTTCGCGCTGCTGCTGCTGCTGCCCATCGGCGCCGCCACTCCGCCGCGGCCCCCGCTCCGCTAGTCTGGCACCTCCGCCGCCGGCGACCTCGCCCCGATGGCGCCCAGGGCCCTGCTGCCTGCTCCGCCCTTTCCCCTCCTCCGCTCGGCCGCCGCTGGCCTTGGCCGCCGGCGCCGGCGTGCGCCGCGCGCGCCCAGCGCTCGCACGGGCGGCCTCGAGGAGCGCCCGCCCCGCTCACCAGTCGGGCGTCGATGCCCGTCGTCCCGCACCCGAACCCACTATGGCCTTGGGCCACTGCCAAAAGGGGCCCATTGCCCAGCACGTTGAATAAAAAAAGGAATTAAAAAGAATTAAAAAATAATAATAAATATAATTAATTAATTAACTAATTAATTAAACTTAATTAATTCTGTTAATCAACTATTAAACCTAATTAACCTATTAATCTGTTAATTAAACTAACTAACTTAGTTAACTAGATATCAGTCAATGACATGTGGGTCCCCCTTGACCCTGTTGACTGGTCAACATTGACCCAGTCAACGCTGACTGGATCTGCTGACTGGACCTTTGACTTAGTCCACCTATTAAATAATTTGGAAATTTAATTAAACTTTGAAAATTAATAGAAAATTATCCGTAACTCGGATGAAAATAATTTATGTATGAAAGTTGCTCAGAACGACGAGACGAATCCGAATACGCGGCCCGTTCGTCCGCCACACATCTCTATCATACCGAACATGCAACATTCCCCTCCGTTTCATCCGCCCGAAAATGCCTAACACCGGGAATACTTTCTCGGATGTTATTCCTCTTCGTCTGTATCACCGAGCACCGCGTTAGGTCACACGTAGCACCGCCTTTTGCCATGTTATGCTTTGTGATGCTATTGTTTGCTCTGTTATTTATTTGTTTCCCCCTTTCGTTGCTTATTTTCGGTAGACTCCGATACTGTGATAGACCCCGAGACCATTGATGCTTCGGTGTTCGACTACGGCTACGCTTCCGAAGATTCCTTTCGTCTGCAGGGCTTCCAGGCAAGCCCCCCCCCCTTTGATCACCAGATATCGCCTATTCTTCTCTCTACTGCTTGCATTAGAGTAGTGTAGCATGTTATTGCTATCGAATAATCCTATTCTATTGCATAGCCTGTCATTGTTGCTACATTTGTTGATACCCGTACCTGCTATCCTAATGCTTAGTATAGGATGCTAGTATTCCATCAGTGGCCCTTCATTCTTGTCCGTCTGCCATGCTATACCATCGGGCCGTGATCACTCGGGTGGTGATCACGGGTACATACTATATACTTACTTTACATACACATGATGATGATTCGGAGATGGGGGCTGAAGGGGCAGGTGGTTCCACCCAGGCAGTGGTGGGACTGGGTTCCCGACAGCCCCCTGATGGTTACTTTGTAGCGGAGCGACAGGGCAGGTTGCGACCACCTAGGAGACAGGTGGGCCTGGCCCTGGTCGTTGTCCGCGGTTATTTCATAATAACACGTTTAACGGGATCTTGGTATTTGATCTGAGTCTGGCCATTTGGTCTATACGCACTAACCAGCTGTGTGGAATCAGTTATGGGCACTCGACGTCGTGGTATCAGCCGAAGCCTTCTTGACGTCAGCGACTTAGCGGCGCGCGCCGGATTGGACTGGAAAGCCTACTCTGGTATTAGGAGAGGCTAGGTCTGCTTACCGGCCGCCCTCGCAACGTGCAGGTGTGCATTGGGCGATGGGCCTAGACCCCCGTGCGCTTAGGGTTTAGACCGGCGTGCTGACCTCTTTGTTGTGCTTAGGTAGGGCTGCGACGTGTTGATCTTCCGAGGCCGGGCATGACCCTGGAAAATGTGTCCGGCCAAATGGGATCAAGCGTGCTGGGTTATGTGGTGCACCCCTGCAGGGAAGTTAATCTATTCGAATAGTCGTGTCCCTCGGTAAAAGGACGACCCGGAGTTGTACTATGACCTCATGACAACTAGAACTGGATACTTAATAAAACACACCCAGACAAGTTCCAGATACAACCCGGTGATCGCTTTCTCACAGGGCGACGAGGGGAGGATCACCGGGTAGGTTTATGCTATACGTTGTTACTTGGTGATCTTACCATCTATTCTATTCTACTGCTGCAAGACGGAGGCTGCGAGAAGCAAGGATACTTGTTACTTTCCAACTACTCTCATCTACTGCTGCAAGATGGAGGTGGCCAGAAGCGTAGTCTTCGATTGGGTTAGCTATCCCCCTCTTATTCCGGCATTTTGCAGTTTAGCCCACATATATTACCCCCTTTACACAGATACCATTGCATATGTAGTATAGATCCTTGCTTGCGAGTACTTTGGATGAGTACTCACGGTTGCTTTTCTCCCCCTTTTCCCCTCTTGTTCCTTCTTCTCGGATGATGCAACCAGGTTGAAGGAGTCCAGGAGCCAGAAGATCCCGAGGATGTTTCTACGTGGAGTTCGGCTTCGAGGAGTAGTTAGGAGGTCCCAGGCAGGAGGCCTTGCCTTTTCGATCGTTGATGTTTTGTGCTAGCCTTCTTAAGGCAAACTTGTTTGACTTATGTCTGTACTCAGATATTATTACTTCCGCTGACTCTTGTGTTTTCGAGCTTTTGTATTCGAGCCCTCGAGGCCCCTGGCTTGTAATATAAAGCTTGTATTATTTTAATTTGTGTCTAGAGTTGTGTTGTGATATCTTTCAGTGAGTCCCTGATCTTGGTCGTACACATTTGCGTGCATTATTAGTGTACGGACAAATCGGGGGCGTCACACCGGGGCACGGCATGACTGGGGCAGAGGTCAGTTGTGAGGGGGTGGGGGTAGGAGCTGCTGGCGGGTTCGTGGATCTGGGCGCGGGGTGTTAACCGGGAGGAAGGTGGAGGGGATCGGGGGAGGAAGCTGGAGAAGAGAGTGGTGGGTGGGGTTGTGTGGGCGGGTGGGATTGGTTTTTGTCTATGTGCTTTCCGGAGGTGCGCTAGGTGTTAGCAGAATAAGCGCAGGTGTTATCATAATAAGGGTCTTAAGGGTGTTATCATAATAGACCCACCATATATATACATATATGAAAGTATATGATGAGAAATAAATCCGGGGCCGTGGATTTCACTAGTGGCTTCTCTCGAGAAAATAGCATACGGTGGGTAAACAAATTAATATTGGGCAATTGATAGAAAAGCAAATAATTATGACGATATCCAAGACGTTGATCATGTATATATAGGCATCACGTCCAAGATTAGTAGACCGACTCCTGCCTGCATCTACTACTATTACTCCACACATCGACCGTTATCCAACATGCATCTACTGTATTAAGTTCATGGAGAAACGGAGTAATGCCTTAAGAATGATGACATGATGTACACAAGATCTATTCATGTAGGAATATACCCCATCTTTTATCCTTAATAGCAACGATACATGTGTGTCATGTCTCCTTCTGCCACTGAGATTGAGCACCGCAAGGTCGAACCCATTACAAAGCATCTCTTCCCATAGCAAGATAAATCAATCAAGTTGGCCAAACAAAACCGGAATATCGAAGAAGAAATACGAGGTTATAATAATCATGTATGGATATGAATAGACCTGATCCTAAACTCACAATTCATCGGATCCCGACAAACACACCTAAAAAAGAATTGCATCGAATATATCTCCGAAGAAAACATTATGTTGAAGATCAAAAAGAGATAAGAAGCTATCTAGCTATTGCCTACGGACCCATAGGTACGAGGTGAACTACTCACGCATCATCGGAGGAGCACCAATGAGGATGATGAACCCCTCTGTGATCGTGTTCCTCTCTAGCGGAGTGCTGGAAAAGGGCTCTAGATTGGATCTCGTGGCTCTGGAACTTGCGGCGGCTGAAATAATTTTTCGTCGACTCCCCGTGGGTCTCTATAATATTGTGGTATTTATAGAGTCAGAGTTAGGTCATGGGTGCCCATGGGCTCCACTACCCACTAGGGCGCGTAGGGGGCCTCTAGCGCACCCTTGTGCCTAGTGGGCCCCACAGGCCTCCCCTCGTGTGCTTCCTTGACTCTCTGGATGTCTTCTCAGTAGCCAGCACTGGGCACTATGTCAATAGGTTAGTCCCAAAAATGATATAAATTTGCTACAAAATGATTATAAAGCATCCAAGAATGATAATATAACAGCATGGAACAATAAAAAATTATAGATACGTTGGAGACGTATCAAGTGCCTTGCTGAGTTTGTATACGTGATTGGAGAGCTTGGGATCCTCGAATCCCGGGGGTTGCCTGACATATACCAACTCATTCAAGGGACCATTAAGAAATGCACTTTTCACATCCATTTGTTGCAATTTAAAATCATGATGAGATGCATATGAAAGCAACATGCGAATAGATTCAAGACGAGAAACGGGGGCAAATGTTTCACCATAGTCGATACCCTCAACTTGGGAGTAGCCTTGTGCCACCAATCTTGCCTTGATTTGAACAACTACACCATTCGCATCTTGCTTATTCTTGAAGATCCATTTGGTTCCAATGACATTGTGGTCCTCTGTTGGCCTTGGCACTAAATCCCAAAATTTTATGCGCCCGAAGTTATTGAGTTCATCATGCATGGCTTCGAGCTAATATGTGTCATCGAGCGCCTCATGTACCTTTTGGGGTTCAACACACGAAACAAACGCGTGATGCTCACAAAATTTTGATAATTGTTTACGAGTTGGTACCCCTTTCCTCAAGCTTCCAAGCACATTTTCCATGACATGTTGTTGACGCTCGAGCTTGGAAGCCACCTTGGTGGCACGACGCTCCAAAAGTTCATCATTAGGCATTTGAGAGGATTCATCTTGATCATTTTGAGCACCGTCTTGAGCTTGCTCTTGATCTTGAACTTGCGCCTGATCTCGAGCTTGCTCGGAGTCATGAACTTGACCTTGGACATCATGTGGTGCATCACTATCTTCATGAGGTTGATCTTGCCCTTGATCTTGTACAGTGGGTTGAGGGCCTTCACTTTGTTCTTCAGAAGCGTGTGGCCAAGCGTCGGTGATGGCCCCACTTGAGTAGAGCATTGTCCTTCTTCGGCCACAAGTGGTCCTCAATGGGGAGTATTTGACCGATCCCCATTCTTCTTATGGCTTGAGTAGGAATTTCATTAGCTACATCACGAAGACCACTTCGCTCCACTTGGGAGCCATTATTTTCATCAAACTCCATGTTACTTGTCTCCTCAATGAGTCCATTGGTGTAACACCCCGAGTGTCAAGCTACAGTAACCTCACCCTAATGATGCCAGGTCGCCATGCTTACTGAGCTAATGATCACTTGATGAAAAATCTAAGTCAAATTCATTTTCAAATTACAAGTGAAATAAAGAATTTCTCAAACATGATCACAAAAATGTTCATCACGTTATAAATAATTCCTAGGTAATTATGTTGAGGAAAACAACATCACCCAAATTCTTAAAATGCCCCTGACATCCACAACAGTAGCAAAACATGCCCCATTTTAAATCATTCCATTTCAAAGAAAATTCAGATGAAGTTATCTTGCCTCAAAACCTTTTATGGCAGTGCTAAATATTGCAAAGTATTTATGTGGCACAATTCTATATTTTACAAAAGTCCTTTGTGGCCTAGCAATTTTACTTAACATAAAAGAAATAAAAGTTAAAGGGAAAAAACCAACAGTTTAGGCAAAAGAAAAGAAAAGGGAAAAAAAGGCTAAGCCTCGCACTGTGCACTTGAGGCCCAAGTGCACAGCACCAGGCCCAGCCCACCAGCGCCCTGTCTTCTTCCTCCTGTTCATCGCGGGGCTCGTGGACATCAGCGCACGCGTCCACGCCCTGGATCTCCACGGGGCGGCCATCCGGCGGCACCCCGCCATCCTACAAGCCATCGACGTCAACTCCCTCGACGCCCCGGAACCCTAACCTCGCTCATACCCCCCCTCGCCAGATCCACCTCACATCTCCCCTCTTCCTTCCCCTTCCGCCGACACATGTCGTCGCCGTTCTTCTCGCGCCGCCACGGCGACCGTTGACCCCGAGACTCACCGCCATGTCCGGGAGCTCGGCTATGATCCCCCGCATCGAATACGTCGAGTCGTTTGAGCTGAGCAGCCCGAGTGCCGGCGCCAGCGTTGTCTTCCTCCTCGAATCCCCACCGCCGTTCGACGACAAATTCAGCGCCAGCAAGCCTCCCCGAGCTCGCTGCCTCCCCTACCGGACCACAGTGAGCTCCCGCTCCCCCTCGTTCCTTTGGCTTCGGCCCCCCATGCCCCTAACCTCTCCCCTCGCCGTAGCAGTAGCTCGCCGCCATCGTCCACATCACCGCTGCGGCCACCGCTGCTCATGCTCACGTCCGAGCACAATGACATGCTCCTGGATCTCCCAGGAGTCCAACGCGACCGCCTAGCCCCCGCTCGTGCCCCCGGTCGCCGTCCCCGCCGAACCCGTGCTCCAGCCGCCGCCCTCGCCGCTCCCCGCCATCGCTGCAGGCGCGCTCCAGCCAAGCCACCACCGCAGTCGGATGCGCGCGAGCCCCGCGGTGCCATAGGTTTAAACCATGGCCGAAACGGGCCCCTAAGGCCGTTTTCCGGCCGGTTCCAGCCCGTCACCGCCGCTAGTTTAGTCGCCGGAGGCGCTCCAGTGCTGCCCGCCGATGTGGCCGGCCTGGGCCCCTTCATGGGTCGCTGACGAGTGGACCCCGCTGGCCCCTGTTGACTAGTTGACTGAGTCAACTGCTGTCTAGGCCGCCGTGTCTCACTGACATATGGGCCCCACCTCAATAAACGAAATAATTAAAAGGAATAATTAGTTTAGTTAATTAAAACCCTAATCTCTCACTGACTACTGGGCCCCACTCGCTAATTGGGTTAGTTAGGTTAAAATAACTCTGTTAGTTAGCACTGTCACTGACATGTGGGTCCCAGTGGACCCACCTATCTGGTTTGACTAGTCAATCGACTAGTTGACCTGCTGACATCACTCTAATGTCATTCTTGCGTCATCGTTCACTATTCTGGATAATGTTTGTTTAAAACAATTAAATAAATCTGGAAAATGCCTAAAACTTTGGAAATTCATAGAAAATAAACCGTAGCTCAGATGAAAAAGTTTTATATATGAAAGTTGCTCAGAATTGCAAGACGAATCCGAATACGCGGTCCATTCGTCTGCCACACATCTCTATCATACCAAACATGGAACAATCCCCCTCTGGTTCGCTTGTCCGAAAATGCCTAACACCGGGAATGCTTTCCCGGATGTTACCCCCCCTTCGCCAGTATCGCCTAGTACCGCGTTAGAGCACCCTAGCACTGCGTGTTGACTTGTCGTGCTTCTTTGTTGCATATGTATGCTTTGTATTTATTATTTCTCCCCCCTCTTCTCTCTGGTAGACCGCGAGACTGATGCTACCTTGGTGATCGACTAGATCGACGACGACCCCTCCTTCTCGTCTGAGCAACCAGGCAAGCCAACCCCCTTTGATCATTTCGATATCACACATTCCCCTTCTCTCTTATGCTTGCATTAGAACTGCTACTGCTTTTGTATGATCCTATTCTGATGCATAGCATGTTGTTGATACCTGCTTTCCTACCTTGCATGTTTATACTAAAGTGCTTAGTATAGGCTGGTTAGAGATCCATCAGAGACCCCCCCACTTTGTCATGTTGCCCCCGCTAGATTATCATTAGACCCGATCAACGGGATCGAAGACCATGCCCCGGCACCGCACATCACTTTCCCCTTAGTTGCTCGACACTACTGGGTTACCATCGAGTGCCGAGGGTGAGACCTCATCAGCTCTTCTGATGTTAACCTTTTAGGTTAGTTCATCGGTTATGGTCATCGTGGGTGATTTCCTCCTTCTCCACTCCTGATAACGAAACTGTCGTGCAACTCCTCAAGAGTGGACCTCGAGGGTGACTCCTCTTTCGTTCACCTTGACGATAAACATCAGGTGGAATTCCATCGGGGTTGATTCCTCAGGTTTCCCTTGGTGTTAGACACACAGTGACGATGGTTAGTATGACTTTACTGAACCTTGTTACTAAAGATGGGTTGACCCTGAGGGGTACCCGCGCAAGCTTAATTGCGAGTGATGTGTAGTCGGGTTGACCTGGAAGGTGCCCGCGAGATAATTACGAGGTGTCGCCGGGCATTCTTATCCCTTGCCGCAAGTCCTCGAGACGGGGCGATGGGGTCACATGACCGTGATTCTCTGCTAGTTACCACGCGTTCCCAAGACACTAAAGGGTTTGGATATTTGATCCAAGGGGCCTCTGGCTTGATAGCGCTAACCATCACGTGGGCATAGTATGGGCGTTCTGCGTTGTATGCATCAGCCGAAGCTTAATTGACATCATGCGACTGAGTGGCGCACGCTGGGTTGGACTGGTTATGCACCTACCTTTT
Organism: Secale cereale; assembly: GCA_902687465.1. Taxonomy (NCBI): domain Eukaryota; kingdom Viridiplantae; phylum Streptophyta; class Magnoliopsida; order Poales; family Poaceae; genus Secale; species Secale cereale. The sequence continues at coordinate 243,450,998 of LR738711.1, forward strand.
TAAGGAGGTAGCTAGGTCTGCTCACCGGCCGCCCACGCAACATACAGGAGTTCTCGGGGCGATGGACTGACCCCTGGGGGCATAGGTTTAGTCCAGCGTGCATGACCTCTCTATTAAGCCGAGGTCAGGTTGCCGCATATTGTTTGGCCGAGGCCCGGCATGACCTGATGGTGTGTCCGACCGGAGTTAAGCGAGCGTGGTGGGTAAGTTGGTGCACCCCTGCAGGGAAGAAAACATCTATTGATAGCCTGTCCTACGGTAACGGACACTTGGAGTTGTATCCCGATCGCTACAACTAGAACTGGATGTTGAGGCATGAATTGGATATGTTGCTTCGGGAGTCGAGAAAGGATCCCGGAGCATTGAAACAACAACATAAATATGACTTATGCTATACTACTCTAGTCCCCCCCTATTGTTGCAAGACGGTGGTTTCTAGAAGATGCTAGTCTTCGATAGAACTAGCTTCTCCCCCTCTTATTCTAGCATTCTACAGCTTAGTCCATAGATACTACCCTTTTCATTGATACCAACGCATATGTAGTGTAGATCCTTGCTTGCGAGTACTTTGGATGAGTACTCACGGTTGCTTTTCTCCTCCTTTCCCCCCTTCTTTCTTCTTTCTGGTTGATGCAACCAGATGGTGGAGTCCAGGAGCTAGAAGCCACCTTTGACGACTGCTATTACCCCGATGGAGGCTACTACTACATGCAGACCGCTGATGACCAGGTGTAGTTAGGAGGATCCCGGGCAGGAGGCCTTGCCTTTTCGATCGTGTTACTTTTATGCTAGCCTTCTTAAGGCAATCTTGTTTAACTTATGTCTGCACTCAGATATTATTGCTTCCGTTGGCTCTTGTGTATTCGAGCTTATGTATTCGAGCCCTCGAGGCCCCTGGCTTGTAATATAAAGCTTGTATTATTTTATTTGTGTCTAGAGTTGTGTTGTGATATCTTCCCGTGAGTCCCTGATCTTGGTCGAACACATTTGCGTGCATGATTAGTGTACGGTCAAATCAGGGGCGTCACAAGTTGGTATCAGAGTCGACTGCCTGTAGGAACCCCCCTTTCCAACTCCTCGGCTGAAGTCGAGTCTAGTCACTACAAAACTTTTACTAACATGGCTGTGTGGCTTACGGGCCCACGTCACCATTGGGTGGTATTAGGATCTTTTATTCCTCATCTATACTCTGGGATTCTGATCTCTCTTCTATTCGGGTTAAATGAATTTACTAACTACATTAGGTTCTCGTAACGACTTTCCCCGGAGAGCCCCTTCATTCCAAATGGTTGCCCGCCTCACCAGAAGACTTCGAAGATACTCTCCGATCTACTCCCAAGAACTTGTGTTCATTTCTTTTGCAATCCTTAATACCGTTGAATCCTTATGGGTAACTGCATACCCTCGCCGTTCATACTTCCATCCCTAGTTGTTCTTGTTATTACAAGATACCCGAAAGTATTCTCCGACTTTCGAGAATCCTTTTTCCGACCGCCTGGCAGCTCTTTTCCGCCTGAATACCCCTAAAATAATCCCTCACACTTATCGGGGATTCGTTCATCCCAAGTTCATCATATGCCTCACAAAATCCTTCGAATGCAATCCAATCTCCCGAAGATCCTATGCGGCCTATTGCTCCCGAAAGTCTTGCCTGCCTGCATTATGGTTAATCCATATGTCTAGCAATATTCGTTAAATCCTTTGCAATTGACATCCTTACCCTAATGATTCAACATGTGTGCGAATGCACGCAATCATCAGTTCATACTTTTAAATTATCTTTCCAGCTCAGACGTCATTTTGAACATGAGTTGGTTCTCGTCCAATCTGTTTATCGTCGATTGTACCCCTAAGTATATTTAACTTATGCATCCTTTATTAGAGAATTTGCTTCTGATCCCTTGATTTGGAAATCATAATTCCTTTGCTCCGAGCTTGAAATTAGTCAGTTGTTTCTATAATCTGATCCCCTTGCATTCTTTCTTCTTCTGGTTGAGTACCGATGCTCACATCAGATCCCATGTGGACCGCCATATCCTTTGTTGGGTTTTATCGGACAACGTCCTTCATATTTAAACTTTGTGAGTCTTTCCTCGGATACATAATACCTTTGGTAAATTGTATCCTCTGCTTTGTCAACCATGCTCTACTATCGAGCTTGTGATAAGTACTCCTAAAAGTTTGTGGTATATGCTCCTAAGATGCGCAGATGGGTTGAACCTATACCCCATAAAGCCGAGTGAACCCGAAAGATTTCACGGGTCTTACTCATCTATTATTTCACCAGGTAAAACTTTCAACACTAATGCCATTTTTGAAACAAGAGGTGAATGAAAGGTCATACATTGAAGAAGTGGGAGTCGACCTTAAAATTTCTGTCCATGCCTATGGACACGGTGTAGATTTTATCATTAAAAATTAATTATCCCCTTAAAATAAGTTCATCTTAAATCTGGGATCTGGCCTTTTTCAATTGTGGTTCCGACCATGCTGTCCTTTAAATACCATTTCCCAGACAAGTTAAACCACTTGTCCTCTGTAGGTCAATGCACATGTTCAACATCTATTATGATCTACCTTCGAGTATTACCCCGTGGTATCTCGATAATGTCACAAAACCATATTACTTCTTATGAGTTCTTCTTCAAGTATTGCTTCTCACTGATTCCAATTTTCCCTGAGTTCTGAGTTGTTAGACACTCAAGGACACCGATAAGTGAATCAATTCCGCACTCTGATTCGATAAATCTAAGTAACCTCCATTGCTTATGAGTTTATTAATTCTTCAAGTCATATCTAGCCTGATCGGCTATATCATTATCGTGCATCCTTTTAATGGTGCTACTCGGTCCTTCTTCCTGGAGCACAATTTCGGCAATGAGCTAAACTTATGTCGATCTTCCACGGCACATCATTTTGCCTTGAACAACTAGCCTGATTTCAAGTTTGTATTGTACCAGTGGTTTCAATAACCTTTCGCTCCATCATTCATTTGACTTAATGTCATCGTCGATCGATTACATCCTAATGAAATCCCTCGACAAATGTGTCGTGATCATCATCAACAATGATTTGCCTTCTTCCAAGTTGTGAATCAAAGTCATGATGGGAAATACCATCCTTTCCCCTCGACGATTTGTACTAACATCGACAACATTCTTGCATTCCCTCCAACACAAACATGTTCTTGTTTTGTGTTATACCTTGAGTTCCTTGTTATCCGACTTACGATATACTCTATCTTGGAGTACTACCATCTTTCATGTCAAGAATGTCGTGAGAATTTCGCCACCCCTTATGAATTCTTGATACAAGTAATACTTCTCTCCATCCTCGTTCGTTCCCTGGTCCCCGTGTTGTTTCTAACCGGAAACCCAACAATTGAAGTATGGCGTGCGAATCCAAAACTTCTAGCTAACCGAATGCTTTGAAGTGAATGGTCGATAGTTTCTTTCCAACCCTTCTGGTTATTAAACCTCCATACCAACATCGATCTTGCTACTTGGTGCGTATTTCCAGGTGCATTTCGTTCAGTACTTAATTGTGGATGTTCTCCACAAACACACATCATTATATACCCTAATGTGTCCACTGCTATCGCCTTGTCCACTTAATTGTGAAGATTCAAGTCTAGGGAAATCTTGAGGAATTGTTTATGAGCCCGTTGGCCTCATCCTCATCTCCCTTACTGAAATTGTATGAATTATTTTATAAGTTGTTTTCGATGGATCCTGGTGTATCCAAAGTCTGATCTTTGCTTGAAGACCATGTCGGGACTATCTCGAAGCATGTCTGTGGTACTCCGAAGATCCACAAGAACATTGTAAGGGCAATGCTAAATGTTTCTTGATCAACTATCCAACATCGTTGTGTGGGTACATATCATAATTCTTCTTACCCTTTTATCTATATGGTCATGACTTTGATCTCCTGACACATATATCATGCCCTGCTTAATCTTGGGGATGATTTACTCCTATTCATGGTGTTTAAACACATTTCCCTTTCCATTTGTTTGTTTAACCTTTCTTTGATCTACATATAATCTAAGCAGTAATAATTTTTTGCTTATGTAAAAACCTTGGTGTACAACTTTGTTAGTAAGATCCTCTTATTACTGTTGATAACATTCCGGTAACCACCGATGGACGAGAACTTTTCCTATTGGTCTGCCTCGTTTCAACGAGCAGGAAAATGGTTCTCTTCGTCCCTCGCCCTTGGTACCAACGTTGTTGCCAACATAACTAACAGTTTATGCTCTGACATGTCTTGCTATCATCGCCCTTCCTATTTTTAACCCACATGATGGGCCCATAACCCACAGTTCCATAGGATCGAAACCTGGCTATCTTGTACATCCCCGTTTTCCAAAGTTGTTCCTCGTGCTCGGCTTCGTATGTAATTCACGATGCCACATTCCTAGTGTTCTATTCTGGTATAGGACACGATACTTATTCTCGTTGCTCTAGATATGATACGTCTCCAACGTATCTATAATTTTAAATTGTTCCATGCTATTATTTATGATGTTTTGGATGTTTAATGGGCTTTGTTATACACTTTTATATTATTTTTGGGACTAACCTACTAACCCAAAGGCCCAGTCCAGATTGTTATTTTTTGCCTGTTTTAGGGTTTTACAGAAAAGGAATATCAAACGGAGTCCAAACGGAATGAAACCTTCAAGAGAGATATTTTTGGAGCCAAATACACACGAGGGACTTGAGAACAACAGAGTAGGGCTGACATGGCGTCCACGAGGGTGGGGGGCACCCCCCCTATAGGGCGCGCCCCCTGCCTCGTGGGCACCACGTCTGGCCCCCGGTGCCCTCCTTCCTCCTATATATACCTACGTACCCCGAAACTATTAGAACAACAGAGAAAACCCTAGTTCCACCGCCCCAAACTTCTGTTCCCGTGAGATCCCATCTTGGGGCCTGTTCCGGAGCTCCGCCGGAGGGGGGATCTTCCACGGAGTGCTTCTACATCATCATGATCGCCTCACCATGAGTTGTGAGTAGTTTACCACAGACCTTCGGGTCCATAGCTAGTATCTAGATGGCTTCTTTTCTCTCTTTGGATCTCAATACCAAGTTCTCCTCGGTCATCGAGGAGATCTATTCGATGTAATCTCTTTTTGCGGTGTGTTTGCCGAGATCCGATGAATTGTGGGTTTATTATCAAGATTATCTATGATAAATATTTGGTTCTTTTCTGAACTTTTTATGTATGATTATAATATCCTTGCAAGTCTCTTCGAATTATTGGTTTAGTTTGGCCAACTAGATCTATAGTTCTTGCAATGGGAGAAGTGCTTGGCTTTGGGTTCAATCTTATGGTGTCCTTTCCCTGTGACAGTAGGGGCAGCAAGGCACGTATTGTATTGTTGCCATCGAAGATAAAAAGATGGGGTTTATATCACTATGTTTGAGTTTATCCCTCTACATCATGTCATCTTGCTTAAGGCATTACTCTGTTCTTATGAACTTAGTACTCTAGATGCATGCTGGATAGCGGTCGATGTGTGGAGTAATAGTAGTAGATGCAGAATCGTTTCGGTCTACTTGTCTCGGACGTGATGCCTATATATAATGATCATGCCTAGATAGTCTCATAATTATTCGCTTTTCTATCAATTGCTCGACATTAATTTGTTTGCCTGTCGTAGAATATTGCTATCATGAGAGAAGCCACTAGAGAACACTATGGCCCCCGGGTCTATTCTCAACATATCAGTCTACAATCTACTTTACTTTTACGCTTTTACTTTATGTTCTTATATCCAAAAATACCAAAAATATCAAACTATCATCTCTATTAGATCCCACTTTCGTAAGTGACCGTAAAGGGATTGACAACCCCTTATCGCGTTGGCTGCGAAGTTCTTATTTGTTTGTGCAGGTGTGAGGGACTCGTGCGTGGTCTCCTACTGGATTGATACCTTGGTTCTAAAAAACTGAGGGAAATACTTACGCTACTGTGCTGCATCACCCTTTCGTCTTCGAGGGAATACAATGCAAGCTCGAGAAGTAGCAAGAAGAATTTCTGACGCTGTTGCCGGGGAGGCTTACGCAAAAGTCATATACCATGTACCTATCACAAACCCTTATCATTCGCATTATATTTTTTGCCTCTCGTTTTCCTCTCCCCCACTTCACCCTTGCCGTTTTATTTGCCCTTATTATGCCGTGTGTTTATCGTTCGCTTGCTTCTTGTTTGCTTGTGTGTGTTGGATTGCTTGCCTGTCACTATGACTCAGAACAATACCAATTTGTGTGACTTCTCCAATACCAATAATAATGATTTTATTAGCACTCCGATTGCTCCTATTACCGATGCTGAATCTTGTGAGATAAATGTTGCTCTGTTGAATCTTGTCATGAAAGATCAATTTTCCGGCCTTCCTAGAGAAGATGCCGCTACCCATCTAAACAACTTTGTTGATTTGTGTGATATGCAAAAGAAAAGGGATACAGATAATGATATTGTTAAATTGAAGTTATTTCCGTTTTCACTTAGAGATCATGCTAAAACTTGGTTTTCCTCTTTGCCTAGAATAGTATTGATTCATGGAATAAGTGCAAAGATGCTTTTGTCTCTAAGTATTTCCCTCCTGCTAAGATCATCTCTCTTAGAAACGATATTATGAATTTTAAGCAACTAGATCATGAGCATGTTGCACAAGCTTGGGAGAGAATGAAATTAATGATATGTAATTGCCCTACACATGGTTTGAACTTATGGATGATTATCCAAAACTTTTATGCTGGCTTGAATTTTTCTTCTAGAAATATTTTTGATTCGGCCGCAGGAGGCACTTTCATGGAAACTACCTTAGGAGAAGCTACCAAACTCCTAGATAATATTATGGTTAATTATTCTCAATGGCACACCGAAAGATCTACTAGTAAAAAAGTGCATGCCATTGAAGAGATTAGTGTTTTGAGTGGAAAGATGGATGAACTTATGAAATTATTTGCTGTTAAGAGTGCTTTTTCTGATCCTAATGATATGCCTTTATCCACGTTGATTGAAAATAATAATTAATCTTTGGATGTGAATTTTGTTGGTAGGAATAATTTTGGTAACAATGCTTATAGAGGAAACTTTAATCCTAGGCCTTTTCCTAGTAATTCCTCAAATAATTATGGTATTTACTACAAAAACTCTTATGGAAAGATGCCTTCTGAATTTGAAACTAGTGTTAAGGAGTTTATGATGTCGCAAAAGAATTTCAATGTTATGCTTGAAGAAAAATTGCTTCAGATTGATGAATTGGCTAGAAGTGTGGATAGAATTACTCTTGATGTTGATTCTTTGAAACTTAAATCTATTCCACCTAAGCATGATATCAATGATTCTCTCAAAGCCATGAAAATTTCCATTGATGAATGCAAAGAAAGAACCGCTAGGATGCGTGCTAAAAGAGAGAATTATATAAAAGCGTGCTCTTCTAGTTATCATGAAAATAAAGATGAAGATCTAAAAGTTATTGATGTGTCTCCTATTAGATCCTTGTTTTCTAGTATGAATCTTGATAAAAATAGGATTGGAGATGAGTCTACTTTAAGGTGTCCCAATGATTCGGAGTTTTTAGATCTTGATGATAAAATTGTTTAAAGTGGGAGTGAAGAGATCAAAACTTTGCATAGTGATGAACCCACTACTTTGGATTTCAAGGGATTCAATTATGATAATTGCTCTTTGATTGATTGTATTTCCTTGTTGCAATCCGTACTAAACTCTCTGCATGCTTATAGTCAAAATAAAGCTTTTACCAAACACATAGTTGATGCTTTGATGCAATCTTATGAAGAAAAACTTGAATTAGAAGTTTCTATCCCTAGAAAGCTTTATGATGAATGGGAACCTACTATAAAAATAAAAATTAAAGATCATGAATGCTTTGCTTTGTGTGATTTGGGTGCAAGTGTCTCCACTATCCCAAAAACTTTGTGTGATTTGCTAGGGTTCCATGAGCTTGATGATTGTTCTTTAAATTTGCATCTTGCAGACTCTACTATTAAGAAACCTATGGGAAGGATTAATGATGTTCTTATTGTTGCCAATAGTAATTATGTGCCCGTAGATTTCATTGTTCTTGATATAGATTGCAATCCTTCATGTCCTATTATTCTTGGTAGACCTTTCCTTAGAACGATTGGTGCAATTATTGATATGAAGGAAGGAAATATTAGATTCCAATTTCCGTTAAGGAAAGTGTCAGTGTACTAAAGTAGGGGTACCTTAGTATCCCGAACTTGTGCACGGGCAGTTGCAGCGTCCCGCGGCAAGGCTTGCCAAGCGGCCGCCAAGATCCTCCGAGGTCCCCTTGGGGCCATTCAAGAACAAAGTATCAAGTCAAGGAGACAAGACCCTGGCAAGAGGAGCTTGTCGGGAAGGCCAATCGAGGCATCTCAAGAAATTTGCCGCGACGCGCCACGCGTCCCGGCAAGGCCTGGTGAGTGACAAGCTCCCAGGCGCGACAAGATAGCCACCGCGGCATGGCGTTTGCCGCGGCAAACTTCCACTCAGTACCCACGCTCCAGCGCATCCACCCACGTGTCGCTCTGGGACCTTTCCAGGCGCACGTGGCGGAAGGCTGTGCAGCCAGGGGTACACGGTGGCGAGCGGCGATGACAAGGCTACCGTCGTGGCGGACGGTGGCGCCGCTGACGGCCACTTTTTGCACTATTTGGGCGACGGCGACGGGCATTTAATGCCCTTGTCCCCTGCCGTCAGGGTTAGGTACGGGGCACTGTACAAGTACTGTTCCAACTACCACCCTTTTTACATTTTTACCCTCATTTGTGTTGCCACCTGTCGGTGACCCCTTTGACCTATAAAAGGAGGCCCATGCGCAACGTAGAGGGGGTTCCGAACATCGATCATTCCCACGCTCGGTCTTGCTAGCGGTTAGAGTGTGCTGTAGCTCTCCTCGCTCCCGAGCAAGAACACAATACAAACCAAAGCAGGAGTAGGGTTTTATGCATCTGTGCGGCCCGAACCTAGGTAAACTGCTCGTGTGCTCGCCTCGATCCGCTCTTTGTGCATCATCCGCCCCCTGCCGTGCCGAAAAGGGGCTCCGGTCCCATAGGTGTTCGTGGGCGATCAGTTTCCCCGACATCTTTGGCGCGCCAGGTAGGGGAGCGTCGAGGTTGCGTGAACCTGATCCGGCGTCCACACGAGCTAGATCTTCACCAACTTCATCAACTTCATCGACTCCATCAGCATGCCGCCGAAGAAGAAGGCTTCGGAGGCAGCAGGTCCGTCCGCATCGATCCCACCACCGCCGGAGCCAACGGCTGGTGAGGTAGACGCCGGTGGAAGAACGGACGTCGGCGAGGAAACTCACGGCGCCGCCAAGTCCAAGGACAAGACGGACGACCGGGCGCACTCCAAGGCCTCAGCGTCCGTACATGCACCGCGCCCATCTCAGGAGGCGCGGGACCGGCAGCGACGTGGTACTCAAGGTACCATACGCTTGCTGGGCCAAGGTCAAGCTGGCGGATCTCGGGACGCTCAAGGCCAGCATGCACATCAACATGCTGGCACGAGCAAGGCGCGGTCGGCGGGGCGGGATGCTGCTCCTTCTAACGTAGTTAGGAGTCCGAGCATATCCCGCTCCTCGCACCGTTCTCTACCGCTACCCGCCACTCCAGCAGAAGCTCTAGCACGAGCTCAACTGCTTCTAGACTTCCCTCCAGTGGCAGACAAGGCCGACGACTGGAGGGCCACCATCTAGAGCCTCATCGCCTTCGCCAACGACGACACCCCACAGCAGCCGAGCACGTCGCGGCCGTGGCAAGCCAGCCAGGCGCGGTCCGATGCCGACAAAACCGCTGGGGGTGCAACCGCCGTGCACTCCCCGCCCCGAAGGCCGAAATCGCCGACTCGCCGGATCAACATCAACGACGACTCCACTGCGTCATCAGATCCGCGAGCTCGCCGCGATCAGCGCCAAGTTCTCGACGATCGACAACAAGAGGACGCTCGAACCCGCATCGAGCGTCGAAGAGAAGCGCGGCGTCAATCTGACCAGCGCGCTGGGCCCACTGTTGACATGCAAGCGCCAGGGGGACCAGGCGACTTGCCGTACGCGGTAGGTTGCCCTGCATTCACCCGTGAGCTGCGGCAAGTCCAGTGGCCCAGCATGAAGAACTTCAAGCCCGACGTACCGGAGAAGTACGACGGCAAGACACATCCGTCGGAGTTCCTCAGCATCTACACCATCGCGGTGCAGGCTGCTGGGGGACGAGACGAGAAGATACTTGCGAATTACTTCCCGCTGGTGCTCAAGCCAAACGTCAGATCCTGGCTCATGCACCTGCCGGACAACTCCATTTCTTCTTGGGCTGACCTGTGCCATCAGTTTGTCAGCGCCTTCACAGGCGGCCACAAGCCACATGGCCAAGAGAGTGACCTTCACCTGCTCGCCCAGAAGGAAGGAGAACCCCTACGCAAGTATATCCAAAGGTTCAGCCGCGTGCAACACAACATCCCAGACGTCCACCCTGCCGCGGTTATCAGCGCGTTCCACCAGAACGTGCGTAACCGCAGGATGAGGGAGGAGATGGCGATGTGCAAGATCAGGGACGTCAGCGAGCTGTACGCCCTGGCCGACAAGTGCGCACGCGCTGAAGAGGGGAGGGAACTCCCCGGAGAGGATACATAAGCAGGGGGATCTGACAGTGAAGATGCCGCCCCGGCAAAGAAGAATCGGCGGCGGAACAACAGGATGAAGAAGAACAAGGAAGTGCTAGTCTTTGAGCAGTCCGGCAAGGAGGCTGGCGCCAAGAAAGCCCAAGTTGGTAGCTCCGGCAAGGAGACTGCCGCGTGCAGCAACTGCCAGGCTGTGGCGGCCGCCGACAAGCATGACGGCACCGACAAGCAGTACTGCAAGATCCACCGCACCAAGGAACACGACCTCCAGAACTGCAAAAGAGTCGAGTACCTCGTTGAGCAGCAAAAAGCTGAGTACGAGCGACGCGACAAGGAGAAGGCCCAAGGAGGTGATGGGGGATCCGGCAAGAAGCAGCCATTCAACGGCCGGGGAAGACGCCGCGGCAAGGCCAAGCAGCGGCAAGGAGACAGACCTCCCTGCGGCCGCGACAAGGATGAAGACGATGACGAAGATGAAGACATGGATGATGGCGAAACCAGTGAATAGGAGTTTCAGAAAGCCACGGAGGTTTTGTGTGTTGACGGCGGTGCTTCTCTGCATACTTCGCACCGACAACTCAAACAGTGGGTGCGTGAAGTCAATGCGGCAGAACCGCCTGTCGAATCGCGCAAACTTCTAAAATGGTCCAGCACACCTATCATCTTTGATATTGAGGACCACCCTGATCGCACAACGGCGGTCGGGTGCTTGCCGATGTTGGTTTCACCAACCATCCGCGACCTCAAGGTCACCAAGATGTTAGTTGACGGCGGGGCCGGCTTGAACTTGATCTCCTCCGCCGTGGTCCGGAAACTCCAGATCCCCGACAGCGAGCTCGAAGAAACCGGCACATTCCAAGGGATCAACCCGGGAAGGAGCAAGCCGAAGGGGAAGATCACGTTGCCAGTAACGTTTGGTGGCGAGCTGAACTTCAGGACTGAGAGGATCACTTTTGACGTTGCCGATATCCCATTGCCTTACAATGGGATACTTGGCCGTCCAGCACTCGCCAAGTTTATGGCAGCCTCTCACTATGCCTACAACATGCTCAAGATGCCAGACCCGATAAGCGTCATCTCTATCCCTGGCGACAAGAAGGATGCCCTTATCTGCGCCGACAAGATTTACCGGGAGGCAGCAGCCGCAACAGAACGCAAGACACTTGCCGCTGAAGCTCCCGAGGGGAAGAAGACCAAGTCCGGCAAGAGCTCTGGGCCCACTCCGGCAAACGCACCTCTTCGGAGTGTTGCGGTGCCGTCGAGGACGCACCATCGAGCTCCACCGGCAAGTGCAAGAAGACGATGGCAGCTCCGCCAGCAACCAAGAAGGTGTCCGCCAAGGAGGACGGCACTGGTGGAACTTTCACCATCAGTGCCACGCTCGACCCTAAATAGGAAAGCGCGCTCGTTGCTTTCCTGCGGGCGAACGTCGACGTGTTTGCATGGCAACCGTCTGACATCCCCGGTGTTCCCAGGAAAGTGATTGAGCACAAGCTTGCCGTTTGTCCTCACGCGCGGCCCGTCAAGCAAAAAGTTAGGAAGCAAGCAGTGGAGCGCCAAGAGTTCATAGCAGAGGAAATCAAGAAGTTGGAAGCAGCAGGCCTTGTCAGAGGAGTGCTCCATCCCACGTGGTTGGCCAATCCCGTTGTCGTGCGTAAGGCGAATGGAAAATGGAGGCTTTGTATTGACTTCACTGATGTGAATAAAGCTTGTCCCAAAGACCCATTTCCCTTGCCACGCATTGACCAGATTGTCGACTCCAACGCCGGATGTGATTTGCTTTCATTTCTTGATGCGTACTCAGGATACCACCAGATCTTCATGGCTGAAGAAGACGAAGAGAAGACCGCATTTATCACTCCATGTGGCACATACTGTTTCATACGGATGCCTTTTGGTTTGAAGAATGCTGGTTCAACATTTGCAAGGGTAGTCCATACAGCTTTTGAGCCACAGATACACAGAAATGTAGAAGCATACATGGACGACATAGTGGTCGAGAGCAAGGACAGGGCTACCCTAGTTCAAGATTTAGATGAAACATTTGCGAATCTGCGCAAGATCCAACTCAAGCTTAACCCCGAGAAGTGCGTGTTTGGAGTCCCTTCTCGCAAGCTTCTCGGGTTCTTTGTGTCTCAGAGGGGGATTGAAGCCAATCCCGACAAGATCAAGGCCATTGAGCAGATCGAAGCACCCAAGCGCGTGAAGGATGTGCGAAGACTTGCCGGTTGCGTGGCTGCTCTCAGCAGGTTTATCTCTAAGTCAGCCGAGCGCGCCCTGCCGTTTTTCAAAATTTTGAAAAAGGCAGGTCCAATGAAATGGACTCCGGAAGCGAAGGCTGCGCTGCAAGACTTGAAGAGGTACCTGTCCTCTACTCAAATACTTGTCGCACCTAAACCACAAGAGAAGTTGCTGCTGTACCTAGCGGCAACCAATCAAGTGGTTAGTGTTGCGTTAGTAGCGGAGAGGGAGGCGGACGATGGGCCAGCAACTGCGGCAAGCGTATCCAGCGACAAGCAGGGGGCTTCCCCGACAAGCTCTGGTCCCGACAAGGATGAATCTGCGCAGATGCAAGAGGAGATACGGAAGAAAATGGTACAGCGCCCAGTTTACTTTGTCAGCTCCCTCCTGCAGGGGGCTAGGTCGAGGTATTCTGGTGTGCAGAAGTTGCTCTTCGGCCTCCTCATGGCCTCGAGGAAGCTGCGCCATTACTTCCAAGCACATGAGATAACAGTGGTCACACGCTTTCCACTGAAAAGAATACTGCAGAATCCAGAAGCGACAGGCAGGATTGTTGAGTGGGCACTAGAGTTGTCGAGCTTTGGCCTCAAGTTTGAAAACACTTCAACTATCCAGAGCAGAGCATTGGCAGAGTTCATAGCAGAGTGGACGCCAACGCCGGACGAAGATATCCCAGAGACGAGCATCCCCGTCAAGGAAGCAAGCAAAGAGTGGCTGATGTACTTTGATGGTGCCTTCTCGCTGCAAGGCGCCGGTGCTGGTGTGCTGCTTGCCGCACCCACCGGAGAACACCTCAAGTACGTGGTCCAAATGCACTTTCCCAAGGAGCAAGCGACAAACAATACTGCAGAGTATGAGGGTTTGCTTGCCGGTCTCAGGATCGCGGCAGACCTTGGGATCAAGAAGCTGATTGTAAGGGGTGACTCGCAGCTTGTCGTCCGCCAAGTAAACAAGAACTACCAGAGTCCGTTGATGGAAGCTTACGTCGATGAAGTGAGAAAGCTTGAAGAACACTTTGACGGCCTACAGATGGAGCACGTTCCAAGAGCTCAGAACAACATCGCAGATGGCCTGTCAAAGTGCGCCGCACTTAAGTTACCTGTGGAACCAGGGATCTTCGTGCTCAAGCTGACTCAACCATCCGTAACACCGTCAACTGGACAGAGCAAGAAGAGGAAGTTGGTCTCTGGTGACTACTTTCCGACAGAGCTTCCCGAAGCCGCCGCCAAGAAGGTCCCCAAGATCAACACCAAGAGTGCTGAGGAGCAATCCGCTCCGGCAAGTCCCAGGACTTGTTCCGTTGAAGCGGAAGCTCCCGGCAAGTTTTGCTCCGGCAAGCTTGTCGGGGATCGTCACGCTCCGGCTGAGACACAAGTTCTCGTCGTAGAAGCGGACGTTCCCGCAGCAGCAGATGTGCCTTTAGTCCTTGTTGTCGAGCCACAAGCTCCAGCATGGGTACAGCAGATTGTCTGTTTCCTTCAAACAGGAGAACTCCCCGAAGAGCAAGAAGAAGCAGAAAGAGTAGCCCGACAGTCAAGTATGTACCAGTTTGTCAACAATGAACTGTACAGAAGAAGACTCAACGGTGTGAAATTGAAGTGTATTCCCCGAGAAGATGGACAGAAGCTGTTGGCAGAGATACATGGAGGCATATGCGGCCACCACATTGGCACAAGAGCACTTGCCGGCAAGGCATTCCGGCAAGGTTTCTTTTGGCCAGAAGCCCTCCAGGATGCAACTGCACAAGTAACCAAATGTGAAGCATGCCAGTTCCATTCCAAGCAGATACACCAACCAGCTCAAGCTCTCCAGACGATCCCTTTGTCCTGGCCATTTTCGGTCTGGGGGCTCGACATCCTCGTCCCCTTTCCCCGTGCAGCCGGGGGCTTTGAGTACTTGTACGTTGCGATCGACAAGTTCACGAAGTGGCCGGAAGTGGAACCAGTGAGAAAGGTGATAGCACAGTCAGCGGTCAAGTTCTTCAGGTCGATTGTTTGTCATTTCGGAATCCCTAACAGGATCATCACCGACAACGGTACGCAATTCACAAGTCGCACCTTCATGCAATATGTCCAAGACCTTGGCGCCAAGGTCTGCTTCGCTTCTGTTGCTCACCTGAGGAGCAACGGTCAAGCGGAGAGGGCAAACGCTGAAGTGTTGCGCGGACTCAAGACAAGAACTTTCGACATGCTGCACAAGTGCGGAAGAAACTGGATCGAGGAGCTACCGGCGGCTCTTTGGTCGATCAGGACGACGCCAAATCGAGCCACCGGACAGACACCCTTTGCTCTAGTCTATGGAGCAGAGGCTGTTCTCCCCACGGAACTCATATACGGGTTGCCTCGAGTGCTCGCTTATGATGAGCTCGAGCAAGAGAAGCTGCGACAAGATGACGCGCTGCTCCTTGAGGAGGACCGTCTTCAGGCTGCTGTACGAGCTACTCGATACCAGCAAGCTTTGCGCCGCTACCATAGCCGCAAAGTTAACGCCAGAAGTCTCGAGGAAGGCAACCTTGTTCTTCAGCGTGTTCAGTCCGCCAAGAATTCCAACAAGTTGACGCCGAAGTGGGAAGGCCCTTATCGGGTGAAACGAGTCACTAGGCCCGGCGCTGTCCGCCTTGAGACCGAAGATGGCTTACCGGTGAGCAACTCCTGGAACATTGAGCATCTTCGCAAGTTTTACCCATAAGGCGCGATTGCCCTGATCCGCTCCGGCAACCACCTTTTGTACAAGTCTTGCCGCTGTTGCATGTAATCCTTTGTACAAAGCCGGGCGCTGACCCCGTGCATCAGTAAAGCCTATGTGCCTCACACAACTTGTCATTTCATGCTTTTTTACTTTTTGCATGTATTACCTGACACTTTGTGCAGCACCTATCCCCGGTAAGCAATAACGAGTCCGAAGGCTCCATATCCGTATTTTCTCTTCTATCTTTTTTTTCCAAAGGAGAAGAAGGTTCCCTCACGCACAAGTTTGCCGGGGGGAGGAAGATAGTGGTATGGACCAAGCGCCGTTCAAGAAAGCCTTGCCTTGCGCCGTTCAAGAAAGCCTTGCCTTGCCGGGAAGCAAACAACACAAAAGCTAAGTTGCCAAAGTTTGAGCAATCAAATTTTATAAATTTTTAAGTTATCTTCCTTGAACGACCTCGCTTTGTATGGAAAACCTGTGCGCGGAGGAACCAACTCGTGGCTAGCCGCGCCCTTACTTTGTTTCGAGCATGCTCAACGACTTAAGTGTGCTGCGACTAGTGTCGCACCCTTACTTCGTTTTCGAGTTCGCTCAACAGTTTAAGTGTGCTGCGACTAGTTGCGACAAGGTTTCTTGTCGGCAACGGCACCGCCAGCAGGCTGCTAAAGTCCCGCACTCAGCGCTCGCGGCAAAGGTGCCTACGCCGGCAAGTTCCCTAAAAGCGTAGGGTGAAAACATAGAAAGCAAAGGAATTAAGTAAAGGGAATAACATTGCATTCAGTACCTAAGATAAAGTTATATTACAAGATGACTTGTGGCAGTTCTAATAGACTATTGTTCATAACATGGTTGGCAGCGACAAGGGAAGAAGAAAATAAGCAGCTTAGTCCGCACGGTCGCCCTAAACCCTCTTGATGTCGCCCACCTTGTCCACAATGGGTGCGACAAGGGCCTTGAGCGCCTCCTGATCAGCGTCCGGCGGCAAGGTCCTGAGGACGTTGGTGAGGTTGAGGCCTGGGTTGCGGAAGGCTACCTTCATCAGCACCTTTTGGAGGGCCCCCGCGCAGAGCCTGCGCGACTCATCCGCCAGCTGCTTCGGGATCTTCTCCCGGAGTTGCTGGAGGGCCATCGCCACACCTGTGAAGAATAGAGTAAGCTTGGCGCTGGGGTGGAGGCTCTCGTCGGTGGAGTACCCGAGATACTCCGCCCACAGCTGCGCCAACTCCTTGTCGATGTCCGCGGCGGCGTTGACAAGGCCTTCCGTCCAGAGCTCGACGGTCTGCCTAAAATTGTTCTGGGAGATGGCAGCGCTGTCCAGCAGCGCCTTCTCGGCCCTGATCTCCTCCTTCAGGGTCGCCTCCCGCTCCTTGGCGCCGTCCAGCGTCTGGGTTAGGGTGGCCAGCTTCAGCTCGAGGTCAGCGATGGAGTCCTTGGCGACGGCGAGCTCCTTGCCCTTCTCGGAGAGGCGGACCTGCGGCTCGGAGTGGCTGTGGGCGTCCTTCTCCATCTCAATCTTGAGTGCGGCAACCTCCTCGCCGCTCGTCTTCAGGTTGGCCTCCAGCTACGCCACCCTCTTCTCCAACTCCCTCTTGGCGGTCTTGGCAGCTGCGGCAGCATCCTTTGCCTCCTGCAAAGCTCCGCCAAGCGATCGCTCGCGCGCGACAAGCTCATCCTCGTGGCTGTCGAGGTCGACCTTCCGCTGCGTCAGCTCGCCTTCTCGCCTGGATAGCTCCTCGGCGGCAAGCCGCTGCTGCTCCTCCACTTCAGTCTTCTCCAAGATGAAGGCCTGCTGCGCCTCGGCAAGCTGCTCCCGCTCCTCCGCCAAGGACCGGAGAGCTGCTTGATTGATGGCCCGGAGCTCCTCTGCGCGTTTCTCCAACTCAACTCCCGCCTTGGCGGCCAGAGCCTCACGGGACTCCAGCTTGGCCTGCCGGGCGCGGTAGAGTGACAGCAGTTTGCGCAGCGGGCGCTCCTCCTCCGACTCGCCGCTGCTGCTGCTCGGCGCGTCGAAAAGCTTAAGCCCGGCAGAAGCTAGCACCTCTCCGTCGAAGACCTCTCCCTCGACGGGCACCCTGGACATGGACGCCCACGGGAGCTGGATGAAGACGTCGTCGCCGGCCTTTAGACAGGCGCTTGGCTCGGGCTCGTCTGAGCCGGGGGCTGCGGCTGCGGCGGAGGGCTCGGCGGTCGACGTAGCGCCTGGCACTCCTGCGGCCCCAGTGCCGTCAGTGCAATCGCCGGCCTCTTCGCCGGCCGCCGCGGCGGCAGCCCTGGCAGCCTCTGCGGCGGCGGGATCGTCCGCGCCAACCGTCTCCTCGGCAACGGTGGCATCGTCAACGACGACCTCCGTCTCCATTGGCTCGGCTACGGACGGGTCTGACGGAGGAAAAGAAAAGACAAATAGTCAAGCAAATATCCAAAAAGAAGAATCGAACAAAGAAAAGCCAAGAGAAGCATGAAGCAAAGGGGTTACCTGCGCGGGCCGGCTCCTCGGTGAGATTCCTTGCCGGGGAGCTCTCCCTCGGCGGCGTGGTTGTAGCTCCCGCTGGCGGAGGGCCGCTGGTGCTATCCCTCGCCGGAGTGCTCGCCCTTGGCGGAGTGCTCGCCCTTGGCGGAGTACTCGCCCTTGGCGGAATGTTCGCCCTTGCCGGGGAGCTTCCTCTTGGCGGTATGGTTGAGGCGTGCGGCACGTCGGGGGCGGTCTCCTGGCGCTCCTAGTGCTGCTGCTCTGCTCCTGCACGAACCAACAAACAAGACATCAGTAAAGAAGGAGCACCCACGCGCGCCCAACAGCAGAAGATGCACTACACTTACGCTGGGGGATGCTCTGAAGAACAGTTGCCGGGTCCGGCAAGCTTGTCTCAGGCGTGCCCCCAGCTGTCGCGGCGGGCTCGTCCTCGATGATGATCACCGGGACCTTGGCCCTCTTCGCTGCCCACTGGGCCAGAGTTCTGAAGAAGAACAGGTTTAGAGTTAGGCAAAGGAGATACAAGACAAAGGACAAGTTGAAAATCAAAGAAATACAAAAATTGCAAAGACTTACTCTTCTTCCTCCTCGTCGGAGCTGAGCGAAGAGAAGTCAAAATCTGGCTCACGCATCCCGGCGCGAGGAGGCGGAGGAGTGGGCTCCCTTGGCCGCTTGGCAGGAGCAGGGACGGTGGTCTGAGAAGACCCCGCTCCGGTTGCCGCCAAGGCGCGAGGGGCGGCAGGAGCGGAGGCGCCAGTCCGGGAAGACCTCCCTCCAGCCGCTGCAGAAGCGCGAGGCGCTCCCGTGGCGGCTTTGCTTGCCACGATGGGGCGTGCCGCGCGGAGCTGCGGCTGTTGGCCCGTCTGCCGCTCCGTCACGTCCGCGGCCTTGCGGAGGCGCCTTCTTGGTGGAGCTGGAGGACTTGCTGGTGGTGGCGAGCTGCCCGAGGACGAGGAAGAAGAGGAGCCGATCTCCAGTGAGCCGCTCGTGTCCTCAACGGGCCCGCTCGACTCGGCGCCCTGCTCGGCGGGCCCGCTCGACTCGGCGCCCTGCTCGGCGGGCCCGCTCGACTCGGCGCCCTGCTCGGCGGGCTCGCTTGTCTCGGCGACTTTCCCGGCAAGCTTCCCCGCTTTGAGAAGCTCTTCCTGCTCGACAAGGCTTGTCGCCTCCGCTGCCTCCGCCTCCTCCACTGTGTACCTGAACTCGCCCGCGGCCGCGGCTGCCGCTGCCTCTTCCGGTCTGGTGGCAATATATGCCATCTCCTGGTCAGTGGTGTCGCGGGTGAGGCCTTTCTTCTCGTCGGAGTCGATTGGCTGTTCCACCAAGTTGTCGAAGAACGCCTGCTCAGCTTCGTCGGAAGGCTCTTGCCAAGTAGGGTCAATCCCGTGGGAATCGCACAACGGCATCGCTGCACGGATGGCGCTGAGCGACGAGTTGTTGCACAGCGGAACTACACCCCTCGGCAATGTGAACCACTCGGGATGGTCGGAGTCATACTTGAACAACGCCTGGAGCATCGCGTTGAGCTCCAGGACAGTGAAGTTATAATTAAGGCCCGGGCGCAGCCTCATGATGTCTGCCGCGTTCTCAAACTCCCAGGCGGGCCTCTTCCTCTCCTGCAAGGGGGCGATGCGGCGGCGGAGAAAGTCTGCTCCAACTGCGCCTACGGTCAGCTTGGCGTGCCTGAGGCGAAGGATCCGAGTAGTAGCAATCTTCAATCTGCTATCCTCCGGGGCCAAATCGCTCCAGTCGTTGCCGCGTACTACTGGGGCTTGGCGCCGGGCGGTGAATGGCTGCGGGTCATCCTCTACGATCCAACACCAATTGGCTCTCCACTCATCCCACTAGCCGTGGAGCTCTCCCGTCAAGTAAGCTTCCTTCTTATGGGTCCTAGAGATCCAAGAGATTCCGCCAGACAGAGGATCTCCCCTCTCAACTCGAGGCGTGAAGTAATGGCGGAAAAGAGCTACATTTGGGAAGACTCCGACAAAGTTTTCGCACAGATGTGCGAAAACGGCCATGGTGAGAATGGCATTGGGGGTGAAGTCAAGGAGAAGAAACCCGTAGGTGTTCATGATGTCGCAGAAGAACTCAGAATAGGGCGGGCAGAGCCCGCAGTAGAAGAACAACGCGAAGAATGCGTAGCCATTTGGGAACATCTTGAAAGCGGCGGCTGGGAGTACCTTGGTGCGCGGATGCGCCTTCGTCTTCCTCGACCAGAAAAGGTAGAAGGTATCCCTCAGCTCCTCCGCGTCAAGCTTTGGCGGGAAGACCTGTGACGCCCGAAGACCGACGTCCGAGAAGATTCCAGAGATTCCAGATGTTCCGGGTTCTCCCGTGTGTTTCATTTGTGCTTGTGTTATTTATTTTGCATTGCATCATGTCATCATGCCATCATGTCTTTAATCTTTTGCATCTCAACCTAAATAAATTGTGAGGACCTTCGGTCCATTTAAATCGAGGGAAGAATGACTTCTCTTTATAACATATCCTCCTAATATTATGGAGCTATTATAAAATATTCCATTGCCTTGGAATCACCAAAACACACTTGCATATATTCTCCATGCCTATTTCACTCCTAGTTCTACTTCTAAACCTTGTCTATAATTCTTTTCCGTTGTATCGAGGCTCCTCCTAAAGTCTAGCCTCCTTTCAAACTCCTTTAAGGCAAGCTAAATAATTTTGGTTTGCACTTCCCTATTTTGTTGGAACTATTTTTTGTTGGGTTGGTATATTTCCATAAAGCCTTACAAAAATGTTCCATCTTTTATTTTCTTGTTCACGGCCTCTTTTCTTTTTAAATGTTGACCCCCCTCCTTCTTCTCTTTTTTCTTCATGGTTGTTTATCTGTAATTGGGAGAAGGCAGAAGAAAATATCAGCAGGAGAGGCCCAGCCGCCGGCCTGCGGCCTTCCCTCCCCGCGGCCCATCAGGCCCAGCCTCCCGATCTCCCATCCAACCCTAGCCCGCACGCAGCAGCTCTCCAGCCCGACCGCTCCTCACCGCATCGCTCCTCGCTCTCCCTTTCCTCCCTCGTGTCGCCAGAGGCCGATTCCCTCGATTCCCTCGACCCCGCTCCCTCTTTCTCGCGACAGCGTCTCCCTCCCCATCTCTCCCCATCGATCTCCAGCCCCAATCCCCTCTTCTCCCTACTGCGTGCCCCGCGCGTGCCCTCCGCCTCCGTCGCCAGGCCGAGCAGCGCCGCGCCTTGGCCCTGCGCCCGACCTTCCCTGGCCCTTCTCCGTTGCCAGACCGGAGCCCTTCTTCGCCTCTTGCCCGAGCCCGCATCGCAAGTACCTCGGCCAGGCTGCCCGCGCCTGGCTGCCTCTGCGCCGGGAGCCCCAGCACCGAGCGCCGTCCTCCGCCCCGTTCCTCGAGCGCCGGCCATGGCCGCCCCAAAGCCCAGGCCCCTGCCTCGTCATCCTCGCCTCGCCTCGCGGGTCCTTGCCGGCTGGCCGCCCGTGCCCGCAGCCGGTGGCCAGCCACTTCTCCGTCGCCCAAACTTGCCTTGGCCGTGACCGAGGCTATGCCATGTTTGTTTTGTTGTTGTGGTTGTTTCTCCAAGGTCCTCGGAAGCGGCAAGTTCCTCTTCAAGATGTACGACTACTACATGAACGAGTACCACGACGACCCGCCAAGTACATCTACGGATACCCGAACGTCTACGAACGTCCACGACTACCTTCGGTGAAGATACGAGTACACCTACACGGCGACACGCCAAGTACAACTACCATCGCCGAGACCGCAAGTACGGCTACATAACGTGTACCACGACGACCTCGTTGCCTCATGTACGACTACTTCCATCTATGAACGAGTACAACTACCGCCGCCGAAGACCGCGTGTACCTCTCCGAACGCGAACGCCTACTTCCTCTACGAATCACAAGAACGGCTACATAACGAGTACCTCTACGGAACGGCTACTTCCCTCTACGACCGACTCGCGAGAACGTCTACTTCCTCTTCATCCCATCGAAGTCGATCCACTCCGACAACGAACGCGACCCGTGGATGAATGTGGTCTTGTATGAGATGCTTCCCTTGTGTGCACCGTGCCGTTTCATCTTTTGTCATGCTCCTCGGTTGCCTCGTCGCCGACTCGTGGGAACCCGGTGACGGGATCACCCCACCTTTTCATCTTGTTCGACTCGCTCATGCCACCTTTGCTTTTGCACCGGTCTCTCAACGAGTTACCGGAACCAAGATGTTGCCGTTGCAGCATTTTCGGATCGTTGTCGTGGCACCCTTTCTTTCCCCCACGGTGACTAATACTCCGTATCATCTTCATATCTCTTCATGTTAACTTTTACTAAAATTGCATAAACTTGATCATGTCATCCGCATCATGTTAACAACATTATATGTGTGAATTGTTGTTTGCTTCAAATTGATACACATGCATATGGGGTTTCACCGGAATTTGTTGTTGTTATTTACGGCCTCATTTAAAATGTCTAAATAGGTAGTTTGTTTTTGCTTCACCTCTTGCCATGTTAACAAACATTTAATCTTGTCTTGTAAATAAACGAGAGTCAACTAAATAAATAACATGTGGTGTTTCGTCAATATGCAACTCGTTGCATATTGAGCTCCACTTAACTTGTAGTCTTGTTTGTGCACTTTGCCATGCCATGCATAATTAAACCGGACATGCATCATACTTGGATGTGCATCGTATGCCATGTTTATGCTTGTGTGTTTACCGTGTTGTTTGCTTCTTTCCGGTTGCTTCTCTTGTTAGCTTCGGTTTCGTTCCGGAGTTGTGAGGATTCGCTCGACTATGTTGCTTCGTCTACTTCATGGATCCGTTCTTCTTCCTTGCGGAATCTCAGGCAAGATGATCATACCCTTGCATACCTTTACTACCATTGCCATGCTTAGTTGTCTCGATGCTATCGTTACATGTCGCGCTACCCATCTTTATTGTCAGCCTCTCCTTGTTGCCATGAAACCTCTAACCTTTGACACCTTCCTATCAAAACCATTGTTTGGCTATGTTACCCGCTTGCTCAGCCCCTCTTATAGCGTTGTTAGTTGCAGGTGAAGATGAATTCGTTCCAGGTGGGAACTTGTTGTTGGTATATCACAATATCTATTATTATTATTAACACACCTATATACTGGGCATGGGTGGAAGGCTTGGCCTTTTGCTCGGTGTTTTGTTCCACTCATGCCACCTTAGGCGCCGATAAACCGGCATTGTGTTCCTTGATTTTGCGTTCCTTGCACGATGGGTGGATGGGGACCCCTTGACAGTTCGACTTTGAATAAAACTCCTCCAGCAAGGCCCAACATTGGTTTTAATTTGCTCATAATAACAACTTAATTAATTAATTAAATTGCATGGGGAGTTAGCGCTACCCGAGGATTCTTTCTACATAGCAGGGGGTGCCAGTGCTGATGGTGTTGGTCCCAAACGGGGAGTATGCGGGGCCACCACGGGGAAACTCGAGGTTTGGTTTTACTCGTATAATCGCCCATCCGGTCATGGCCTGAGACGAGATACGCGCGGCTACTATCAGGGTGTCGACACACCAGGAGGTCTTGCTGGACTTGTTTTACCATTGTCGAAATGTCTTGTGCACCGGGATGCCGAGCCTGATCGGATTTCCCTAAGATAAGGGGTGATGATATTATATTTATCACTTCAGCTAATCGTGAGAGCTTGTGATGGGCTAAGTTGGGACACCCCTGCAGGGTTATGATCTTTCGAAAGCCGTGCCCGTGGTTATGTGGCAGATTGGAATTTGTTAATGTCCGGTTGTAGAAAACTTGGCAGAGGATCCGAAGTAAAACACACAACTGTGTGAGTAACCATGACTGTCTCTTTTCACTTTGAGAAGAGAACATGGTGGGCTTATGTTTGATTTGTATGTAGTTCAGGATCTTTAGCGATCACTACTAGTTGCGACCGTTTGCGTAGATGCTCATCTTATTCTTGTACTCGTAAGTTAGCCACCATTTTATGCTTAGCCGCTGCTGCAACCTCACCACTTTACCTCCTTCCTACCCATAAAGCATTGCTAGTCTTGATACCCATGGTTATGGGATTGCTGAGTCCTCGTGGCTCACAGATACTACAACACCAGATGCAGGTTCAGCCGAGTATGATGCAGAAGATGGATCAGAACTTCTGGGAGCTCGATGAAGAGCGTGGCCGTATGCTTGTGACGTTTTCGACGATCAGTAGTGGTTTCTACTAGGGGCGATTCGGACCTGTGGCTTTATGTTGTTTTGGTATCTTTCTTTTGGATCTTTGCCCGTAGTCGGGTTGTGATGTTTTGGATGATGTTTGCTTATGTAATGTATTGTGTGAAGTGGCGAGTGTAAGCCAACTATCTCCTTTTGCAATTTCATCCCTATTTTACATGAGTCGTGCAAAGATACCAAACTTGAGATCATTCCAGAATGGGCTTATACCTTTAAGTCGTGCGTCGACACGTAGGAGGTATAGTCCCATCCTGGGCATTACAAGTTGGTATTCAGAGCCTTCTCTGACCTAGAAGCCCCCACTGATTGATCGAATCGTTGACGGTTGAGTCTAGGCACACACTCGAAAATGTTTTGAGTCCTATATATATATCAGAGAGTAGGATTTCTTTGCTCCTCATCTCTTTTCACTCTGGTGAGGACTCCTGACGATTACTCTTATCTCTTCTACTCTCAAAATGCACCAAATTGTTTTTTAGGATCTCGCGAGTATTGTTTGGATTGTTCCGATGTCTTTGTGACGAGAACATTGTTCTCGATGCCTCCTGTCATTAGGGGTTGTGGCAGTATCCCGGGGAGTTGAGCTCCGAGGTGTTGTCGTCACAAACATATCGCATCAGTTCTGGAATACTTAAGACGGCCGACATCGAAAACTCTCCTATGCAGTTAGTGGCAAGATAACCCCGACATCACCCTGTACTGGGGAGGTAGTTCAGGAGTATTGCCATAGCTTGTATAGTAGATGCGTTTCGAAGTCCGAGGTAAACAGGTTCCGGAAATAACTGGTTATATGTTGAAGGATGGATACAGCTGGATGTAGGATTAGAGTTGAGTGCGCGGTGCTTCCCCTGTATCCCCAACACCTGATTTCATAACTGGAAACTTTCGGAAATTAATAGGTGGGTTCATCTAGTAGTTCTAGGCATTCTTCCAACGAATGCATGATATGAAGTTTGGGGTTCTACATTGAGTGAAGTGGTTTTATGGGCGTTGTTCCGATCGGGAGTTGCATCTTAAAGGGTCCTTCGCTATGCTGATCTGGGGATTGCAAAACCCTTTTGTAACACGTTCCATGAGCTTTCAGCACGAACATGTGGAACGAAGCTTCTATCTTGTGTTTGTTCTATCCGCACGTTGTGTTTTTCTTATTTACCTTTTGTTCTCCCAAGTGGCTTCTCGACAAGTTGATGTACCTACGGAATTCATTCGTTCAATTCTCTGTACGGATGCTATTGTGAAGATTATGCTGCAACATATCTATCCTTTGTTCTTGTTTTGATTCTGGTATTCGAGTTGCTTCGATGTCAAATGTTGATTCCATACCTTTCCTAATCGGTGTTCTCATATTTCTATGGGAGTGCTAGTCCTTCTTAATCATCAAGATTTTCATGTTAATTCCTTTTCAACCGGTGTGCCTTCTCTTCAAGTTATTCCATACGAACGCCGTTGAGAAATCCGACGATTTGTTTGTTTCACTCATCCCAAGTTGTCTTGTTTTTTTTCCCCATCCTCCCACCCTTCTTCTTCTCGGAGCAAGAAATTCTCAAATGAAATATCCATTTTATTCATGTGATGTTTCTTCATTCATTTCCTTCAATGTTCTTATCCGGTGCTTTATCATGAAGATGCTCAAGAGTTTCAAGTTCATCATTCTTAATTCTAACATTCTTCTCCGGTGGTCTAAATCCAAGCTTCCGTATTGATCATATCTGTGCCTCTTGTTTCACATGTTTTCCAATGTGGGAATTCTTATCCAAAGTCTCTCTTGCTTATTCAACTCTCTAATTCTTCTCCGGAGTGTTGAAGATATCTCAGAAGATTCATAATTCCATTCTTAATCCGTTCAAATTATTTTTGAGGATTGTCATCTTACTCAAGCCATTTAATTCAACCGGTGCAATATCTCTTAAGCAATCTTTCCCAACGGTGATTTCTTTGAGTGGGCCCTAACCCACAGGTCTTTCTCCAGGATCTTACCTGACTCTTTCAATTTTTTCCGGAGTTATTCTCAAATTCTTTTCAAAGTGTGACGTAAGTATGGATTCCATCAGTCATATGCCTTCTCCCAGATCGTTTTCAAATTCTTTTCATGTTTGGTTAAACCTTCCATCTTTTTATTCTTCCGGAGTATCTCACAATTCTTCAAGGTGTTTCTCCTTGTCATTCTCAACATCTGAAGTCCGGAGAAGTGTTTCTCTTAAATCTTGGCCCGTTCTCTCAAGATTCATGGTTCTAGCTTCATGCCATCCTCATTATTGTTCCGATTGTGGGGAATTCTTTTATACTCATCCGAAGCATTTCATGAATTCTTTCCTTTGTGATCCTCCGAAGGCCATCATTTCAGAATATTTCTTCGTTCTCAGTTTTCAACTTCGTTCTCCATATATTATTCATCGATGCCTCTTCGTTCGTCTCCATAATTGTCACGGTGGTTCTTTCAAGTTTACTCTTCCTTGTTATCGTATTAATTCATTTGTTCTTTTCATAATCCTACCGGTGCTTCGTTGAAGATTTACCCAAGTTTGTGCGAGATCTCTCTTTAATTCTTTTCAACGAGAATAAGTAGTATGCCAAATCCATTGCTTGTCGTCAATTTAAATTGATGAAGGATATGCATAACATAATTCTTATTCTTATTTCATCCAAGTGGATTAATCCCTTTGTTAGAATTTATTCATGAGGAATAAATTCTAGGTTTCAAGTTGTTCATCTGGTTTTTCGGAGCTCCAAGTTATTTCAATTATATCATTTCAAAGCTCCATCTAATTCATCACAGACCTTGAATCTTATTCTTTTCATCTTTCACTTCTCATGCTTTCATTACCGGAGTTCTTCATGGTGGTTCATCATCATTTAATTCATCCTCGAAGTCTTCATCAAGATTCTTGTTGGAGCTCAAGCATTCTTCATCATGCTTTCCAAGTGCTATTCTTCCTCCCTTATCTTTTGAGATGGTGTTATGCCATTTTTGACAATTTCACTTCATGTTTCATGATGCACAAGTTGTCAAGAATGAGATATTTAAAACCATCATTTCTTTTTCTTTAGGAGATCGTTTCAACCCTTCAATTTATTCGTTGGAGTTATCTTGGGTTCTTTTCACCTAAAAGCTTTCCCTAAGAATTGTTGCTATTATGGTGCTTATAAATGACCCAAATTCTTCATTGATCATTCCGGTGAGATAACTCTTTCGTCTCCTTGCTTACCTCTATCAAATCAATTGTTTCCATTAGTGGCAGCATGTCACCTCATAGTTTTGAAATGTTTTACATAAGCCCACTATGAGCTTATTCTTTTCGTTGTTGATTTAAAAAAAAAATCAACTCCGTTCAACCCTTGTTTGTAAGGAGGATTTCCTAATTCATTTTGAGAGAAGTTGTCATTTTTTTCTCCGTTCTTTCTTCCCAACGGTCTTGCATCTATTCTTTCATTCCGGAGGCATTGTGATATTGCTCTCTTTGACCATCATCTCGTTTTGTCAAGATCATGTTCTTTTCCTTGTTTATCTATTTAACTGGAGTGTTGTGCCACCAATTCAAGTTCCGTCTTTTATCTAGCCTTTCCTCTCTTTTCAACCGGAGTGCTGTCTGAGTCTTTCTTACCCCTTGTGCCATTCTTTCAATTGTTTCGGAGGCAATATGATGTTGATTTCATCAAGTATCATTCCATCTCCTCAAGTTCATGTTCAATTCCTTCCTTTTTTAGACGGAGTGCTGTCCAAATTCTGTCATTCTTATTCCTTGGCTATACCGTTGCGGTTTCATATTCTTTTGGTTCGTAAGCTCTTGTTTCATGTCTTTCAATCTACAAGGTTCTCATAATGTTCCTAGTTCCTCCTTTTACCGGAGTGCTCTTAACTTCGTTCATCTCTGTTGTATTCATTCTTTCAAGATTGTTCAACCTCTCAAGGTTCTTGGTTAGACTCGTTTATCAAAGAAGCAACTTTGTTTACCTCTTCCTCTTCCGTTTTTACCCGGTGCCATCTCTAGGATCTCGGGTCGAGATCCTCTGTTAGTGTGGGAGAGTTGTGACGCCCGAAGACCGACGTCCCAGAAGATTCCAGAGATTCCAGATGTTCCGGGTTCTCCCGTGTGTTTCATTTGTGCTTGTGTTATTTATTTTGCATTGCATCATGTCATCATGCCATCATGTCTTTAATCTTTTGCATCTCAACCTAAATAAATTGTGTGGACCTTCGGTCCATTTAAAACGAGGGAAGAATAACTTCTCTTTGTAACATATCCTCCAAATATTATGGAGCTATTATAAAATATTCCATTGCCTTGGAATCACCAAAACACACATGCATATATTCTCCATGCCTATTTCACTCCTAGTTCTACTTCTAAACCTTGTCTATAAATCTTTTCCGTTGTATCGAGGCTCCTCCTAAAGTCTAGCCTCCTTTCAAACTCCTTTAAGGCAAGCTAAATAATTTTGGTTTGCACTTCCCTATTTTGTTGGAACTATTTTTTGTTGGGTTGGTATATTTCCATAAAGCCTTACAAAAATGTTCCATCTTTTATTATCTTGTTCATGGCCTCTTTTCTTTTTAAATGTTGACCCCCCCTCCTTCTTCTCTTTTTTCTTCATGGCTGTTTATCTGTAATTGGGAGAAGGCAGAAGAAAATATCAGCAGGAGAGGCCCAGCCGCCGGCCTGCGGCCTTCCCTCCCCGCGGCCCATCAGGCCCAGCCTCCCGATCTCCCATCCAACCCTAGCGCGCACGCAGCTGCTCTCCAGCCCGACCGCTCCTCACCGCATCGCTCCTCGCTCTCCCTTTCCTCCCTCGCGCTGCCAGAGGCCGATTCACTCGATTCCCTCGACCCCGCTCCCTCTTTCTCGCGACAGCGTCTCCCTCCCCATCTCTCCCCATCGATCTCCATCCCCAATCCCCTCTTCTCCCTACTGCGTGCCCCGCGCGTGCCCTCCGCCTCCGTCGCCAGGCCGAGCAGCGCCGCGCCTTGGCCCTGCGCCCGACCTTCCTTGGCCCTTCTCCGTCGCCAGACCGGAGCCCTTCTTCGCCTCTTGCCCGAGCCCGCGTCGCAAGTACCTCGGCCAGGCCGCCCGCGCCTGGCTGCCTCCGCGCCAGGAGCCCCAGCACCGAGCGCCGTCCTCCGCCCTGTTCCTCCAGCGCCGGCCACGGCCGCCCCAAAGCCCAGGCCCCTGCCTCGTCCTCCTCGCCTCGCCTCGCGGGTCCTTGCCGGCTGGCCGCCCGTGCCCGCAGCCGGTGACCAGCCACTGCTCCGTCGCCCAACTTGCCTTGGCCGTGACCGAGGCTATGCCATGTTTGTTTTGTTGCTGTGGTTGTTTCTCCAAGGTCCTCGGAAGCGTCAAGTTCCTCTTCAAGATGTACGACTACTACATGAACGAGTACCACGATGACCCGCCAAGTACATCTACGGATACCCGAACGTCTACGAACGTGCACGACTACCTTCGGTGAAGATACGAATACACCTACACGGCGACACGCCAAGTACAACTACCATCGCCGAGACCGCAAGTACGGCTACATAATGTCAGGACCCCGATCCTAAGCCACACCGATCTAGCTGTAACACGTCATATCACTTTGCGGCCTCACGCACGGTAACCCCACGGGTGCCACCTTACCTGGCCCGGGACCGTTTGCGCATTTTGGCACACGTATATGACAGTGTCGCTAGCATCCATATGACAGAGAACCCGGGCCGACATGGCTAGTTATAAACCAAAAGTGGCACTAAATTACAGAGACAGGCATCCATGACCCAGCAACGAACGTGTCGGTCATCAACGTATGAACCCAAGTCGTAGCAAGCTACATGGACTTAAAGGAACAACGCGTGACATTTCCCCTAAGGGACAGACACAGGAACGAAGAAGGACACATGCCGGCCAGCCTACGTGTTCCGAGCAGTAGCAAGCTACCAAGGCTCATTGGAATCACTAGGAGGCATTTCCCTGTAAGATAGGCTACCAAAGGAAAACAACTAGGTGTCGGATCCCACACATACCAAGCATTTCAATCATACACGCAATATGCTCAATATGTGCAAATACAACATTGCATCACAACAGAACTCTATGACTCAAAGTACTTTATTTAAAGGCTCCAAGAGCCATACATAACATAGTCATACAGGTAGGGGTCACATGACCCAACACTCAAGTCATACAGTCATACAAGCACAAGCGGAAGCTACATGTCTGAGTACAGACAACTTAGAAAATAAAACAGGCTTGGTGTAGCCTGACTATCTACAAGGCCCTTCACAAGCTCCAGATCACCGTCTGGGTGACAAGCTACTCGTCGACGTCAACGTCTATGTAGAACCCATCAGCAGGGGCAGGGTTCTCCTCTGCAACAGTTATTAAGCAAACATGAGTACAAAGGTACTCAGCAAGTCTTACCACAGAACCTATCATACATGCAACATTATCAAAGGGGGATAGTGGAGTTTATAGCAGAATGCCAGCTTTGACCTTGGCTAACCTATACTACAACTCTCAACGGATTGCAAGATATTGTTACGAACACGAGTCCACTACTCACCACATCAATACACTACCGAGGATCCTCTTCCGTCATCCTACGGAAGGGGCATCCACGGCACTCACGCTTATCTTGAGGCTTTTAGTAGTATCCATCAACTTGTCTATGAACTGTAAGAGTAACCAAGTAGTTCGTACCGCGAACAACGGCTATTCGAATAGTTTGATAACCCTGCAGGGGTGTACCTCTTCACACACGCTTCCACCACTTATCGTCGTTTACTCGGCGTGTACTCGACAACCTTCAAGCGGAAGCCCAGCGAGGGTGTCGGCCACGACCTGACTAACTACTCAAGTCTCTCGTCCAGGTTTATCGCCTATTTGGGTTCCATCCGTGGGGAGATCCGGCCGGGGTGTCGCTCACGGCCCCAAAACGATGTGTACAGGGTTCCCGAGTCATCAAACGGGCAACCGGTACACCGTGCCACGTACCTGTCGCATCACAACCCACCCCGAGGGTCAGCGTTGTGCACGACCTCCAGTAAGCTATAAACACCAGAAACTAGTTGCAACTCCTGGACAAAGATCAAGGGTAATTAATAAGCCGAGAGGGTCAATTAAGGATCCCAATGCGTGGTAGTAGCTGTAACTTGAACCACACATACAGATCTCGGGTCCTATGGACGATTCCAATGAAACAACCCACCATGTACTCCTACATGGCCTTTCATCGATACCTTTACCAAGCGTATTCCACACTTCCTTCTCTTTATCGATAAGATCATTTCACTCTGATCCATCACCCAGATGAATCAGACCAGACACAACTCTAAGCATAGCAGGCAACATAAGCAAATAGCATGGTGGATCACACATCACATGGCTCAATCAACTCCTACACATGCTAGTGGGTTTCAACTATTTACTGTGGCAATGACAGGTCATGCAAGGGAATAGGGTTCAACTACCGCAGCAAGTAGCAGTTCACGCGCTGTTGCCTTAATGCAGTAAAAGAGAGCAGGAGCGAGAAAATTGGGTTGTATCGGAATGATCAATGATTGCTTGCCTGACAAGGTAGTTGTCGGGTACTGCTCTTCAACTGGATACGCACCAGTATCCTCGGGAGCAGGACCTAACACAGGAAATACCGACGATACAATCATTAACAAACAAATGCAACAATATGATGCATGTTTATGACATGGCAAGATGCATGTGTGTTGGCTAATGCAACTAAAACCAGAAGGGTTTGAACCTATTTGAATCAAGGATTCAAATTGAAGTTCAAACTATTATTTGAATAAGTGCAATATCATGTTTTTGATATATACAGCAAGTCAACTTGTTCAAACATGCATGAAACCAGTGCCATTAGAAAGATTGGATTTTTCTGATCATTTTTCATATATAAATCTTTTCCATCTGAGCTATGGTTGATTTTATATGATTTTTAGAAGTTTTGGGTATTTTCTGGAATTTCCTGAATTATTTTAATCTAAAAATCCCAGAAAAACCTTTACTGCATCAGCATGACATCATGCTGACGTCAGGCAGTCAACAGGACCAGTCCAAGTCAAACCTGACTGGTGGGTCCCTCATGTCAGTGTCTCAGGAGCTAATTCCGGTCATAACCAGGGTTGACTGGGTTTGACTAACAGCGGGGGCCCACTGTCAGTGACTGTGGTGACTAAACTAATTACTGTTAACTCCTAATCATCGAGCCACGTCAGCCCGCCGGAGTTTGGCCGGCGGCGACCATTTCGCACGGCGGTGACTCGTCGGAATCCCTATTCCGGCATCCATTTGCCGCGCGGACGGGCTCGGTGTGCTCCTGGTGATGCACCGCATCCAGCGGTGCCACTGGTTGGACGAGGGGTCGCCGGAGTCGACGGCGACGAGCTCGTCCGCGGCGGTGCTCGCACGGGGTTGGTCGGGATGGTGTTGTAGTGCACGGGAGGACGAGCTAAAGCTCGCTTTAGCTTGCTGGTGACCTACTGAAGCTAACGGCGTGCTCGGCCGCGAGGTACGGTGCCTATGGCCACGGCGGTGAGTTGGCCGGCGGCGGTGATCGGGGACGGTCGGACGACGGCGTACGGGCGGCGGCGATCTCCGGTGCCGGAGGTTGAACACGACGGCGAGGAGGACATTGCGGAGCTCCTGGCGTCGTGTGCGTCGGTGGGGAGCTTCGGGCGATGTGGCGGAGCTAGTGGTGCTTCTGGGAGGCGAGGAGGTGGCGTAGGGCGCGGTGTCAGCGGTCGTCGGCGATGAGCTCGCTCGGGGGAGCTCGGCGGAGGGAAGAGAAGAGGGGAGAGACACGGGAGAGAGGGGGAAACGGTCGGGGTGGCTCCGTGGCGACGTTCTAGACCATCCAGAAGGCCGAGGGGCCAGCCAGGCAGGCAGGAGGTGGCCGGCGCATCGGCGGCGCTCGCCACCGAGCTGCTTCGTGCGCTGGCGCGACGAAGAAGACGGTGGTGCCCCTGGTGGGCTGGGCCGGCTGGGCCAGCAGGTAAGTGGGCTCAGGTAAGTACTCTTCCTATTTTTCTTTTCCTATTTTCTTTCTGTTTTATTTCTTTTGCAACTTTGTTCGTTTAATAAAAATGCCTAAACATTTTTATAACTCATGACACTTGTCATACCTACTGTATATAATATGAACAGTAGGAAACATTATAGTTCATGATTATTTGAGCATTTAAAATATTTCAAAGTATTTAAATGCCCAAATTCAAATACCATATGATTTCATCCAAAGCCCTAGATTGTCCTAGAAAATTGTGCACCATTTTTGGCAGAGGTTTAAGACCAAGGCAGAAATGATGAACATTTTGAAGGGCATTTTGGATACATTGGAAAATATTTTAGCAAACCCTAGTTGTTAGGGGAGGGGGTGCTGGGGTTTCTGTTAATCCCATTTCAAGTTTCTTTGAAAGTAAACATGATGCACACTCTAGTCAGATCCTAATGCAAGAGCTAGCTAGGGATGTGACAACTCACCCCCCACTTAAAAGAATCGCGTCCCGAGATTCGGGTTCCTCCGGAAAGAGGGTGGGGTACTCAAGTCGAAGAAGATCCTCCCTTTCCCAAGTAGCTTCACTCTCGGAATGATGTGACCATTGAACCTTGAGAAACTTGATATTGTGGCGTCGAGTGGTGCGCTCGGTTTGATCAAGAATACGAACGGGGTATTCTCGATATGTGAGATTGTCTTGGAGATCAAGCGTTTCGTGGTCCACTCCGCGGATAGGATCCGAGAAGCAACGCCTGAGTTGAGAAACGTGGAAAACATCATGAACTCTGGAGAGGTGCGGAGGTAGTTCCAATTGGTAGGCAACTTCTCCTCGTTTGGCAAGAATGCGAAAAGGACCGATGTAACGAGGGGCCAATTTGCCTTTGATACCGAAGCGATGGGTTCCCTTAAGAGGAGTAACCCGAAGGTAAGCCTTATCGCCGACTTCAAAAGTCACAGCCTTATGATGACTATCATATTGGCTCTTTTGGCGAGACTGGGCTGTTTTCAATCTCTCACGAACGATGCGAACTTGTTCTTCTGCTTCCTGAATCATATCCGGGCCAAAGAATTGTCTTTCCCCGGTCTCTGACCAGTTAAGAGGTGTTCGACACCTTCGTCCATATAGAACTTCGAAGGGAGCTTTACCCAAGCTGGCTTGATAACTATTGTTATAAGCGAATTCGTCAAATGGAAGACACTTTTCCCATTCCATACCGAAAGAAATGACAGAGGCTCGAAGCATGTCTTCCAGAATTTGATTGACTCGTTCCACTTGACCACTTGATTGCGGATGGAAGGCAGTACTGAAAGAGAGATGAGTTCCCATAGCATTCTGGAAACTTTCCCAAAATCGTGAAGTGAAAAGACTTCCACAGTCTGAGTTAATCTCCAACGGTACACCATGAAGTGATACTATTCGAGAGATATATAAGTCTGCTAGCTGGCTAGCGGTAATACTCTCCCGAACAGGCAGGAAATGAGCTACTTTAGAGAGGCGGTCGATAACGACGAAGATAGCATTATTCCCTTTCCTGGACCTGGGAAACCCGGTAATGAAGTCCATACCGAATTTATCCCATTTCCATTCAGGAATAGCTAGAGGTTGAAGGGTGCCAGCAGGCCGTTGATGCTCTGCTTTGACTCGACGACAAACGTCGCAGTTAGCAATGAATTGAGCAATTTCTCTCTTCATCCTAGTCCACCAGAATCTTTGACGTAGGTCTTGATACATTTTGGTACTACCGGGATGAATCGTGAGAGGAGATTCATGAGCCTCCTTAAGAATCATTTGTCGTAGTTGTGGTTTCTTGGGCACCACCAAGCGGTTCTCGAAGTACACTACACCTCGATCATCCATAGAGAAGCTCCTAGCAGCTCCGCTAGCAATGTTCTCCTTGATCCGAGATATGCCTTTATCATACCGCTGGGCAACTATGATTTGATCCATAAGGGTAGGTTTCGCCACCAAGGTGGAAAGGAATCCTCGAGGAACAATGTGAAGGTTAAGCTTATGAAATTCCTCGTGGAGAAGTGGTTGACTTTGTTGTAATATTAAATTGTTACCATATGACTTACGACTTAGTGCATCAGCCATGACATTGGCCTTTCCAGGAGTGTAAGTGATTCCTAAGTCGTAGTCGGTGAGCAACTCAACCCAACGTCTTTGCCTGAGATTTAGATCCGGTTGGGTGAAGATATACTTTAAACTTTGGTGATCAGTGAAGATTTCACAGCGATTACCAAGAAGGTAATGTCGCCACGTTTTGAGTGCATGGACTACAGCTGCAAGCTCTAGATCATGAGTAGGATAATTATCCTCATGTGGGCGCAACTGTCGGGATGCGTATGCAATCACTTGACGATCTTGCATGAGAATGCAACCTAGTCCTTGTCGCGAGGCGTCGCAATAGATTATAAAATCCTTGGAAAAGTCTGGTGGTACCAGTACAGGTGCAGATGTCAGGCGTCTTTTCAGTTCCTGAAAACTGGACTCGCACTGTGGGGTCCACTCAAACTTTTTATCTTTCTTGAGGAGTTCGGTTAGAGGTTTAGCAACCTTGGAGAAGTTCTCAACGAAACGTCGGCAATAGCTCGCTAAGCCAAGAAAACTCCTAACTTGCTTGACCGATTCAGGGGGAGTCCAATCAAGGACGGCTTGAACTCGCTCGGGATTGACAGCAATACCCTTGCCAGAGATCACATGACCTAGATAGGTTACTTCTGGCAACCAAAATTCACATTTAGAGAATTTGGCATAAAGGCGGTGCTCTCGAAGTTTCGTCAATACCAGCCTTAAATGCTCGGCATGATCTTCCTTGTTCTTGGAGAAAATGAGTATATCATCGAGGTATACCACGACGAATTTATTCAAATACTCCATGAATATAGAATTCATTAACCGAGAAAAAGTAGCTGGGGCATTGGTTAATCCGAAGGACATGACGGTGTACTCATATTGGCCATAACGAGTAACGAAAGCCGTCTTAGGAATGTCCCCGTTCTTGATTTTGATTTGATGGTAGCCCAACCTCAAATCCATTTTAGAGAAGATTGAGGATCCAGCGAGCTGATCATACAGGTCGTTGATCCTGGGAAGCGGATACTTATTCTTTATGGTGACCAGATTGACAGGTCGGTAATCTACAACCATCCGCTCCGTTCCATCCTTCTTCTTGACGAAGAGGACGGGGCAAGCCCAAGGGGAAGAACTAGGACGGATGAAACCCTTTTGCAAGGACTCATCGAGTTGTTTCTTTAGCTCAGCTAATTCTAGTGGTGCCATCTTATAAGGTCTCCTAGAGATTGGGACAGTTCCAGGAATAAGATCTATCACGAACTCGACATCTCTGTCAGGTGGAACTCCTGGCAGTTCTTCTGGAAAAACATCCGGAAAGTCACAGACTACCGGGATATCTTCGAGTTCTGGTAGAGGGTTGGCATTAAGAGAGTAGAGCTGACGTTCAGCCATTCGAGTCAAGACATTGGCTATCTTGCCGGATGGATGTGTAAGTTGAACGGTCCTAGTAAAGCAATCAATTTTGGCGTAATGGGTTGTCATCCAATCCATACCCAAGATGATATTTATGTCCGAGGACTTGAGAGCGATTAAAGATGCAAGGAAAACAAGTCTATCGACAAGGATTTCATTTCCATGGCTTACCCTAGAGGTTTGCCACTTTGAACCAGGAGTTTGAATAACCATGGAAGTAGGCATGTCACAAAAAGTCATGTTGTGCAATCGAGCATAGCTCTCAGATATGAACGAATGGGATGCTCCAGTATCGAAAAGAACAGATGCCGGATGGCAGTTTACGAGAAGCGTACCAAGGACGACGTTAGGATCCTCATAGGCTTCTTCGGCAGAAACATAGTTGACATGACCATGTGCAGTGGGGATTGGCTTGACATAGTTCACCTTGCCGGTTGGCTTGCCACGGCCAACGGGTTTTCCTGGCTGATTCTGGGGACAATCACGCATGTAGTGTCCCGGTTCTCCACACTTGAAACATGTCACACTGGTGGTGCGTGGAGCAAAGTTGGAGGGTGGACCTCCATAGGTCTTAGCAGGTGCAAACTGTTGAGTTGGGCGAGGCGCCTCATAGGATGGCCTCGGTGTATACTTGGGTGGCAGAGCAGTGTTAGGAACCCACACACGGCGCTTGTGAGAGCCAGAGCCGGATGAGGAACCAAGGTCTCGAGTATGCTTGCGGGTGGCCTCGAAGTCGGTCTGGCCTGTCTCAGCACTGATAGCCTTGTTAACCAACTTCTGGAAGGAAGTGCACTCGTGCAGACGTAGATCACGACGGAGTTCAGGGCTGAGTCCCTTGCGGAACCTCGCCTGTTTCTTGGCATCGGTGGATACTTCCTCAGGTGCATAGCGTGCCAGATTACCAAACTCACGACTGTAGCCATCCACAGTTAAACGGCCCTGGGTGAAATTGCAGAATTCCTCCCGCTTGCGATCCATGAGACCTTCCGGAATGTGATGTTCACAGAATGCCTCACTGAACTCAGCCCAGGTAGGGACTTGGCCAGCAGGACGCATAGCTTCAAAGTTTTCCCACCAAAGACTGGCAGGGCCCTCAAGATGGTAGGCGGCGTAGATAACCTTGTCAGCTTCGGCCACGCGGGCAGAGTGTAGCTTGTGGGTGATACTACGTAGCCAGTCATCAGCATCCAGAGGTTCAGTGGAGTGATGGAACTTCGGTGGACACATCTTGATAAAATCGTGGATTGACACCACGTCATTCCTCTGACGGAACCCAGTGTTTTGCTCAATGCGTTCTAGCAGACGGTTGGTCTCTCTCTTGTTCCGTTCTGCTTCAAGCATAACTTCCGCCAAAGAGGGTGGCTGGGGCAGATTTCCATCTCTAGCCCCACTAGCCTCACCCTGCTCCTGAGCAGCAGGAGTGTTGCGAGTGTTGACCATCCTAGGAAAACAAAACAATGGTTTAGACAAGGATGGCAAAAATTTGACATAGAAGTGCAGAATGTAATGGATGACACAGAATGCAGAGATGTTCATCCGTACGACATGGTAATATAGGAACTGCTATATATACACCAGTGGTCATACACACCATACAAAGTTTAGTACAAGCCAAGGCTAAAGTACAACTGCGGTGAAAGACGATACATCCCATCAGAGGCATTCCAAGCTCCTATACATTATTTAACTACACCTCCGGAATTCAGTACACACTAAGTCATATTCCACAAGACGCGCAGGACTATGGAAATACAACTACTACAATACTACTACTACCACGGACTAGCTCAGACATTCGCGTAGTAATCCTCGTAAAGATTACCACCGTAGCCTGGAAGTGGTACAGACGGATCTTGGAACTCGCGAGCACTCGAAGGCTGTGGACCATAAGGGCATGGGTGTGGTCTCGGTCCCGATGCTGGTGGTAACCGACGCCCACGTGGAGGTGTAATACCCCCAACGTCACGCCAATCCATGCGATCAGGCAGACGAGTTCGCACAGGATACAAATCCCGCATGTCCAGATATCCGGCGTGCACAGCAGGTGCAAGCCGTGTCAAAGTAGTCCAGTGAGCGGCTCGGGTGTTATACAGCTCCATTCGGAGGGCACGGACCTCACGGTCCCTATCCTCCAACATCTAAACAGTAGTCTGAAGCAGTGGCTCTTCATGAGCAGCATCAGTATACAGACCAGTGTAGTAGCCTTCTTCTCCGGGGAGTGAAGCTGGCATGTAACAGAACTCAGTGTTCAGCAACAGGGCATGCCTAGCACGGAGAATGGTCATCATCGAATAAGCGGCATCCTGTACTGCCATCTCGATGGTAATCCCGAGTCCATAAGACCAATGGATGGGATCATTTGCTCCGGGATATGAGGGGTATATCCGGACTGTGCAGAAATACTGACTTTGATTGAAATCCCGATATTGTTCCTCCACGGTGTATTCAGGATACCAGCGATAACCGGTCTCAATCATCACACGGACTAGCATGGCCGTGTGACCGGGCACATTAATGCACCGAGTCAAACGAACCACTTGGTGAGGGATGCGGCCAGACATCTGAAACACGAAATAATGCAAAGGCATTAGTGTTTCTGGAAGAAATCGGGCAGCATAACAACTGTAAATGCTCAAACAAAGATTTGAGACATCATACAAATGATAGCATAGCCACTCAACAATTCCATATCAAGGTTCCGGGTTCAACAATCATCATACTCAAAGGATAGAAACTGAACTGAGGCTTGAAACCAACAATCCTAAGAGTCTACGGATTAGTAACACGTGAACCTAGTAAGGATAAGAGGCCTAATCCTAAATCCCCGTAGAAAGAATAGACTGACTCAGATCAGAAGGGCATAAGGTAAAGGAGTAAAAAGAGCCTTACGTTCCCTTCCACAATCAATTCCCCTACATATAACTAAGAATTTTTCTAGACTCAACATCGACCAGTTTGGCTTGAGAAACCTACAGGCAGTCCAGCTCTGATGCCAACGCTATCAGGACCCCGATCCTAAGTCACACCGATCTAGCTGTAACACGTCATATCACTTTGCGGCCTCACGCACGGTAACCCCACGGGTGCCACCTTACCTGGCCCGGGACCGTTTGCGCATTTTGGCACACGTATATGACAGTGTCGCTAGCATCCATATGACAGAGAACCCGGGCCGACATGGCTAGTTATAAACCAAAAGTGGCACTAAATTACAGAGACAGGCATCCATGACCCAGCAACGAACGTGTCGGTCATCAACGTATGAACCCAAGTCGTAGAAAGCTACATGGACTTAAAGGAACAACGCGTGACATTTCCCCTAAGGGACAGACACAGGAACGAAGAAGGACACATGCCGGCCAGCCTACGTGTTCCGAGCAGTAGCAAGCTACCAAGGCTCATTGGAATCACTAGGAGACATTTCCCTGTAAGATAGGCTACCAAAGGAAAACAACTAGGTGTCGGATCCCACACATACCAAGCATTTCAATCATACACGCAATATGCTCAATATGTGCAAATACAACATTGCATCACAACAGAACTCTATGACTCAAAGTACTTTATTTAAAAGGCTCCAAGAGCCATACATAACATAGTCATACAGGTAGGGGTCACATGACCCAACACTCAAGTCATACAGTCATACAAGCACAAGCGGAAGCTACATGTCTGAGTACAGACAACTTAGAAAATAAAACAGGCTTGGTGTAGCCTGACTATCTACAAGGCCCTTCACAAGCTCCAGATCACCGTCTGGGTGACAAGCTACTCGTCGACGTCAACGTCTATGTAGAACCCATCAGCAGGGGCAGGGTTCTCCTCTGCAACAGTTATTAAGCAAACATGAGTACAAAGGTACTCAGCAAGTCTTACCACAGAACCTATCATACATGCAACATTATCAAAGGGGGATAGTGGAGTTTATAGCAGAATGCCAGCTTTGACCTTGGCTAACCTATACTACAACTCTCAACGGATTACAAGATATTGTTACGAACACGAGTCCACTACTCACCACATCAATACACTACCGAGGATCCTCTTCCGTCATCCTACGGAAGGGCCATCCACGGCACTCACGCTTATCTTGAGGCTTTTAGTAGTATCCATCAACTTGTCTATGAACTGTAAGAGTAACCAAGTAGTTCGTACCGCGAACAACGGCTATTCGAATAGTTTGATAACCCTGCAGGGGTGTACCTCTTCACACACGCTTCCACCACTTATCGCCGTTTACTCGGCGTGTACTCGGCAACCTTCAAGCGGAAGCCCAGCGAGGGTGTCGGCCACGACCTGACTAACTACTCAAGTCTCTCGTCCAGGTTTATCGCCTATTCGGGTTCCATCCGTGGGGAGATCCGGCCGAGGTGTCGCTCACGGCCCCAAAACGATGTGTACAGGGTTCCCGAGTCACCAAACGGGCAATCGGTACACCGTGCCACGTACCTGTCGCATCACAACCCACCCCGAGGGTCAGCGTTGTGCACGGCCTCCAGTAAGCTATAAACACCAGAAACTAGTTGCAACTCCTGGACAGATATCAAGGGTAATTAATAAGCCGAGAGGGTCAATTAAGGATCCCAATGCGTGGTAGTAGCTGTAACTTGAACCACACATACAGATCTCGAGTCCTATGGACGATTCCGATGAAACAACCCACCATGTACTCCTACATGGCCTTTTATCGATACCTTTACCAAGCGTATTCCACACTTCCTTCTCTTTATCGATAAGATCATTTCACTCTGATCCATCACCCAGATGAATCAGACCAGACACAACTCTAAGCATAGCAGGCAACATAAGCAAATAGCATGGTGGATCACACATCACATGGCTCAATCAACTCCTACACATGCTAGTGGGTTTCAACTATTTACTGTGGCAATGACAGGTCATGCAAGGGAATAGGGTTCAACTACCGCAGCAAGTAGCAGTTCACGCGCTGTTGCCTTAATGCAGTAAAAGAGAGCAGGAGCGAGAAAATTGGGTTGTATCGGAATGATCAATGATTGCTTGCCTGACAAGGTAGTTGTCGGGTACTGCTCTTCAACTGGATACACAGCAGTATCCTCGGGAGCAGGACCTAACACAGGAAATACCGACGATACAATCATTAACAAACAAATGCAACAATATGATGCATGTTTATGACATGGCAAGATGCATGTGTGTTGGCTAATGCAACTAAAACCAGAAGGGTTTGAACCTATTTGAATCAAGGATTCAAATTGAAGTTCAAACTATTATTTGAATAAGTGCAATATCATGTCTTTGATATATACAGCAAGTTAACTTGTTCAAACATGCATGAAACCTGTGCCATTAGAAAGATTGGATTTTTCTGATCATTTTTCATATATAAATCTTTTCCATCTGAGCTATGGTTGATTTTATATGATTTTTAGAAGTTTTGGGTATTTTCTGGAATTTCCTGAATTATTTTAATCTAAAAATCCCAGAAAAACCTTTACTGCGTCAGCATGACATCATGCTGACGTCAGGCAGTCAACAGGACCAGTCCAAGTCAAACCTGACTGGTGGGTCCCTCATGTCAGTGTCTCAGGAGCTAATTCCGATCATAACCAGGGTTGACTGGGTTTGACTAACAGCGGGGGCCCACTGTCAGTGACTGTGGTGACTAAACTAATTACTGTTAACTCCTAATCATCGAGCCACGTCAGCCCGCCGGAGTTTGGCCGGCGGCGACCATTTCGCACGGCGGTGACTCGTCGGAATCCCTATTCCGGCATCCATTTGCCGCGCGGACGGGCTCGGTGTGCTCCTGGTGATGCACCGCATCCAGCGGTGCCACTGGTTGGACGAGGGGTCGCCGGAGTCGACGGCGACGTGCTCGTCCGCGGCGGTGCTCGCACGGGGTTGGTCGGGATGGTGTTGTAGTGCACGGGAGGACGAGCTAAAGCTCGCTTTAGCTTGCTGGTGACCTACTGAAGCTAACGGCGTGCTCGGCCGCGAGGTACGGTGCCTATGGCCACGGCGGTGAGTTGGCCGGCGGCGGTGATCGTCGGTGAGCAAAGGGGGCGGCGGCTACAAGGCCTAAACGAGCCCGTGGAGAGGGGGGTTCGAAGCGTGAGCTCACAGCGGTCGCAGAGGGCGTCAAAGTGAGCTCGGGGACGGTCGGACGACAGCGTACGGGCGGCGGCGATCTCCGGTGCCGGAGGTTGAAGACAACAGCGAGGAGGACGTTGCGGAGCTCCTGGCGTCGTGTGCGTCGGTGGGGAGCTTCGGGGCGATGTGGCGGAGCTAGTGGTGCTTCTGGGAGGCGAGGAGGTGGCGTAGGGCGCGGTGTCAGCGGTCGTCGGCGACGAGCTCGCTCGGGGGAGCTCGGCGGAGGGGAGAGAGGAGGGGAGAGACACGGGAGAGAGGGGGAAACGGTCGGGGTGGCTCCGTGGCGACGTTCTAGACCATCCAGAAGGCCGAGGGGCCAGCCAGGCAGGCAGGAGGTGGCCGGCGCATCGGCGGCGCTCGCCACCGAGCTGCTTCGTGCGCTGGCGCGACGAAGAAGACGGTGGTGCCCCTGGTGGGCTGGGCCGGCTGGGCCAGCAGGTAAGTGGGCTCAGGTAAATACTCTTCCTATTTTTCTTTTCCTATTTTCTTTCTGTTTTATTTCTTTTGCAACTTTGTTCATTTAATAAAAATGCCTAAACATTTTTATAACTCATGACACTTGTCATACCTACTGTATATAATATGAACAGTAGGAAACATTATAGTTCATGATTATTTGAGCATTTAAAATATTTAAAAGTATTTAAATGCCCAAATTCAAATACCATATGATTTCATCCAAAGCCCTAGATTGTCCTAGAAAATTGTGCACCATTTTTGGCAGAGGTTTAAGACCAAGGCAGAAATGATGAACATTTTGAAGGGCATTTTGGGAACATTGGAAAATATTTTAGCAAACCCTAGTTGTTAGGGGAGGGGGTGCTGGGGTTTCTGTTAATCCCATTTCAAGTTTCTTTGA
Source organism: Secale cereale (assembly GCA_902687465.1). NCBI lineage: Eukaryota > Viridiplantae > Streptophyta > Magnoliopsida > Poales > Poaceae > Secale > Secale cereale. Next base: position 243,494,740 of record LR738711.1, read on the forward strand.
AAGTAAACATGATGCACACTCTAGTCAGATCCTAATGCAAGAGCTATCTAGGGATGTGACACATAACGTGTACCACGACGACCTCATTGCCTCGTGTACGACTACTTCCATCTACGAACGAGTACAACTACCGCCGCCGAAGACCGCGTGTACCTCTCCGAACGCGAACGCCTACTTCCTCTACGAATCGCGAGAACGGCTACATAACGAGTACCTCTACGGAACGGCTACTTCCCTCTACGACCGACTCGCGAGAATGTCTACTTCCTCTTCATCCCATCGAACTCGATCCGCTCCGACAACGAACGCTTCGAAGGTATACCGAGATGACCCGTGGACGAATGTGGTGTTGTATGAGATGTTTCCCTTGTGTGCACCGTGCCATTTCATCTTTTGTCATGCTCCTCGGTTGCCTCGTCGCCGACTCGTGGGAACCCGGTGACGGGATCACCCAACCTTTTCATCTTGTTCGACTCGCTCACGCCACCTTTGCTTTTGCACCGGTCTCTCAACGAGTTACCGGAACCGAGATGTTGCCGTTGCAGCATTTTCGGATCGTTGCCATGGCACCCTTTCTTTCCCCCACGGTGACTAATACTCCGTATCATCTTCATATCTCTTCATGTTAACTTTTACTAAAATTACATAAACTTGATCATGTCATCCGCATCATGTTAACAACATTATATGTGTGAATTGTTGTTTGCTTCAAATTGATAAACATGCATATGGGGTTTCACCGGAATTTGTTGTTGTTATTTTCGGCCTCATTTAAAATGTCTAAATAGGTAGTTTGTTTTTTCTTCACCTCTTGCCATGTTAACAAACATTTAATCTTGTCTTGTAAATAAACGAGAGTCAACTAAATAAATAACATGTGGTGTTTCGTCAATATGCAACTCATTGCATATTGAGCTCCACTTAACTTGTAGTCTTGTTTGTGCACTTTGCCATGCCATGCATAATTAAACCGGACATGCATCATACTTGGATGTGCATCGTATGCCATGTTTATGCTTGTGTGTTTACAGTGTTCTTTGCTTCTTTCCGGTTGCTTCTCTTGTTAGCTTCGGTTTCGTTCCAGAGTTGTGAGGATTCGCTCGACTATGTTGCTTCGTCTACTTCATAGATCCATTCTTCTTCCTTGCGGAATCTCAGGCAAGATGATCATACCCTTGGATACCTTTACTACCATTGCCATGCTTAGTTGTCTCGATGCTATCGTTACATGTCGTGCTACCCATCTTTATTGTCAGCCTCTCCTTGTTGCCATGAAACCTCTAACCTTTGACACCTTCCTAGCAAAACCACTGTTTGGCTATGTTACCCGCTTGCTCAGCCCCTCTTATAGCGTTGTTAGTTGCAGGTGAAGATGAATTCATTCCAGGTGGGAACTTGTTGTTGGTATATCACAATATATATTATTATTATTATTAACACACCTATATACTGGGCATGGGTGGAAGGCTTGGCCTTTTGCTCGGTGTTTTGTTCCATTCATGCCACCTTAGGCGCCGATAAACCGGCATTATGTTCCTTGATTTTGCGTTCCTTACACGATGGGTGGATGGGGACCCCTTGACAGTTCGACTTTGAATAAAACTCCTCCAGCAAGGCCCAACATTGGTTTTAATTTGCTCATAATAACAACTTAATTAATTAATTAAATTGCATAGGGAGTTAGCGCTACTCGAGGATTCTTTCTACATAGCAGGGGGGCAGTGCTGATGGTGTTGGTCCCAAACGGGGAGTATGTGGGGCCATCACGGGGAAACTCAAGGTTTGGTTTTACTCGTATAATCGCCCATCCGGTCGTGGCCTGAGACGAGATACGCGCGGCTACTATCAGGGTGTCGACACACCGGGAGGTCTTGCTGGACTTGTTTTACCGTTGTCGAAATGTCTTGTGCACCGGGATGCCGAGCCTGATCGGATTTCCCTAAGATAAGGGGTGATGATATTATATTTATCACTTCAGCTAATCGTGAGAGCTTGTGATGGGCTAAGTTGGGACACCCCTGCAGGGTTATGATCTTTCGAAAGCCGTGCCGGCGGTTATGTGGCAGATTGGAATTTGTTAATGTCCGGTTGTAGAAAACTTGACAGAGGATCCGAAGTAAAACACACAACTATGTGAGTAACCGTGACTGTCTCTTTTCACTTTGAGAAGAGAACACGGTGGGGTTATGTTTGATTCATATGTAGTTCAGGATCTTTAGCGATCACTACTAGTTGCGACCGTTTGCGTAGATGCTCATCTTATTCTTGTACTCGTAAGTTAGCCACCATTTTATGCTTAGTCGCTGCTGCAACCTCACCACTTTACCTCCTTCCTACCCATAAAGCATTGCTAGTCTTGATACCCATGGTTACGGGATTGTTGAGTCCTCGTGGCTCACAGATACTACAACACCAGATGCAGGTTCAGCCGAGTATGATGCAAAAGATGGATCAGAACTTTTGGGAGCTCGATGAAGAGCGTGGCCGTATGCTTGTGACGTTTTCGACGATCAGTAGTGGTTTCTACTAGGGGCGATTCAGACCTATGGCTTTATGTTGTTTTGGTATCTTTCTTTTGGATCTTCGCCCGTAGTCGGGTTGTGATGTTTTGGATGATGTTTGCTTATGTAATGTATTGTGTGAAGTGGCGAGTGTAAGCCAACTATCTCCTTTTGCAATTTCATCCCTATTTTACATGAGTCGTGCAAAGATACCAAACTTGAGATCATTCCAGAATGGGCTTATACCTTTAAGTCATGCCTCGACACGTAGGAGGTATAGTCCCATCCTGGGCATTACAAGACCGCCTTCTTCTTTCGCATCGCCGCGAGCCGCAGTGCTTCGACCGACTTCTTGGTCTTCCCCTTCTCGCCTTTCGGAGCCATGGCGGAAGCGGTGAAGGAGGTTGACGGTGCTGGTGGTGCTGGTGGCGACGGAGGGCGGAACGCTGCTCTCTTTCGGCCTTCAGGAAGGAGGGGAGCGACGAGGGTTTCTGAGGATTGAAGAAGCAATGGGAAGATGGACGAACTGCCCCTGTTTCCCCTGCTTATAAGGGGGAAGGGGGCGGACGTTCCGCATTTCCAATTAAAGAAATAGGCCACGATCTCCCCCACGACGCCGCATTAAACGCGTGTCGTTAAGGGAGGGCGCGGTGGATACGGAGTGGGATACGGCGTGCCGCAGGCCGCGCGTGCCCGTGCACTGTTTTGGGCCTGGCCCAACAGCGCTCGGCACCGTGTCTGGCCCAGGCCCGGGGGCTCCTGTCGGTGTACTAAAGTAGGGGTACCTTAGTATCCTGAACTTGTGCATGGGCAGTTGCAGCGTCCCGCGGCAAGGCTTGCCAAGCGGCCGCTAAGATCCTCCGAGGTCCCCTTGGGGCCATTCAAGAACAAAGTATCAAGTCAAGGAGACAAGACCCTTGTAGGATCGAAAGTATGTCTAGAGGGGGGGTGATTAGACTACTTGACAATATAAAAAATCTGCCTTTTGATCATGCAATGTTTTTGGCAGTTTCACAATTAAGATCAATTCAAGTATCACCCTACACATGCAATTCTAGAGTAATAGCAGCGGAAAGTAAATTGCACATGTAAAAAGAGAGGTGGAGAAGATCAAACGCAGTTTGGTGACACGAAGATTTTTGTCGTGGTTCCGATAGGTGGTGCTATCGTACATCCACGTTGATGGAGACTTCAACCCACGGAGGGTAACGGCTGCGCGAGTCCACGGAGGGCTCCACCCACGAAGGGTCCACGAAGAAGCAACCTTGTCTATTCCATCATGGCCTACGCCCACGGAGGACTAGCCTTACTCGGGGTAGATCTTCACGAAGTAGGCGATCTCCTTGCCCTTACAAACTTCTTGGTTCAACTCCACATCTCAAAGACGGAGGCTCCCAAGCGACACCTAACCAATCTAGGAGGCACCACCCTCCAAAAGGTAATAGATGGTGTTGATGATGATGAACTCCTTGCTCTTGTGCTTCAGATGATAATCTCCCCAACACTCAACTCTCCTCACTGATATGGCTGTGGTGGAAGAAAGGATTGAGTGGAAAGCAACTTGGGAAGGCTAGAAATCAAGTTTCATATGGTAGGAATGGAATGACTTGATCTCAACACAAGGCTAGGTGGTTCACTTCTCAGAAAGTGTATGGTAGGAGTGGTAGACTTTCTGATGGCTCTCCTCACGAATGAAGAGGGGGTGGAGGGGTATATATAGCCTCCACACAAAATCCAACCGTTACACACACATTTGACCAATCTCGGTGAGACCGAAGTGAAAACTCGGTCAGACCGAAAGTTCAAATATAGTGAAAGTTGGGATTTTCGGTGGGACCGAAAATACCATCTCGGTGTGTCCGAAGTGAGTCAAAGGTTGGAGCTTGCCATCTCGGTGGGACCGAAATTAACAACTCGGATATTCCGAAGTGATGTCAATTGGTTACAGAAGGTTGGCAGTCCATTTTCGGTGAGACCGAAACTCAAATCGGATGGACCGAGAAATTAGGGTTTGGAAGAATAACTGAGGTGGTTCATCTCGGTGGGACTGAGTTTGCAGAATCGGTTTGTCCGAGATTACTTATGAGTGTGTTAAGTAATGAAGAGTGCTGATAGTTGAGGGAGCTAGATCACCAAGCACTTGTGCAACCAGATCATTAACACAACCTCATCCCCTTTTAATAGTATTGGCTTTTCCTATGGACTCAATGTGATCTTTGATCACTAAACCAAAAATAGAGTCTTGAGCTTTTGCCAATGCTTGTCTTAGCATTTTGAGGGGTCCACTTCTTCAGACATTTCCATACCCATATCATCGAACTTCTCTGAAATGATTCTCAAGTAAATGTTAGTTCAATGATATATATGTTGTTATTAATTACCAAAACCACCCGGGGATTAGTTGCACTTTCAATCTCCCCCTTTTTGGTAATTGATGACAACATATAGATCAAAGCTTCGACAGAGGATATAATCAATAAATAATATCGTCGCTTTGAGAAGTATGTGATAAACAAGAGCTCCCCCTAAATTTGTGCATTATTTAAAATTTGCGTTTGAATGCAAATGCACAATCGATTAGGATTATGGGTCACTCTTCCATGTCACATACATCTTGGTGGAGCGCACAAAATGATAAGAATGAATAACATGCACTTAATCACCAAGACGAGAGTAAATAGCCATACAATAAGGAATAGCATATGATAAGCATTAAGCACACATTAAAGCATAGTATGACTAAGCACTCATTAAGGTAGCATCAAACGTAGTAGCAAGCACACTTAAAGTTTCGAAAGACCAAAAGAAACCAATGTATCTCAAAGAAACCGGCAAAAGAACGAAAGACGAAAGAGCACTCTCTCTCGAAGCCCTATGATCTATAACAATTTCTCCCCCTTTGGCAACAAGTTACCAAAAAGTTCGAAAAGGTATAGAGCTAAGCGTCACTGCGGGCTCTGCTGGCGGCTCCCGTCTGGGTAGATGTTGGTGTAGAGATAGCTGCATCGGCGAAGACTTCTGCTGATGTCTGCGCTGGAGGAGTGGATGCTGGAGCTGGAGCAACTGCTGGAGCTGTAGCTGGTGCTGAAGTGGTAGCCCTGGAGTCAGTCACTGGGATAGCTGCAGATCTGGATCCTCTGGGAACCTGAGCAGTCTGGCGATGAGAGTCCTGGACTAGATCATCCTGCATAAGCTCTGCTCTCTCCTGCCTTGTCTCCTCTATGTCTGCCTCAAGCTTGTTGACAGACACCTGAATCTCAGTCAGCTTCACGTCCAGAGCGTGGATCTTGTCCTCAACAATCCTCTCTAGGCTCTCCTGAGATTGCTCAATGCTGGCCAGGCGTTGTTCAATCCTCTGGGTAGCTTCAAGAATTTGTTCTCCAAAGCTCTTTGGCTTAGCTGCTGCTGCTGCTGCCTCTTTGTCAGCTTTAGCCTTCTTCGCAGCTTCGATTTTGGTCTGTCCTTCAACTGAGGTAGGATCCTCTTCATCCATCACAACTACGTTGTCCTCATGCTCTGGCTGCAGTGGCAAGTGCTTCCTATCCAACATGAATTTGCCCGTGCCAAACTTGGCGTTGATGAGCATCTGAATCTGCGGGGCAAACCCACACGACCTCTTCTGGTCAGCTGCAGTCCTCTTAATGGTCTCTACCATCAAGTCCATCACCTTGAAAGGTGCCTTCTCATCGAGAATGTGCAGCATGTTGATAGAATAGCCTCGAATCATGCGGTGGTCTCCAGACTTAGGCATCAATGTATGCCTCAGAATAGTGTTAGTGGTGGTCAGACCTGCCTGGAGATAGTACACTGAGCCAAGCTTCCATCCTTCCAAATCAGCAGCCGGGATCTCCTTGTACATGTTCTTCATGGAATCATGACTCTTCTTAGGAATCCCATAGACATCAATGTCGTCCTCTCTCTGCACTGGAGCGTTCAGAAGTTCTGCCCATTCTTCAACAGTCGAAGAAAACCTTTGACCTTCAGTCATCCAGGTGATCTTGCCATCAGGATAGAAGTGGGCTGTGGTGTAGAACTGCATGATCATCTCGTCATTCCAAGCTGTCAGCTCTTGACCCACAAAATCAGCAACTCCACATGCAGTAAAGCTCTCATGCACATGGGGAAAGAAGTCCCGGTGCTCTTCACTGTCAATATACTTCCAGTCAACATACCTGGTGTCAGCAACAATGGGCTTCTTATCCATCAGCACGGTCTCATAGAAATCCTGCTGCTCTCTGGTGTGGAATCTGGGGTCCACAGCAGTCCTTCTCCTTACAGCATATGGATTAGACTGTCTCCATAGCCTGAGACCTTTATCCTTCCTTGCCTTCATGTCCTCAGCTTGAGGATGAGCATCATTGTGGAGTGGCAACTTGGGACGGAGCTTAAGCAACACATGCTCTTCATCTGATTCAGACGGTGGCATCTCACCTTTGTTCTTCTCAGAAGCTGGAATGCTTCTGGTTGTTCTCTTGGGCTTGACTGGAGCTGCCTTGGCTTGAGCAGGCTTCTTGGGCTTAGAGGAGGCTTGAGCCCGAATAGCATCACCCATGAACTTAGCTTTCTGAGGAGGAGGCTGGGGTGCATCTTCTTCTTCTTCTTCTGCAGCATCAACTTGAGGTTCAGCATATACTACCCTCTTCCTCTTGGAAGTCTTCTTCACCTTGCTTGGAGCAGGCTCTTCCAAGTTGAGCTTCTTTGCAACTGCTGACTGCTTTACTTTGCTTGTGCCTTTCCTTGACTGCTGCCCTTGGTGCTCTTTGGCAACCACATTCCTCTTTGGCTTGGAGGTAACTTCCTCAGCAACAAAGTCAGAGTCCTCATCATCAGAAGTTCTCTTCTTCCTGGTTCTGGTGGCTGCAGGAGGCAAACCACTAGGGGTGCTCCTCTCACCATCATCACTGGAGCTGCTAGCAGGACTTGTATCTGCCTCTGGAATCTCAGCAAAAGGTGACTCAGACCTGTTCTGGCTGTCACTGACATCTGACATGGCTGAAAACCTGTGAAAAGATAAGGTATAGGCAGAGTAGAAGAGTTATCACAACTGCAGAGGTTTTTGCAAAAAAAATGAGTTCAAAACTTAGTTTTGAGTTTTCACAGAATGTATTTCGGTCAAACCGATTTTAAGTTTCGGTGAAACCGAAGTGTTCAACAGGAACCTACACACCACTTTCGGTCAGACCGAAATGGGTTTCGGTCCTACCGATAACTTAGGGTTTCACTGAAACTACGTTTCGGTCATTCCGATTTGCACAACTCGGTTAAACCGAATGATGCAGTGCAATGGCCAGAGGCCAAATTGGTCATTCCGAGTTCCAAAATCGGCTTCACCGAGATGCGTTCCGTGGAAACCTAAACCTAAGAATTTCGCTCGAAACTAGAGGATCTGAACTAATGTATAGGGAATATCTCAAACGTGGATTGAATCATGGCAAGCCTATCGTGCAAGAATCGGACGGGGAGCACGAAAGGGATCGGGATACACCCTAACTTGGTGGTATCCCTCTACTGCGGCAACGGTGGAGATGATTACCGTTGACGGCGGCGGAGACCTGCGGCGAGGGCGCACAGGCGACGACGGCGACGATCCGTAGACCAGGGCAACGGCAGCAGGGGTCTTGGGGGCGAATGGTTTGAAGAATTAAATCGCGCGCAGCCCTCAGGTATATATAACCCCATGCTGTCGGTGGGACCGAGTTGAAAAACTCGGTGTCACCGAGATGTATAACTGCTGTGCAGCTACGCATATCGGTCAGACCGAGATTTTGAACTCGGTTTCACCGAGATGAAACCTAGATCAGTCTAAGCGTTTCGGTTGGACCGAGATTGAGAAGCCGGTCAGACCGAAATGGACTTAGAAGGTTTTGGAAGTCAGCCTTAGACGAATCGGTGGCTCCGAGTGCTCCTCACTCGGACTGTCCGAAAAAGACTTGTTCAAAGTTGTGATATGAGCATGAATAGAATTTGAGACAAGAAAGCATAGATAGCTAGGGAAGGTGCTTAGGCATTCTTGTCCATCCATTTGGCCAGAAAAATCAAAACAATCAAAACAACAAATGGATGTCCTTGAATGGATAAAATCATGCATTCAACATGCTCACACAATAAGATAGCAACTGAAATATGTGTCAAACATGCACAACCAACATTCTAGCTACTAGCACACAATCTGTCGATGACTAGGTCATCTATATATGAGTATATTGACTTAGGAGCCAAATGAGAACATTTGATCATAGGTCATACTCATCGTTTAAGCACAAGTGGGGTTACCACTTTTACATAAAGCATTCATGTGTTCACATCATTTGAAGATGCTTTAGCTCAATTTTTTTAGAGTAAAGCTCCCCCTAGATGTGAGAACCCCTTTTAAAGGGTCAAACTAACCTTGGGTTGTCGTAGAAGACTTCATGTAGACGTTGAAGATGTGGATGCTCAATGTTGATGTAGATCATCAAGAGTTGGGAGCAATCCTTTGGATTAGGGCACTTTCAATACCTACATGGGTTAGTCCCACAAGGAACAAACAAGAATATCCATAGACATAGAGTGAAGTTCACAAAATATGATGTCCATGAAAGCAATGATTACCTTGTCCCTTGACTTACCAACAAGAGGGTTTGTGACTCCATGAACTAGTGCATGATGTGGAAGTTGATTGCACAAGTTCTTTGCCAAACTGAATATGAATGAAGTATGTTGGCGGAGTCACCCTCAAGAACCTTCTAGTTCTTCTTCTTTGGGATCCACATCATTTTGATGGGAATCCTTGGTGTTGTAGTTGAGCTTGACGAAGTAGAACTTGATGTGTCCTTGGGAACCCACTTGACCATGGCTTGAGGTGCTTCAATGAATGCATCAATCTCCTCTTGAAGCTTGTCCTTGGCCTTTAGCTTGTGGTCTTGTGGTGGAAGGTCATCTTGAGCTTGTTCCACATTGGAAGAAGTAGGATCATACTTCTCCTTTTGTGAAACAAACTGTGGAGTAGGGTATTGACCTTCTTCCCACTCAACACCTTCGGCGTTGAACTTTCGCTCAAAACCAATCCCTTGATTCTTCCGGTGTCTTCCTTGTTTGCGAACAATCTCCTCAAAGTTCTTGCTTCCGGCAAGACTCTTGTAGACACCTTTCTCTATGATTTCCTTCAATAAGCTATTTTCTTGCTCAAGTGTAACTTGGCTTGAAACATTGTTAGTGGAATCAAGAGAACTACTAGAAGCAACAATATTGGATTTAACATTGTTATTGTTACTACTAGAGGAAGAATTTTTCTTATGCTTGTCATGCTTAGTCTTAATAGGTGGCAAGAAATTAGACAAGAGAAGTCGTTTGGCAAGATATGAAGAACTCTTCTTTCGAAGATCGTCATTGATCGCTTTTAGAAACTCATGTTCTTGCTCTAGAGTGAGCTTCTCGAAGCGTAGCTTCTCATGAGATCTTAGGAGCTCTCTATGATGTTCTTGAGTTGTTTCATGAGCTAACTTAAGAGTGTTTAGTTCTTTAGTTAGACGCTCAATCTCCTTCATAGCATTGTCATTCGACTCTTCTCGACTATAAAGACTACTAGCATTTTCATCATTACTAAGCTCACTAGATTTATCATGCAAGAGCTCATCTTCACCAAGCAAGTCATCCTCATCACTATCAAAGTCAATGAATTCAGGGTGTGTTACCTTGGGGCCTTTAGCCATGAAGCATCTTCCAATTCCCTCATTTGGTGAATCAAATAAGTCGTAGGAGTTGGAGTTGGAGGATACGAGTGCAAGTCCGGCAACACCTTCATCTTGACTATAGTCGGAGTCGGAGTGGTAGCTTCCATCGGATTGATTGTCGGAGTCGGAGCCGGAGACCCATTCACCTACATGAGCTTGATGTCTTCTTCTTGTGTAGCTCCTTGATGACTTGTCTTTCCTCTCCAAATCCTTGCTTCTCCGAGAGGGTCTTCGTTCATAACGATCATCTCTACTCCTTCTCTCTCTCCGAGGTGACTCATCTCTTGCTCTTCTTCTTGGAGATTCTTCTCTTCTCTTGTGGGGAGCCGTACACTCATTTGAGAAGTGTCCGGGTCTTCCACAATTGTAGCAGTTTCGATCACGACTAGAAGATCTCTTTTCATCATATGATCTAGACTTTGAGCTTCTTTCTTTACTTCTATTCTTGTAGAACTTGTTGAAGTTCTTGACCATTAGGCTTATCTCTTCATTGGAAATTAGCTTGTCACTTGAGGTAGTAGGAGCATCACTTGTAGCTTTGTAAGCACCACTTGACTTGTTGTGAAGCTCTTCCTTATCCTTAAGTGTCATCTCATGAGCAACAATTCTTCCAATGACTTCAGTTGGCTTGAGGGTCTTGTAGTTTGGCATCATTTGGATCAAAGTGCACACGGTGTCATACTTTCCATCCAAAGCTCTGAGAATCTTCTTAATGATGAATCGGTCGGTCATTTCTTCGCTTCCTAAGCCGGCAATCTCATTTGTGATGAGAGCAAGCCTAGAGTACATTTCAGCGACTCCTTCACCATCCTTCATCTTGAACTTGTCAAGTTGGCCTTGAAGAATATCTAGCTTTGATTCCTTCACAGATTCAGTACCTTCGTGCATTTCAACCAAAGTATCCCAAATCTCTTTAGCATTCTCAAGACGGCTGATTTTGTTGAACTCTTCGGGACACAAAGCATTGAAGAGAATGTCACAAGCTTGAGCATTGTTTTGCAACATCCGCAACTCTTCTGGTGTAGCTTCGCGATCCGGAACTTTTCCTTCTTCAAAGAAATCACCTTGCATACCAACACAAATAATGCCCCATGCGGCTGGGTTATGACCAAGAATATGCATTTTCATTTTATGCTTCCAACTAGCAAAATTTGTACCATCAAAGTAAGGACCTCTACGATAATTACCCTCACTAGACGCCATACTCTCCTAGGTTGTGAAACCAAGCTTATGGAGTCCAATGCAATGGAAACCAAAACAATGGAGACCAAAGCTCTGATACCACTTGTAGGATCGAAAGTATGTCTAGAGGGGGGTGATTAGACTACTTGACAATATAAAAAATCTGCCTTTTGATTATGCAAAGTTTTTGGCAGTTTCACAATTAAGATCAATTCAAGTATCACCCTACACATGCAATTCTAGAGTATAAGCAGCGGAAAGTAAATTGCACATGTATTAAAGAGAGGTGGAGAAGATCAAACGCAGTTTGGAGACACGAAGATTTTTGTCGTGGTTCCGATAGGTGGTGCTATCGTACATCCACGTTGATGGAGACTTCAACCCACGGAGGGTAACGGCTGCGCGAGTCCACGGAGGGCTCCACCCACGAAGGGTCCACGAAGAAGCAACCTTGTCTATTCCATCATGGCCTACGCCCACGGAGGACTAGCCTTACTCGGGGTAGATCTTCACGAAGTAGGCGATCTCCTTGCCCTTACAAACTTCTTGGTTCAACTCCACATCTCAAAGACGGAGGCTCCCAAGCGACACCTAACCAATCTAGGAGGCACCACCCTCCAAAAGGTAATAGATGGTGTTGATGATGATGAACTCCTTGCTCTTGTGCTTCAGATGATAATCTCCCCAACACTCAACTCTCCTCACTGATATGGCTGTGGTGGAAGAAAGGATTGAGTGGAAAGCAACTTGGGAAGGCTAGAAATCAAGTTTCATATGGTAGGAATGGAATGACTTGATCTCAACACAAGGGTAGGTGGTTCACTTCTCAGAAAGTGTATGGTATGAGTGGTAGACTTTCTGATGGCTCTCCTCACGAATGAAGAGGGGGTGGAGGGGTATATATAGCCTCCACACAAAATCCAACCGTTACACACACATTTGACCAATCTCGGTGAGACCGAAGTGAAAACTCGGTCAGACCAAAAGTTCAAATATAGTGAACGTTGGGATTTTCGGTGGGACCGAAAATACCATCTCGGTGTGTACGAAGTGAGTCAAAGGTTGGAGCTTGCCATCTCGGTGGGACCGAAATTAACAACTTGGATATTCCGAAGTGATGTCAATTGGTTACAGAAGGTTGGCAGTCCATTTTCGGTGAGACCGAAACTCAAATCGGATGGACCGAGAAATTAGGGTTTGGAAGAATAACTGAGGTGGTTCATCTCGGTGGGACTGAGTTTGCAGAATCGGTTTGTCCGAGATTACTTATGAGTGTGTTAAGTAATGAAGAGTGCTGACAGTTGAGGGAGCTAGATCACCAAGCACTTGTGCAACCAGATCATTAACACAACCTCATCCCCTTTTAATAGTATTGGCTTTTCCTATGGACTCAATGTGATCTTTGATCACTAAACCAAAAATAGAGTCTTGAGCTTTTGCCAATGCTTGTCTTAGCATTTTGAGGGGTCCACTTCTTCAGACATTTCCATACCCATATCATCGAACTTCTCTGAAATGATTCTCAAGTAAATGTTAGTTCAATGATATATATGTTGTTATTAATTACCAAAACCACCCGGGGATTAGTTGCACTTTCAACCCTGTCAAGAGGAGCTTGCCGGGAAGGCCAATCGAGGCATCTCAAGAAACTTGTCGCGACGCGCCATGCATCCCGGCAAGGCCTGGTGAGCGACAAGCTCCCAGGCGCGACAAGATAGCCACCGCCGCAAGGCGTTTGCCGCGGCAAACTTCCACTCAGTACCCACGCTCCAGCGCATCCACCCACGTGTCGCTCTGGGACCTTTCCAGGCGCACGTGGCGGAAGGCTGTGCAGCCAGGGGTACACGGTGGTGAGCGGCGATGACAAGGCTACCGTCGTGGCGGACGGTGGCGCCCCTGACGGCCACTTTTTTCACTGTTTGGGCGACGGCGACGGGCATTTAATGCCCTTGTCCCCTGCCGTCAGGGTTAGGTACGGGGCACTGTACAAGTACTGTTCCAACTACCACCCTTTTACATTTTTACCCTCATCTGTGTTGCCACCTGTCGGTGACCCCTTTGACCTATAAAAAGAGGCCCATGTGCAACGTAGAGGGGGTTCTGAACATCGATCATTCCCACGCTCGGTCTTGCTAGCGGTTAGAGTGTGTTGTAGCTCTCCTCGCTCCCGAGCAAGAACACAATGCAAACCAAAGTAGGAGTAGGGTTTTACGCATCCGTGCGGCCCGAACCTGGGTAAACTGCTCGTGTGCTCGCCTCGATTCGCTCTTTGTGCATCCTCCGCCCCCTGCCGTACCGCAAAGGGGCTCCGGTCCCATAGGTGTTCGTGGGCGATCAGTTTCCCCGACAGAAAGGAATGGAACACTTTCCTAGAAAGAAAATAAAATTACCATATGAATCTATTATGAGAGCCACTTATGGATTGCCTTCCAAAGATGGCAATACCTAGATCTATCCATGTATCATGCCTAGCTAGGAGCGTAAAACGATAGCGCTTGTTGGGAGGCAACTCAATTTTATATTTTTTGTTTTTTCTTCTGTTTAGGAATAAATATTGCATCTAGCTACTGTTTAGATGTGGTTTTGTGTTTTAATTAGTGTTTGTGAAAAGTAGAACCTTTGGGAAGACTTGTGTGAAGTTTATATGATCTTGCTGTGAAAACAGAATCGTTAGCGCTTGCTAGAATGGTCACCCGATTTTACTGGAGCATGCTATTTAGTTGATTCTTTTTACAGATGATTATTAGACAAATTCCCCATGTTTACCAATTTATTTCAATTTTTTTTGGAGTTACAGAAGTACACGAAAGCTACAGATTACTACAGACTGTTCTGTTTTTGACAGATTCTGTTTTTCGTGTGTTGTTTGCTTATTTCGATGCATCTATGAGTAGTATTGGGAAGTATGAATTATAGAGAAGTTGGAATACAGTAGGTTTAACACCAATATTAACAAAGAATGAATTCATTGCAGTACCTTTGAGTAGTGGTTTGCTTTCTTATACTAACGGAGCTCACGAGATTTTTGTCTAAGTTTTGTGTTGTGAAGTTTTCAAGTTTTGAGTATTGCTTTGATGGACTATGGAACAAAGGGTGGCAAGAGACTAAGCTTGGGGATGCCCAAGGCACCACAAGGTAAAATTGAAGGACAGCCAAGAGCTTAAGCTTGGGGATGCCCCGGGAAGGCATCCTCTCTTTCGTCTTCATCCATCGGTAACTATACTCAGAGCTATATTTTTATCCACCACATGATATGTGTTTTACTTGGAACGTCGTGTATTATTTGAGTCTTTGCTTGTTAGTTTGCCACAATTATCCTTGATGTACACACCTATTTGAGAGAGTTAAATATGGCCTAGGAATTGATACAACACTCTATGTGCTTCACTTATATCTTTTGAGTTGAATAGTTTTTGCTCTAGTGCTTCACTTGTATCTTTTAGAGCATGGTGGTGATTATATTTTGTAGAAATTGTTAATATCTCATGGTTCACTTATATCCATTTGAGAGTCTATTAAAACAGCATGGTAATGTGCTTTGGCTATAAAACTAGCCTTCACATGATAGGCATCGAATATCAATGTAGTAAAAACTTTCACACTAAGTGCATTGAATATGAAGAGAAGTTGGATGCTTGATAATTGTTTTGAGATATGAGGATAGTAATACTAGAGTCATGCTAGTGGAGTTATTATGAAATTGAGAAATGCTTGTGTTAAAGTTAGTGATTCCCGTAGCATGCACGTATGGTGAACCGCTATGTGACGAAGTTAGAGCATGAGGTATTTGTAAAGTGTCAAACTTTGTGTGGAGGTCGGGGGCGCGCGATGGTTAACTCCTACCAACCTCCCCCCTAGGAGCATGCGTCGATTGCTTTGTTTTGATGACTCGTAAATTTTTGCAATAAGTATATGAGTTCTTATGACTAATGTTGAGTCCATGGATTATACGCACTCTCACCCTTCCACCATTGCTAGCCTCTCTTGTATCGCGCAACTTTCGCCGGTACCATACACCCACTATATATCCTTCCTCAAAACAGCCACCATATATCTTCCTCAAAACAGCCACCATACCTACCTATCATGGCATTTCCATAGCCATTCGTAGATATATTGCCATGCAACTTTCCACCGTTCCGTTCATATGGCACGCTTCATATTATCATATTGCCATGCATGATCATGTAGTTGACATCGTATTTGTGGCAAAGCCACCATGCATAATTTTTCATACATGTCACTCTTGATCCATTGCACATCCCGGTACACCGCCGGAGGCATTCATATAGGTCAAACTTTGTTCTAGTATCGAGTTGTAATTCAATGAAAGTGCGATGATCATCATTATTAGAGCATTGTCCCATGTGAGGAAAGGCTAAATCAATAAAGCCCCTCCAAACAAAAGGCCAAAGAAAAAAAGGCCCAAAAAGGGACAATTGCTACTATCTTTTTCCACACATGTGCTTCAAAGTAGCGCCATGTTCTTCATGATAGAGAGTCTCGTGTTTAGTCACTTTCATATACTAGTGGGAATTTTTATTATAGAACTTGGCTTGTATATTCCAACGATGGGCTTCCTCAAATGCCCTAGGACTTCGTGAGCAAGCAAGTTGTATGCACACCCACTTAGTTTCTTTTGTTGAGCTTTCATACATTTTTATCTCTAGTGCATCCGTTGCATGGCAATCCCTACTCACTCACATTGATATCTATTGATGGGCATCTCCATAGCCCGTTGATACACCTAGTTGATGTGAGACTATCTCCCTCCTTTTTGTCTTCTCCACAACCACCACTCTATTCCACCCATAGTGTTATGTCCATGGCTCACGCTCATGTATTGCGTGAAAGTTGAAAGGTTTGAAAGGATAGAGTATGAAAACAAGTGCTTGGCTGAAATCAGGGTTGTGCATGATATGAATATTTTGTGTGATGAAGAGGTAGCATAGCCATACTATATGGTTTTGTAGGGATAACTTTCTTTAGCCATAGTATTTTGAGAAGACATGATTGCTTTGTTAGTATGCTTGAAGTATTATTATTTCTTATGTCAATATAGACTTTTGTCTTGAATCTTTCAAATCTGAACATTCATGCCACAATTAAGAGAATTACATTGAAAAACTATGTTGGTTAGCATTCCACATCAAAAATTCTGTTTTTATCATTTACCTACTCGAGGACAAGCAGGAATTAAGCTTGGGGATGCTTGATACGTCTCCAACGTATCTATAATTTTTTATTGTTCCATGCTATTATTTATGATGTTTTGGATGTTTAATGGGCTTTGTTGTACACTTTTATATTATTTTTGGGACTAACCTACTAACCCAAAGGCCCAGTCCAGATTGTTGTTTTTTGCCTGATTTAGGGTTTTACAAGGAATATCAAACGGAGTCCAAACGGAATGAAACCTTCGGGAGTGATATTTTTGGAGCAAAATACGCATGGGAAACTTGAGAACCATGGAGTAGGGCTGACATGGCGTCCACGAGGGTGGGCCCCCCCTATAGGGCGCACCCCTTGCCTCGTGGGCACCCCGTCTGGCCCCCGGTGCCCTCCTTCCTCCTATATATACATACGTACCCTAAAACTATCAGAACAACAGAGAAAACCTTAGTTCCACCACCGCAACCTTCTGTTCCCGTGAGATCCCATCTTGGGGCCTGTTCCGGAGCTCCACCGGAGGGGGGATCTTCCACGGATTGCTTCTACATCATCATCATCGCCTCACCATGAGTTGTGAGTAGTTTACCCAGACCTTCGGGTCCATAGCTAGTATCTAGATGGCTTCTTCTCTCTCTTTGGATCTCAATACCAAGTTCTCCTCGGTCATCGAGGAGATCTATTCGATGTAATCTCTTTTTGCGGTGTGTTTGTCGAGATCCAATGAATTGTGGGTTTATTATCAAGATTATCTATGATAAATATTTGGTTCTTTTCTGAACTCTTTATGTATGATTATAATATCCTTGCAAGTCTCTTCGAATTATTGGTTTAGTTTGGCCTACTAGATCTATAGTTCTTGCAATGGGAGAAGTGCTTGGCTTTGGGTTCAATCTTGCGGTGTCCTTTCCCTGTGACAGTAGGGGCAGCAAGGCACGTATTGTATTGTTGCCATCGAGGATAAAAAGATGGGGTTTATATCACTATGTTTGAGTTTATCCCTCTACATCATGTCATCTTGCTTAAGGCATTACTCTGTTCTTATGAACTTAATACTCTAGATGCATGCTGGATAGCGGTCAATGTGTGGAGTAATAGTAGTAGGTGCAGAATCGTTTTGGTCTACTTGTCTCAGACGTGATGCCTATATATAATGATCATGCCTAGATAGTCTCATAATTATTCGCTTTTCTATCAATTGCTCGACAGTAGTTTTTTTACCCGCCGTAGAATATCGCTATCATGAGAGAAGCCACTAGAGAACACTATGGCCCTCGGGTCTATTCTCAACATATCAATCTACAATCTACTTTACTTTTCCGCTTTTACTTTATGTTCTTATATCCAAAAATACCAAAAATATCAAACTATCATCTCTATCAGATCTCACTTTCGTAAGTGACCGTAAAGGGATTGACAACCCCTTATCGCGTTGGCTGCGAAGTTCTTATTTGTTTGTGCAGGTGCGAGGGACTCGCGCGTGGTATCCTACTGGATTGATACCTTGGTTCTCAAAAACTGAGGGGAATACTTACGCTACTGTGCTGCATCACCCTTTCCTCTTCGAGGGAATACAACGCAAGCTCGAGAAGCAGGACACTTTCACACTTTGTTTCAGGCATCGGACGATTGACTACCCATTTGAAACTTCTTATTGTACCTCCTTAGTTTGCTCTTGATGTGTTTTATTTGTTCAACCCAAGAGATACTCATGTGTTCATTCATGGGATAACTATGATTACCCCTAATAGCCTTCTATCGTTGTCAAGCAGCCCTTATCCTTTTCATAAGTACGATGGAACTCTCGAAGAAAGGAAGCCAACTTCATCATGATGGCCTGGAACATAGGAATGAAGATATCAATGAAAAGGGATCAACCTCTTCGAGAAGAGCATCCAAGACCGAAAAGATTCGTCAGAATTTCGTAAGCAACTCCTTCCCCTTACTCCACCTCTTAAATCTCGGGACAAGATTTCTTGTAGTAGAGGAGATTTGTAACACCCCGAGTGTCAAGCTACAGTAACCTCACCCTAATGATGCCAGGTCACCATGCTTACTGAGCTAATGGTCACTTGATGAAAAATCTAAGTCAAATTCATTTTCAAATTACAAGTGAAATAAAGAATTTCTCAAACATGATCGCAAAAATGTTCATCACGTTGGAAATAATTCCTAGGTAATTATGTTGAGGAAAACAACATCACCCAAATTCCTAAGATGCCCCTGACATCCACAACAGTAGCAAAACATGCCCCATTTTAAATCATTCCATTTCAAAGAAAATTCAGATGGAATTATCTTGCCTTAAAACCTTTTATGGCAGTGCTAAATATTGCAAAGTATTTATGTGGCACAATTCTATATTTTACAAAAGTACTTTGTGGCCTAGCAATTTTGCTTAACATAAAAGAAATAAAAGTTAAAGGGAAAAAACCAACAGTTTAGGCAAAAGAAAAGAAAATGGAAAAAGGCTAAGCCTGGCACTGTGCACTTGAGGCCCAAGTGCACAGCACCAGGCCCACCCCACCAGCGCCCTGTCTTCTTCCTCCTGTGCATTAGGGGGTTCGTGGACACCAACGCACGCGTCCACGCCCTGAATCTCCACGGGGCGGCCATCCGGCAGCACCCCTCAGTCCTACCAGCCGCCGACGGCTACTCCCTCGATGCCCCGGAACCCTAGCCTCGCTCATACCCCCCCCCCTCGCCAGATCCACCTAACATATCCTCTCTTCCTTCCCCTTCTGCCGACGCATGTCGTCGCCGTTCTTCTCGTGCCGCCACGACGACCGTGGACCCCGAGCCTCACCGCCGTGTCCGAGAGCCCGACTACGATCGCCCGCACAGACTACGCCGAGTCGTTCGAGCTGAGGAGCCCCAGCGTCGGCGCCAACGTCGTCTTCCTCCTCGAATCCCCGCCGCCGTTCGACGACAAATTCGACGCCAGCAAGCCTCCCCGAGCCTGCTGCCCTCCCCTACCGGACCACAGTAAGCTCCCGCTCCCCCTCGTCCCTTTGTCTTCGGCCTCCCGTGCCCCTAGCCTCTCCCCCCGCCGTAGCAGTAGCTCGTCGCCGCCGTCCGCACCACCACCGTGGCCACCGCTGATCGTGCTCGCGTACGAGCACAATGACATGCTCCTGGATCTCCCAGGAGGCGAACGCGACCGCCTCATGTCTACTACACAACCTTCTTCTTGTAGACGTTGTTGGGCCTCCAAGTGCAGAGATTTTTAGGACAGTAGCAAATTTCCCTCAAGTGGATGACCTAAGGTTTATCAATCCATGGGAGGCATAGGATGAAGATGGTCTCTCTCAAACAACCCTGCAACCAAATAACAAAAAGTCTCTTGTGTCCCCAACACACCCAATACAATGGTAAATTGTATAGGTGCACTAGTTCGGCGAAGAGATGGTGATACAGGTGCAATATGTATGGTAGATATAGGTTTTTGTAATCTGGAAAATATAAAAACAGCAAGGTAGCAAGTGGTAAAAGTGAGCATAAACGGTGTTGCAATGATAGGAAACAAGGCCTAGGGTTCATACTTTAACTAGTGCAAGTTCTTTCAACATGGATAACATAATTGGGTCATATTACTAGCCCTCAACATGCAACAAAGAGTCACTCCAAAGTAACTAATAGCGGAGAACAAATGAAGATATTATGGTAGGGTACGAAACCACCTCAAAGTTATTCTTTCTGGTCGATCTATTCAAGAGTTCGTAGTAACCTTCAATCTATCATAGAGTTCGTACTAGAATAACACCTTAAGACACAAATCAACCAAAACCCTAATGTCACCTAGATACTCCATTGTCACCTCAAGTATCCGCGGGTATGATTATACGATATGCATCACACAATCTCAGATTCATCTATTCAACCATCACAAAGAACTTCAAAGAGTGCCCCAAAGTTTCTACCGGATAGTCAAGACGAAAATGTGTGCCAACCCCTATGCATAGATTCCCAAGCTCGCAGAACCCGCAAGTTGATCACCAAAACATACATCAAGTGGATCACATGATAAACCATTGTCACCACAGATAAAAACGCGCAAGACATACATCAAGTGTTCTCAAATCCTTAAAGACTCAATCCGATAAGATAACTTCAAAGGGAAAACTCAATCCATTACAAGAGAGTAGAGGGGGAGAAGCATCATAAGATCCAACTATAATAGCAAAGCTCGCGATACATCAAGATCGTGCCATCTCAAGAACACGAGAGAGAGAGAGATCAAACACATAGCTACTGGTACATACCCTCAACCACAAGGGTGGACTACTCCCTCCTCGTCATGGAGAGTGCTGGGATGATGATGATAGCCACCAGTGAGGGTTCCCCCCCCCTTCCGTCAGGGTGCCAGAACGGGTCTAGATTGGTTTTTGGTGGCAAGAGAGGCTTTCGACGGCGGAACTCCCGATCTAGGTTAATTTCCGAATTTTTCTGTATATATAGGAGGTGTTGGAGTCGGGGCCAAGCAAAGGGGGGCTACGGGCTGTCCACAAGGCAGGGGAGCGCGCCCTGTAGGGGGGTGCGCCCCCACCCTCGTGGGCAGCCCGTGGGTCCTCTCGTCCCCCTCCGGCACTCCGTGTCTTCTTCTGGTCCAAAAACAGCCTCCGTTGATTTTCAGGTCAATTGGGCTCCTTTTGATATTCCTTTTCTGTGAAACCCTAAAACAGGAGAAAAACAGAAACTGGCACTGGGCTCTGGGTTAATAGTTTAGTCCCAAAAATCATATAAAAGTGTATAATAA
This sequence comes from Secale cereale, assembly GCA_902687465.1. Classification (NCBI taxonomy): domain Eukaryota; kingdom Viridiplantae; phylum Streptophyta; class Magnoliopsida; order Poales; family Poaceae; genus Secale; species Secale cereale. The sequence continues at coordinate 243,516,060 of LR738711.1, forward strand.
AGCCCATAAAACATCCTAAAAGGATAATATAATAGCATGGAACAATCAAAAATTATAGATACGTTGGAGACGTATCAGCATCCCCAAGCTTAATTCATGCTCGTCCTCGAGTAGGTAAATGATAAAAACATAATTTTTGATGTGGAATGCTAACCAACATAGTTTTTCAATGTAATTCTATTAATTGTGGCATGAATGTTCAGATGTGAAAGATTCAAGACAAAAGTCTATATTCGCATAAGAAATAATAATACTTCAAGCATACTAACAAAGCAATCATGTCTTCTCAAAATACTATGGCTAAAGAAATTTATCCCTACAAAATCATATAGTCTGGCTATGCTCCCTCTTCATCACACAAAATATTCATATCATGCACAACCCCGGTTTCAGCCAAGCACTTGTTTTCATACTCTATCCTTTCAAACCTTTCAACTTTCACGCAATACATGAGCGTGAGCCATGGACATAGCACTATGTTGAATAGAGTGTTGGTTGTGAAGAAGACAAAAAGGAGGGAGATAGTCTCACATCGTCTAGGCGTATCAATGGGCTATGGAGATGCCCATCAATAGATATCAATGTGAGTGAGTAGGGATTGCCATGCAACGGATGCACTAGAGCTAAAAATGTATGAAAGCTCAACAAAAGAAACTAAGTGGGTGTGCATCCAACTTGCTTGCTCACGAAGACCTAGGGCATTTGAGGAAGCCCATCGTTGGAATATACAAGCCAAGTTCTATAATGAAAATTCTCATAGTATATGAAAGTGACTAAACATGAGACTCTCTATCATGAAGAACATGGTGCTACTTTGAAGCACAAGTGTGGAAAAAGATAGTAGCATTGTGCCTTTTCTTTTCTTTTCTTTTTCTTTTTTTTGGGGCCTTTCTTTTTTTGGCCTTCCCTTCTTGTTTTCCTTTTTTTCTTTTTTTTGGAGGGGCTTTATTTATTTAGTCTTTCCTCACATGGGACAATGCTCTAATAATGATGATCATCACACTTATATTGATTTACAACTCGATATTACAACTCGATAGTACAACAAAGTATGACTCTATATGAATGCCCCCGGCGGTGTACCGGGATGTGCAATGAATCAAGAGTGACATGTATGAAGAATTATGCATGGTGGCTTTGCCACAAATACGATGTCAACTACATGATCATGCATGGCAATATGACAATATGAAGCGTGTCATATGAACGGAACGGTGGAAAGTTGCATGGCAATATATCTTGGAATGCCTATGGAAATGCCATGATAGGTAGGTATGGTGGCTGGTTTGAGGAATATATATGCTGGCTGTTTTGAGGAAGGTATATAGCGGGTGTATGGTACGGGCGAAAGTTGCGCGGTACAAGAGAGGCTAGCAATGGTGGAAGGGTGAGAGTGCGTAATATCCATGGACTCAACATTAGTCATAAGAACTCATATACTTATTGCAAAAATTTACGAGTCATCAAAACAAAGCAATCAAGGCATGCTCCTAGGGGGAAGGTTGGTAGGAGTTAACCATCGCGCGCCCCCGACCTCCACACAAAGGATGACACTCTACAAATACCTCATGCTCTAACTTCGTCACATAGCGGTCCACCATACGTGCATGCTACGGGAATCACTAACTTTAACACAAGTATTTATCAATTTCATAATAACTCCACTAGCATGATTCTAATATCACTATCCTCATATCTCAAAACAATTATCAAGCATCCAACTTCTCATCATATTCAATGCACTAGGTATGATTTTTTTACTACATTGATCTTGGATGCCTATCATGTGAATGCTAGTTATATAGCCAAAGCACATTACCATGTTGTTCTAATAGACTCTCAAAAGGATATAAGTGAAGCATGAGAGTTCATCTATTTCTTCAAAATAAAATTACCAGCGTGCTCTTAAAGATATAAGTGAAGCACTAGAGCAAATGACAAACTACTCCAAAAGATACAAGTGAAGAACAACGAGTAGTTGTATAATTATGTAACTATGTGAAGACTCTCTAACATTTAAGAATTTCATATCTTGGGATATTATTCAAACAGCAAGCAAAACAAACTAAAATAAATTGACGCTCCAAGCAAAACACATATCATGTGGTGAATAAAAATATAGCTCCGAGTATCATTACCGATAGATGAAGACGAAAGAGGGGATGCCTTCCCGGGGCATCCCCAAGCTTAGGCTTTTGGTTGTCCTTGAATTTTACCTTGGGGTGCCTTGGGCATCCCCAAGCTTAGGCTCTTGCCACTCTTTGTTCCATAGTCCATCAAAGCACTCAAAACTTGAAAACTTCACAACACAAAACTTAGACAAAAATCTCCGTTAGTATAAGAAAGCAAACCACTACCCAAAGGTACTGCAATGAATTCATTCTTTTTTTATATTGGTGTTAAATCTACTGTATTCCAACTTCTGTATGGTTCATACTTCCTAATACTACTTATAGTTGCCTTGAAATAAGCAAACAACACACGAAAAACAGAATCTGTCAAAAATAGAACAGTCTGTTGTAATCTGCAGGTTTCGCATACTTTTGTCACTCCAAAAAATTCAAACTAAATTGGTAAACGTGAGTAATTTGTGTATTAATCATCTGCAAAAAGAATCAACTAAATAGCACGCTCCAGTAAAATCTGGTGACCATTCTAGCAAGCGCTAACGATTCTGTTTTTCACAGCAAGATCATATAAACTTCACACAAGTCTTCCCAAAGGTTCTACTTGGCACAAACACTAACTAAAACACAAAACCACATCTAAATAGAATCTATATGCAATATTTATTCCTAAACAGAAGCAAAAACGAAGAAACTAAAATAAAGTTGGGTTGCCTCCCAACAAGCGCTATTGTTTAACGCCCCTAGCTAGGCACAATGATTTCAATGATGCTCGCATAAAAGATAAGAATTGAAACATAAGGAGAGCATCATGAAGAATATGACTAGCACATTTAAGTCTAACCCACTTCATATGCATAGGGATTTTGTAAGCAAATGATTTATGGGAACAATAATCAACTAGCATGGGAAAGCAAAACGAGCATAGCTTCAAGATTCTAAGCATATAGAGAGGAAACTTGATATTATTGCAATATGTAGAAGCATATGTTCCTCCCTCATAACAATTTTCTATAGCATCATGAATGAATTCAATGATATAACCAGCACATAAAGCATTCTTTTCATGATCTACTTGCATAGAAATTTTACTACTCTCCACATAAGCAAAATTCTTCTCATTCATAGTAATGGGAGCAAACTCAACAAAATAACTATCATGTGAAGCATAATCCAATTGAAAATTAAAATCATGATGAAAAGTTTAATGGTTATCTTTATTCTTAATAGCATACAAGTCATTACAATAATCATCATAGATATCAACTTTGTTCTCATAATCAATTGGAACCTCTTCCGAAATAGTGGATTCATCACTAAATAAAGTCATCACCTCTCCAAATCCACTTTCATAAATATAATCATTATAAATAGGAGGCATGCTTTCATCATAATAAACTTGCTCATCAAAACTTGGGGGACTAAAAATATCATCTTCATCAAACATAGCATCCCCAAGCTTGTGGCTTTGCATATCATTAGCATCATGGATATTCATAGGATTCACACTAACAACATTGCAATCATGCTCATTATTCACATATTTTATGCCAAGCATTCTATGTAATTCTTCTTCTAGTACTTGAGCACAATTTTCCTTCCCATCATTTTCACGAAAGATATTAAAAAGATGAAGCATATGAGGTAACCTTAATTCCATTTTTTGTTTTCTTTTATAAACGAAACTAGTGATAAAACATGAAACTAAAAGATTCGATTGCAAGATCTAAAGATATACCTTCAAGCACTAACCTCCCCAGCAACGGCGCCAGAAAAGAGCTTGATGTCTACTACACAACCTTCTTCTTGTAGACGTTGTTAGGCCTCCAAGTGTAGAGGTTTGTGGGACAGTAGCAAATTTCCCTCAAGTGGATGACCTAAGGTTTATCAATCCGTGGGAGGCGTAGGATGAAGATGGTCTCTCTCAAACAACCTGCAACCAAATAACAAAAAGTCTCTTGTGTCCCCAACACACCCAATACAATGGTAAATTGTATAGGTGCACTAGTTCGGCAAAGAGATGGTGATACAAGTGCAATATGGATGGTAGATATAGGTTTTTGTAATCTGAAAATATAAAAACAGCAAGGTATAAAGTGGTAAAAGTGATCATAAACGGTGTTGCAATGATAGGAAACAAGGCCTAGGGTTCATACTTTAACTAGTGCAAGTTTTTTCAACAAGGATAACATAATTGGATCATATTACTAGCCCTCAACATGCAACAAAGAGTCACTCCAAAGTAACTAATAGCGGAGAACAAACAAAGAGATTATGGTAGGGTACGAAACCACCTCAAAGTTATTCTTTCTGATCGATCTATTCAAGAGTCCGTAGTAATGTTCAATCTATCATAGAGTTCGTACTAGAATAACACCTTAAGACACAAATCAACCAAAACCCTAATGTCACCTAGATACTCCATTGTCACCTCAAGTATCCGTGGGTATGATTATACGATATGCATCACACAATCTTAGATTCATCTATTCAACCATCACATTGAACTTCAAAGAGTGCCCCAAAGTTTCTACCGGAGAGTCAAGATGAAAACGTGTGCCAACCCCTATGCATAGATTCCCAAGGTCACGGAACCCGCAAGTTGATCACCAAAACATACATCAAGTGGATCACATGATATCCCATTGTCACCACAGATAAACACGCGCAAGACATACATCAAGTGTTCTCAAATCCTTAAAGACTCAATCCGAGAAGATAACTTCAAAGGGAAAACTCAATCCATTACAAGAGAGTAGAGGGGGAGAAGCATCATAAGATCCAACTATAATAGCAAAGCTCGCGATACATCAAGATCGTGCCATCTCAAGAACACGAGAGAGAGAGAGACCAAACACATAGCTACTGGTACATACCCGCAGCCTCGAGGGTGGACTACTCCCTCCTCGTCATGGAGAGCGCCGAGATGATGAAGATAGCCACCGGTGAGGGTCCCCCCCCCCCCCC
>LR738711.1:243532450-243569293 GCA_902687465.1 Secale cereale
ATATATATATATATATATGGGTCTATTCTCATAACACCCCTTAAGACCTTATTCTCATAACACCCCCACTTAAATAGGTTTCTAGCGCGGAGCGTCCCGAGGACAGCAACCACTGCCCCGCCTCCTACCCCCGCGCTGCCGCACCGCCTCCTTCCCCCAGCACCGTCGCGCCGGCTCCTGCCCTGATGCAATGCGGTTTTCTTGTGCAGTTCGGAAGCGCAAAAAAACGCTCGATGTCATTATTCGTCGGTCGCACCATTTTCAAAACTGCTCTTAAACCGTGCGGAATCTCGAAAAGTGTTCAACATGGCGAAGTTGCGCCTACTCCATAGCTTTTCAACGGTATATTACACGCATCATTCCGATAAACGGTTTAAAACTAGAGCAAAAAAGGTTCCGAAAAAACAACACATACAGTTTTTTCAAACATGTAGTTCATCGTTTTCAAAACTGCTCTTAAACCGTGCGGAATCTCGAAAAGTGTTCAACATGGCGAAGTTGCGCCTACTCCATAGCTTTTCAACGGTATATTACACGCATAATTCCGATAAACGGTTAAAAAACTAGAGCAAAAAAGGTACCGAAAAAACAACATGTACAGTTTTTTCAAACATGCAGTTCACCGTTTTCAAAACTGCTCTTAAACCGTGCGGAATCTCGACAAGTGTTCAACATGGCGAAGTTGCGTCTACTCCATAGCTTTTCAACGGTATATTACACGCATAATTCGGATAAACGGTTAAAAAAACTAAAGCAAAAAAGGTACCGAAAAAACAACACGTACAGTTTTTTTAAACATGCAGTTCACTGGTCTCTGTCTTGCAGTAACATGCAGTTCAGAAGCGCAAAAAAACGCGTCGATTTGGGTGTCGCGAAAAACAAAGTTTTCGCGTTTTTGTAATTTCAAAACTGCTCTTAAACCGTAATGAATTAGAGGGGATGTTCTACATGAAAAAGTAGCGTCTCGACGATATCTTTCCAACGGTGTATCATTTGGATCATTTCGACCAACCTTTTGTAAAAATTTCGCGAAAAACGGCCACTGCCCTTCGTAGTCAGCCGCACGATTTTCAAATTTCACTAAAAACCGTAAGGAATCTCAAAAACATTTCAACATATGAAAGTTGCGCCTCGTTCGTAGCTTTCCAACGGTATATTACACGCCTTGTTTCGACAAATGGTTAGAAAACTGGAGTGAAAGCAGAATCCGAAAATTTGAAAAAATTCGAAAAACACAATTCCGAGATTTAGTAAATTCAAAACTGCTCTTAAACCATAGCGAATTAGAAAAAATAATAGATATGAAAAAGATGCGCGTTGACGATACCTTTCCAACGGTGTATCATACGTTTCATTCCGACGAGCGGTTTAGAAAAAAAAAGCAAAAAAAACGCTTGCTGTCATTCGTTGTGAGCCGCACGATTTGCGAAACTGCTCTTAAACTAGGATGAATTTTGAAAAGTGTTCAACATGGCGAAGTTGCGTCTACTCCATAGCTTTTCAACGGTATATTACACGCATAATTCCGATAAACGGTTAAAAAACTAGAGCAAACAAGGTATCGAAAAAACAACACGTACAGTTTTTTTTAAACATGCAATTCACTGTTCTCTGTGTTGCAGTAACATGCAGTTCGGAAGCGCAAAAAACGCGTCGATTTGGGTATCGCGAAAAACAGAGTTTCCGCGTTTTTGTAATTTCAAAACTGCTCTTAAACCGTTATGAATTAGAGGGGATGTTCTACATGAAAAAGTAGCGTCTCGACGATATCTTTCAACGGTGTATCATTTGAATCATTTCGACCAACGTTTTGTAAAATTTTCACGAAAAAACGGCCACTGCCCTTCGTAGCCAGCCGCACGATTTTCAAATTTAACTAAAAACTGTAAGGAATCTCAAAAACATTTCAACATATGAAAGTTGCGCCTCGTTCGTAGCTTTCCAACGATATATTACACGCCTTGTTTCGACAAACAGTTAGAAAACTGGAGTGAAAACAGTACCGAAAATTTGAAAAAATTCAAAAAATACAATTCCGCGATTTAGTAAATTCAAAACTGCTCTTAAACCGTAGCGAATTAGAAAAAATAATATATATGAAAAAGATGCGCGTCGACGATACCTTTCCAACGGTGTATCATACGTTTCATTCCGACGAGCGGTTTAGAAAAAACGCAAAAAACGCTTGCTGCCATTTGTTGTGAGCCGCACGATTTTCGAAACTGCTCTTAAACTATGATTAATTTTGAAAAGTGTTCAACATGGCGAAGTTGTGTCTACTCCATAGCTTTTCAACGGTATATTACACGTATAATTCCGATAAACGGTTAAAAAACTAGAGCAAAAAGGTACCAAAAAAACAACACGTACAGTTTTTTCAAACATGAGGTTCTGTTGCAGTATCCGTACAGTGCGCATAGCTTTCCAATGCAGTAAAACAAAGCAGTTCGGAAGTGTTATGAGAATATTATTCTCGTAATGTTATGAGAATAGACCGGCTATATATATATATATATATATATATATATATATATATATAGTGCATGGAGGAAATATTCTGGAAGAAGAGTTCCCAAAGACTCGATCTGCACTTGGTGATGTGATTGAAGAAAGTATAGCTGCAGCTTTGTAAAGAATGTTTGGGCGATGTCTCCCTATTGCGGGTAATGGGGATCAATGCCAACACAGCCCCATTTCCTCACTGGTCACCAACAATCAACGTTGTCGTGGCAACAAAGATTGCCACGATGGTCGTGGGAGAGAGACAGGAGCTGCTGCCCACGGCGTCCCTGCTATTGGGGCCCAACGGAGGCGTGGAGAATTTGTCGCCCCTCGCGAGGGTGGGCTGCATGGAGGAGAAGCTCGCGGGCGAGGCCATGACTCCCGCGGGTTTGCTGCTGATCACTAGCGACGAGCTGCACATGATGGTGATGACATGTACCATGAAGAGATCCCAAATCACAACGATGAGTATGCTGAGATGGTGGATGATGAGTCATATTCCACGCCTCGTCGTGGTGCTGTTTTTGGTCACCATGGTAGTCCCTATGATGGTCGTTTGGGAGATGACCATCACAACCAAGCAAGGGTGAAGTTACACATTCCATCATTCACTGGAGGAGAGGATCCGAATGCTTATTTTGCGTGGGAGGAGAGATGTGATCAGATCTTCAATACTCATGGGATTTCTGAAATGAAGAGAGTTGAGCTCACACTTCAAAAGTTCTCTGGCTATGCACGTTCTTGGTGGAAGCAGTTGCAAGGGGATCATCTTGCTTTGGGAGGTGACTATATCCGCAGCTGGGACAGAATGAAAAGAGTCATGAGGCATCGATTTGCTCCATTATACTATGAGAAGAAATTGACCAAGAGGTTGAATGGGCTTATCCAAGGTTCTCGCATTGTCAAGCAATACTATAATGAGATGGAGAAGTTGTTGATTCGAACAAGAACCCGTGAAAGTGATGAGGCGAAGAAGGCGATATTCTTACATGGGCTGAATGATGAGATATCTGATTTTCTGGAGGTGTTTCCTTATGATATGATGTCTGATGTTGTACGTCGAGCTATGAGGGCGGAGAAGAAGAACTTCTGTAGTGCTTGGTCCCAGAATTTCAAAAATTGTCCCAGCACTCCTTCATGGCAGCAACCACACCCTTCATCTTCGATGGCGTCTTCACCAACAATTCATATTCAGGATAGGCAAAGCATTACTTTAGCTGGAGCTTATTCTCCTCCACCGCCAACTTCTATGGAGAGCACAATCTCTTCAAACCCATGTGAAAAAGATAAACCACATCACAGAAACCCACCACTTGAGAGTGGCACTACAAGAGAGTTGAGTGATTCCACCAAATGTGAGGAAGAGTGCCCACTTCTGAAAATTCCACATATTGAGAGGGATATGAGAGGTGAGTTGAGTGACTCCACCAAATGTGAGGAAGAGTGTCCATATCCCAAAAATCCACATATTGAGAATGATAAGAGAGGTGAGATGAGTGACTCCACCAAATGTGAGGAAGAATGTCTATTTCCTCAAAATCCACATATTGCGAGTGAAAAGAGAGGTGTGTTGAGCAACCCCACCAAATGTGAGGAAGAATGTCTATTTCCCAAAAATCCACATATTGAGAGTGATAAGAGAGGTGAGTTGAGCGACTCCACCAAATGTGAGGATGAGTGTCCACTTTCCAAAACTCCACATATCGAGAGTGATAAGAGAGGTGAGGTGAGTGACTCCACCAAATGTAAGGATCAGATTGCTCAACATGAGTTTAGTAAGATAAAAGTCTCCTACCCAAATATACCACGCAATCAACAAGAGAGGATTAGTGAATTATGCGAGTCCACCAAATGTGAGAGTGAGGTCATCCAACATGAGATTAAAAAGTTGAGTGTTATACCACACCATCAAAGTCAGAGGATTAGTGAGTTGTGTGAGTCCACCAAATCTGAGCTTGAGGTGTTTACACACAATATCAAAGAGATGAGTGATCCACCAAAAGGGAGAGTGGACTATTCAATTACTAACCATTCACAAAGTTCTCTTTATTTGAAGTATGTGCAGATGCAAAAATCATACGTGGTTGCCCTGCTGCAGCGATGGGAGGATGAGATCCATGAACAATTATGGCGCACGTGGAGTCCCATCGAATAAACATCATGTGGGGTAAGTGATCTTCAAAAAGGCATGGAAGTAATCAGTGAGGTAAAAGAAAAGAGATCTTTCATCTTGACGCACCCAGAGGTATGCAGTTATAAACTCTTGAACCATTGGCGCAATGAAATCAGAGAAAAGATGTTTGCTATCTCATCCATCAGACAATACCCTTTTGTTAAGCATAAAAAAACCATCAAGAAGCCAACAAAACTAAAAACTGCATATGCTTATTCAACTTTTACTTTGCCAAGATATTTTGTATTGTCCTCGTGCTATTATTTTGTAGACAAAAGGAAGTCGAGGGCGACTTTTCTTCAAGAGAGGGAGGATGATATGAACATGGATGTCCCTGATTACAAGTTTGCACTCCATGGAAATGTTAGTTGGAAGGAATTGCTGAGTCGAACAAAATATCTGAAGTTCGCAAAGGTGAAAGCTAAACTTATGCATTTGATAAAATATTTGCATTGCTTCTTTGTACTGCCCTATTTTCTTTTGTTTGATGACCAGCTAGAGTCGAGGGCGACTCGTTTTCAAGAGCGGGAGGATGATGAGGACATGACAACCATTCAACCTTTAGAGTCGAGGACGACTCCTTCTTAAGAGGAGGAGAATGATGAGGACATACCAACCATGGGCACCATATCATCAATCATCAATGGTCCAATCACAAGAAGTCGCACAATGCAAATACATGATCAGGTGAATGCTAACTTAAGTCTATCATTTAACCTTGAAAACATGGTTGTACCTTCACCTCCTTTGTTGTTGGTTGAACTGAGGTGCGATATTGAAGAAGGCCAAACGCATTTCAGTCCACGCAAAACAATGTTTTATGGCGAACAAACAAAGTTAGGAATCCATGAAGAGTTGTCTGCTGAAGAAACATTGTTCTGATTCTGACGAACCAATGTTTTGCACGAGTTTGGATATCCCGACTTGCGAAAGGTTCTCAGAACTCGAGTTTTCTGTTGAAAGAAACATTGTTCGACCCCAGTGAACAATGTTTGGTCGGGAACTGCCAACTACCTCCAACGAGAGTTTTCCAGAAGCTACCTCATTAAGTCTCTAAGCCATTTAGTCAAACCAAAGCTGGTTCTCTTTCACACCTAAGCTGGTTCCCAAAACTAGTTTTATTTCACACCTATCCAGGGGGGTGTCCCGATTATAAATAGGCTAGCTCTTCCCTTCGTTGGGGACTTTTGCCATTTCTATCAAAAACCAAAGACATGGACTCCTCCTGAGATTGGAGAGATCTTGTTACCTCATTCTCGTGATTCCTTGAGAAATTGCTCCTAATTCGTGCTCCACGACTAGATCGTGTTGTGTGGGTTAGAGTTTGTGGTTTCCCTTGCGGATTGCACCTATCCCATGCTCCACGACTTGCGAGGGTGGTTGTGTGGGGTAGTATTGCGGGTTGTGGATCGGCGAATGTTCGGATTGTAAACTTCGGTGAGCATCCTCCTCGTCGGGTCATAATCTCTTATTTTCTATTTTTCCGGCTGCTTGCAGCTAGTTATCCCCATCCACTTATCGATCCTATGCCGTGAAGATCGGACCTCCCCTTGTTCACCCTATTCTCCGAAGACGGTGGCATATCAAGGTGCCCGCGAGATAATTACGAGGCGTGGCCGGGCATTCTTAGCCCTTGCCGCAAGTCCTCGAGACGGAGCGATGGGGTCACATGATCGTGAGTCTATTCTCGTTACCGCGCGTTCCCAAGACACTAAACGGTTCAGATATTTGATCCAAGGGGCCTCTGGCCTGATAGCGCTAACCATAACGTGGGCATAGTATGGGCGTTCTGCGTCGTATGCATCACCGGAAGCTTAACTGACGTCATGCAACTGAGCGGCGCGCGCTGGGTTGGACTGGTTATGCACCTACCTTTTTAAGGAGGTAGCTAGGTCTGCTCACCGGCCGCCCACGCAACGTGGAGGAGTTCCCGGGGCGATGGCCCATGACCCCTGGGGGCATAGGTTTAGTCCGGCGTGCATGACCTCTTTATTACGCCTAGGTCGGGTTGCGGCATATTGTTTGGCCGAGGCCGGGCATGACCTGATGGTGTGTCCGGCCGGAGTTAAGCGAGCGTGGTGGGTAAGTTGGTGCACCCCAGCAGGGAAGAAAACATCTATCGATAGCTTGTCCTACGGTAACGGACACTTGGAGTTGTATCCCGATCGCTACAACTAGAACTGGATGTTGAGGCATGAATTGGATATGTTGCTTCGGGAGTCGAGAAAGGATCCCGGAGCGTTGAAACAATAACATAAATATGACTTATGCTATACTACTTACTCCCCCTGTTGCTGCAAGACGGTGGTTTCTAGAAGATGCTAGTCTTCGATCGGACTAGCTTCTCCCCCTCTTATTCTGGCATTCTGCAGCTTAGTCCAACAGATACTACCATTTTCATTGATACACATTCATATGTAGTGTAGATCTTTGCTTGCGAGTACTTTGGATGAGTACTCACGGTTGCTTTTCTCCCCCTTTCCCCCCTTCTTTCTTCTTTCTGGTTGATGCAATCAGATGGTGGAGTCCAAGAGCCAGAATCCATCTTTGACGACTACTATTACCCCGATGGAGGCTACTACTACGTTCAGACCGCCGACAACCAGGAGTAGTTAGGAGGATCTCAGGCAGGAGGCCTTGCCTTTTCGATCGTGTTGCTTTTATGCTAGCCTTCTTAAGGCAATCTTGTTTAACTTATGTCTGTACTCAGATATTATTGCTTCCGCTGGCTCTTGTGTATTCGAGCTTATGTATTCGAGCCCTCGAGGCCCCTAGCTTGTAATATAAAGCTTGTATTATTTTATTTGTGTCTAGAGTAGCGTTGTGATATCTTCCCGTGAGACCCTGATCTTGGCCGTACACATTTACGTGCATGATTAGTGTATGGTCAAATCGGGGGCGTCACAGTTGGACTTGTTGAGCACACGGTAAGCATGAGAGTTTGTAGCATAATCAACAAATATGCCCTCTTGAGCTCTAAATTCAAATTTAGACAAATGAACAACTTTCTTGAAAATGAAACACTTACACCCGAACACCCGAAAGTACTTGAGCTTGGGCTTGTAACCGGTAAGTATTGCATATGGAGTCTTATTCAAGCTTTTTCGGAGATAATGTCCATGCAGTTTAAAAAATAATGTGACCATTCGAAATATTGTGTGTGACATTTTAAAAACAATGTTCACAGATTCAAAATATGTTTGTGTATTTTTGAAAATTATTTATACAATGTAAAAAATGCTAAACATTTTTTTAAACTTTTTTAATATGTATACCAAAAAAGGTTTGAAACATGTATTTGTACGAATGTAGATTATGTACTCGATAAATGTTCAACGTGTATAAAAAAATCTTCCACAAGTATATGAAAAATGCATAGTGTGTATTGAAAAAAAGTAAATGTGTTAAAAAAAATGAATAAAACTCAAAAAAAATTGGTGAAGAAATGAAGAATTATGGACGGACATAATCGAAGAAACAAACTAAAAATAAAAATAAAAAAATAGAAGAAAGCCAACAGAGAACCAGAAGAAACCCGAAATAAAGTCATGTGACTGGCCGGCCCACTATGGGGACGCCTTGAGGCGAGGCTACGTTAATTATTGCTCTAGGGGATAGATAGATACTAGCACCGATAGACCAATTTTTTTTGGAGAAGGACAAAAAGAGGAAAATGCTGGCCCACTTAGCGGGTTACATGCACGTCCCTCATCGACTTTCATTGTTCTTCTCGAAACTATATGCCATTCAATTATTGATCATTTGACTTTGTATGCAGAGGACTAATGCTTCATCTACACAGAGGGGCCTCGGGGTGTCCGTGCATATCTAGGACATGATGAGGATGACATTGAACAAGCACATGCCCAACTAACTCACACACAGAGAGAGAGAGACAGAGTTTTATTATTTATTTTCTTTTCATTTTTGTACCTTCGTTTACCTTTGAAATTATTATAGAAACATATATCATATATTACACATAATAATTTACTAAAAACATTAACTACACATTTAAAATGTCAACACAACGTAGAAAATGTCCGCGCAACTTTAAAAAATGTTAATAGTATTCAAATGTATGTGACATTTTTGAGAAATTTTCATGCTTTGCAAAATATGTTTGTGTAAAATTTGAAAAATGTCTATACAATATTAAAATAATTTCCAGTAGTTTAAAAAACAATTTGACCATTCCGAAAAAATGTGTGTGACATTTAAAAAATGTGCACAGATTTCAAAGTATGTACGTGTATTTTTGAAAATTGTTACTACAATGTCTAAAATGCTCAATGTTTGTTTTATTTTTTAATATGTATAACAAAAAGGTTCGAAACATGTATTTGAACGGATATAGATTATGTATTCTAAAAATGTTCAAAGTGTATAAAAAATCTTCCACAGGTATATGAAAAATGTATGATGTGTATTGAATTTTTTTTACATGTGTTAAAAAAAGAATAAAACTCAAAGAAAACCGATGAAGAAATGAAGAATAATGGACGAACAGAATGGCAGAAACAAACTAATAACCGAAAGAAAAAATTGAAGAAAGCTAACAGAAAACCAGAAGAAAATCGAAATAAAACCATGTGACTGGCCGGTCCACTATGGGAACTCCTTGAGGCGACGCTACGTTACTTATCGCAGCAGGCGCTATATTGTTACTACGCACCGATCGGCTAATTGTTTTTGGAGAAGGACAAAAAGAGGAAAAGGCTGGCCCCTAGCGGGTTGCATGCACGTCCCTCATTAATATTTATTGTTCTTCACGATACTATATGCCATTCAATTCTTGATCATTTGATTTTGTATGCAGAGAACTAATGCTTCATCTACATAGAGATGGGCCTCGGGGTGTGTGTACATATCTAGGACTTGATTGTTTACGACTTGAAAAAGCACATGCCCGACTACCTCCGAGAGAGAGAGAGATAGAGAGAGAGAGAGGGAGAGAGGTTTATTAATTATTTTCTTTGCATTCGTTTACCTTTGTTTACATTCGAAATTACCATAAAATAATAATGTATATATTCCACATAATAATTTACTCAAAACATTAACTAAACATTTAATATGTTAACACAATGTAGAAAATGTCCGTGCAACTTTAAAAAATGTTAATAGTATTAAAAATGTATCTACATTTTTTAAAAATGTTCATGCTTTTTAAAATCTCTTATTGAAATATTTTAAAAATGTCTATACAATATGAAAATAATGTCCATGTTGTTTAAATAACAATTTGACCATTCAGAAAAATTGTGTCTGAAATTTTTTAAAAAAATTAAAAAATTAGAAATATGTTCGTGTATTTTTTAAAATAGTTTATACAATGTAAAAAATGCTCAATGTTTGTTTTATTTCTTAATATGTATACCAAAAAAGGTTCGAAACATGTATTTGAATGCATATAGATTTTGTATTCGAAAGATGTTCAACGTGTATAAAAAATCTTCCACAAGTATATGAAGAATGTACATTGTGTATTGAAAAATAGACATGTGTTAAAAAAATGAATAAAACTCAAAGAAAACCGGTGAAGAAATGAGGAATTTTGGAGAAACAGAATCGAAGAAACAAACTAAAAACCAAAGAGAAGATAGCCGACAGAAAACAAGAAGAAAATCAAAATAAACCATGTGACTGGCCGGCCCACTATGGGGACTCCTTGAGGCGACATACGTTACATATCGTACTAGGTGATATATTGTTGCTAGCAGAGATCGGCCAATTGTTTTTTCTAGAAGGACAAAAAGAGGAAAAGGCTGCCCCACTTAGCAGGTTACATGCACGTCCCTCATTAATTTTCATTGTTCTTTTCGAAGCTATATGCCATTCAATTCTTGATCATTTGATTTTGTATGCAGATGACTATTGCTTCATCTACATTTATAGGGGCCTCGATTGTCTATACATATCTAGGACTTGATGAGTACGACATTGAAGAAGCACATGCCCGACAACCTCCGAGAGAGAGAGAGAGAGAGAGAGAGAGAGAGGTTTATTTATTTATTTTCGTTTCATTTTTTTACCTTTGTTTACATTCGAAATTATAAAAAACATATTTTTTGCATAATAATTTACTGAAAACATTAACTACATAATTAAAGTGTTAACATTGTAGAAATTGTTCGCACAACATTACTAAAATTTTAATAGTATTAACAAAAGTATGAGACATTTTTCCAAAATGTTCATACGTTTCAAATATGTTCTTGAAATCTTTGAAAAATGTCTATACGATAAAAAAATAATGTCCATGTAGTTAAAAAAACAATTTGACCATTCAGAAAAATTGTGTGTGACATTTAAAAAAAACGCTCACAGATTTCAAAATATGTTCGTGTATTTAAAAAAAAAACTTTGTACAATGTAAAAAATGCTCAATGTATTTTGATTTTTAAAATATTTATACCAAATATGATTCAAAATATGTATTTGAACGGATGTAGATTATGTATTCGAAAAATGTTCAATGTGTATGAAAACATCTTCCTCAGGTATATGAAAACTGTACCGTGTGTATAGAAAAAAGTAGACATGTGCTAAGTAAAGGAATAAAACTCAAAGAAAAACGGTGAAGAAATGAAAAATTATGGACGAGCAGAATCAAAGAAACAAACCAAAAATAGAAAGAAAACCAAGAAGAAAGCCGGCAGAAAACCATAGGAACGCCGAAATATAGCCATGTGACTGGCCGGCCCACTATGGGACGCCTTGAGGTGAGGCTACAATAATTATCCCTCAAGGCGGTAGATAGATACTACCACCAATAGACCAATTTTTGGAGATGGACAAAAAGAGGAAAATGCTGGCCCACTTAGTGAGTTACATGCACATCCCTCATTGGCTTTCATTGTTCTACTCAAAACTATATGCCATTCAATTATTGATCATATGACTTTGTATGCAGAGGACTAATGCTACATCTACATAGAGAGGGGCCTTGGGGTGTCCGTACATATCTAGGACTTGATGAGGATGGCATTGAACAAGCACATGCCCGACTACCTCCAAGAGAGAGTTAGAGAGTTTTATTATTTATTTTCTTTTCATTTTTATTACATTTGTTTACATTCCAAATTATTATAAAATAATATAACATATATTTCACATAATTATTTACTGAAAACATTAACCACATATTTAAAATGTTAACACAACATAGAAAATGTTCACACAACTTTTCAAAATGTTAATAGTATTAAAATGTATGTGACATATTTGAAAAATGTTTATGCTTTTCAAAATATGTTTGTGACATATTTGAAAAATGTCTATAAAATACTAAAATAATATCCATGTATTTTAAAAAACTATTTGACTATTCAGAAAAATTGTGTGTGACAGTTGAAAAAACATGTTCACAGATTTCAAAGTATGTTCGTGTATTTTTTAAAACTGTTTATACAATGTCTAAAATGCTCAATGTTTGTTTGATTTTTTTAATATGTATAACAAAAAATGTTCGAAACATGTATTTGAACGGATGTAGATTATGTATTCAAAAAATGTTCAACGTGTATAAAAAACTTCCACCAGTATATGAAAAATGTACAATGTGTATTGAAACAAAGTAGACATGTGTTCAAAAAAACTAAATAAAAACCAATGAAGAAATGAAGAATTATGGACGAACATAATTTGCAGAAACAAACTAAAAACCGGAAGAAAAAATTGAAGAAAGCTAACAGAAAACCAGAAGAAAATAGAAATAAAACCATGTGACTTGCTGGCCCACTATGGGGACTCCTTGAGGCGACACTACATTACATATCGCACTAGGCGTTGTAATGTTACTAGCACCTATCGGGCAATTTTTATTGGAGAAGTACAAAAAGAGGAAAAGGCTAGCCCACCTTGCGGGTTACATGCACGTCCCTCACTAACTTTTAATGTTCTTCATGAAACTATGTGCCATTCAATTCTTGATCATTTGATTTTGCATGCAGAGGACTAATGCTTCATCTACATAGAGAGGGGCCTCGGTGTGTGTGTACATATCTAGGACTTGATGAGTACGACATTGAAGAGCACATGCCCGACTACCTCCGAGAGAGACACAGAGAGAGAGAGAGAGAGAGAGAGAGGTTTATTAATTGTTTTCTTTGCATTTTTTTACTTTTGTTTACTTTCGAAATTACTATAAAATAGTAATATATATTCCACACAATAATTTGCTGAAAACATTAACTAAACATTTTAAATGTTAGCACAATGTAGAAAATGTTCCTGCAACTTTAAAAAATGTTAATAGTATTAAAAATGTATGTGAAATTTTTAAACAATGTTCATTCTTTTTAAAATCTCTTATTTAAATATTTTAATAAAATTTATATAATATTAAAATAATGTCCATGTTGTTTAAATAACGATTTGACCATTCAGAAAAAAGTATGTCTGACATTTAAAAAAAAGCTAAAAGATATAAAATATGTACGTGTATTTTTAAATTATGTATACAATGTAAAAAAAGCTCAATGTTTGTTCTGTTTTGTAATATGTATACCAAAGAAGGTTCGAAACATGTATTTGAATGGATGTTGATTATTTATTCGAAAGATGTTCAACGTGTACAAAAAAATCTACATTAAGTATATGAAAAATGTACATTGTGTATTAAAAAAAGTAGACATGTGTTAAAAGGGGAATAAAACTCAAAGAAAACCGGTGAAGAAATGAAGAATTATGGACAAACAGAATCGAAGAAACAGACTAAAAACCGAAGAAAAAATAGAAGAAAGCCGACAGAAAACTAGAAGAAAATCGAAATAAACCATGTGACTGGCCGGCCCACTATGGGGACTCCTTGAGGCGACGTACGTTACATGATGCACTAGGCGATATATTGTTACTAGCAGAGATCGGCCAATTGTTTTTTCTAGAAGGACAAAAAGAGGAAAAGGCTGGCCCACTTAGCGGGTTACATGCACGTCCTTCATTAGTTTTCATTGTTTTTCTCGAATCTATATATGTCATTCAATTCTTGATCATTTGATTTTGTATGCAGATGACTAATGCTTCATCTAGATGGATAGGGGCCTCGGGGTGTCCGTACATATCTAGGACTTGATGAGGACGACATTGAAAACGCACATGCCCAACTACCTCAGAGAGAGAGAGAGAGAGAGAGAGAGATGTTTTTTTATTCAATTTCGTTTCTTTTTTTACCTTTGTTAACATTCGAAGTTATATATATCATATTTTTCGCATAATAATTTACTGAAAACATTAAATACACATTTGAAATATTAACACAGCGTAGAAAATGTTCGCACAATGTCACTAAATGTTAATAGTATTAACAAATGTATGTGACATTTTTCGAAAATGTTCATGCTTTTCAAAATATGTTTGTGAAATCTTTGAAAAATGTCTATACAATAAGAAAATATTGTCCATGTAGTTTAAAAAAACAATTTGACCATTCAGAAAAATTATGTGTGACATTTAAAAAAAATCACAGATTTCAAAATAAGTTTGTGTATTTTTATAAAAACTGTTTATACAATGCTAAAAATACTCAATGTTTGTTTGATTTTTTTAATATGTATACCAAAAAGGGTTCAAAACATGTATTTGAACGGATATAGATTATGTATTCAAAAAATGTTCTACGTGTATAAAAACATCTTCCTCAGTTATATGAAAAATGTACCATGTGTATTGAAAAAAGTAAACATGTGTTAGGTAAAGGAATAAAACTCAAAGAAAAACGGCGAAGAAATGAAGAATTATGGACGAACAGAATCAAAGAAACACACTAAAATCGGAAAGAAAACCAAGAAGAAAGCCGACAGAAAACAAGAGAACACCGAAATAAAGCCATGTGACTGGCTGTCCCACTATGGGACGCCTTGAGGCGAGGCTACGTTACTTATGGCTCTAAACGATAGATAGATACTAGCACCAATAGACCAATATTTTTTTTGGAGACGGATAAAAAGAGGAAAGGACTGGACCATTTAGCGGGTTACATGCACGTCCCTCATTGACTTTCATTGTTCTTCTAGAAACTATATGCCATTCGTTTCTTGATCATTTGAGTTTTTATGCAGGAGACTAATGCTTCATCTACATAGAGAGAAGCCTCGGGGTGTCCGTACACATCCAGGACTTGATGAAGATGACATTGAACAAGCACATGCCTACATTCGAAACTATTATAAAAAAATCTATCATATATTTTACAAAGTAAATTACTGAAAACATTCACTACACATTTAATATGTTAACACAACGCAGAAAATGTTCGTGCAACTTTCAAAAAATGTATGTGACATTTTTTTTAAAATGTTCATGCTTTTCAAAGTGTTATTGAAATATTCGAGAAATGTCTATAAAATATGAAAACTAACTCCATGTAGTTTAAAAAACAATAGGACCACTCAGAAAAATTGTCTGTGCATTTTATAAAATGTTCACAGATTTCAAAATATATTCCTGTATTTTAAAAAAAGATTTATGCAATGTAAAAAAAGATCCATGTTTGTTTGATTTTTTTAATATGTATACCAAAAAAGGTTTGAAACATGTATTTGAACGAATGTAGATTCTGTATTCAAAAAATGTTCAATGTGTATAAAAATATCTTCCACATGTATATGAAAATGTACCGTGTGTATTGAAAAACAAAGTAGACATGTGTTTAAAAAAGTAATAACACTCAAAGAAAACCGGTGAAGAAATGAAGAATTATGGATGAACGGAATCGAAGAAACAAACAAAAAATGGAAAGAAAACCCAGAAGAAAGGTGACAAAAAACCAGAGGAAAATGGAAATGTAGCCATGTGACTGGCCGTCCATTATGGGGACACCTTGAGGCGACCCTACGTTACATATCGTAGTAGCCGATAGATAGGTACTAGCACCGATAGACCATTTTTTTTATAGAGAAGAACATAAAGATGAAAAGGCTGGCCAACTTAGCGGGTTACATGGACGTCCCTCATTTGACTTCATTATTCTTCTCGAAACTATATGCCATTCGATTCTTGATCATTTGATTTTGTATGCAGAGGAGTAATGCTTCATCTACATAGAGAGGGGTTTCGGGGTAAACAAATGCTCAATGTTTGTTTGATTTCTTAATATGTATACCAGAAAAGGTTCAAAACATGTATTTGAGCGAATGTAGATTATGTATTCAAGAAATGTTCAACGTGTATAAAAAAATCTTTCACAAGTATACGAAAAATGTACCGTGTGTATTGAAAAACAGTAGACATGTGTTAAAAAAGGAATAAAACTCAAATAAAACCAGTGAAGAAATGCAGAATTATGGACGAACATAATAGAAGATACAAACTAAAAACCAAAAGAAAAACCAGAGGAAAATCAAAATAAAGCCATGTGACTGGCCGGCCCACTATGGGGACTCCTTGAGGCGATGCTACGTTACATGTCGCAGTAGGCGATATAAAGCTACTAGCACCGATCGGCCAATTATTTTTGGTGAAGGAGAAAAAGAGGAAAAGGCTGGCCCACTTAGCGGGTGACATGCATGTCCCTCATTGGCTTTCATTGTTCTTCTCGAAACTGTATGCCATTCAATTCTCGATCATTTGATTTTGTATGTAGAGAACTAATGCTTCACCTACATAGAAAGGGGCCTCGGGGTGTCCGTACATATCTAGGACTTGATGAGGACGTCATTGAAGAAGGAGAGGGAGAGGGAGAGGGAGGGAGGGAGAGAGAGAGAGAGAGCTCAACGTGATCTAGTAGCAAGCTGGCCTTGTGAGAGTGAACAAAGTGGTTCGAGGAGGGACGTGCGATACAAACATTGTTCCAAACGATGGGGAATTACCTGAAAATGTTGAGACGTTGTCGGCATTGCTGAGAAACCATTGTAAATTTTGCCCATCCCTGCACTTGTTTCTATGAAATTGGGTGTGTGATCTCGTAGTTCTCGTACTATGTTGTTGCTGGTTCGGGGAGGGCCGCGCGATGCAAACATGGTTGGGTTAGCGATGGGAAATTACTAGAAAATGTTGAGCCATTGTAGGCCTTGTTGAGAAATCATTGTAAATTGTGGCCATCCCCGCACTTGTTGCTATGAAATTGGGTGAGTGACCTCATAGTTGTACTATGTTGTTGTTGGTTTGGGGAGGGACACGCAATACAAACATATGGTTGTTTCAGTGATATGGCTGCAATGTATGCGTAATTTATGAAGTATTCATGCCATATTTATATGAGTTCTACATGGTTTTGGTGCACTTTTATATGATTTTTATGGACTAAGTTATTAACTTAGTGCCTAGTGTGAGTTCTTGTTTCTTTGCTATTTCTTTGTTTTGCAGAAAAACCATACCAAACTAAGTCCAAACGCGATAACAATTTACGGTGATCTTTTTTGTAACATAAGAGACCCCCAAAGCTTCGAGGAAGGACCAGAAGACCCACATGGACGCCACAAGCTCACATGGCGCGCCCTGTATCGTCGGGAGTGCCACCTGAGCTTGTGGGGCCCTCGTAACTCCTTTTAGTGTGATTATAATGCTAAAAATTCTTATAAATCCAGAAACCTCTGAAAGTTAACCTAGATGAGTTTTTTCGCCACTGCAAGCCTCTGTTCCGAAGCGATCTCATCTGGAGCCCTGTTCCGGCATGCTGCCAAAGGGGGGAAGTCATCACCGGAGGCCAGCTTTATCATCCTTGCTACCTCCTTGACAAGGAGGGAGTACATCACCGTCGGTAGCTATGTGTTTGATCTCTCTCTCCCTCTCATGATCTTGATAGGACATGGTCTTGATGTACCATTTTTGTTAATATAGATGAATCATATGTTGTTCTTCCCTCTCTATATTTATTATGATGAATTGAATCTCGCTCTTTGCAGTTTCGTATGTTGGATTGAATACTTTGAATTTGAGATCACTTGATGTATATCTTGCTTGTGGATACATGTGGTGACAATGCGGTAGATTATCGAGATCACTTGACATATGTTTTGGTAATCAACTTGCGGATTCATGTGGTGTCATTGGGGTAATCTAAGCATAAAGGTTGATACACGTTTTAATCCTACTTTCTTCGATAGGAACTTTGGAGTGATTCTTTCTCGCACGTTGACAGATGGTTATATGATTACGTTAGCACTGTCGAGAGATCACACTAGTGAAAGTATGAACCCTATGCCTTGTTTCTGAGCATTGCAGTACCGTTTGTGCTCACTTTTATCTCTTGCTACCTTGATGTTTTTATTATTTCATATTACACAAAAATACTATTCATATTACACTTACATCATCATCGCTTTGCCGAACTATTGGAAATATGCTCTAGAGGCAATAATAAATTGGTTATTATCATATTTCCTATTCATGATAAATGTTTATTATCCATGATAGAATTGTATTGATAGGAAAATTAAATACATGTGTGAATACATAAACTACACCATGTCCCTAGTAAGCCTCTACTATACTAGCTCGTTGGATGGTTAAGGTTTCCTAACCATAGACATGAATTGCCATTTGATAACTGGATCACGTCATTAGGAGAATGATTTGATGGACACACCCAACCATAAGCTTAGCATCAGATCGTATCACTTAGTTATTTGCTACAACTTTCTTCATGT
The DNA here is from genome assembly GCA_902687465.1 of Secale cereale. Taxonomy (NCBI): domain Eukaryota; kingdom Viridiplantae; phylum Streptophyta; class Magnoliopsida; order Poales; family Poaceae; genus Secale; species Secale cereale. The sequence goes on from LR738711.1 coordinate 243,550,715, forward strand.
CAAGTATATGTTCCTTAGACCATGAGATCATGTCACTCCCGGACACTGGAGGAATACCTTGTATGCTATCAAATGTCACTTCATAACTGGGTGATTATAAAGGTGCTCTACAAGTACCTCTGAAGGTGTCTGTTGAGTTGCATGGATCGAGACTAGGATTTGTCACTTCATGTGACGGGGAGATATCTCTGCGCCCTCTCGGTAATACAACATCACAAGAAGCTTCATATCACTAATGAGTTTATTCACGGGATCTTGTATTAGGGAACAAGTACGAAGACTTGATGGTAACAAGACTGAACTAGGTATGGAGATACCGATGATCGAATCTCGGGCAAGTAACATATCACCGAACAAAGGGAATTGCATACGAGATTAACTGAATCCTTGACATCGTGGTTAAGCCAATAAAGATCTTTGTTGAATATGTGGGACTCAATATGGGCATCCAGGTCCCGCTATTTGTTATTGACTGGATAGGTGTCTCGGTCATGCCTACATGATTCTCGAACCCGTTGGGTCGCACGCTTAATGTTTGGTAACGCTAGGGTAGTAATGAGATATTAACGTTGGTGGCTGAAGGTTGTTTGTAGTCCCGGATGTCACAAGGAGTTCCGGAATGGTCTGGAGGTAAAAATTTATATATGGAAAGTTTTATAGGGGTTCCGAAAAAAGTTCGAATTTTTTGGTATTGTACCAGGAAGCTTCCAGAAGGCTCCAGAGGGTTCCAAAGGGGTCCGAAAGTCCATCAAAGGTTCCACCACGTCCCATACAGTAGCATAGGCTGTAGGAGGGCGTCCTGGACTTAATGGGCCAGGGGCACAAGCCTCTACAAGGCCCATGCACCTAGGGGTGAAAACCCCCAAAGGGGAGGGCCCTCCACTTGGCTTGGAGGGCTCTCCTCCCCTCCTTGGTCGCCACCCCCTCCCTTGGCGGAGGTGCCGGGGATGGCAACGCCCCCCTATATAAATTGAGAGGAGGCGCAAGGGGAAGCCCATCCCTTGACTACGGCGGCTGCCCTCTCCCTCTCCCTCCACTTCTCGCCCGTGTAGCGCTTGGCGAATCCCTGTCGGAGTTTCGCTACCACCACCACCACCACACTGTCGTGTTGGATCAGATCTCATCTACCTCTTCTCCCTCGCTTGCTGGATCAAGGAGGGGGATACGTCACCGAGCCATACGTGTGCTAAACTCAGAGGTGTCGCACGTGCGGTGCTTGGATTGGATTGGATCGCGACGCGAGTATGACTACGCCAACCACGATCTCTAGATCGTTAACGCCTTTGGTCTACAAGGGTATGTAGACTCTCACTCCCCTCTCATAGCTATGCATCTCCTAGATTGATCTTGGGTGTTCAAAGGATTTTTTTATTCTCATGCTTCGTTCCCCAACATTGGCATCATGAGCTAGGTCTATGTGTAGATGTAAATGCACGAGTAGAACACAAAGAAGCGATGGGCATTGATGTTCAAATTGCTTACTTACTTTGTCTTATTTGGATTCGGCGGTATTGTGGGATGAAGCGGCTCGGACCAACCTTACTTGTCCTCGTACAAGAGACCAGTTCCACTAACTGACATGCAACTTGTATTGCATAAAAGTGGCTTTGCGGGTGTCTATCTCTCCCATCTTAGTTGAATCTGATTTGACAATGGCGGTCCTTGTATAAGGTTAAAAGGTAACTTATATATCACCGTTGTGGTTTTGCATAGATAAGAACGGTTCGTATAGTTTACCCTAGCAGCCACGCAAAAATTGCAACAACAAAGTAGAGGGCGTCTAACTTGTTTTTGCAGGGCATGTTGTGATGTGGTATGGCCAAAACATGATGTGATATATGTTGATGTATGAGATGATCATGTTTCGTAATAGGTTCACGACTTGCATTTTGATGAGTACGACAAGCCGCTGGAGCCATAAGGTTGTATTTAAATTGTTGTATGGCATGCGTGTCAATCTTAAACGCCATGTAATTGCTTTACTTTATCGCCATGAATTAGCAATAGTCATAAAAGAAATATTTGACGGAGACAACCACATGACAGCATGATGGTGGAGATCATGATGATGTAGATCATATTGTCATGCCGGTGACGATGGAGATCATGCCGGTGCTTTGGAGATGGAGATCAAAATCACAAGATGATAATGGCCATATCATGTCACATATATTGATTGCATGCGATGTTTATCCTTTATGCATCTTATTTTGCTTAGGAGGACGGTGGCATTATAACATGACCCCTTCACTGATTTCAAGATAAAAGTGTTCTCCTAAGTATGCACTATTGCAAAAGTTTATCATTTTGAAGCACCTCCTGATGAACGGGTGTGATAGGGTCTACGTTCGCATACAATGGGTGTACGCCAGTTTTACACATGAAGATTAGTTGGGTTAAACTTGACGAGCCTAGCATGTACAAACATGGCCTCGAAACACGGAGGACCGAAAGGTCGAACATGAGTCATATAGTAGATATGGTCAATGATGGAAATATGCCCTAGAGGCAATAATAAAATGGTTATATTATATTTCCTTAATCATGATAAAGGTTTATTATTCATGCTAGAATTGTACTGACCGGAAACTTAAATACATGTGTGGATACATAAACAAATATCGTGTCTCTAGTGAGACTCTATTAGACTAGCTCATTGATCAAAGATGGTTAAGGTTTCCTAACCATAGACATGAGTTGTTATTTTATAACGGAATCTCATCAATAGGAAAATAATGTGATGGACAAGACCCAACCGTTAGCGTAGCATATGATCGTTCAGTTTGTTGCTACTGCTTTCTTAATGCCAAATACATGTTTTTTCGACCATGAGATCATGCAACTCCCGGATACCGGAGGAATACCTTGTGTGCTATAAAACGTCACAACGTAGCTGGGTGATCATAAAGATGCTCTACAGGTATCTACGAAGGTGTCTTTTGGGTTGGCATGAATCGAGACTGGGATTTGTCACTCCGTGTGACGGAGAGGTATCTCTGGGCCCTCTCAGTAATAAACATCACAAGAAGCTTGCAAGCAAAGTGACTAAGGAGTTAGTTTCAAGATGATGTATTAGGGAAGGAGTAAAGAGACTTGCCGGTAATGAGATTGAACTAGGTATGGAGATACCGACGATCGAATCTCGGGCAAGTAACATACCGACAGAGAAAGGGAATTACGTATGTTGTCATAAAGGTTCAACAATAAAAGATCTTCATGGAATATGTAGGAATCGATATGGGCATCTAGGTCCCGCTATTGATTATTGACCGGGGAGGTGTCTCGGTCATGACTACATAATTCCCGAACCCGTAGGGTCGCACGCTTAACGTCCGTTGACGCTAGAGTAGTATTGGGATATTTGATGAGTGGTAAACAAATGTTGTCCGGAGTCCCGGATGAGATCCCGGGCGTCACGAGGAGTCTCGTAATGGTTGATAGGTAAATATTTATATATGGGAGGTCATATTTTGGGTTTCGAAAAAAGGTGCAGCTTTTTCGGTATTGTACCGAGAAGCTTCGAGAAGGTTCCGGAGGATTCCGGAGGGGTCCAGAAGTCCAGAAGTGGGCCCACCATGACCCAAGGGCTAGCATGGGCTGCGGGTAGGCGCCCTGGCCTTATTTGGCTAGGTGCACCAAGTCCTCAAAAGCCCCTGTGGCTAGGGAAGGCAAAAAAGGAAGGAATCCTAGTAGGAATAGGATTGGACTTGGAGTCCAAGTCCTCTCCCCCGTAGTTGCGCCCTAGGGCTTGGAGGGGCTGTTTCCCACGCCCCTCCACCTATATATAGAGGGGAGTGGTGTCCCAAGATAACACACCAAGCCCTTGGCGCCCCTGATACGTCTCCGTCGTATCTATAATTTTGTATTGTTCCATGCCAATATTCTACAACTTTCATATACTTTTGGCAACTTTTTATACTATTTTTTGGGACTAACATATTGACCCAGTGCCCAGTGCCAGTTCCTGTTTGTTGCATGTTTTTTGTTTCGCAGAATATCCATATCAAACGGAGTCCAAACGGAACAAAAATGGACGGAGATTTTTTTGGAATATATGTGAATTTTGGGAAGCGGAACCAACATGAGACGATGCCTGAGTGGGCCACGAGGCAGGGGGCGTGCCCACCAGGGGCAGGCGCGCCCTGGGTCCTCGTGGCCACACCGTAAGGCGGTTGATGCCCTTGTTTTGCCGCAAGTAAGCTAATATCCGGATAAAAATCGTGTCAAAAAAGCAGCCCAATCGGAGTTACGGATCTCCGGGAACTTAAGAAACGATGAAGGGCCAGAATTTGGGAACGCAGAAACAGAGAGAGACAGAGAGACCAATCCAATCTCGGAGGGGCTCTCGCCCCTTCGCCGCCATGGAGGCCATGGACCAGAGGGGAAACCCTTCTCCCATCTAGGGAGAAGGTCAAGGAAGAAGAAGAAGGAGGGGGGCTCTCTCCCCTTCGCTTCCGGTTGCACCGGAGTGCCACCGGGGCCATCATCGTGTGACAGCGATCTACACCAACACCTCCGTCATCTTCACCAGCATCTCCATCACCTTCCCCCATCTATCTACATCGGTCCACTCTCCCGCAACCCGTTGTACCCTCTACTTGAACATGGTGCTTTATGCTTCATATTATTATCCAATGATGTGTTGTCATCCTATGATGTCTGAGTAGATTATCGTTGTCCTATCGGTGATTGGTGAATTGCTATGATTGATTTAAATTTCTTGTGGTTATGTTGCTGTCCTTTGGTGCCAATCATATGAGGACGCGCGTGGATCACACCATAGGGTTAGTTGTATGTTGATAGGACTACGTATTGGAGGGCAAGAGTGACAGAAGCTTCAACCTAGCGTAGAAATTGATGCATACGAGATTGAAGGGGGACCAATATATCTTAATGCTATGGTTGGGTTTTACCTTAATGAACGTTAGTAGTTGCGGATGCTTGCTAATAGTTCCAATCATAACTGCATAGAATTCCAAGTAAGGGATGACATGCTAGCAGTGGCCTCTCCCACATAATACTTGCTATCGGTCTAGTAACGTAGTCAATTGCTTAGGGGCAATTTCGCAACTCCTACCATCACTTTTCCACACTCGCTATCATCAAATTTATTGCTTCTTTATCTTAACAGCCCCTAGTTTTATTTGTGTGCTCTTTATATTCTTGCAAACCTATCCCACAAAAACTACAAAGTACTTCTAGTTTCATACTTGTTCTAGGTAAAGTAAATGTCAAGCATGCGTAGAGTTGTATCGGTGGTCGATAGAACTTGAGGGAATATTTGTTCTGCCTTTAGCTCCTCGTTGGGTTCGACACTCTTACTTATCAAAAGAGGCTACAACTGATCTCCTACACTTGTGGGTTATCAAGACCTTTTTCTGGCGCCGTTACCGAGGAGCAATAGCATGGGGTGAATATTCTCGTGTGTGCTTGTTTGCTTTATCACTAAGTAGATTTTATTTGCTGTTCTAAGTTGTTCTCTATCTTTAGTTATGGATATGGAACACGAAATACCAAAAAACTTAGGTGTACTTGCTACTCTTGGAGATGGGGAACCTCCTAAAACCCTCGATGCTCATTATGTGAAAGATATTACGTACTACTTTGATAATCCTGAGAAAACCCCATTCAACTATGTAATAGGAGTAACGTTGGATCAACGTGAATACTTTAGGGATTATCTCTTAACACAAAAAGGGAAACTGTTATGGGATCAAATTCATTTGTTGCATTGGTATGCTCGGCAACTATGCTTGAGATATGATTATACTTGTTGCTCTAGGATGAAGGCTCCACACCTTCCTTTTTCATGCAAATTTAATGATAATGAAACCTTAGCTTCTTATGCTAATGGTATATATGATTATTATGACGTGGAACAAATAGAATAATTCATTTCTTTTAAGGGTGCTTATGAAATTGAATCTCTGTTTAAAAAGAATGATGCTTTTGATGATGATGTTTCTAGGCCTAAAAATCTTGCTATATTGAAATATTGCTATTTGAATTATGAATATAACTCCAATATTGATGCGTTTATTGAGAAGGTCTCCGCTGTCCAAGAAGAGACTAATATTTTGCAGGAGTCTATGGAAGAAGAAATCAATGACATGGTGAGCTCATTGGATAAAAAAGATGAGGAGGAGAGCGAAGAACAAATGGAGGAAGAGCGGATTAGCTACCCGTGCCCACCTTCTAATGAGAATAACTCTTCAACTCATACATTGTTTAATTTCCCTTCGTGCTTACCGAAGAATGAATGCTATGATGATTGTTATGATCCCGTTGATTCTTTTAAAATATCCCCTTTTGATGATGCTTGCTATGCTTGTGGCCAAGATGCCAATATGAATTATTCTTATGGAGATGAACTTGCTATAGTTCCTTATGTTAAACACGAGATAGTTACTATTGCACCCACACATGATAGTCCTATTATCTTTTTGAATTCTCCAAACTACACTATATCGAAGAAGTTTGCAGTTATCAAGGATTATATTGATGGGTTGCCCTTTTCCGTTACACATGATGATTTTGATGAATACAATATGCATGTGCTTGCTGCTCCTACTTGCAATTATTATGAGAGAGGAACTACATCTCCGCCTCTCTATGTTTCCAACGTGATAAAATTGCAAGAAACTGCTTATACTATGCATTGGCCTTTACTTGATGTGCATGAATTGTTCTTTTAGGACATGCCGATGCATAGGAAGAGAGTTAGACTTTGTTTTTGCATGATATATATCACTTTGTTCTCACTACTAAATGCCAAATCATTGTTAATTAAAATTGTCTTTGATATACCTTGGGATCCGGGTGGATCCATCACTTGAGCACCATATGCCTAGCTTAACGGCTTTAAAGAAAGCGCTGCCATGGAGACAACCCGGAAGTTTTAGAGAGTCATTTATTTCTGTTGTGTGCTTTTATAAAGTTTAAAAACAAAAGAAATAAAGAGGGGAACCCAAAACTTTTCAAAAAGAAAAGTGAAAGTGATATAGACGAGCATTGTGAAAGTGGGGGACGTCCTTGAACTTTGTTCATGCCCATGGAAATTTTGTGAATCTTAATTACAGAAACTTTTCAACAAAAATAATTATCCCCTTGCACAATTTCTTTGTATTACAAAAATAATGTGCCAAGGTTTGCCTTTAGGTTGTTTACAATGCTTGTTGGTTTGTGCGGTGTAGGACAGAAACTTTCGCTGTAGTGCGCGATTTTACATTTTTTGCTGGAACGTCAAATAGTTCTGAAACTTTTTGCAATGTCTTTCTATACAAAGTTTTTATTTTTCCTAATTTTGGCAGAATTTTTCAAGTATCATAAGTATGGTTAATGTTTAGATTATTACAGACTGTTCTGTTTTAGACAGATTCTGTTTTTGATGCATAGTTTGCTTGTTTTGATGAAACTATCAATTTATATCAGTGGATTAAGCCATGGAAAAGTTATATTACAGTAGCTACAATGCAAAAAAAATATGAATTGTTTTGCAAGAGTACTTGGAGTAGTGATTTGCTTTATTATACTAACGGATCTTGCCGAGTTTTCTGTTGAAGTTTTGTGTGGATGAAGTGTTCGAATATCGAGGAGGTCTCGATGTGAGGAGAATAAGGAGAGGCAAGAGCTCAAGCTTGGGAATGCCCAAGGCACCCCAAGTAAATATTCAAGGAGACTCAAGCGTCTAAGCTTGGGGATGCCCCGGAAGGCATCCCATCTTTCTTCAACAAGTATCGGTATGTTTTCGGATTCGTTTCATTCACATGATATGCGTAAATTCTTGGAGCGTCGTTTTCTTTTTATTTTTATTTTAATAAATGCACCATGCTGGTATGAGATAGTCCTTGGTTGATTTATAGAATGCTCTTTGCACTTCACTTATATCTTTTGAGTATGGCTTTATAGAATGCTTCATGTGCTTCACTTATATCATTTGAAGTTTGGATTGCCTGTTTCTCTTCACATAGAAAACCGCTATTTGTAGAATGCTCTTTTGCTTCACTTATAATTGTTAGAGCGTGGGCATAACTTTTGTAGAAAGAATTAAAACTCTCTTGCTTCACTTATATCTATTTAGAGAGTTGACAGGAATTGGTCATTCACATGGTTAGTCATAAAATCGTACATAAACTTTTAGATCGCTGAATATGATATGTTTGATTCCTTGCAATAGTTTTGTGATATAGAGATGCTAATATGTGGGAGGAACTAGTGAATGACTATGGTTTAGTAAAAATATTGGTATTAAGGTTTGTGATTCCCGAAGCATGCACATATGGTCTCCTAACTATGTAACCAAATTGGCGCGCATTGTATTTTGATTGTTTATCTTTGCGTGAAGGTCGAGGGCGCGCGATGGTTAACTCCTACCAACCTCCCCCTAGGAGCATGTGCTATAGTATCTTTGCTTCGAGGGCTAATAGATTCTTCGCAATAAGTATGTGAGTTCTTTATGACTAGTGTTGAGTCCATGTATTATACGCACTCTCACCCTTCCACCATTGCTAGCCTCTCTTGTACCGCGCAACTTTTGCCGGTACCATACACCCATCATATACCTTCCTCAAAACAGCCACCATACCTACCTATTATGGCATTTCCATAGCCATTCCGAGATATATTGCCTTGTAACTCCACCATTCCGTTTATTATGACACGCACCATCATTGTCATATTGCCTTGCATGATCGTAAGATAGCTAGCATGATGTTTCCATGGCTTGTCCGTTTTTTGATGTCATTGCTACGCTAGGTCATTGCACATCCCGGTACACCGCCGGAGGCATTCATATAGAGTCATATTTTTGTTCTAGTATCGAGTTGTAATATCGAGTTGTAAGTAAATAGAAGTGTGATGACCATCATTATTAGAGCATTGTCCCTAAAAAAAGGCCAAATAAAAAAAAGGAAGGCCCAAAAAAAAGAAGAAAAGAAAAAAAAAGAAAAAGAAAAAAAAGGGACAATGCTACTATCTTTTTTCCCACACTTGTGCTTCAAAGTAGCACCATGATCTTCATGATAGAGAGTCTCCTATGTTGTCACTTCCATATAGTAGTGGGAATTTTCATTATAGAACTTGGCTTGTATATTCCAACGATGGGCTTCCTCAAATGCCTTAGGTCTTCATGAGCAAGCAAGTTGATGCACACCCACTAGTTTTCTTTTGAGCTTTCATACACTTATAGCTCTAGTGCATTCGTTACATGGCAATCCCTACTCACTCACATTGATATCTATTGATGGGCATCTCCATAGCCCATTGATACGCCTAGTCGATGTGAAACTTTCTCCCTACTTTTGTCTACTACCACCTTCTATTCCACCCATAGTGCTATATCCATGGCTCACGCTCATGTATTGCATGAAGAATTGAAAAGGTTCGAAAAAGTAAAGTATGAAAACAATTGCTTGGCTGGCACCGGGATGGGCATGAGGGGTACCTTGTGTTAAGAAAAGGGAAGCATAAAAGACTATATGATTTTGTGGGGATAACGTTCTTTAGCATTGATATTTTGAAAGACTTGATTGTTTGTTGGGATGCCCGAGTATTAAATTCTTCTATGTCAAATGATAGACTATTGCTTTGAATCACTCGTGTCTTAATATTCATGCCATGATTAGATTACATGATCAAGATTATGCTAGGTAGCATTCCACATAAAAAATTATCTTTTTTATCATTTACCTACTCGAGGACGAGCAGGAATTAAGCTTGGGGATGCTGATACGTCTCCGTCGTATCTATAATTTTTGATTGTTCCATGCCAATATTCTACAACTTTCATATACTTTGGCAACTTTTTATACTATTTTTTGGGACTAACATATTGATCCAGTGCCGAGTGCCAGTTCCTGTTTGTTGCATGTTTTTTGTTTCGCAGAATATCCATATCAAACGGAGTCCAAACGGAATAAAAACGAATGGAGATTTTTTTGGAATATATGTGAATTTTGGGAAGCAGAACCAACACGAGACGATGCGCGTGTGGGCCACGAGGCAGGGGGCGCGCCCACCAGGGGCAGGTGCTCCCTGGGCCCTCATGGCCACACCGTAAGGCTGTTGATGCCCTTCTTTCGCCGCAAGAAATCTAATATCCGGATAAAATTCGTGTCCAAAAATCAGCCCAATCGGAGTTACAGATCTCCGGGAATTTAAGAAACGGTGAAGGGCCAGAATCTGGGAACGCAGAAACAGAGAGAGACAGAGATGCAGATCCAATCTCGGAGGGGCTCTCACCCCTCCGCCGCCATGGAGGCCATGGACCAGAGGGGAAACCCTTCTCCCATCTAGGGAGAAGGTCAAGGAAGAAGAAGAAGCGGGGGGCTCTCCCCCCTCGCTTCCGGTGGCACCGGAGTGCCACCGGGGCCATCATCGTGTGACGGCGATCTACACCAACACCTCCGTCATCTTCACCAACATCTCCATCACCTTCCCCCATCTATCTACAGCGGTCCACTCTCCCGCAACCCGCTGTACCCTCTACTTGAACATGGTGCTTTATGCTTCATATTATTATCCAATGATGTGTTGCCATCCTATGATGTCTGAGTAGATTATCGTTGTCCTATCGGTGATTGGTGAATTGCTATGATTGATTTAAATTGCTTGTGATTATGTTGCTGTCCTTTGGTGCCCATCATATGAGTGCGCGCATGGATCACACCATAGGGTTAGTTGTATGTTGATAGGACTACGTATTGGAGGGCAAGAGCGACTTCAACCTAGCGTAGAAATTGATGCATATGGGATTGAAGGGGGACCAATATATCTTAATGCTATGGTTGGGTTTTACCTTAATGAACGTTAGTAGTTGCGGATGCTTGCTAATAGTTCCAATCATAAGTGCATAGAATTCCAAGTAAGGGATGACATGCTAGTAGTGACCTCTCCCACATAAAACTTGCTATCGGTCTAGTAACATAGTCAATTGCTTAGGGGCAATTTCGTAACTCCTACCATCACTTTTCCACACTCGCTATCATCAACTTTATTGCTTCTTTATCTTAACAGCCCCTAGTTTTAATTGCGTGCTCTTTATATTCTTGCAAACCTATCCCACAAAAACTACAAAGTACTTCTAGTTTCATACTTGGTCTAGGTAAAGTAAATGTCAAGCGTGCGTAGAGTTGTATTGGTGGTCGATAGAACTTGAGGGAATATTTGTTCTGCCTTTAGCTCCTCGTTGGGTTTGACACTCTTACTTATTGAAAGAGGCTACAACTGATCCCCTACACTTGTGGGTTATCAGCCCCTCTCTCTCCCATTACTCTGTCGTTCCACTGCCTCGTCCCAGCGACTCTTAGCGAAGTGCTGTCGGTGCTCCACCACCACCATCACCACCACGTGTGTTAGTTGTGATCCCATCTACTTCTCCTCTCCCGCTTGCTGGCATCAAGAAGGAGGAGACATCATCGAGCCGCACGTGTGCTAAAGTCAGGGGTGCCGTATATTCGGCACTAGTTCGGTTGGATCGTGATCGGATCGCGAAGAGTATGACCACATCAACCGCATGATAAACGCTTCCGCTTAGCGATCTACAAGGGTATGTAGATGCTCTCCCCTTCTCGTAGCTATGCATCTCCATGGATAGATCTTGCGTGTGCATAGATTTCTTTTGTTTTCCATGCAACGTTGCCCAACAATGGCTCATGTTGTAGCTCCCCTGAATTTTAATGTGTTTCTAGAGAAAGGAAAGTTGAAAGATAATGGAAGCAACTTTGCATACTGGGTTCATAATCTGAGGGTTGTCCCCACTACTACACAGAAGGCTTATGTCCTTAATGCACCACTAGTGGCTATGGCGTGGCAAATAGTGCCTTGCTGGCGTAGACACCCAACGCCACCAATATGACGCCATTGTTAAGAAATAGTGGTAGTGTGGGTGGACATGTCAGCAGTATCCTACATCGTGCTGGCGTGTAACCAGTCCAGCGCCATCACTAAGTTTATCATAACTCTAGCGTCCCTACTTGTCAAACACCAACAAATGGTTTTTTGGTAATAAAAAAATTGCTCATCAACACTAGCTACTTACTTAATAGATACTACTAAACACAATATACTCATCATCACTAGGTACTTACTTAATATATAATCATTACAGAAGAGGCTCATGAACTCAACAAGTTGATATTAAATTCACAAAAGTTGCTCACTCAAGTACTCTAGCTAGTTACTCGATCATCATCAACTACTCCCTCCGGCCCACAATGTAGGACGTTTTTGCAAGATATTTTATCTTGCAAAAACGTCCTACATTGTGGGATGGATGGAGTAATAATTAAGATGAACTAGCTACCTACTTAAAAAACTAATCTTTATCAAGGAGTATGCCCAGCTGGCGAAGCTTCTTTCTATCCCCCTCTCCATCTCTTCTGAAATGATCTATGTCCATATTCAGGTCTATCCTCTCAACCCTGAGGAGTCTCCTCTCCTCCTTCAGTTTATCCCGATCCTCGATGAGCTTACCTGATACGTCTCCAACGTATCTACTTTTCCAAACACTTTTGCCCTTGTTTTGGACTCTAACTTGCATGATTTGAATGGAACTAACCCGGATTGACGCTGTTTTCAGCAGAATTGCCATGGTGTTGTTTTTGTGCAGAAATAAAAAGTTCACGGAATGACCTGAAAATCCACGGAGAATTATTTTGGAAAATATAAAAAAATACCTGCAAGAAGATCCAGACCAGGGGGCCCACACCCTATCCACGAGGCTGCCCCCCCTAGGGCGCGCCCCCTGCCTCGTGGGCCCCCTGGTGCTCCACCGACGTATCTCCGGATCCTATATATTCACTTCCCGGGAGAAAAAAATCAGAGAGGAAGAATTATCATGTTTTACAATACGAATCCACCGCCAAGCCCTAATCTCTCCCGGGAGGGTTGATCTGGAGTCCGTTCGGGGCTCCGGAGAGTGGAGATCGTCGCCATCGTAATCATCAACCTTCCTCCATCACCAATTCGATGATGCTCACCGCCGTGCGTGGGTAATTCCATCTTAGGCTTGCTGGACAGTGATGGGTTGGATGGGATCTATAATGTAATCAAGTTAGTTTTGCTAGGGTTTGATCCCTAGTATCCACTATGTTCTGAGATTGATGTTGCTATGACTTTGCTATGCTTAATGCTTTTCACTAGGGCCCAAGTGCCATGATTTCAGATCTGAACCTATTATGTTTTCATGAATATATGTGTGTTCTTGATCCTACCTTGCAAGTCTATAGTCACCTACTATGTGTTATGATCCGGCAACCCCGAAGTGACAATAATCGGGACCACTCCCGGTGATGGCTGTAGTTTGAGGAGTTCATGTATTCACTATGTGTTAATGCTTTGGTCCGGTACTCTATTAAAAGGAGGCCTTAATATCCCTTAGTTTCCAATAGGACCCTGCTGCCATGGGAGGGTAGGACAAAATATGTCATGCAAGTTCTTTTCCATAAGCACGTATGACTATATTCGAAATACATGCCTACATTGCATTGATGAACTGGAGCTAGTTCTGTGTCACCCTAGGTTATAACTTCTACATGATGAATTGCATCCGACATAATTCCCCATCACCGATCCAATGCCTACGAGCTTTTCACATATTGCTTGTTGCTTATTTACTTTTCCGCTGTTACTATTAAAAAAACTACAAAAACACTACCGTTACTTTTATTGCCGCTGCCACCAATATCATATTACTTTGCTACTAAACTACCTTGCTGCAGATACTAAGTTTCCAAGTATGGTTGAATTGACAACTCAGCTGCTAACACTTAAGAGTATTCTTTGGCTCCCCTTGTGTCGAATCAACAAATTTGGGTTGAATACTTTACCCTCGAAAACTGTTGCGATCCCCTACACTTGTGGGTTATCAAGACTATTTTCTGGCGCCGTTTCCGGGGAGCATAGCTCTATTCTTTAAGTCACTTGGGATTTATATCTGTTGATCACTACGAAGAATTTGAAGGACTCAAAAACCAACATCTTACCCTCAACTATGAGGGGAGGTAAGGAACTGCCATTTAGCTCTGCACTTGATTCTCCTTCTTTTATGGGTAAATTTGCGTCACCTACTCATGCTATTGAATCTGATATGTCGTATGTTCTTGATGATGCCACTTCTGCTATGTATGATGTAACTACTTCTATGCTTGATAATACTGTGCCACTAGGTGAATTTCTAGATGAACAAATTGCTAAGGTTAGGGAGAATGCAAATATTGAAACTGATAATATTTATGAAAGTGATGACGAAGCTTCTCCCAATAGATATGAATTGCCTATTGTTCCTAAGGGTTATGTTATGGATGAAGAAACTGCTAGAGACTTTCTTGCTTGGAACGATAGATATGATGTTAAGAAATTATTAGCTAAGCTAAAAGAAAAGTCCTTGAATGCTAGAATGAAACATGACCCTGCTTTTGCTACTTCACCTATCTGTGTGACTGATAAGGATTATGATTTCTCTATTGATCCTGAGTTAATTACCTTGGTTTAATCCGATCCTTTCCATGGCTATGAGTCTGAAACTGTTATGGCACATCTTACTAAGTTGAATGATATAGCCACCCTGTTTACCAATGATGAAAAGATTCGTTACTACTATATCCTTAAGTTGTTTCCGTTCTCGTTAAAGGGTGATGCTAAGACTTGGTTTAATTCTCTTGATCCTGGTTGTGTGCGTAGTCCCCATGATATGATGTACTACTTCTCTGCTAAATATTTTCCCGCTCATAAGAAACAAGCGGCCTTACGGGAAATATATAACTTTGTGCAAATTGAAGAAGAGAGTCCCCCATAAGCTTGGGGGAGGCTTCTCCAATTACTTAATGCTTTGCCTGATCATCCTCTTGAGAGGAATGATATACTTGATGTCTTTTATAATGGACTAACCGATGCTTCCAGAGACCACCTGGATAGTTGTGCTGGTTGTGTTTTCAGGGAAAGAACAGTTGATCAAGCTGAATTACTATTGAATAATATGTCGGCCAATGAAAATAATTGGACACTTCCTGAACCAGCCCCTAAGCCAACTCCAAAGAAAAGAGGTGTTCTATTTCTCAGTCCTAAAGATATGCAAGAGGCAAAGAAATCTATGAAAGAAAAAAGGTATTTGAAGATGTTAAAAATTTACCACCTATTGACGAAATACATGGTCTTGATAACCCGACACAGGTAGTAAAGGTAAATTGTCTTTATAGATTTGATGAAGGTGATATTCCTCGTTATAAGTCTGCTAGCCAATGCTTAGATGAGTTTGACAATTTTATTGTGAAACAAGAAAACTTCAATGCTTATGTTGGTAGACAATTGCAACATAGTGCTTATATGATTGAACACTTGAGTGATTATCTGTCTAGAGTTAAAGGTGGAAACTTATTAGTATACATCCTTCTATGGTTACCACTCAAGTAGAACAAGTACTTAAGGCTCAGAATGATTTGCTCAATGAATTAAATAGTAAGGATAATGACTATGCTGTTAGAGTTGCAACTAGAGGTGGTAAAATGACTCAGGAACCTCTATATCCGGAAGGCCACCCTAAGAGAATTGAGCAAGATTCTCAGAGAGCTAATTTAGATGCACCTAGTTCTTCTAAGAAGAAGAAAAAGAAAAATGATAGGACTTTGCATGCTTCTAGTGAACCTGTAGCTGACACACCTGAGAATCCCAATGATATATCTGTTTCTGATGCTGAGACACAATCTGGTAATGAACATGAACCTAGTGATAATGTTAATGATGATGTTCATGATGATGCTCAACCTAGCAATGATAATGATGTAGAGATAGAACCTGCTGTTGATCTTGATAACCCACAATCAAAGAATCAGCGTTATGACAAGAGAGACTTTATTGCTAGGAAGCATGGTAGGGAAAGAGAACCATGGGTTCAGAAACCCATGCATTTTCCTCCGAAACTGTCGTGGAATTAACACGTCAGATGTCCGGTTTAGCGGACTTTAGTCATGAGGCCGCGCATCTATGTAGTAGCTTGAGAGGGGTTGAGCGGAATCGAGAGACGCGATGCAAGACACGGATTTAGACAGCTTCGGGCCCCGGGAAACATCATCCGGTAATAACCCTACGTGCTGTTTGAGGCTAGGTCTCATTATGGTCCTCGTGGTGTCGCCGGTAAACCGGCTCTTTGTGTCTAACCCTAGAAACTTGTAAAACTTCTCCTCCTCTTTGGGGAGCCCTGCCCCTCCTTATATATGTTGAAGGGGCGGGTTACATGTAGAGTCCTAGTAGGATTAGGATTGCTTTATTACAAGGAGTCCTAGTCTTGCTTCCTTTGTAGGAGAATATCCCTTGTGCTTTCTTCATAAACCGGCCCACCATACATGAACCGGCCTTTTGGGCCTTGTCATCCATGATCCACCTGCCGGGTTACCAATAAATTGCCAAGTCCGGCCGGGTTATAATTCCAGCCGGTTCATACCGCGGGGTATATCCCCGACATTAGCCCCCAAGTTTAGCTTGGATTTATCCATGGTAAACTTGTGCTGCAAAATAAACAGAAAAACAAATCTGACAGGTTGTGCTCCGGGTTATGAATTCTTGTAAACCGGCACCGGATCATTTTTAAGTCCTTGTCATTTCCTTCTTCTAAAAAATCCGGGTCAACAGACCAGCTTCATAATCAACTTGCTTGCATAAGAAATATTGTAAATCAAGAATCCATTTGAATCGGCCTTCAATGCTCTGACTTAATAAAAATACTGGTCTTCAAATATTCAATTGATATCCAGCCGGCTTGAAGATGTAGAACTTGCCGGTTTATGATTACCAAAATTGCTGGGTTATAAAAACTGATAATTCCGGGTCATGACTGTTTATGGACGCCGGGTTATGATTGTTGCCAACGCCGGGTCACACAATTAATCTTCCGGACTTACCCAAAACTGAGAATTTGAAGATGTTCCTCCTTTATATGCATATTACCTGTAGCCCCCAAGTCTTAAGAGGAGAACATAGTGATAGCTTAAGACTTGTTTCAATATAACAATTGCAATTTTGAAGAAATCCGGTTTGTTCATCTCAATCACTATGAAACTGAATATTCCATATATGTAGCCCCCAAGTGCCGGGTCATTATGCAATAATGAGCAGGGACTTTTGAAAATATGATTATGTAAATTTGAACAGCAACATGTAGCCCCCAAGTGCCGGGTCATTATGCAATAATGAGCAGGGACTTTGAAAATATGATCATGTAAACTTGAATAGCAACATGTAGCCCCTAAGTGCCGGGTCATTATGCAATAATGAGCAGGGACTTTGTAGATATAATTATTGAAAATAACATTATATAATGTAACTTCCATCGTGGGGTTTGAACCCACGTCCACAAGGTTAAGAGCTTTGTGCTTTACCAACTGAGGAGTGGACCCTTCAATATAATGGATTAATACTTGTGTACCTTGAATTGTTGACAGGAGCGATTGGTAGCCCCCAAGGGCCGGCTCATTATAATGTGATGAGTCAGGTCTTCAATAAAGTGAGCAAAAAATGACTTTGCATTAGCCCCCAAGTGTCATGGTGCATGCTTGCAGCGACATGAGACTTGTGTATTTGATGTAAACTCAATTTGAATAATGTAGCCCCCAAGTGCCGGGTCGTAAGCCAGCAACGACTCGGGGCTATTCCTTTGTAGAATAAATCACTTCCATCGATGAAATAATATCCATTGCGCTTAAAGCGACTTTGAAAACCTCAATCATAATATTGATAATCATAATAAAAATCCAGCCATGTTGGCTATTAAAGATTTGAATAATATAATCCGGTTTTGAAAACCGGTTCTAGTGATATTTGATCACAACCAGGCCGTGTTAATAAACACCGGTCATTATTTTGTCTCATACTGGCGACTTATAGTCAAAGCCAGGCCGGTTTAATAAACACCAGTCATTATAACTGATCATGTACTGCCAATATGTATTTAAAATTAAAATACTTCATACCTGTGATTAAGTATGCTTGATATCCTTAATCCGGCGAACATTGTTATTTCTGAGGAAGCTCTTGGCTCCGTTGGGGCGTACCCAATTATTCCGGGTTTACGAGAGCTACCGGTTTAAATACTGCTGGGGCTCTGTGTCCAGACTTTTGAAGATATGTGGTCAACTTTGAAGTTGTCCCACTCCGGATCAAAGAACCATAAAACACAAATACAAAAAAAATACAAGTTTGCAAATAAAACCATGTAGTCGAGGCTTTTTACGAGCTGCCAGGCTCCAAATCGAGACTTTTGATTCGAATACGATCAGTAAACCGGACCATAGGGGCTAAGCTAGGATTCGAATATGATCCGTAGCCCCCTACTGGCCTTGAAATTTTAGCCAAGCAATGGATTCGAATACGATCCATTGAGCTTCTGATTCGAATACGATCAGTAAACCGGACCATAGGGGCTAAGCTAGGATTCGAATACGATCCTAACCCCCTACTGGCCTTGAAATTTTAGCCAAGCAATGGATTCGAATACGATCCATTGAGCTTATGATTCGAATACGATCATACAAACCGGACCATAGGGGCTAAGCTAGGATTCGAATACGATCCTAACCCCCTACTGGCCTT
>LR738711.1:243569303-243585009 GCA_902687465.1 Secale cereale
ATACGATCAGTAAACCGGACCATAGGGGCTAAGCTAGGATTCGAATACGATCCTAACCCCCTACTGGCCTTGAAATTTTAGCCAAGCAATGGATTCGAATACGATCCATTGAGCTTATGATTCGAATACGATCATACAAACCGGACCATAGGGGCTAAGCTAGGATTCGAATACGATCCTAACCCCCTACTAGCCTTGAAATTTTAGCCAAGCAATGGATTCGAATACGATCCATTGAGCTTATGATTCGAATATGATCATACAAACCGGACCATAGGGGCTAAGCTAGGATTCGAATACAATCCTAACCCCCTACTGGCCTTGAAATTTTAGCCAAGCAATGGATTCGAATACGATCCATTGAGCTTATGATTCGAATACGATCATACAAACCGTACCATAGGGGCTAAGCTAGGATTCAAATACGATCCTAACCCCCTACTGGCCTTTGCCATGTTCTCTTTGGTTCGAATACGGCCTATGTTTGAACATAATGGCTATGTTCTCTTTGGTTCGAATACGACCTATGTTTGAACATGAATGGCTATGTTCTCTTTGGTTCGAATACGACCTATGTTTGAACAGGAAGCCCCCAAGTAACCGTAGAGGCAGGGTATTTATGTGGGAGTTGCGCTGTGCGGCAAACCTTCTTTGGTCCCTTAATAAATAATTGTCCTGCATATCAACATAGAGAGATCAAATCATCTTGTTTTCTTAATGAAAATGATATATATATATATCAAGAGAAGTAAACTATAGATGGATATCACCTGATGTATTCATGATCCCCATCTGGGTCTGTGAGTCAACCCGGTATGTTGAATAGACCGGACCGCAGGGCGGACAGCAAAACGACCGCAGTATCAGAGGTGGCTCAAACAGATGAACCGACCGTGGGGTTGTAAACCGGCACGGACGAGCGAGTCTATCGCAGGTGTGGTAAACCGCATGGACGGGCGAGTTGATGTAGACCGGGTCACGGGAGCGGCGACTTGCGCACGTTCATTCACCGGGTAGTGTGGCACGGATGAAAATGTCGTTGCTGAATGTTGCCAGCGCGTGCTCCATGCCCGCAGTATAACGCCTCATTTGTGATGAACAATTGTCCTGCGAAACAATACCATGGACTAAAATAATTGTTCTTAAATAAGATGTGCTGATAAAATACGCAAGGAGGATAGCACCTGATGTTTCTATGGGTTGTCGAGCCAGTTATTGCGACAAGGCATAATTAGCTGTTGTTGTGAATCAGCCGTAACAGCAAAACGTCTGATCATATAGCTTGACCCAACCTTCTGGGCCCTTTCGCAACTTGAGGTCTCATACAAATCTGTGGTTTTCACTCCTCATGTAGAATGGCCAATAGGCAGCAATTTTTTATCTTCGGGTATATTCTGCTGTTTTGTATAATCCATCACTGCGGATACCTTCCTCTAGGTGATGGTCAAAATCACAATCATTGCTACTAATCATCTCTAGAAATCTTCTATGGTTACAGAGAGGCGTCCTTGCCAGCCAAATAATCCATGGATAACTTTTTGTAGACCCTTTCCAAAAAACCTTCGCAACGCACTGACCGGGTTGACTAATTTGACCATATAATGCTGTTGTCTGCAGCAACTTCATCAACCTTAGAAATTTATCTGTAACCTCCTCAAAACTACTAGTTTAATGAGGCATCAGTGACAAGTTCTGACTTGGAGGACATGTCAGACTTTGTGCTAGTTGCAACTAATTCTGATCCATGTATTCAAAAACCGCGTTAATGTCTATATATATTCCGGATAGTAGCATCAACATGTGGTTTCTCTCTGACGCCTCCAAAGCACGAGCCACCACTCAGTGCCCAGCACAAGCGCACAGTGCAGCCCGTCCGCCGCACAGATTGCGGGCTTCGCTCCCTCATAGTTACACGCCGCGGCCGCAGCTCACGGCAGAGGTGAAGCGAGGCGGAGACAGCTCGATGCTGCGGGGAAGAGGTCGTACGACGAGGCAACAGGACCGGCCCGAGGCGACGTCGTACGGATGGCGGCTCAAGCGGCAGGGGAGACAACCGCAGGTTGAGGCAGCACGCGGGCGCGCAGTGACCCGGCAATAGCGCGCGGACGTCGAGTATACAAGGCCGTACGCAGAGGTGACTCACGGTGCGGGATCGGCTTTTTTCAGTGAGAGCTCGACGCGAGGCAACCCGGAAGCGCGGGGTGCGGGCGGTTGGTGGCAATGTAAGGCAATGGCGGCGGCTTGGTCGTAGCATAGGTGGAGGCAGGCAGGCCCGTGGCATAGGAGGGCAACGCGGAGGCGAAGACTGGCGACCCGCCACATGGCTCGCGAAAGTGGCGAAACGGGCGGCGAAGTAGGGACCATAATAGCAGCTTGAAACAAGGCACCGTGACCGGCTCGGGGTGCAGAATCGATCCGGTGTCTTGAGGCCGCGGTAGTGGCGGTTTGTCACAGCAGAAACGGACGCGCCATGAAAGCGATCGACGGCTCGCGAGGGCCGCTGCTCAGACAACAACAACTATGGCCGGCTACGGTCGCGGAGGCAACGACAGGTCTCGGCGGCAGACTAGGACGGAGGTGGCATGGTGAGTCAGTAAGACGAAACCGAGTCCTCCTCCCAGTCGTTGCAATCGAAACCGAGTTGAAGAGATGATGATTATGCGAGCCCATGGCAGAGGAGGCTCGTAGAGCCGGGGACTCGGGGAGCCAGGATTTCTTGACCAGCATGGAGATGGCCGCGAGGCACGGCCGGCTTGAGGAGCGGTGGTGCAGGAGAGGCCACGGAGGAGCAGGCCGCGAGGGCGGCTCAGAGCAAGACCGAGCAGGGGGCGTAGAGACGGGGCGATTCCAGTGAGGCCCGGCGGCTCACGCGAGTTTTGAGGACCGGGAGACCGGCCGAGGCCGTAGTGGCAGTGGAGCGGACCGCTCGTGGTGGCACCGGCAGCTCAAGATGACCCGGAGGAAAGAGCCATGGCAGGGACGGCAGTTCAAGGCTGGCGGCTTGGCCGCGGGCTCGCAATAGTAGAAGTGGAGGCTTGGCGGTCGGATCCGAGCAGCGGTGGCGATCTAGCGGCAGGGGCATGAAGCGGCTCGGTAAAACAGCGAGTTAAGGCAAGTCCTCAACTGTGGAGAGGCTCGGCGGGTCAGGCTGAAACTGACGTTGCTACCGAGGGAGACGTGGGCGGCGGCTCAGGGGCCACTTGGCGACCCTCGGCGGAGGCATCGGCTCATGGCTACACCGATTCACAGCGGAGTCTGATCCCCCGTCCTTCTCCGGGTCGTAGTCACTTTGAGCAATCCAACTTTATTTTATGATTCCTTCAATCAGGCTTCTAGCGGCAGACTTGAGTAGGTTTTTTTACGGATCCACCGCAGGACAACCTTTGTACAAATCAGACATAGCTTTAGCTGACCTCTATAATGCTCGGTGGATTTTCTTGTTTGATCTTGGCGACTCGTGGTGACGCACAGACGCCGCCCTAACTTCCTCGAATTTTCAATTTGACAGATCATAAATCTGGAGCCATCAACACGAAGCTGCTGCGGCGGATCCTTTCAAACCGGTTTTCTTCATCCGGAAAATTACGTACTTCTCGATCCCTGAGAGAAATTCCTCCAAGAACTCAACACCACCGTGCGCAGGCCCCATGGTGGGCGCCAACTGTCGTGGAATTAAGACGTCAGATGTCCGGTTTAAAGGACTTTAGTCGTGAGGCCGCGCATCTATGTAGTAGCTTGAGAGGGGTTGAGCGGAATCGAGAGACGCGATGCAAGACACGGATATAGACAGCTTCGGGCCCCGGGAAACATCATTTAGTAATAACCCTACGTGCTGTTTGAGGCTAGGTCTCATTATGGTCCTCGTGGTGTCGCCGGTAAACCGGCTCTTTGTGTCTAACCCTAGAAACTTGTAAAACTTCTCCTCCTCTTTGGGGAGCCCTGCCCCTCCTTATATATGTTGAAGGGGCGGGTTACATGTAGAGTCCTAGTAGGATTAGGATTGCTTTATTACAATGAGTCCTAGTCTTGCTTCCTTTGTAGGAGAATATCCCTTGTGCTTTCTTCATAAACCGGCCCACCATACATGAACCGGCCTTCTGGGCCTTGGGCCTTGTCATCCATGATCCAACTGCCAGGTTACCAATAAATTGCCAAGTCCGACCGGGTTATAATTCCAGCCGGTTCATACCGCGGGGTATATCCCCGACAGAAACCCAGTACAACCCCAGCTACGACTTTGGATATCCGTCAGGCCAATACTGGCCATAGACCAACTTAGGCCAAAAGTCGAAGCTTGGGGGAGCACGTGTTTCTCATCGACTTTACACTCATGTTCACACACTTATTCTAGTTGTCGGTGCTCACACTCTTTCATTGTACCATCCATGTCTAGTTTCAATTTCTTTTTCTTAGTCATTTTCTCGTGTGCTAGAAAAACCTTAAGAAAAACAAAAAAAATATTAGTTGTAGCTTCTAGCTAGTTTACTTTCCTTGTAGTAGTAACTAAAAGAAAACCCAAAAAGATTTCCCGTTCTTCTTTTGCTTGTTGGGAGCTTTCCCGTGTAAATAGTTTCTTTTCTTTTCTTTGGGGGTTAAGAGAAGACCATGATTTAAAATGCTTAGTGGCTCATATGCTTTATTGATTGATTTAACCTTGAGCCATATTACCTTGTCTTCTTTCTTGTATTAAATGCTTGCAGATTCCAGCTTAGTCCAATGCACGTGCACTATTATTATTATTCACACCGTTTGGCCGTGCGAGTGAAAGGCAATAAGGATGATATATGATGAACTAATTGAGATGAGAAAAGCTGGTATGAACTCGACCTCTCTTGTTTTTGTAAATATGATAGTTCATCGTTCCTGATTCAGCTTGTTATGAATGAAACATGCTTGCAATGACAATTAGAGATCATAGCTGCTTATGCCATGCTTAATTAGCTGAGAGTTTATAATGGTATATCTTGCGTGCCAACATGATATTAAAATGGTTGTGATGTGGTATGATGGGATGGTATCCTCCTTTGAATGATTCAAGTGGTCTGACTTGGAACATGTTCACGCATGTAGTTGAAACAAATCAACATAGCCTCCACGATATTTATGTTCATGGTGTTTATATCCTACTCATGCTTGCATTCATTGTTGATTAATTTTAATGCATGTTCATGACCGTTGTTGCTCTCTAGCTGGTCGCTTCCCAGTCTCTCTCTAGCCTTCACCTATACTAAGCGGGAATACTGCTTGTACATCCACTTCCATAAACCCCAAAGTTATTCCACATGAGTCCACCATACCTTCCTATATGCGTTATTTACCTGCCGTTCCAAGTAAATTTGTATGTGCCAAACTCTAAACCTTAAAATGAAATTCTGTTTTGTATGCTCGAACAGCTCATGTATCAACTAGGGTGGTCTATATCTTCCATGCTAGGTGGGTTATTCTCACGATGAGTGGACTCCGCTCATCATTCACGAGAAAATGGCTGGTAACCGGGATGCCTAGTCCCATGCTCAAAATCATAATAATTAAACAAAACTCCCCCAGGGCTGTTGCTGGTTTGGACGGTACCCGTTGTTTCGGGCTAGCCGTGGAGTGTGCTTGTTGGTGGTTGGGGGAGTATAAACTTTACCATTCTGTTTGGGAACCGCCTATAATGTGCGTAGCATGGGAGATATTGAGATTCTTGGTTGTTATGTTGACAATGAAAGTATACCGCTCAAAATGTTATTCATCTCTATTTAAAAATCGAGCTCTAGCACCTCTACAAATCACTGCTTCCCTCTGCGAAGGGCCTATCTATTTACTTTTATGCAGAGTCATCATCCTCTTATCAAAGAGCACTAGTAGGAGAGCACCTCTGTCATTTGCATGTATTACTATTAATTTGCATTGAGTATGATCATGACTAGATCTCTTTTACCATGAATTACAATGTCTAGTCAGTCCTTGATCTTTAAAGGTGCTCTGCATTTATGTTTTGCGGTCTCAGGAAAGGGCTAGCGAGATACCATCTTGTTATATCATACCATGATTGTTTTGAGAAAGTGTTGTCATCCGAGGTTTATGATTATTGCTCGCTAGTTGATTATGCCATTGATATGAGTAGACATGAGACCAAAAAGTTATTGTGAATGTGGTTAGTTCATAATCATTGCTGAAAACTTGAATGTTGGCTTACATATTTACAACAACAAGAGCAAACAGAGTTTGTCAAAGTTTTTCTTTATCACTTTCAGTTTATCAACTGAATTGCTAGAGGACAAGCAAAGGTTTAAGCTTGGGGGAGTTGATACGTCTCCAACGTATCTACTTTTCCAAACACTTTTGCCCTTGTTTTGGACTCTAACTTTCATGATTTGAATGGAACTAACCCGGACTAACGCTGTTTTCAGCAGAATTGCCATGGTGTTGTTTTTGTGCAGAAATAAAAAGTTCTCGGAATGACCTGAAAATCCACGGAGAATTATTTTGGAAAATATAAAAAAATACCTGCAAGAAGATCTAGACCAGGGGGCCCACACCCTGTCCACGAGGGTGGGTGGCGCCTCCTAGGGCGCGTCCCCTGCCTCGTGGGCCCCCTGGTGCTCCACTGACGTATCTCTAGATCCTATATATTCACTTCCGGGGAGAAAAAAATCAGAGAGGAGGAATTATCGTGTTTTACGATACGAAGCCGCCGCCAAGCCCTAATCTCTCTCGGGAGGGCCGATCTGGAGTCCGTTCAGGGCTCCGGAGAGTGGAGATCATCGCCATCGTCATCATCAACATTCCTCCATCACCAATTCCATGATGCTCACCGCCGTGCGTGAGTAATTCCATCGTAGGCTTGCTGGACGGTGATGGGTTGGATGGGATCTATCATGTAATCGAGTTAGTTTTGTTAGGGTTTGATCCCTAGTATCCACTATGTTCTGAGATTGATGTTGCTATGACTTTGCTATGCTTAATGCTTGTCACTAGGGCCCGAGTGCCATGATTTCAGATCTGAACCTATTATGTTTTCATGAATATATGTGTGTTCTTGATCCTATCTTGCAAGGCTATAGTCACCTACTATGTGTTATGATCCGGCAACCCCGAAGTGACAATAATCGGGACTACTCCCGATGATGACTGTAGTTTGAGGAGTTCATGTATTCACTATGTGTTAATGCTTTGGTCCGGTACTCTATTGAAAGGAGGCATTAATATCCCTTAGTTTCCAATAGGACCCTGCTGCCACGGGAGGGTAGGACAAAAGATGTCATGCAAGTTCTTTTCCATAAGCACGTATGACTATATTCGGAATACATGCCTACATTGCATTGATGAACTGGAGCTAGTTCCGTGTGACCCTAGGTTATAACTTCTACATGATGAATTGCATCCGACATAATTCCCCATCACCGATCCAATGCCTACGAGCTTTTCACATATTGCTTGTTGCTTATTTACTTTTCCGCTGCTACTATTACAAATACTACAAAAACACTACTGTTACTTTTATTTCCGCTACCGCCACTATCATAATACTTTGCTACTAAACTACCTTGCTGCAGATACTAAGTTTCCAGGTGTGGTTGAATTGACAACTTAGCTGCTAATACTTAAGAGTATTCTTTGGCTCCCCTTGTGTCGAATCAACAAATTTGGGTTGAATACTTTACCCTCGAAAACTGTTGCGATCCCCTACACTTGTGGGTTATCAAGACTATTTTCTGGTGCTGTTGCCGGGGAGCATAGCTCTATTCTTTAAGTCTGGGATTCATATCTGTTGATCACCATGAAGAATTCGAAGGACTCAAAAACCAAGATCTTACCCTCAACTACGAGGGGAGGTAAGGAACTGCCATGTAGCTCTGCACTTGATTCTCCTTCTGTTATGGGTAAATTTTGCACACACTATTGAATCTGATATGTTTTTTCATGCTATGGTGTAGCTAGACCGTGCAGATGCACGGGTTGATGACTAGTATAACTAATTAAACTAGATCTTTATTGATAATGTTGCAACTAATTATAGATTAGCGGGAAACATCATGGAAACATGTCAAGTTTTCATCAAGGGTAAAATAGCAACAATATCATAGCATGTGCATAACTAGCTTTGGACAACAACAATTTAGCACTATCGATATCTTCACACAATTATATGGATGAAGTGTAGTATATATATGCCAGTTTGTATCTGTGACTCTCCCGATTTGACCGTACACTAATCATGCACGCAAATGTGTATGGCCAAGATCAGGGACTCACGGGAAGATATCACAACACAACTCTAGACACAAATAAAATAATACAAGTTTTATATTACAAGCTAGGGGTCTCGAGGACTCAAATACATAAGCTCGAATACGCAAGAGTCAGCAAAAGCAACAATATCTGAGTATAGACATAAGTTGAACAAGTTTGCCTTAAGAAGGCTAGCACAAAAGCAACATGATCGAAAAGGCAAGGCCTCCTGCCTGGGATCCTCCTAACTACTCCTGGTCGTCGTCGGCCGTCACGTAGTAGTAGGCACCCTCGGGGTAGTAGCAGTCGTCAAAGGTGCCATCTGGCTCCTGGACTCCACCATCTGGTTGCAACAACCAGAAAGAAGAAGAAGGGGGGAAAGAGGGAGCAAAGCAACCGTGAGTACTCATCCAAAGTACTCGCAAGCAAGGATCTACACTACATATGCATTAGTATCAATGAAAAGGTACTATCTATGGACTATACTGCAGACTGCCAGAGTAAGAGGGGGAGAACCTAGACCTATCGAAGACTAGCATCTTCTGGAAACCATCGTCTTGCAGCAACAGGGGAAGTAGAGTAGTATATCATAAGTCATATTTATGTTGTTCTCAACGCCCCGAGATCCTTTCTCGACTCCCGGAGTGTAGGATCGAAAGTATGTCTAGAGGGGGGGGGGGTGATTAGACTACTTGACAATAAAAAAAATCTGCCTTTAGATCATGAACAGTTTTTGGCAGTTTCACAATTATGATCAATTCAAGTATCACCCTACACATGCAATTCTAGAGTATAAGCAGCGGAAAGTAAATTGCACATGTAGTAAAGAGAGGTGGAGAAGATCAAACGCAGTTTGGAGACACGGAGATTTTTGTCGTGGTTCCGATAGGTGGTGCTATCGTACATCCACGTTGATGGAGACTTCAACCCACGGAGGGTAACGGCTGCGCGAGTCCACGGAGGGCTCCAGCCACGAAGGGTCCACGAAGAAGCAACCTTGTCTATTCCATCATGGCCTACGCCCACGGAGGACTAGCCTTACTCGGGGTAGATCTTCACGAAGTAGGCGATCTCCTTGCCCTTACAAACTTCTTGGTTCAACTCCACATCTCAAAGACGGAGGCTCCCAAGCGACACCTAACCAATCTAGGAGGCACCACCCTCCAAAAGGTAATAGATGTGGTTGATGATGATGAACTCCTTGCTCTTGTGCTTCAAATGATAATCTCCCCAACACTCAACTCTCCTCACTGATATGGTTGTGGTGGAAGAAAGGATTGAGTGGAAAGCAACTTGGGAAGGCTAGAAATCAAGTTTCATATGGTAGGAATGGAATAACTTGATCTCAACACAAGGGTAGGTGGTTCTCTTCTCAGAAAGTGTATGGTAGGAGTGGTAGTACTTTCTGATGGCTCTCTCCACGAATGAAGAGGGGGTGGAGGGGTATATATAGCCTCCACACAAAATCCAACCGTTACACACATAATTGAGCAATCTCGGTGAGACCGAAGTGAAAACTCGGTCAGACCGAAAGTTCAAATATAGTGAACGTTGGGGTTTTCGGTGGGACCGAAAATACCATCTCGGTGTGTCCGATATGAGTCAAAGGTAGGAACTTGCCAGAATTGGTGGGACCGAAATCAACAACTCGGATATTCCGAAATGATGACAAACGGTAACAGAAGGTTGGCAGTCCAGTTTCGGTGAGACCGAACTCAAAATCGGATGGACCGAAATATTAGGGTTTGGAAGAATAGCTGAGGTGGTTCATCTCGGTGGGACTGAGTTGGAAGAATCGGTTTGTCCGAGATTACTTATGAGTGTGTTAAGTAGTGAAAGTTGCTGATAGTTGAAGGAGCTAAATCACTAAGCACTTGAGCAACCAGATCATCAACACAACCTCATCCCCTTTTAATAGTATTGGCTTTTCCTATGGACTCAATGTGATCTTTGATCACTAAACCAAAAATGGAGTCTTGAGCTTTTGCCAATGCTTGTCTTAGCATTTTGAGGGGTCCACTTCTTCAGACATTTCCATACCCATATCATCGAACTTCTCTGAAATGATTCTCAGGTAAATATTAGTTCAATGATATATATGTTGTTATTAATTACCAAAACCACCCGGGGATTAGTTGCACTTTCAATCTCCCCCTTTTTGGTAATTGATGACAACATATAGATCAAAGCTTCGACAAAAGATATAATCAATGAATAATATCGTCGCTTTGAGAAGTATGTGATAAACAAGAGCTCCCCCTAAATTTGTGCATTATTTAAAATTTGCGTTTGAATGCAAATGCACAATCGATTAGGATTATGGGTCACTCTTCCATGTCACATACATCTTGGTGGAGCGCACAAAATGATAAGAATGAATAACATGCACTCAATCACCAAGACATGAGTAAATGATCATACAAGAAGGAATAGCATATGATAAGCATTAAGCACACATTAAAGCATAGTATGACCAAGCACTCATAAAGGTAGCGTCAAACGTAGTAGCAAGCACACTGAAAGTATCAAGAACCAAAAGAACCAAGTGTGTCTCAAAGGAAACCGGCAAAAGAACGAAAGAGCACTCTCTCTCGAAGCCCTATGATCTATACAATTTCTCCCCCTTTGGCAACAAGTTACCAAAAAGTTCAAAAAGGTATAGAACTAAGCGTCACTGTGGGCTCTGCTGGCGGCTCCCGTCTGGGTAGATGTCGGAGTAGAAATGACGGCATCGGCGAAGACTTCTGCTGATGTCTGCGCTGGAGGAGTGGATGATGGAGCTGGAGTAACTGCTGGAGCTGTAGCTGGTGCTGAAGTGGTAGCCCTGGAGTCAGTCACTGGGATAGCTGCAGATCGGGATCCACTGGGAACCTGAGCAGTCTGGCGATGAGAGTCCTGGACTAGATCATCCTGCATGAGCTCTGCTCTCTCCTGCCTTGCTTCCTCCATGTCTGCCTCAAGCTTGTTGACGGACACCTGAATCTCAGTCAGCTTCACGTCCAGAGCGTGGATCTTGTCCTCAACAATCCTCTCTAGGCTTTCCTGAGATTGTTCAATGCTGGCCAGGCGTTGTTCAATCCTCTGGGTTGCTTCAAGAATCTGCTCTCCGAAGCTCTTTGGCTTAGCTGCTGCTGCTGCTGCCTCTTTGTCAGCTTTGGCTTTCTTTGCAGCTTCAATTTTGGCTTGACCTTCAACTGAGGTTGGATCCTCCTCATCCATCACAACTACGTTGTCTTCATGCTCTGGCTGCAGTGGCAAGTGCTTCCTATCCAACATGAATTTGCCCGTGCCAAACTTGGCATTGATGAGCATCTGAATCTGCGGAGCAAATCCACACGACCTCTTTTGGTCAGCTGCAGTCCTCTTAATGGTCTCTACCATTAAGTCCATCACCTTGAAAGGTGCCTTCTCATCAAGAATGTGCAGCATGTTGATAGAATAGCCTCGAATCATGCGGTGGTCTCCAGACTTGGGCATCAATGTATGCCTCAAAATAGTGTTTGTTGTGGTCAGACCTGCCTGGAGATAGTACACTGAGCCAAGCTTCCACCCTTCCAAATCAGCAGCGGGGATCTCCTTGTACATGTTCTTCATGGAATCATGGCTTTTCTTAGGAATCCCATAGACATCAATGTCGTCCTCTCTCTGTACTGGAGCATTCAGAAGTTCTGCCCATTCTTCAACAGACGAAGAAAACCTTTGACCTTCAGTCATCCAGGTGATCTTGCCATCAGGATAGAAGTGGGCTGTGGCGTAGAACTGCATGATCATCTCGTCATTCCAATCTATCAGTTCCTGACCCACGAACTCAGCAACTCCACATGCAGTAAAGCTCTCATGCACATGGGGAAAGAAGTCTCGGTGCTCTTCACTGTCAATGTACTTCCAGTCAACGTATCTGGTATCTGCAACTATAGGCTTCTTGTCCATCAGCACGGTCTCATAGAAGTCCTGCTGCTCTCTGGTGTGGAATCTGGGGTCCACAGCAGTCCTTCTCCTCACGGCATATGGATCAGACTGTCTCCATAGCCTGAGACCTTTATCCTTCCTTGCCTTCATATCCTCGGCTTGAGGATGAGCATCGTTGTGGAGTGGCAACTTAGGACGGAGCTTCAGCAACACATGTTCTTCATCTGACTCAGACGGTGGCATCTCACCTTTGTTCTTCTCAGAAGCTGGAATGCTCCTGGTTGTCCTCTTGGGCTTGACTGGAGCTGCCTTGGCTTGAGCAGGCTTCTTGGGCTTAGAAGTGGCTTGAGCCCTAATAGCATCACCCATGAACTTAGCCTTCTGAGGAGGAGGCTGGGGTGCATCTTCTTCTTCTTCTTCAGCAGCTGCATCAACATGAGGTTCAGCATATACTACCCTCTTCCTTTTGGAAGTTTTCTTCACCTTACTTGGAGCTGGCTCTTCCAAGTTGAGCTTCTTTGCAACAGCTGACTGCTTGACCTTGCTGGTGCCTTTCTTTGACTGCTGCCCTTCGTGCTCTTTGGCAACAACTTTCCTCTTGGGCTTGGAGGTAACTTCCTCAGCGACGAAGTCAGAGTCCTCATCATCAGAATTTCTCTTCTTCCTGGTCCTGGTGGCTGCAGGAGGCAAACCACTAGGAGTGCTCCTCTCTCCATCATCACTGGAACTACTAGCCTCATGACTAGTATCTGCCTCAGGGATCTCTGCAAACGGTGATTCAGACCTGTTCTGGCTGTCACTGACATCTGACATGGCTGACAACCTGTGAAAAGATAAGGTATAGGCAGAGTAGAAGAGTTATCACAACTGCAGAGGTTTTTGCAAAAAAATGAGTTCAAATCTTAGTTTTGAGTTTTCACAGAATGCATTTCGGTCAAACCGATTTTCAGTTTCGGTGAATCCGAAGTGTATAACAGAAACCTACACACCACTTTCGGTCAGACCGAAATGGGTTTCGGTCCTACCGAAACACTAGGGTTTCACTGAGACTCTACATCGGTCACACCGATTTGCACGAATCGGTTAGACCGAACGGTGCAGTGCAATGGCCAGAGGCCAAATTGGTCATTCCGAGTTTTCAAAATCGATTTCACCGAGATGTGTTCCGTGGAAACCTAAACCTAAGAATTTCGCTCGAAACTAAAAGGATCTGATCTGATGTTTAAGGAATATCTCAAGCGTGGATAGATACATGGCAAACCAATCGTGCAAGAATCAGATGGGGAGCACGAGAGGGATCGGGACTCACCCTAACTTGGTGGAGTCCCTCTACGGCGGCAACGGCGCGGAGAAGATTACCGTTGACGGCGACGGAGACCTGCGGCGAGGGCGCACATGGGACGACGGCGACGATCCGAAGACCAGGGCGACGACAGCAGGGGACTTGGGGGCGGAACGGTTTGAAGAAGTAATCGCGCGCAGCCCTCAGGTATATATATCCCCATACTGTCGGTGGGACCGAGTTGAAAAACTCGGTGACACCGAAATGGCTAACTGCTGTGCAGTTACACATATCGGTCACGCCGAGATTTTGAACTCGGTTTCACCGAGATGAAACCTAGATCAGTCTAAGCGTTTCGGTTGGACCGAGATGGAAAAGTTGGTCAGACCGAAATGGACTTAGAAGGTTTTGGAAGTCAGCCTTAGACGGATCGGTGGCTCCGAGTGCTCCTCACTCGGAGGGTCCGAAAATGACTTGTTCAAAGTTGTGATATGAGCATGAATAGAATTTGAGACAAGAAAGCATAGATAGCTAGGGAAGGTGCTTAGGCATTCTTGTCCATCCATTTGGCCAGAAAAATCAAAACAATCAAAACAACAAATGGATGTCCTTGAATGGATGAAATCATGCATTCAACATGCTCACACAATAAGATAGCAAATGAAATATGTGTCAAACATGCACAACCAAAACTCTAGCTACTAGCACACAAGTTGTCGATGACTAGGTCATCTATATATGAGTATATTGACTTAGGAGCCAAATGAGAACATTTGATCATAGGTCATACTCATCGTTTAGGCACAAGTGGGGTTACCACTTTTACATAAAGCATTGATGTGTTCACATCATTTGGAGATGCTTTAGCTCAATTTCTAGAGCAAAGCTCCCCCTAGATGTGAGAACCCCTTTTAAAGGGTCAAACTAACCTTGGGTTGTCGTAGAAGACTTCATGTAGATGTTGAAGATGTGGATGCTCAAAGTTGATGTAGATTATCAAGAGTTGGGAGCTATCCTTTGGATTAGGGCACTTTCAATACCTACATGGGTTAGTCCCACAAGGAACAAACAAGGATATCCATAGACATAGATTGAAATTCACAAAAGATGATGTCCATGAAAGCAATGATTACCTTGTCCCTTGACTTACCAACAAGAGGGTTTGTGACTCCATGAACTAGTGCATGATGTGGAAGTTGATTGCACAAGTTCTTGCCAAAAAGAATATGAGTGAAGTATGTTGGCGGAGTCACCCTCAAGAACCTTCTAGTTCTTCTTCTTTGGGATCCACATCATCTTGATGGGAATCCTTGGTGTTGTAGTTGAGCTTGACGAAGTAGAACTTGATGTGTCCTTGGGAACCCACTTGACCATGGCTTGAGGTGTTTCAATGAATGCATCAATCTCCTCTTGAAGCTTGTCCTTAGCCTTTAGCTTGTGGTCTTGTGGTGGAAGGTCATCTTGAGCTTGTTCCACATTGGAAGAAGTAGGATCATACTTCTCCTTTTGTGAAACAAACTGTGGAGTAGGGTATTGACCTTCTTCCCACTCAACACCATCGGCATTGAACTTTCGCTCAAAACCAATCCCTTGATTCTTCCGGTGCCTTCCTTGTTTGCGAACAATTTCCTCAAAGTTCTTGCTTCCGGCAAGGCTCTTGTAGACACCTTTCTCTATGATTTCCTTCAATAAGCTATTTTCTTGCTCAAGTGTAACTTGGCTTGAAACATTGTTAGTGGAATCAAGAGAACTACTAGAAGCAACAATATTAGATTTAACATTGTTATTGTTACTACTAGAGGAAGAATTTTTCTTATGCTTGTCATGCTTAGTCTTAATAGGTGGCAAGAAATTAGACAAGAGAAGTCGTTTGGCAAGATATGAAGAACTCTTCTTTCGAAGATCGTCATTGATCGCTTTTAGAAACTCATGTTCTTGCTCTAGAGTGAGCTTCTCGAAGCGTAGCTTCTCATGAGATCTTAGGAGCTCTCTATGATCTTCTTGAGTTGTTTCATGAGCTAACTTAAGAGTGTTTAGTTCTTTAGTTAGACGCTCAATCTCCTTCATAGCATTGTCATTCGACTCTTCTCGACTATAAAGACTACTAGCATTTTCATCGTTACTAAGCTCACTAGATTTATCATGCAAGAGCTCATCTTCACCAAGCAAGTCATCCTCATCACTATCAAAGTCAATAAATTCAGGGTGTGTTACCTTGGGGCCTTTAGCCATGAAGCATCTTCCAATTCCCTCATTTGGTGAATCAAATAAGTCGTAGGAGTTGGAGTTGGAGGATAC
>LR738711.1:243585019-243609273 GCA_902687465.1 Secale cereale
GAGTCGGAGCCGGAGACCCATTCACCTACATGAGCTTGATGTCTTCTTCTTGTGTAGCTCCTTGATGACTTGTCCTTCCTCTCCGAATCCTTGCTTCTCCGAGAGGGTCTTCGTTCATAACGATCATCTCTACTCCTTCTCTCTCTCCGAGGTGACTCATCTCTTGCTCTTCTTCTTGGAGATTCTTCTCTTCTCTTGTGGGGAGCCGTACACTCATTTGAGAAGTGTCCGGGTCTTCCACAATTGTAGCAGTTTCGATCACGACTAGAAGATCTCTTTTCATCATATGATCTAGACTTTGAGCTTCTTTCTTTGCCTCTATTCTTGTAGAACTTGTTGAAGTTCTTAACCATTAGGCTTATCTCTTCATTGGAAATTAACTTGTCACTTGAGGTAGTGGGAGCATCACTTGTAGCTTTGTAAGAACCACTTGACTTGTTGTGAAGCTCTTCCTTATCCTTAAGTGTCATCTCATGAGCAACAATTCTTCCAATGACTTCAGTTGGCTTGAGAGTTTTGTAGTTTGGCATCATTTGGATCAAAGTGCACACGGTGTCATATTTTCCATCCAAAGCTCTTAGAATATTCTTGATGATGAATCGGTCGGTCATTTCTTCGCTTCCTAAGCTGGCAATCTCATTTGTGATGAGAGCAAGCCTAGAGTACATTTCAGCGACTCCTTCACCATCCTTCATCTTGAACTTGTCAAGTTGACCTTGAAGAATATCTAGCTTTGATTCCTTCACAGATTCAGTACCTTCGTGCATTTCAACCAAAGTATCCCAAATCTCCTTAGCATTCTCAAGACGGCTGATCTTGTTGAACTCCTCGGGACACAAAGCATTGAAGAGAATGTCACAAGCTTGAGCATTGTTTTGCAACATCCGCAACTCTTCCGGTGTAGCTTCGCGATCCGGAACTTTTCCTTCCTCGAAGAATTCACCTTGCATACCAACACAAATAATGCCCCATGCGGCTGGGTTATGACCAAGAATATGCATTTTCATTTTATGCTTCCAACTAGCAAAATTTGTACCATCAAAGTAAGGACCTCTACGATAATTACCCTCACTAGACGCCATACTCTCCTAGGTTGTGAAACCAAGCTTATGGAGTCCAATGCAATGGAAACCAAAACAATGGAGACCAAAGCTCTGATACCACTTGTAGGATCGAAAGTATGTCTAGAGGGGGGGTGATTAGACTACTTGACAATAAAAAAAATCTGCCTTTAGATCATGAACAGTTTTTGGCAGTTTCACAATTATGATCAATTCAAGTATCACCCTACACATGCAATTCTAGAGTATAAGCAGCGGAAAGTAAATTGCACATGTAGTAAAGAGAGGTGGAGAAGATCAAACGCAGTTTGGAGACACGGAGATTTTTGTCGTGGTTCCGATAGGTGGTGCTATTGTACATCCACGTTGATGGAGACTTCAACCCACGGAGGGTAACGGCTGCGCGAGTCCACGGAGGGCTCCACCCACGAAGGGTCCACGAAGAAGCAACCTTGTCTATTCCATCATGGCCTACGCCCACGGAGGACTAGCCTTACTCGGGGTAGATCTTCACGAAGTAGGCGATCTCCTTGCCCTTACAAACTTCTTGGTTCAACTCCACATCTCAAAGACGGAGGCTCCCAAGCGACACCTAACCAATCTAGGAGGCACCACCCCCCAAAAGGTAATAGACGGTGTTGGTGATGATGAACTCCTTGCTCTTGTGCTTCAGATGATAATCTCCCCAACACTCAACTCTCCTCACTGATATGGCTGTGGTGGAAGAAAGATTTGAGTGGAAAGCAACTTGGGAAGGCTAGAGATCAAGTTTCATATGGTAGGAATGGAATGGCTTGATCTCAACACAAGGGTAGGTGGTTCACTTCTCAGAAAGTGTATGGTAGAAGTGGTGGTACTTTCTGATGGCTCTCCTAACGAATGAGGAGGGGGTGGAGGGGTATATATAGCCTCCACACAAAATCCAACCGTTACACACACATTTGACCAATCTCGGTCAGACCGAAGTGAAAACTCGGTCAGACCGAAAGTTCAAATATAGTGAACGTTGGGATTTTCGGTGGGACCGAAAATACCATCTCGGTGAGACCGAAGTGAGTCAAAGGTTAGGGTTTGCCATTTCGGTGAGACCGAAAATATAAACTCGGATATTCCGAATTGATGTCAACTGATCACAGAAGGTTGGCAGCCCTTTTTCGGTGAGACCGAAACTCAGAATCGGTTTGACCGAGAAGCTAGGGTTTGGAGAAACAACTGAAGAGGTTCATCTCGGTGGGACTGAGTTGGAGAAATCGGTGTGACCGAGATGTTAGGGTTTGTGTTAAGTAGTGAATAGTGCTGATAGTTGAGGGAGTTAGATCACCAAGCACTTGAGCAACAAGAACATTAACACAACCTCATCCCCTTTTAATAGTATTGGCTTTCCTATGGACTCAATGTGATCTTTGATCACTAAACCAGAAATGGAGTCTTGAGCTTTTGCCAATGCTTGCCTTAGCATTTGAGGGGTCCACTTCTTCAGTCATCTTGCCATACCAATGTGATTGGGTTTCCTGAAACATACTTGATAAAAGTATTAGTCCAACCACAAAGTATGTTGTCATTAATTACCAAAACCACCCAGGGAGCAAATGTGCTTTCAGAATATCTAGCTTTGATTCCTTCACAGATTCAGTACCTTCGTGCATTTCAACCAAAGTATCCCAAATCTCTTTAGCATTCTCAAGACGGCTGATTTTGTTGAACTCCTCGGAACACAAGGCATTGAAGAGAATGTCACAAGCTTGAGCATTGTTTTGCAACATCCGCAACTCTTCCGGTGTAGCTTCGCGATCCGGAACTTTTCCTTCCTCGAAGAATTCACCTTGCATACCAACACAAATAATGCCCCATGCGGCTGGGTTATGACCAAGAATATGCATTTTCATTTTATGCTTCCAACTAGCAAAATTTGTACCATCAAAGTAAGGACCTCTACGATAATTACCCTCACTAGACGCCATACTCTCCTAGGTTGTGAAACCAAGCTTATGGAGTCCAATGCAATGGAAACCAAAACAATGGAGACCAAAGCTCTGATACCACTTGTAGGATCGAAAGTATGTCTAGAGGGGGGGTGATTAGACTACTTGTAAATATAAAAATTCTGCCTTTGACAAAGAACAGTTTTAGGTAGTTTCACAATTAAGATCAAGTCAAGTATCACCCTACACATGCAATTCTAGAGTATAAGCAGCGGAAAGTAAATTGCACATGTAGTAAAGAGAGGTGGAGAAGATCAAACGCAATTTGGAGACGCGGAGATTTTTCCCGTGGTTCCGATAGGTAGTGCTATCGTACATCCACGTTGATGGAGACTTCAACCCACGGAGGGTAACGGCTGCGCGAGTCCACGGAGGGCTCCACCCACGAAGGGTCCACGAAGAAGCAACCTTGTCTATTCCATCATGGCCTACGCCCACGGAGGGCTAGCCTTACTCGGGGTAGATCTTCACGAAGTAGGCGATCTCCTTGCCCTTACAAACTTCTTGGTTCAACTCCACATCTCGATGACGGAGGCTCCCAAGCGACACCTAACCAATCTAGGAGGCACCACCCTCCAAAAGGTAATAGATGTTGTTGATGGTGATGAACTCCTTGCTCTTGTGCTTCAAATGATAATCTCCCCAACACTCAACTCTCCTCACTGATATGGCTGTGGTGGAAGAAAGGATTGAGTGGAAAGCAACTTGGGAAGGCTAGAAATCAAGTTTCATATGGTAGGAATGGAATAACTTGATCTCAACACAAGGGTAGGTGGTTCTCTTCTCAGAAAGTGTATGGTAGGAGTGGTAGTACTTTCTGATGGCTCTCTCCACGAATGAAGAGGGGGTGGAGGGGTATATATAGCCTCCACACAAAATCCAACCGTTACACACATAATTGAGCAATCTCGGTGAGACCGAAGTGAAAACTCGGTCAGACCGAAAGTTCAAATATAGTGAACGTTGGGGTTTTCGGTGGGACCGAAAATACCATCTCGGTGTGTCCGATATGAGTCAAAGGTAGGAACTTGCCAGAATCGGTGGGACCGAAATCAACAACTCGGATATTCCGAAATGATGACAAACGGTAACAGAAGGTTGGCAGTCCAGTTTCGGTGAGACCGAACTCAAAATCGGATGGACCGAAATATTAGGGTTTGGTAGAATAGCTGAGGTGGTTCATCTCGGTGGGACTGAGTTGGAAGAATCGGTTTGTCCGAGATTACTTATGAGTGTGTTAAGTAGTGAAAGTTGCTGATAGTTGAAGGAGCTAAATCACTAAGCACTTGAGCAACCAGATCATCAACACAACCTCATCCCCTTTTAATAGTATTGGCTTTTCCTATGGACTCAATGTGATCTTTGATCACTAAACCAAAAATGGAGTCTTGAGCTTTTGCCAATGCTTGTCTTAGCATTTTGAGGGGTCCACTTCTTCAGACATTTCCATACCCATATCATCGAACTTCTCTGAAATGATTCTCAGGTAAATATTAGTTCAATGATATATATGTTGTTATTAATTACCAAAACCACCCGGGGATTAGTTGCACTTTCACGGAGCCACATATGCAATTCATGCCTCAGCATCCAGTTCTAGTTGTATCGATCGGGATACAACTCCAAGTGTCCGTTACCGTAGGACAGGCTATCGATAGATGTTTTCTTCCCTGCAAGGGTGCACCAACTTACCCACCACGCTCGCTTAACTCCGGCCGGACACACCATCAGGTCATGCTCGGCCTCGGCCAAACAATACGCCGCAACCCGACCTAGGCTTAATAGAGAGGTCAACACGTTAGACTAAACCTATGCCCCAGGGGTCATGGGCCATCGCCTCGGGAACTCATGCACGTTGCGTACGCGGCCGGTGAGCAGACCTAGCTACCTCCTTTAAAAAGGAAGGTGCTTACCAGTCCAACCCGACATGCACCGCTCAGTTGCATGATGTCAATTAAGCTTCGGCTGATGCATAGGATGCAGAACGCCCATACTACGCCCACGTGATGGTTAGTGCTATCAGGCCAGAGGCCCCTCGGATCAAATATCCAAACCGTTTAGTGTCTTGGGAACGCGCGGTAACGAGAAGAGACCCACGATCATGTGACCCCATCGCCCCGTCTCAAGGACTTGCGACAAGGGCTAAGAATGCCCGGCCACGCCTCGTAATTATCTCGCGGGCACCTTCCAGGTCAACCGGACTCCACATCACTCGCAATTAAGCTCGCACGGGTACCCCTTAGGGCCGACCCGTCTTTAGTAACATGGTTCAGTGTAAAGTC
Organism: Secale cereale; assembly: GCA_902687465.1. Classification (NCBI taxonomy): domain Eukaryota; kingdom Viridiplantae; phylum Streptophyta; class Magnoliopsida; order Poales; family Poaceae; genus Secale; species Secale cereale. The sequence goes on from LR738711.1 coordinate 243,590,345, forward strand.
ATAGTAACCATAGTAACCGTGTGTCTAACACCAAAGGGAACCCTGAGGAATCACCCTCGGTGGAATTCCACATGATGTTATCATCAAGGTGAATGAAGGAGGAATCACCCTCGAGGTTCACTCTTGAGGAGTTGCACGACAGTGTCGTTATCGGGAGTGGAGAAGGAGGAATCACCCTCGATGACCACAACCGATGAACTAACCTACAAGGTTCACATCAATAGTGCTGATGAGGTGTCACCCTCGGCACTCGATAGTAACCCAGTAGTGTCGAGCAACTAAGGGGGAAGTGATGTGCCGTGCCGGGGCCCGGTCTTCGATCCCATTGATCAGGTCTTCTGATAATCCAGCGGGGGCAACAGGGACAATGTGGGGATCACTGGTGGGTCTCAACCAACCTATACTAAGCAGTTACAATAAGCAGGTAAGGTATGAAAGCAGGTAACAACAACAGGCTATGCATCAAAATAGGATAATACGAAAACAGTAGTAGTTCTAATGCAAGCATAAGAGAAGGGAATGGGTGATATCAGAATGATCAAAGGGGGTTGGTGTAATGCCCCGGATGTAATACTTTCCCTTTTGGGTATATAATAAATCTCCGGCTTCATCTATTTCCATTCCGGGTTCTTTGTCTTTCGGGTTTCGTCGTTTTGTTGTGTGAGTGTGTGGCATTCATTCATAGCATGTAGACATGTGCATTGCATTGCATTTGTGTTGTCGGTTGCATCCGGTTCCACGCGTTCCTTCCCGTTGTCCGTTTCGCGTTCTGGAGCTCCCTCACGTGTCCGTGTCGTCCCGTAGGCCTACTTTGTTGTTTGGGTGTGTAACGTTACCGGTGTGCCGCGAGGTTGTGGTGTGTGTTGTTGTTTTGTTGTGTGCAACCCGCCTCTCAAATCTCGTCGCGTTTGGACTCCGTTGGCTATCCCATCAGTTGTTCGTGTGGTCCAAAGTGCCTTCACTTTGTGTCCCAGAAACACCCCTACAACAGACCAGTAACATTCCCTAGGCCCTTCCCAACTACCCCCGCGATCGGATCCGTCGGATCGCGATCGGAGGGCTCCTAACGCCCCTAAATCCCCCCTAACCCTAAAAATCTGCTATATTTAGTCCCCCCTAGGTTCATTTGTGGGCATCCCTAACCTCTAGCCCCCTTCTCTATTTTTTTTCGTGCAACACCAGGCTCCAACCGCCATTTGGCAGATCTCCTCATCTTTTTCCCCGCCGCCGAACCAGCAGAGCCGACCGCCGCCCGGGATCTCGCTGGATCGAAGGAGTTTCCTCGATCGCATCGACCGCCGCGGGTCAACGCAGCCAGGCGCTCCCCTCGTCGCCCCGATCGGGCCAGATCGGCAGCCCCCTCAGCTGGGCTCGATCGCCCCAGCCACCGAGCGAGGACCACATCCCCGGCGCCTCGCTGGGCCTCTCCGTCCTTCCCGCCGCGAAGGCCCAGCTCCATCGCCGCTCGCCTCCGCGCTGGACTGCCCCGTCGCCAGGCCCAGCCGGGCGCCTCTGCCAGATCTCCACCGCAGGCCTCCGCCCCGCGGGCCTCCCTCGCCTCCGCACGGGCCAGCGCGCCGGTGCCCCACCAGGCTGGCCTCGCCTCTCCACCCCGCGAGCCGGGCCGACCGACGCCGCTCGGGCCGAGGCCCATCCCAGCTGCCAGCGCGAGCCTCGCCTCCTGCGGGCCCGATCCGCATCGCAGCCGCCGCGCGGGCCGGATCCACGCCCGGGCCCGTTAACCTTCCCAGATCTCAGATCTGAGGTTATTTCAAACCCTAGCCCCTGTAGTTTTTGTTCTGTGATGCTTTCTTATAACTGCTATAACTTTGTGTGTGCATGTCCGTTTTGCGCAAATGAGATGTCCAGACGTTCGTGGGATCGTGCACTACATTTTATCTGTTATTGTCATGCATGTTAGAGATCGTCTAGGTGCTTGTTTTGCTATTGCAAGAGTGCATCATGATATAAACTGCTGTTATGTGATGTTTTTATGCCAACTTTGCCATGTGATATCTTTTAGCTCGTTTGTCCGAATGATGCAAATGACATGTCCACGTGTTCGTCTTGCCATGCTCTACATGTTGTATGTGATAGGTTGCATGATAGATTTATTCTTGCCATGTTTATCATCATTGCAAAGTGCCATGTGGCTGTGATGTTGTTTCACTTGGTATGAAATGCCATCTTGTTGAGCTCGTTGCTATCGTTGTGTTTATCTCCATGAAGCATGCTTGTGTGTTTCGGAATCACCTTCATGTGTACTTTGATGAGGTGCTTACCACTTGCCATGTTTAGTTTCGAGGTGACTTAAACATGCTCTTTTATATGCCATGATGAAATTGCTGTTTTAGGATTTAGTGGATTTTCACTAAGTCTGAAATCTGTAACGTTCCGATGCCATGTTCGTGTGATGTTCTAGGACAAACCATGTTAGTTTTGGAGTGGATCTTGATTGTTCCTTGTAGTATATATTGTTGTATTTCCATTCATGTTCTCACATGTCTATTTGAGTGGCTGTAGCATGTTTATCTTTTGCTCCAAAGTTTCAATAAAATTCTGCTGCCAGAATTTTATTGTCAAGTTCAATATGTCCGAGCTCATTGCTATTGAACCGTGACTCCTTTGGGGGTGCACCTTTGAACTTAGTTGCCGTAGTATATGTCTAGTTTGTGTTCTAGGTCTTTGCCATGTTATTTGAATGCTGTAGCTCAATTATTTTGAGCTCCGAAGTTGCTATGTTGCTGTAATTTTCAGCTTTCGCTCATTTCTTGTTTCGGGCATAACTTTTAGCCCGTAACTCCGATTTCAGCGAATCTTATATGAAACTTGATTGATTTTCTGTGTAGATTAATAATATCAGATTGTTATCATGTTTTGAGGTGTTTTGCTTGAGTGATATTTTACGTGCTCCGTGTGCATCCTTAGTGCATCCATCATGCATCCATCATTTTCGAGTGCGCATTGCATCTTGTTGATTTGTTCTTGGTGTGATTGTTTTGTTTAGAGCCGGGAGCAGAGTCCGAGTTCGAGTACGAGCACGAGGTTTCCAACGAGGTTGAGCACGAGGACCCTTCTTACGATCCGAACGACTTCTCTTCAGGCAAGATGACCGAACCCCGATAACATTACTATCTTTGCCTATTGCTAGTAGTTCCGCTCTATAGTTTTGTCTCGATGCCCATGATCTTCTTGTCAGCCTCCTACTGTAACCATTGCCATGTTTAACCAACCTACCTATGCAAACCGTTGCTTGGCTAAGTACGCTTCGCTCATCCCTTCTTATAGCGTTGCTAGTTGCAGGTGAAGACCGAAGATGCTTGCTTCATGTTGAAGTTTGGTTGGGTTTTATCACACTATATAAATGCTTAAAAATGAAATCATCTATATATTGGCAAGGGTGGAAGGCTAAGCCTTTTGCTTGGTGATTTGTTCCACTCGTGCCGTTAGGAACCGTATAAGCCGGTGTTATGTTCCTTGATTATGCGTTCCTAACACGGTTGGGGTGTATGGGACCCCCTCGATAAACCGCTAAGTGCTAAGTCTTTTCCAGCAAGTCCCAACATTGGTACTATTTGCCTAATAACAAACTAAACTTGCATAGGGAGTAATTAACCCTCTTTCTTAATCAACAATCCTGGGCCAGTGCTCCACATGAGTGTTGGTCCGAAACGGGGAGCCTGCGGGGCCACCTCGAGGAAACTCAAGGTCTGGTAAAAACCCGTAGCTTCACCCATCCGGTCGTGTCCTGAGACTTAGATACGCGCGGCTACTATCAGGGTGCCGACACGCCGGGAGGATTTGCTGGATTAGCCTTACCTTAGTTCGGTATATCTTGAGCACGGGATTCCGAGAATACTCGGGTCTTCCCACTTTGGAGTTGCGACTCCGCGGATCATGGGCTTGTAATGGGTCAAGTTGGAACACCCCTGCAGGGTTTGAACTTTCGGAAGCCGTGCCCGCGGTTATGTGGCAGATGGGAGCTTGTTAATATCCGTTTGTAGATAACTTGACACAATGTTTCTAATACACTACCAGCGTGTGTTCCGTGACCGTCAATTTCCGAATAGGGATTCGGGAGTTGAACACGAAGGGGTTATGTTTGTTGAGCTTGTAGCTAGGATCACTTCGTGATCACTTCTCGACCGAGGCTTCTCTTCTCGCTCTCACTCATGTAAGCTAGTTGCTAGTTGCTGCTGCAGACACTTATTCTTTTCTTCAGCCTTTATCCTCTCCCAAAGGCTTAAATAGTCTTGTTACCCGGAAACGGGATTGCTGAGTCCTCTGCGGCTCACAGTTACTTCACCACACCAGATGCAGGTCCAGCTGTGAGCTATCCAGGTGATGGCACCGAGCTGGATTGGGAGTTCGAAGAGGAGCGTAGTTGGTACTATGTTCGATATCCGGATGATCAGTAGTGGAGACTCCTACTAGGATTCGATCCGCCTGTGGTTTATTTATCTAAGTTTGGTATCTTGACATTTGGCTTTTGCCCTTAGAGGGTTGTGATATTCTTAATGTATGATGATTGAGACATGTTATGTAATTGTGTGACGTGGCGAGTGTAAGCCAACTATTTATGTTTACAATCCCCTCTTTTACATGAGATGTGCAAAGATTACCAAACTTGAGATCATTCTAGGATGGACTTATGCCTTTAAGTCGTGCCTCGACACGTAGGAGGTATAACTCCATCCTGGGCATTACAAGTTGGTATTCAGAGCATTCTCCGACCTAGGAGCCCCCACTGTTTGATCGAATCGTTGACGGTCGAGTCTAGGCACACACTGAAAACTTTTTGAGTCCTATATTATATCGGAGAGTAGGATTTCTTTGCTTCTCATCCCCTTTCTCTCTGGTGAGGACTCCTGACGACTACTCTTGTCTCTCCTATCTTCAAAAATTGCACCAATTTTTTTTTAGGAATCCCGCGAGTATTCTGGGATTGTTTCGATGTTCTTGTGACGAGAATATTGTTCTCGATGCCTCCTGACATTAGGGGTTGTGGCAGTGTCCCGGGGAGTTGAGCTTCGGGGTATTGTCGTCACAAGCATATCGCGACAGTACTAAATACTTAAGACGGCCGACATCGAAAATCTCTCCTATATGGCCAGTGGCAAGATAACCCCGACATCACCCAGTACTGGGGAGGTAGTTCGGGAGTATTGCCATAGCTTGTTATAGTGGATGCTTTTCGAAGGTCCGAGGTACACAGTTTCCGAGAAAGACTGGTTATGTGTTGAAGGATGGATACACCTGGATGTAGGTTTAGAGTTGATTGCGCGGTGCTTCCCGTGTATCCCCAACACCTGATTGCATAACTGGAATCTTTCGGAAATTTATAGGTGGGTTTATCCAGTAGATCGTAGGCATTCTTCCAACGAATGCAGGTTAGTGAGTTCGGGGTTCTACATTGAGTGAAGGGGTTTATGACCGATGTTACTATCAGGAGTTGCATCTTAAAGGGTCCTTGGCTATGCTGATCCGGGGATTGCAAAACCTTTTCGTAACGCGTTCATATGCTTTCAGCACAAAGATGTTAGAACGAAACTCCTCTCTTGTGTTTGTTCCTTCCGTACCTTGTTGTTTTTCTTATTTTCAATTTGATCCCTATGTGGCTTCTCGTGAAGACTGATGTTATCATTTAACTGAGAATTTCATTCGTTCCTCTTGTTCGAATGATTTCATTCGTTCTTATTGTTCGAATGATTATTATGAAGACTTGTTGCAATTCATTCCATTGATTCAGCTTATACCTTTTGTCAATCAATTGCTGATTCATGGTCATCTCTTACAGGATGGCTCCGAAAAAGGTTCCCAACGCTAACCCAGAGGGTGAAGAGGTCCCAGATCGTCCTCCTTCCCCTCCTCCTCCGCCTGAGGCTTGGAGAGCGATTATGCAGACTACAGCTCAGAACACCCAGTTGTTGATGCAGATGATGCAGCAGATGCAAGCTAATCAAGCTAATCAGGGTGTTCCAGGGAACCAAGGCAACTTCTTCAACCAGCAGCACCATGCTAGTCTCAACCAGTTCCTGGCCAATAATCCAAAAGCTTTCAGTTACCGTGTCGACCCTCTTGATGCTGAAGATTGGTTAACCGACATAAAGAAGCATTTTGAGTGCAGTAACGTGAAGGAAGATGATTATGTGAAGTTTGCAGCCTTCCAACTGAAAGATCAAGCAGCTGATTGGTGGCAGCAGTACAAAGACTCCAGGCCAGGTCAAGTGATCTCTTTGGAGAATTTCTGCAAGGACTTTCGCTCGCACCACATTCCTACAAGTGTCATCGAGGGTATGCGTGAGCAATTCCGCAACCTGAAGCAGAGCTCCATGACAGTCTATCAGTATAATGTCAAGTTCCAAAACCTCGCTCGTTATGCTAAGCAAGACATTCCTGATGCCAAGAATAAAATCTACCAGTTCCGTGGAGGTCTCAAAGATGAGCTTCAGCTTGCTCTCACTTTGTTCGAGCCCGATGAATTCGACAAGTTCTATAACATGGCTTTGAAACAAGAAGCAGCTCAGCTTAAGATGGAGGCTTCTAAGAAGAGAATTCGAGATGCCGTTCACTCTTCCTCATCGTCTCAGTTGGTCTCGAAGCATCAGAAATTTTGGCTTCCTCCTCCTCCAGTGATTCGAGCTCCATACAACAACTCCAACAACTCCAACAACAAGAACTCTAGTGGACGTGGCTTCTCCCACCCACCCAACCCGAGCATCAAGTCGAAGAACCAGTTTCAGTCTCAAGGCTCCAAGTCAAGTGGTTCTCATTTCCGTCCTCTCTCAGAAGTGACTTGCAACAAATGCACCCAGACAGGTCACTATGCCAACAGATGTCCGAATCCGAAGCGTCTTCCACCTCCTCCACCCGTGAGTTCAGCTATTGTCAGGCATGATCCAAAGGCAGCAAGGGTCAATCTGATGAATGCAGCGCAAGCGGAGAATTCTTCTGATGTCATTTTGGGTAACCTTCCAGTTAACTCTTTTCCAGCTAAAGTGTTATTTGATTCGGGTGCTTCATGCTCTTTCATGTCTCAACCATTTGCATCCAAGTATAATGTTGACGTCCAAAGTCTGCCTCAGAAGTTGCAAGTTATTTCTCCGGGGAGACGTATGTCTTCTAGTGTCTATGCTCCGGATGTGTCTATTCGCATGGGTGACTATCGATTTTTGGCTTCTCCGGTGGTTCTTGGTAATTCTGACATCGACCTCATCCTCGGAATGGATTGGCTTTCTCAGCACGATGCTCACATTGATTGTGCTCAGAAGGAAGTCAAGATGACTCATTCTGATGAAGATGTGATTATCTTCGCCTCCAGGGATAACACTATCAGGCTTTTCTCTCTCAATGATAAGGGCGAAATTAATGCCATATCTCAAATTCCGGTGGTGAACGAATATCAAGACGTCTTTCCTGAAGAACTTCCAGGCATGCCTCCACACCGTCAGGTGGAATTTGTCATTGAACTCGAGCCGGGTACTGAGCCAGCATGCCGGCGTCCGTACAAGCTCTCTCCAGATGAATTGAAGGAATTGAAGAAGCAGCTTGATAAGCAGGAGAGTATGGGTCTCATCAGGCCTAGTACGTCTCCGTGGGGTTGTGGTGTCTTATTTGTCAAGAAGAAAGATGGCACAGAGCGTCTCTGTGTTGACTACCGGCCATTGAACAAGAAGACGATTAAGAACAAGTATCCGCTCCCCAACATCAACGAACTCTTTGAGCAGCTCAAAGGAGCTAAAGTGTTCTCTAAGCTCGACCTCCGAATGGGCTATCATCAAATTCGCATTCGCGAGGAAGACATTCCCAAGACGGCCTTCAGAACGAGCTACGGTTCATACGAGTATATCGTCATGTCTTTTGGTCTCGCCAATGCTCCTCCTACCTTTTCGAGGATGATGCATTACATCTTCAACCCCTATACTGGCGAGTTTGTGCTTGTGTATCTGGATGATATTCTGGTGTTTTCCAAGAATGAAGAAGATCACGAAAAGCACTTACGTCTGGTTCTTGATCGAATCCGAGAGCATAAATTCTATGCCAAGTTCTCCAAGTGCGAGTTTTGGCTCGATAAGGTTTTGTACCTGGGCCACATCATCTCAGCTGACGGCATTGCGGTTAATCCCGAGAAAGTTGAAGCAATTGTCAACTGGGAAGCTCCTCAGAACGTCAAGCAGCTCCGCAGTTTTCTGGGTCTTGCCAGCTATTGCAGAAGGTTCGTTGAGAACTTCTCCAAGATTGCCAAGCCTCTTTCCAACTTGCTTCAGAAGAATGTCAAATACTTTTGGTCTCCCGAGTGTGAAGTGGCATTCAAAACTCTCAAAGAAAAGCTTGTCTCTGCTCCAGTTCTGACTCCTCCAGATGAATCCAAGCCCTATGAAGTATTCTATGATGCTTCTCTTCAAGGTCTTGGTGGTGTTCTTATGCAAGATAAGAGAATTGTGGCATACACTTCTCGTCAGCTAAAGCCAAGTGAGAAGAACTATCCCACACATGATCTCGAGCTAGCAGCTGTGGTACATGCTCTGATTACGTGGAGACATCTGTTGTTGGGCAGAAAGGTCGACATCTTCACTGATCACAAGAGCTTGAAGTACATCTTCACACAGCCGCATCTGAACCTCCGCCAGACTCGTTGGGTTGAAATGATCCAAGAGTATAATCCCAGCATTGAATACACTCCTGGCAAGGCGAATGTGATTGCAGATGCTTTGAGCAGAAAGGCATATTGCAACAGCCTTCTTATCAAGCCGTACCAGCCTGAGCTTTGTGAAGCTTTCAGGAAGCTCAACCTTCAAGTTGTTCCGCAGGGTTTTCTTGCAAATCTTCAAGTTGCTCCTACCTTGGAAGATCATGTCCGTGAGGCCCAGCTCAGTGATACCATGGTGAAGAAGGTGAAACATGGTATTGCAAAGGGCACTCCAAAATACAAGTGCTTCCGTGTTGATGAGAGAGATACCTTGTTCTTCGAGGACAGACTTGTTGTTCCCAAAGGTGATCTCAGGAAGCTCATAATGGAAGAAGCTCATGATTCTCTCCTTTCCATTCATCCTGGCAGTTCCAATATGTACCAAGATCTCAAGCAGTCTTACTGGTGGACACGCATGAAAAGGGAAATTGCCCAATTCGTGAATGAATGTGATGTTTGCAGAAGAGTGAAAGCAGAACATCAACGTCCAGCCGGTCTTCTCCAACCTCTTCCTATTCCCGAGTGGAAGTTCGACCACATTGAAATGGACTTCGTCACTGCTTTTCCTAAATCCAAGCGAGGAAATGATGCTATCTTTGTGGTGATTGACAAGCTTACCAAAGTCGCTCACTTCCTGCCAGTCAAAGAATCAATCAATGCAGCTCAATTGGCAGAGCTGTACACTTCCAGAATTGTGTCCTTACATGGCATTCCTCAAGTTATATCCTCAGACCGTGGAAGTTTGTTCACATCAAGGTTCTGGGACTCCTTTCAGTCCGCCATGGGCACTAAGATCAGGTTCAGCACTGCATTTCATCCTCAGACTAGTGGTCAAGTCGAGCGTGTGAATCAGATTCTAGAAGACATGCTCAGAGCCTGTGTCATCTCCTTTGGCATGAAATGGGAAGACTGCCTTCCATTTGCCGAGTTCTCCTACAACAACAGCTTTCAAGCAAGTGCCGGCAAAGCACCGTTTGAAATCCTCTATGGCAGAAAGTGCCGTACCCCTCTCAACTGGTCTGAAACAGGCGAACGTCAACTCCTTGGCAATGACTTGATTTCAGAAGCCGAAGAAATGTGCAAAGTCATATGTGAGAATCTCAAGGCCGCTCAGTCGCGCCAGAAGAGCTACTATGACGGCAAGCATCGTGATTTGGCCTTCAACATCGGTGATCATGTCTATCTCCGAGTTTCTCCGATGAAAGGCACCCAAAGATTCGGTATCAAAGGAAAGCTTGCTCCTAGATACGTCGGGCCTTTCAAGATTCTTGGCAAGAGAGGCGATCTAGCCTATCAACTTGAGCTCCCTCCCAACTTCGCCAATGTTCATGATGTCTTCCATGTGTCTCAACTTCGCAAATGCTTCAAGGCACCTGAGCGCATGATTCTGTTTGAAGAGATTGATCTTCAACAAGACCTGTCCTACCGAGAGCATCCAGTTGCTATTCTCGAAGAAACCGAACGCAAGACCCGCAACAAGTCCATCAAATTCCTGAAAGTCAAGTGGTCACATCACACCGACCGAGAAGCTACCTGGGAACGAGAAGATCATCTTCGTTCCGAGTACCCTTCCTTTTTCCAGTCCTAGATCTCGGGACGAGATCTTTTTGTAGTAGAGGAGAATCTGTAATGCCCCGGATGTAATACTTTCCCTTTTGGGTATATAATAAATCTCCGGCTTCATCTATTTCCATTCCGGGTTCTTTGTCTTTCGGGTTTCGTCGTTTTGTTGTGTGAGTGTGTGGCATTCATTCATAGCATGTAGACATGTGCATTGCATTGCATTTGTGTTGTCGGTTGCATCCGGTTCCACGCGTTCCTTCCCGTTGTCCGTTTCGCGTTCCGGAGCTCCCTCACGTGTCCGTGTCGTCCCGTAGGCCTACTTTGTTGTTTGGGTGTGTAACCTTACCGGTGTGCCGCGAGGTTGTGGTGTGTGTTGTTGTTTTGTTGTGTGCAACCCGCCTCTCAAATCTCGTCGCGTTTGGACTCCGTTGGCTATCCCATCAGTTGTTCGTGTGGTCCAAAGTGCCTTCACTTTGTGTCCCAGAAACACCCCTACAACAGACCAGTAACATTCCCTAGGCCCTTCCTAACTACCCCCGCGATCGGATCCGTCGGATCGCGATCGGAGGGCTCCTAACGCCCCTAAATCCCCCCTAACCCTAAAAATCTGCTATATTTAGTCCCCCTAGGTTCATTTGTGGGCATCCCTAACCTCTAGCCCCCTTCTCTCTTTTTTTTTTCGTGCAACACCAGGCTCCAACCGCCACTTGGCAGATCTCCTCATCTTTTTCCCCGCCGCCGAACCAGCAGAGCCGACCGCCGCCTGGGATCTCGCTGGATCGAAGTAGTTTCCTCGATCGCATCGACCGCCGCGGGTCAACGCAGCCAGGCGCTCCCCTCGTTGCCCCGATCGGGCCAGATCGGCAGCCCCCTCAGCTGGGCTCGATCGCCCCAGCCACCGAGCGAGGACCACATCCCCGGCGCCTCGCTGGGCCTCTCCGTCCTTCCCGCCGCGAAGGACCAACTCCATCGCCGCTCGCCTCCGCGCTGGGCCGCCCCGTCGCCAGGCCCAGCCGGGCGCCTCTGCCAGATCTCCACCGCGGGCCTCCGCCCCGCGGGCCTCCCTCGCCTCCGCGCGGGCCAGCGCGCCGGTGCCCCACCAGGCCGGCCTCGCCTCTCCGCCCCGCGAGCCGGGCCGACCGACGCCGCTCGGGCCGAGGCCCATCCCAGCCGCCAGCGCGAGCCTCGCCTCCTGCGGGCCCGATCCGCATCGCAGCCGCCGCGCAGGCCGGATCCACGCCCGGGCCCGTTAACCTTCCCAGATCTCAGATCTGAGGTTATTTCAAACCCTAGCCCCTGTAGTTTTTGTTCTGTGATGCTTTCTTATAACTGCTATAACTTTGTGTGTGGATGTCCGTTTTGCGCAAATGAGATGTCCAGACGTTCGTGGGATCGTGCACTACATTTTATCTGTTATTGTCATGCATGTTAGAGATCGTCTAGGTGCTTGTTTTGATATTGCAAGAGTGCATCGTGATATAAACTGTTGTTATGTGATGTTTTTATGCCAACTTTGCCATGTGATATCTTTTAGCTCGTTTGTCCGAATGATGCAAATGACATGTCCACGTGTTCGTCTTGCCATGCTCTACATGTTGTATGTGATAGGTTGCATGATAGATTTATTCTTGCCATGTTTATCATCATTGCAAAGTGCCATGTGGCTGTGATGTTGTTTCACTTGTTATGAAATGCCATCTTGTTGAGCTCGTTGCTATCGTTGTGTTTATCTCCATGAAGCATGCTTGTGTGTTTCGGAATCACCTTCATGTGTACTTTGATGAGGTGCTTACCACTTGCCATGTTTAGTTTCGAGGTGACTTAAACATGCTCTTTTATATGCCATGATGAAATTGCTGTTTTAGGATTTAGTGGATTTTCACTAAGTCTGAAATCTGTAACGTTCCGATGCCATGTTCGTGTGATGTTCTAGGACAAACCATGTTAGTTTTGGAGTGGATCTTGATTGTTCCTTGTAGTATATATTGTTGTATTTCCATTCATGTTCTCACATGTCTATTTGAGTGGCTGTAGCATGTTTATCTTTTGCTCCAAAGTTTCAATAAAATTCTGCTGCCAGAATTTTATTGTCAAGTTCAATATGTCCGAGCTCATTGCTATTGAACCGTGACTCCTTTGGGGGTGCACCTTTGAACTTAGTTGCCGTAGTATATGTCTAGTTTGTGTTCTAGGTCTTTGCCATGTTATTTGAATGCTGTAGCTCAATTATTTTGAGCTCCGAAGTTGCTATGTTGCTGTAATTTTCAGCTTTCGCTCATTTCTTGTTTCGGGCATAACTTTTAGCCCGTAACTCCGATTTCAGCGAATCTTATATGAAACTTGATTGATTTTCTGTGTAGATTAATAATATCAGATTGTTATCATGTTTTGAGGTGTTTTGCTTGAGTGATATTTTACGTGCTCCGTGTGCATCCTTAGTGCATCAATCATGCATCCATCATTTTCGAGTGCGCATTGCATCTTGTTGATTTGTTCTTGGTGTGATTGTTTTGTTTAGAGCCGGTAGCAGAGTCCGAGTTCGAGTACGAGCACGAGGTTTCCAACGAGGTTGAGCACGAGGACCCTTCTTACGATCCGAACGACTTCTCTTCAGGCAAGATGACCGAACCCCGATAACATTACTATCTTTGCCTATTGCTAGTAGTTCCGCTCTATAGTTTTGCCTCGATGCCCATGATCTTCTTGTCAGCCTCCTACTGTAACCATTGCCATGTTTATCCAACCTACCTATGCAAACCGTTGCTTGGCTAAGTACGCTTCGCTCAGCCCTTCTTATAGCGTTGCTAGTTGCAGGTGAAGACCGAAGATGCTTGCTTCATGTTGAAGTTTGGTTGGGTTTTATCACACTATATAAATGCTTAAAAATGAAATCATCTATATATTGGCAAGGGTGGAAGGCTAAGCCTTTTGCTTGGTGATTTGTTCCACTCATGTCGTTAGGAACCGTATAAGCCGGTGTTATGTTCCTTGATTATGCGTTCCTAACACGGTTGGGGTGTATGGGACCCCCTCGATAAACCGCTAAGTGCTAAGTCTTTTCCAGCAAGTCCCAACATTGGTACTATTTGCCTAATAACAAACTAAACTTGCATAGGGAGTAATTAACCCTCTTTCTTAATCAACAACCCCGGGCCAGTGCTCCACATGAGTGTTGGTCCGAAACGGGAAGCCTGCGGGGCCACCTCGAGGAAACTCAAGGTCTGGTAAAAACCCGTAGCTTCACCCATCCGGTCGTGTCCTGAGACTTAGATACGCGCGGCTACTATCAGGGTGTCGACACGCCGGGAGGATTTGTTGGATTAGCCTTACCTTAGTTCGGTATATCTTGAGCACGGGATTCCGAGAATACTCAGGTCTTCTCACTTTGGAGTTGCGACTCCGCGGATCGTGGGCTTGTAATGGGTCAAGTTGGAACACCCATGCAGGGTTTGAACTTTCGAAAGCCGTGCCCGCGGTTATGTGGCAGATGGGAGCTTGTTAATATCCGGTTGTAGATAACTTGACACAATGTTTCTAATACACTACCAGCGTGTGTTCCGTGACCGTCAATTTCCGAATAGGGATTCGGGAGTTGAACACGGAGGGGTTATGTTTGTTGAGCTTGTAGCTAGGATCACTTCGTGATCACTTCTCGACCGAGGCTTCTCTTCTCGCTCTCACTCACGTAAGCTAGTTGCTAGTTGCTGCTGCAGACACTTATTCTTTTCTTCAGCCTTTATCTTCTCCCAAAGGCTTAAATAGTCTTGTTACCCGGGAACGGGATTGCTGAGTCCTCTGTGGCTCACAGTTACTTCACCACACCAGATGCAGGTCCAGCTGTGAGCTATCCAGGTGATGGCACCGAGCTGGATTGGGAGCTCGACGAGGAGCGTAGTCGGTACTATGTTCGATATCTGGATGATCAATAGTGGAGACTCCTACTAGGATTCGATCCGCCTGTGGTTTATTTATCTAAGTTTGGTATCTTGACATTTGGATTTTGCCCTTAGAGGGTTGTGATATTCTTAATGTATGATGATTGAGACATGTTATGTAATTGTGTGACGTGGCGAGTGTAAGCCAACTATTTATGTTTACAATCCCCTCTTTTACATGAGATGTGCAAAGATTACCAAACTTGAGATCATTCTAGGATGGACTTATGCCTTTAAGTCGTGCCTCGACACGTAGGAGGTATAACTCCATCCTGGGCATTACAGTTGGCTTGCCTGGTTGCTCAGACGAGAAGGAGGGGTCGCCGTCGATGCTGTCGATCACCGAGGTGGCATCAGCCTCGAGGTCTACCAGAGAGAAGAGGGGGAAGAAACAATAAATACAAAGCACACATATGCAATACAGATGCACGACATGACAATAAGCGGTGCTAGGGGTGTTCTAACGCAGTACTACACGATACCGGCGAAGGGGAATAACATCTAGGAATGTTTCCCTAGTGCTAGGCATTTACGGACAAGCGAATCGGAGGGGGAATGTTGCATGTTCGATATGCTAGGGATGTGTGGCGGAAGAACAGACCACGTAGTCGGATTCATCTCAAAATTCTGAGCAACTTTCATATATAAAATTTTTTCATCCGAGTTACGTATTATTTTATATGATTTTTCAAGGTTTTAATAATATTATGAAATTATTATTAATTCGAAAATAAAGATTAAAATGCTATGGGTACCAAGCCCTGTGTACAGATAATGTACCCACAGGCTGACATGTGGGCCAAAGGGACCCAGTTGACGAGTAAAAGTTTGACTGGTCAAGATGGGGTGGGCCCTCCTGTCATAAACTCATTTGATAAACATCTAGTTAATTAGATAATTAAGTTAATTAGGTTTAATTAAACCAAATTAATTAAGATAATTAATTAATGTTATTATTTATTTACTTTTCAAACACTTTTTTTTGTTCCAGGGCGTCGGCCCCCATGTTAGTGGACGAGAGGGGCCGATCGGGTTCGGGCGCTCTGGTGCGGGCGGAGCCTGACTGGCCAGCGACTGGCCAGCGAGCGGAGGGGGCGGGCGCGCGGCAGGGAACCGGCGGCGACGGCATCGGCAACAGCCAGTCAGCAGCGCCGGCGGGGGCGTCCAGGACACAGCGGGTACACGCGCGGACGGCGGAGGCGGGCGCGAGAAGCGGCGGGCGAAGGCAGAGATGGCCGCGGGGTGGGCGCGGCCTGGCGCCGGTGCGGGCGGCGAAGGCGGGAGCGAGGAGCGGCGGGCGAAGGCGAAGATGGCCGCGGGGGCTGCAAAGGGGAGCGAGGCGTGGCGCATGGGCGGCAGAGCACGTAGGCGCGGTGCACGCGGGCGAGCTGCAGGCGGCCAAGGTGCGCGAGAGCACAGGGGGCGCCGGTTGCCTCGGTCAACAGAAACGGTGGCCCGCGGCAAGAGAAGTAGCAGAAGCAGCAGAGAAGTAGTGGCATGGGAAGCAGCAGCATGCGGCAAGGGCGACGCGGTTGGGTGCGTCCGCGGTGTGGTGGGCGCGGCCCGTACGTGGCCAGGGGCTGAGGGGAGAACGACCACAGAGGACGGCGACTAGGAGCTAGGGCGCGGTGGTGCGGCAGTCTACGACGACGAAATCGAAGGAGGGTAAAGGGGAACCGATGCAGCTCACCGAGAGGAAGACGATGGCGAGCTCGTGGGGATGCAGGGATGCTCCCGCGAGGCAGATTCGACGGCAGGGAGCACCCCGTGGTTGCAGTCGAAGGAGGGGAGGCCGGAGCATCTTCTGGCTAGGTATCACCCGACGGGGACGACGGTGGCCACGACAAGGAACTCGGCCATTGAGACGACTGCGTTGGGCGTGTCCAGATCAGGACAAGGGGGAACGAGAGGAGGGGAAAAGGCGGCTAGGGTTAGCAGGGGGTCGACGGGGGCGCTCAATAGGGCGCTGGGGTGCGATGGATGGCCGCCCCGTGGCCATCTACGGCCACGGACGAACCACGGAAGTCCTCCGTGCTCCTTTCGAACAGGAGGTAGGAGGAGACCTCCTAGTGGGCTGGTATGGACTGGGCCGGTTGTACTGTGCACTTGCCTCTTTTCCTTCTTTCTAATTTTCTGTTTTGTTATTTTCGCCACCGTTTGTATTTTAATCTAATACCAAATAAGTTTTGTTGAAACCAAAACTTGACCCATAAATAGTAGGCAATGTTTTGAGTTAGCACATAAGATTCCAAGTGGTTTGGAAATACCTAAGCATTTGTTTATTATTTAAAGCATTTAACAATTGGTTTTAGCCACTTCTTTATTTAGTTTAGGGCATTTAAACTCTTCACAAAAATGTTGGGTCACAACCATAATTTGCTATGGAATATTTTCCACACTTTGAACATTTTAGTTTTCATGCTTGAGAAATTAGAATCTTGGACTTTAATTTGAATCATGATTTGGATCAAGTGAGGATTAGTAATAGTAATGTGATGACATGGCACCATTAACAGGGGATTACTGTAGCTTGATTACCCGGACGTTACAGCATCTATAACATGTGGGCATGAACTAAACACACACCTAACTTGGTCAAACTTTCCCTAAGTTGAGTTGTGACAAAGTGTGGCTAGCTGTTTTGAGGAAGGTATATGGTGGGTGTATGGTACTGGCGAAAGTTGCGCGGTACAAGAGGGGCTAGCAATGGTGGAAGGGTGAGAGTGTGTATAATCCATGGACTCAACATTAGTCATAAAGAACTCATATACTTATTGCAAAAATTTATGAGTCATCAAAACAAAGTAATCAACGCATGCTCCAAGGGGGGAGGTTGGTAGGAGTTAACCATCGTGCGCCCCCAACCTCCACACAAAGGATGATGTCGTGGGAACGATTCCGACAATAATAAGGGATACGGTAAAGGAGCATGATCTATCGAGATGCATATGTGTGACACAGTAGTTTTAGCGAGTTCGGGCCTCTCGCGGCGGAGATAACAACCCTACGTCTCGTGCTCCGGAGAGGCTTTGTTTATCTGTGTATGTATCCGGAGATTACAATGTGTGAGAGAGGGAGGAACGGATCCTCATGACTGAGCTCAGTCCTGAGACTAATGGCGATATAGAGAGAGGGGAAGAATGAGAACCTGTCTAGTCTAGTGGTGGGGGGTGGCTTATATAGAGTACGCCACCCCCTCACCTCCTATGTTACAAAGTGGGCATTGATGCCATAATGTCAGCTTATTACTAAGGTGATGCTTCGAGTGCCTTATCGACTGTTGATCTTTGCATATTCAAGTGAGTTGTACGATCGAGTGGTCGACTGTTATCCGAGTGGATGGTATGCTACTTGTCCGAGTGGATAGTATGTCTGAATGAAATTTATCTGGACCCACACGCTGTGTGGACCCCATGCTTTATGATATTTCGACCCTTTGTGGGCCTACCTGTTATGTGTATCCCCAACATTAGCCCCCGAATCGATTGCGATTTTGCAGAACGAGTTTGTGAAAGACACAATTTGGCCCGAGTGATGACGGAAATACTCGGTACCCGTCATCGTGCTTTCAGACAACCAAGGTTTGAACAAAATCGCAATGGATTCCGGAACTGCGATTCCCGACTGATCTAGGGTAAGTGCCCACGAGAGCAACTTGGTGACATTCGTTCATCTCTCGGAAGAGGTTAACTCGTGATCAGAGTACGGGTGTGTCATTAAATCTGGTAACAAGATTGACACATGGACTGCTCTCTCGGAAAGATGCCATTCTTATCCCGGAGGAACGTCAATATAAGTAGACCCAAACTCGTGAGTTTCACGCTTTGAGTCCTAGAAGAAGGCTCAAAACAGATCCACAGAGGAGCGTTAAACTGACCTTATAGGAATTTTTCCTGTAGTCGACCCGAGCCTTAGAACTTTTTTGTTTCTATTTGTTACTCGGAACGGTCAGGCCATACCGAGTGGAGATTACTCCAGTGGGGACACGCTGAGTGCACCCACTGGGTGTAGTCCCCGAGACCACCGTCGACTACGGGCAGTCGTCGGGGGTCTAAGAGAACTAAAAATCTTCTTAGTTGGTACTGATCGAACTTGTTCCTCTCCGACTCGGATGTCGAGTAGTACTTAAGGATCTGGTATTGGTCTTGATCAAGCAAAATGTTTCTTTTTGGCTTCCCTTCCAGTGGGGGCACGCTGAGTGCACCCACTGGGTGTAGCCCCCGAGCCTCTGTCAGACTGGATGAGTCTGACCGAGGGTTTATGTTTCTAGCGAACCTCCATGCAGTCGGCACGGTAAATATATTTTAGTATGAAATTGAGTCACTCGGATGGATCTTCACGCACTTGGCATGGTAAATAAGCCCAGTCAGTCGGATTGATCTGGATGTAGTGGTGAAGACACGTCCAACTGATGGTGACACGCAGGGCGGCCGAGGGGCGATGACGTGTACAACCGAGTAACGACGCGTGGGGCAGACGGGTGGTGAAGACGTACACAACCGAGTGGCGACGCGCGGGGCGGCCGAGTGGTGAAGACGTGCACAACCGAGTGGCGACGCGCGGGGTGGCCGAATGGAGAAGACGTGCACAACCGAGTGGCGACGCGCGAGGCGGCCGAGTGGTGAGGATGTGCACAATCGAGCGACGACGTGCGGGGCGGCCGAATGGAGAAGACATGCACAAACGAATGGCGAGGCGCGGGGTGCCGAGTGCTGAGGAAGTGCGTAACCGAGTGGCGACGC
>LR738711.1:243610617-243646394 GCA_902687465.1 Secale cereale
AGCGGCCGAGTAGCGAAGAGGTGACCAATCGAATGGCGACGTGTGGGGCACCCGAGTGGTGAGGACGTGTCTCACGGAGTGGCAACACGTAGAGCAGCTGAGTGCAGAGGACGTGTCCGGTCGAATGATGACGCGTGGGGCGGTCAAAGTGAACACGTGCCCCCACAGAGTGGCGATGCGGGGAGCGGCCGAGTGACGACGCGCTAGGCGGTCGAAGTAAGGACGTGCTCCACGGAGTGGCGACGCACGGGGCGGCCGAGTGGTGAGGACATGCACAACCGAGGGCGACGCGCGGGGCGGCGGAGTGGCGACGCACGGAGCGGCCAAGTGGAGAAGATGTGCACAACCGAATGGCGACTCGCAGGGCGGCCGAGTGATGACGTGCGGGGCGATCAGAATGACGTTGGCGTGTCCTAGGGAGTGGCAACAAGCATGAGGCCAAGCGGTGGCGTGCGGTGCGCTGGGTGACGACGCGCGGGGTGGTCAAAGTGAAGGTGGGTTCCACCGAGTGGCGACGCACGGGGCGACCGAGTGGAAGCGCGAGGAGCGGACGAGTGACGACGCCCTGGGCGGTCGAAGTGAAGACATGTGCCACCGAGCGGCAAAAATGATCCTCACAGGAGTTATGTGACTCCCCGAGACCGGTGCGCCAGGTGTCAGCCAGTTATTCGTCGTCGTTGCCATATCATCTGCTTGCGTGTTGCATCTTTGCCTTGTCATCATGTGTAATGCCTAGGATGGGACTATACCTCCTACGTGTCGAGGCACGACTTAAAGGTATAAGCCCATCCTAGAATGATCTCAAGTTTGGTATCTTTGCACGACTCATGTAAAAGAGGGATTAAAATTGCAAAAGGAGATAGTTGGCTTACACTCGCCACTTCACACAATACAATACATAAGCAATACATCATTCAAAACATCACAACCCGACTACGGGCGAAGACCAAAAGAAAGATACCAAAACAACATAAAGCCACAGGTCAGGATCGAATCCTAGTAGAAAACCACTACTGATCGTCGAAACGTCACAAGCAAACGGCCACAATCTTCATCGAGCTCCCAGTGAAGAACTGAGCCAACTCCTGCATCAAACTCGGCTGAACCTGCATCTGGTGTGGTGAAGTAACTGTGAGCCACAGAGGACTCAGCAATCCCGTTCCCGGGTAACACGACTATTTAAGCCTTGGGTGTGGACAAGGCTGAAGAAAAGAATATGAGGTGAAGGAAAACAAGAGTCTGCAGCAGCAACTAGCACTAACTTACGTAAAAGAGAGCGAGAAGAGAAGAGCATCGGTCGAAAGATGATCACGAAGTGATCCTAGCTAAAGCCGGTCAAACATAACCCCACCGTGTTCAACTCCCGAATCCCTATTCGGAAATTGACAGTCACGGTACACACGCTGGTAGTGTATTGAAACATTGTGTCAAGTTTTCTACAAACGGATATTAACAAGCTCCCATCTACCACATAACCGCGGGCACGACTTTCGAAAGTTCAAATCCTGCAGGGGTGTTTCAACTTGACCCATTACAAGCCCACGATCCGCGGAGTCGCAACTCCATAGGTGGGAAGACCCGAGTATTCTCGGAATCCCGTGCTCAAGTTAAACCGAACTAAGGTAAGGCTAATCCAGCAAATCCTCCCGGCGTGTCGACACCCTGATAGTAGCCGCGCGTATCTAAGTCTCAGGACACGACCGGATGGGTGATGCTACAGGTTTTTACCAGACCTTGAGTTTCCTCGAGGTGGCCCTGCAGGACCCCCGTTTCGGACCAACACTCATGTGGAGCACTGGACCGGGGTTGTAGAATTAAAATAAAAGGGATAGCTAGTCCACATGCAAGTTTTATTAGTTATTAGGCAAATAGTACCAATGTTGGGACTTGCTGAAAAAGACTTAGCACTTAGCGGTTTATCAAGGGGGTCCCATACACCCCAACCGTGTTAGGAACGCATAATCAAGGAACATAACACCGGTTTATACGGTTCCTAACGGCATGAGTGGAACAAATCACCAAGCAAAAGGCTTAGCCTTCCACCCTTGCCAATATATAGATGATTTCATTTAAAGCTTTTATATAGTGTGATATAACCCAACCAAACTTCAACATGAAGCAAGCATCTTCGATCTTCACCTGCAACTAGCAATGCTATAAGAAGGGCTGAGCGACGCGTACTTAGCCAAGCAACGGTTTGCATAGGAAGGGTGGTTAAACAGGTTCATGGTTACAATAGGAGGCTGACAGGAAAACATGGGCATCGAGGCAAAACTAAAGAGCGATACTCTAGCAATTAGGCAAAGATAGTAATGGTATCCGGGTTCGGTCATCTTGCCTGGAATTCCACAAGGGAGAAGAACGGATCCATGAAGTAGATGGAGCAACACAGACGAGAGAATCCTCACAACTCCGGAACGAAACCAAAGCTATCAAGAGAAGCAAACCGGAAAGAAACAAACAACACGGTAAACACACAATCATATACATGGCATACGATGCACAAACAAGTATGATGCATGTCCGGTTTAATTATGCAAGGCATGGCAAAGTGCACAAACAAAACTACAAGTTAAGTGGAGTTCAATATGCAACGAGTTGCATATTGACGAAACACCACATATTAATTATTTAGTTGACTCTCGTTATTTACAAGACAAGATTAAATGTTTTTAACATGGCAAGAGGTGAAGCAAAAGTAAACTACCTATTTAGGCATTTTAAATGAGGCTGGAAAAGAACAACAACATATCCGGAAAATCCCCATGAGCATGTTTAGTAATTATAAGCAACAACAATTCACACATATAACATGTTAATGTTGTTAACATGATGCGGATGACATGATCAAGTTTAATGCAAGTTTATTAAAAGGTTGACATGAAGAAGATAAGAAGCATTTGTCACCGTGGTGGAATGAAAGGGTGCCACGGCAACGATCCGAAATGATGCAACGGCATCATATCGGTGCCGGTAACTCGTTGAGAGTCCGGTGCAAGACGAAAGAAGGCGTGAGCGAGTCAAACGAGATGAAAGGTGGGGCGATCCCGTTACCGGGTTCCCACGAGTCGGTGACGAGGCAACCGAGGAACATGACAAAAGGTGAAACGGTCACGGAGCACACAAGGGCAAACATTTCATACAACACAACACAAGCATTCACGGGTCACGTCTCGGGGTTATACCTTCGAAACAATTGTTTCGGGGCGGAATCGAGTCTTCGAGGGACGTAGTGGAAGAAGAGGAAGTAGTCGTTCCGGCGACGGTAGTTGTTCACGTTCGTAGTTGTTCATGTCATCGATGTCGGGGTACTTGGTCGGGTACTTGTCGAAGCCCGCATCAGATGTAGTCGTTCCCGTGCGTCGAGGTACTTGTCACGTCGTGGAACTTGCGTTTCTCCTTGTAGTCGTACACGGTTCTTGCGTAGAGGTACTTGTCTCGGCGACGGTAGGGGTACACGGCGACGGTAGTTGTACGGGTCCAAAAAGAGATGTGCTTGCTGTTACATGGTTACTTGAGATAGCAAAACAGCAACAAAACAGCAAAAAAATGGAGAAAGGCTGCTCGGGACGATGATCTGGAAAAAAAGGACGGGGCCTTCGCGGTCTTGCTGGAGGTGAGGCAGCAGCAGCATGGCACGGGTGATCCGGGCCGAAGGGGCTGCACGAGGGGGCTCCTCCCCTCGCGAGGTGGCGCAGGGGCCTTGCTGGAGGAAACAACCGAGGAACAGGGGCGGTGGAGAAAGGCGCTCGGGCGCTGCTGCCTTGAATCGCGCGGAGGCGGGGCGCGGCTTCGCGGCAATGGGACTCGGCGCGTCGAAGCTGGGGATGGAGGGGCGACGAGCCGGCGCACTCTGGCGACGAAAGTGGAGCACGGAGTGAGGCGGCCGAGGCACACGGCGCACGGGGTTCCTGCGTCGGGGCGGCGCCGCGGTGGCCTCCGGTGGCGCTCGCTGGACGAGCCGGTGCCTGGGGCGCTCGGGGTCCTGGCCGGGGCGCTCGCCAGCTCGCAGCAAGGAGGCGAACGAGCGAGGGCGAGGGGGAGCTGGAACCGAGGGCGTCGGGCCTGAGGGAATCGGGCGTCGCTAGCGAGGGAGAGAAAGAGAGTCGAGAGGATGGGGGAGGCTCGGGCGAGAGGAGAAGGCTCAAGGGGAGCGTGAGGGGAACGAGGCAGAGCGGGGGTCGAGGGATAGCGGCGGCGGCGCTCGAAGGGAAAAGTGGGAGTCGAGCGATGCGGCTAGGGTTGGGGAGGCTGCGGTCGGTTGGGCCAAAGTGGCTGGAGGGGCCAGTGGGCCGGCTGGGAAGATCATGGGCCAGGAGGGAGGAGGAGAGGCCTGGTGGCTGGGAGCTGATGGGCTCTCTCCTATTTAAGAGTGAAAAGGAAAAACAGAAAAAAAAGAAAGAAAGGAGAGAAGAAAAGAAAAGGAAGCTTAGGCAAGAATTAGCACACGAGGTCAAAATTACTGGACTCACAAAAATGTGCGGAATTTAAATAAAAATAGAAGGAGGGTTTTGACGGTGAAACTTGAATCAAAAGATGTCTGGAGAATAAATGCAAGTGTGTTGGGTTATTCCGAAGCACAAGGAATATTTTAATATAGCTCCCTAAAATATTGAGAGACTTTTATATGTTATAAAGAGAAGTCACCTTCCCTCGATTTAAATGGACCGAAGGTCCACACGATTTATTTAGGTTGATATGAAAAATAAAATATGACATGATGGCATGATGCAAAAAAAAAAAAAAAAATAACACAAGCACAAAGAACACACGGGAGAACCCGGAACATCTGGAATCTTCGGGCATCTTCTGGAATCTTCTGGGACGTCGGTCTTCGGGCGTCACAACTCTCCCACACTAACAAAGGATCTCGACCCGAGATCCTAGAGATATCACCGGGTAAAAACCGAAGAGGAAGAGGTAAAACAAAGTTGCTTCTTTGACAAACGAGTGAAAACCAACGAACCTTGAGAGGTTGAACAAGATGAAAGAGGAATACAACGGAGATGAACGAAGTTGAAACACTCCGTTAGAAAAAAAAGGAACAAGGAACATTATGAGAACCTTGGAGGTTGAAAGACATGAAACAAGAGCTCACGGACGGAAAGAATATGAAACTGCAACGGTATAGCCAAGGAATAAGAATGACAGAATTTGGACAGCACTCCGTCTGAAAATGGAAGGAATTGAACATGAACTAGAGAAGATGGAGTGATACTTGATGAAATCAACAACATATTGCCTCCGAAACAATTGAAAGAATGGCACCAGAGGTAAAGGATGATTCAGACAGCACTCCGGTTGAAAATAGAGGCAAAACTAGATAAGATGAGGGAACTGAATGAAGAGTACAACACTCCGGTTAAAAGGACAAACAAAGGAAAGAACATGATCCCGATAAAAACGAGATGATGGTTTGGAGAGAGCAACATCACAAAGCCTCCGGAATGAAAGAATAGAATAAAGATCCATGAAAGAAATGAATGGAGAAGAAAAAGACAACTTCTCTCAAAATGAATTTGGAAATCCTCCTTACGGAGAATGATTGAACGGAGTTGTTGGAAAAAATCAACAACGAAAAGAATAAGCTCGATGTGGGCTTATGGAAAACATCTTAAAATTAAGAGGTGACAACCAGCCACTACAGAAACAATAGATTGGATTGAGATCAACAAGGAGATGAAAAAACTTATTTCACCGGAATGATAAATGAAGAACTTGGGTCCTTTATAAGCACCATAATAGCAACAATTCTCAGGGAAAGCTTTTGGTGAAATACCACCCAAGATAACTCCAACAAATAATTAAAGGGTTGAAAAGATGTCCTGAACAAGGAAAATGATGGTTTTAAATATCTCATTCCTGACAACTCGTGAATCATAAAACATGAAGGAATTGCCAAGAATAACATAACACCATCTGAAAAGACAAGGTAGAAAGAATTGCAATTGGAATGCATGATGAAGAATGCTTGAGCTCCAACAAAAATCTTGATGAAGACTTCGAGGATGAATTAAATGATGATGAACCACCATGAAGAACTCCGGTAATGAAAACATGAGAAGTGAAAGATGAAAAGAATAAGATTCAAGGCATGCGGTGAATTAGATGGAGCTTTGGAATGATATCATTGAAATAACTTGGAGCTCCGGAAAACAAGATGAACAACTTAGAACCGAGAATATGATATGATGAGCAAGCTCTGAAGGAAGGAATTAAATCACCTTGAAGGAATAAGAATAAGAATTATGTCATTCATCTCCTTCACCAATTTAAATTGATGACAACCAAAGGATTTGGCATACTACTTATTCTCGTTGCAAGGAATTAAAGAGAGATCTAGCACAAGCTTGGATAAATCTTCAACGAACCACCGGTAGGATTACGAAAAGAACAAATGAATTAAAACGATAACAACGGAAGGGTAAACTTGAAAGAACCACCGTAAGAATAAGGAGACGAACGAAGAAACATCAATGAAGCATATTTGGAGGACGAAGTTGAAAACTCAGAACGAAGAATCTTCTGAAATGATGGCCTTCGGAGGATCACAAAGAAAAGAATTCAAGAATTGCTCTGAAGGGGCATGAAAACAATTCCCACAATCGAAAACAATTATGAGGATGGCATGAAGCTAGAATCACGACTCATCAAGAGAACGGGTCAAAATTTAAGAGAAACACTTCTTCGGTCTCCAAATAAGAGAAGACGATGAAATACACCACCATGAATTGTTGAGGCACTCCGGAATGAAGAATTAAAAGGTTGAGCCAATGATGAAAAAGAATTTGAAAGCGATCTTGGAGAAGGCATGTGACTGATGGGAATCATACTTACGTCACACTTTAAAGAGAATTTGAGTATAACTCCAGAAAATAATTAGAAGAGTCAGGTAAGATCCTGGGAAAAGACCTGTGGGTTATGGGCCCACTCAAAAGAAATCACCGTTGGAAAAGATTGCTTGCGAGATATAGCACCGGTTGAATTAAATGGCTTGAATAAGATGATAATCCTCAAAATAGCTTGAACGGATTAAGAATTCAAACACGAATTTTTAGCACTCCGGATATGAATAGCAAGAGGAGAATAATTAATTGGTGCACCGGAATAAGAAAGCATTGTGAAAAGGAAAATGATAAGATCAACACCAAAATCTTGAATTACATCCACCGACATAATTCGAGAACAAAAGAATGATGAACTTGAAGCTCTTGAGCATCTTCACGATAAGCACCGGATAAGAACATTGAAGGAAAAGAATGAAGAAATATCACATGAATAAAATGGATACTTACTTTGAGAATTTCTTGCTCCGAGAAGAAGAAGGGTGGGAGGGTGGGGAAAACAAAGCCAACTTGGAATGAATGAAACAGACAATTCGTCAGATTTCTCAACGACGTCCGTATGGAATAATCTTGAAGAGAAAGCACACCGGTTGAAAATGATAAACAAGACGATCTTGATGATTAAGAAGGACTAGCACTCCCATAGAAGTATGAGAACACCGATTAAGAAAGGTATGGAATCAACATTTGACATCGAAGCAACTCGAATACCAGAATCAAATCACAACAAGGGTAGATATTGAACGAATGAATTCCGTAGGTACATCAGCTTGACGAGAAGCCACTTGGAGAACAAAAGATAAATAAAAAGGAACAAGGATCAGATAGAACAAATACAAGATAGAAGCTTCGTTCGACATCTTCGTGCTGAAAGCTCATGGAACGTGTTACAAAAGGGTTTTGCAATCCCCGGAGCAGCATAGCCAAGGACCCTTTAAGATGCAACTCCCGATCAGAATAAGTCCATAAAACCACTTCACTCAATGTAGAACCCCAAACTTCATATCGTGCATCCGTTGGAAGAATGCCTAGAACTACTAGATAAACCCACCTATAGATTTCCGAAAGTTTCCAGTTATGCAATCAGGTGTTGGGGATACACGGGAAGCACCGCGCAATCAACTCTAAACCTACATCCAGGTGTATCCATCCTTCAACACATAACCAGTCTTTCTCGGAAACTGTTTACCTTGGACCTTCGAAAAGCATCCACTATAACAAGCTATGGCAATACTCTCGAACTACCTCCCCAGTACTGGGTGATGTCGGGGTTATCTTGCCACTGGCCGCATAGGAGAGATTTTCGATGTCGGCTGTCTTAAGTATTTAGTACTGCCGCGATATGCTTGTGACAACAATACCCCGAAGCTCAACTCCTTGGTAACAGGAGGCATCGAGAACAATATCCTTGTCACGAGAACATCGAAACAATCCCAGAATACTCGCGGGATCCTAAAAAAAATTTGGTGCATTTTTGAGAAAAGAAGAGACAAAAGTAATCGTCAGGAGTCCTCACCAGAGAGAAAGGGGATGAGAAGCAAAGAATTCCTACTCTCCGATATAAATATAGGACTCAAAATTATTTTCAGTGTGTGCCTAGACTCAACCGTCAACGATTCGATCAATCAGTGGGGGCTTCTAGGTCGGAGAAGGCTCTGAATACCAACTTGTAATGCCCAGGATGGGACTATACCTCCTACGTGTCGAGGCACGACTTAAAGGTATAAGCCCATCCTAGAACGATCTCAAGTTTGGTATCTTTGCACGACTCATGTAAAAGAGGGATTAAAATTGCAAAAGGAGATAGTTGGCTTACACTCGCCACTTCACACAATACAATACATAAGCAATACATCATTCAAAACATCACAACCCGACTACGGGCGAAGACCAAAAGAAAGATACCAAAACAACATAAAGCCACAGGTCAGGATCGAATCCTAGTAGAAAACCACTACTGATCGTCGAAACGTCACAAGCAAACGGCCACAATCTTCATCGAGCTCCCAGTGAAGAACTGAGCCAACTCCTGCATCAAACTCGGCTGAACCTGCATCTGGTGTGGTGAAGTAACTGTGAGCCACAGAGGACTCAGCAATCCCGTTCCCGGGTAACACGACTATTTAAGCCTTGGGTGTGGACAAGGCTGAAGAAAAGAATATGAGGTGAAGGAAAACAAGAGTCTGCAGCAGCAACTAGCACTAACTTACGTAAAAGAGAGCGAGAAGAGAAGAGCATCGGTCGAAAGATGATCACGAAGTGATCCTAGCTAAAGCCGGTCAAACATAACCCCACCGTGTTCAACTCCCGAATCCCTATTCGGAAATTGACAGTCACGGTACACACGCTGGTAGTGTATTGAAACATTGTGTCAAGTTTTCTACAACCGGATATTAACAAGCTCCCATCTGCCACATAACCGCGGGCACGGCTTTCGAAAGTTCAAACCCTGCAGGGGTGTTCCAACTTGACCCATTACAAGCCCACAATCCGCGGAGTCGCAACTCCATAGGTGGGAAGACCCGAGTATTCTCGGAATCCCGTGCTCAAGTTAAACCGAACTAAGGTAAGGCTAATCCAGCAAATCCTCCCGGCGTGTCGACACCCTGATAGTAGCCGCACGTATCTAAGTCTCAGGACACGACCGGATGGGTGATGCTACAGGTTTTTACCAGACCTTGAGTTTCCTCGAGGTGGCCCTGCAGGACCCCCGTTTCGGACCAACACTCATGTGGAGCACTGGCCCGGGGTTGTAGAATTAAAATAAAAGGGATAGCTAGTCCACATGCAAGTTTTATTAGTTATTAGGCAAATAGTACCAATGTTGGGACTTGCTGGAAAAGACTTAGCACTTAGCGGTTTATCAAGGGGGTCCCATACACCCCAACCGTGTTAGGAACGCATAATCAAGGAACATAACACCGGTTTATACGGTTCCTAACGGCATGAGTGGAACAAATCACCAAGCAAAAGGCTTAGCCTTCCACCCTTGCCAATATATAGATGATTTCATTTAAAGCTTTTATATAGTGTGATATAACCCAACCAAACTTCAACATGAAGCAAGCATCTTCGATCTTCACCTGCAACTAGCAATGCTATAAGAAGGGCTGAGCGACGCGTACTTAGCCAAGCAACGGTTTGCATAGGAAGGGTGGTTAAACAGGTTCATGGTTACAATAGGAGGCTGACAGGAAAACATGGGCATCGAGGCAAAACTAAAGAGTGATACTCTAGCAATTAGGCAAAGATAGTAATGGTATCCGGGTTCGGTCATCTTGCCTGGAATTCCACAAGGGAGAAGAACGGATCCATGAAGTAGATGGAGCAACAAAGACGAGAGAATCCTCACAACTCCGGAACGAAACCGAAGCTATCAAGAGAAGCAAACCGGAAAGAAACAAACAACACGGTAAACACACAATCATATACATGGCATACGATGCACAAACAAGTATGATGCATGTCCGGTTTAATTATGCAAGGCATGGAAAAGTGCACAAACAAAACTACAAGTTAAGTGGAGCTCAATATGCAACGAGTTGCATATTGACGAAACACCACATATTAATTATTTAGTTGACTCTCGTTATTTACAAGACAAGATTAAATGTTTTTAACATGGCAAGAGGTGAAGCAAAAGTAAACTACCTATTTAGGCATTTTAAATGAGGCCGGAAAAGAACAACAACATATCCGGAAAATCCCCATGAGCATGTTTAGTAATTATAAGCAACAACAATTCACACATATAACATGTTAATGTTGTTAACATGATGCGGATGACATGATCAAGTTTAATGCAAGTTTATTAAAAGGTTGACATGAAGAAGATAAGAAGCATTTGTCACCGTGGTGGAATGAAAGGGTGCCACGGCAACGATCTGAAATGATGCAACGGCATCATATCGGTGCCGGTAACTCGTTGAGAGTCCGGTGCAAGAGGAAAGAAGGCGTGAGCGAGTCAAACGAGATGAAAGGTGGGGCGATCCCGTTACCGGGTTCCCACGAGTCGGTGACGAGGCAACCGAGGAACATGACAAAAAGGTGAAACGGTCACGGAGCACACAAGGGCAAACATTTCATACAACACAACACAAGCATTCACGGGTCACGTCTCGGGCTTATACCTTCGAAACAATTGTTTCGGGGCGGAATCGAGTCTTCGAGGGACGTAGTGGAAGAAGAGGAAGTAGTCGTTCCGGCGACGGTAGTTGTTCACGTTCGTAGTTGTTCATGTCATCGATGTCGGGGTACTTGGTCGGGTACTTGTCGAAGCCCGCATCGGATGTAGTCGTTCCCGTGCGTCGAGGTACTTGTCACGTCGTGGAACTTGCGTTTCTCCTTGTAGTCGTACACGGTTCTTGCGTAGAGGTACTTGTCTCGGCGACGGTAGGGGTACACGGCGACGGTAGTTGTACGGGTCCAAAAACAGATGTGCTTGCTGTTACATGGTTACTTGAGATAGCAAAACAGCAACAAAACAACAAAAAAAAGGAAAAAGGCTGCTCGGGACGACGATCTGGAAAAAAAGGACGGGGCCTTCGCGGTCTTGCTGGAGGTGAGGCAGCAGCAGCATGGCACGGGCGATCCGGGCCGAAGGGGCTGCACGAGGGGGCTCCTCCCCTCGCGAGGTGGCGCAGGGGCCTTGCTGGAGGAAACAACCGAGGAACAGGGGCGGTGGAGAAAGGCGCTCGGGCGCTGCTGCCTTGAATCGCGCGGAGGCGGGGCGCGGCTTCATGGCACTAGGACTCGGCGCGTCGAAGCTGGGGATGGAGGGGCGACGAGCCGGCGCACTCTGGCGACGGAAGTGGAGCACGGAGGGAGGCGGCCGAGGCACACGGCGCACGGGGTTCCTGCGTCGGGGCGGCGCCGCGGTGGCCTCCGGTGGCGCTCGCTGGACGAGCCGGTGCCTGGGGCGCTCGGGGTCCTGGCCGGGGCGCTCGCCAGCTCGCGGCAAGGAGGCGAACGAGCGAGGGCGAGGGGGAGCTGGAACGGAGGGCGTCGGGCCTGAGGGAATCGGGCGTCGCTAGCGAGGGAGAGAAAGAGAGATCGAGAGGATGGGAGAGGCTCGGGCGAGAGGAGAAGGCTCGAGGGGAGCGTGAGGGGAACGAGGCAGAGCGGGGGTCGAGGGATAGCGGCGGCGGCGCTCGAAGGGAAAAGAGGGAGTCGAGCGATGCGGCTAGGGTTGGGGAGGCTGCGGTCGGTTGGGCCAAAGTGGTTGGAGGGGCCAGTGGGCCGGCTGGGAAGATCTTGGGCCAGGAGGGAGGAGGAGAGGCCTGGTGGCTGGGAGCTGCTGGGCTCTCTCCTATTTAAGAGTGAAAAGGAAAAACAGAAAAAAAAGAAAGAAAGGAGAGAAGAAAAGAAAAGGAAGCTTAGGCAAGAATTAGCACACGAGGTCAAAATTACTGGACTCACAAAAATGTGCGGAATTTAAATAAAAATAGAAGGAGGGTTTTGACGGTGAAACTTGAATCAAAAGATGTCTGGAGAATAAATGCAAGTGTGTTGGGTTATTCCGAAGCACAAGGAATATTTTAATATAGCTCCCTAAAATATTGAGAGACTTTTATATGTTATAAAGAGAAGTCACCTTTCCTCGATTTAAATGGACCGAAGGTCCACACGATTTATTTAGGTTGATATGCAAAATAAAATATGACATGATGGCATGATGACATGATGCAAAAAAATAATAAAAAAAATAATAACACAAGCACAAAGAACACACGGGAGAACCCGGAACATCTGGAATCTTCGGGCATCTTCTGGAATCTTCTGGGACGTCGGTCTTTGGGCGTCACATCATGTGCATTGCATCATCATGTTTTCAAAATTGGCATCTGTCCGAGTCCGCCGTCCTTTCCGTTGTCCGTTCTGAGCCCAGACACACTTGCACGTGCCCGCGGCACCTCCGGAAATTTATTTTATGAGTAGTGGAAACGTTATTGGAATGGGTTGAAAATTGCCGTGTGGTCTTATTATAGAATACGTAGACCGCCTGTCAAGTTGTTTCACATTCGGAGTTCGTTTGATAGCCCAACGGCTAACCGTGTTAACCGCCGGAAGCCTTTTCTCTTTTGGCCCAGCACCCCTTCACAACAGCCCACAAGCACATCCTAACCCCCTCCATGCTCTCGGTCGTTGGATCGTGATTGCGTGGCCGAAAACCGCTCCTTATTTGGACTCTCCTAGCTCCCTCTACCTATAAATATGTGTCCACCCCCGAAATTTGCGGATGAAACCCTAGCCCCGTCCTCCTCTACGCGCCGCGCATGTACGCACCGCCGCCGGACATGTCCAGTCGCCACGTCCTCGCAGCCAATGAGAGCATGCCACGTCAGCGCCGCCGCCACCCTAGCCACTCCTGCGCCGCCACCTGTCCTCTCTCTCTCCTCCCGCCGCCGCGGCCCGCGGAGCCCATCCGGGGCCCGCGCGGGCCCGAGTCGCCGTCGCCGCGAGCCGCAGCTCGCTCTGCCCGCTCCTCCTGCTGGACCCCGACGGGGTCGGGACCGCCCGCCACCGGCCCGAGCCTCGCCCTGCCGCCTGGAGATCCCGTCGCCGCCGGCCTCCCTGCTCATCCCTGGCTAGATCTCGCTGCCCTGTCGCCTATAGCCGCCCGATCCGGCCTCCCCGCCGCCGGATCTGGGAAGTCCGCGCCGCTCCGCGCCTGTTCTGCCCGGGGTCCAGCCCCGCCTGCACGCCTGAGCGCCGGCCTCGCCGGACCACCCCTGGGTCGCCGGCGCTGTCTTCGCTCGGGCGGAGGAGGACGACACCCCCAGCGCCGCCGCCTCGTGATAGGGCCTCCTCCCCAAGGCCCGTGGGCCACGGCCTGCCCCGCCGGCCCAGCTCCTCCCTCCAGCCTCTGCTCCGACTTGGGACAGGCCCAATGGTGAGCCCCGCCTAAACCTCGCCCTGTGCGTCAGTTACTAAATCCCGCTCACCCGTATTTTTTTCATTGTCCGAAAATCTGCCAAGTCCTTAAAATGTGTAATTTTGTTGCATCTTTGCATGGCCGTAACTTTTTGTGTGCTTATCCAATTTGAGTGAATAATATGTAAAAATGATCATGGTGATGTGCTCTTCATTTTGTTCCACTGTGTCATGCTTGTTTGAGTTCATCTTGATGCCCTAATTCCTGTTGCAAGAGTGCTATAAGTTTAAAACTGCTGTTAACTGTAATTTTGTTAGCATGTTTGAGATGTGATAACTTTGTGCATGTTGGTCCAAATGGAGCATATGATATGTCAAAATGTTCATTGTGAAGTGCTCTACATGTTGGCTGCTGTAGAATTCATGTTAGGTGCCATCTTGCCATGTTAAGCTCTGTTGCAAAAGTGCATGTGGCTGATAAGTGCTGAAACTTGTTATGACATACTGATTTGACTTGCTCATTGCTATTGGTGTAATTGTCTTCATACCACATGCCTATATGTTTTAGAAGCACAATCATATGGTCTTTTCTCTGGTGCAATCCACTTTCGATGATATGCCTTGAGGTGACTGAAACAAGCATGTAAACATGCCTTGTCATTGTTGCTGTTTTATACTTAGTGAAAAAACTGCTAAGTCTGGAATCTGTTAAACCTGGTGCTATGTTTCTTGATGCCTCACTCAAGCCCATGCTTGTTTTGGGTTGTCCAATGATCATGTCTTGTTGTCCATGTTATGGTCTATCCATTCATGCCTTTGTTTGCATGTATGGCTTGTTGTAGCTTATTTATTTCTTGCTCTCAAGGTGCTATAAATTTACCTGTCAGATTTTTATCAGCATGATCAATTTGGTGAAGCTTGTTGTTATTGATCCATGCCTCCTATGGAGTTGCTCCAATGGAGTTGTTTGATGTATGATATGTCTACTACATGTCCATAATCTTTATATTCTTAGTAGAGTTGATATGCTTGTTGTTTTGTGCCTCCGAAGGCAGCATCGTGATGATGTTTTTGTCTTCCCAGATTTTGACAAAGTCTGGATAAATTTATTGCAACTTGCCATGCTTGGTTAATTGTGTTCCAGCAAGCTTTTGGGTGTGTTCTAAGTTCATGCTTGTTAAGTATCATGTCTATTTCACATCCATGCCTCTTGTTATCATGTTTGGGTGCTGTAGCATATATTTACCTTGCTCTAAAGTTGCTATGTTGTTGTTTTTGACAGTTTGTTGTTATATCTTGTTTCATGTGTATGTCTTGAACCGTTGCTCCGTTCTGAGCGTGCTTGTAATGCCCCAGATGTAACACTTTCCCAATATGGCAATATATAAACCTTGGCTTCATCAATTCCTTTCCGGGCTCATCTTTCATTTCGGGTTTCTTCGTTTTGTCGTGTGCGTGTGTGCATTTCATCCATGTCATGTTGTCATGTGCATTGCATTGCATTTGTGTTGTCACTTGCATCTGGTCCCACTCGTCTCTTCCCGTTGTCCGTTTCGAGTTCCGACGCTCTCACACGTGCCCGTGGCATCCCCGAGTCCTTCTTTCGTGTGTGGCCGTGTAACGTTTCCGGAATGACGTGAGACTTGTCGTGCGATGTTGTTTTGGTACATGTAGGCCACCTGTCAAGTTTCGTCGTGTTTGGAGTTCGTTTGGTACTCCAACGGTTAACCTATTGGGCTAAAGGAACCTCTTCTTTGAGGCCCAAGACCCCCTCCACAACAGCCCACTAGCCCACCACAACCCTTCCCATCATCTCGGTCGTCGAATTGTGATCGCGTGGCCGAAAACTGCTCCCCATTTGGAGTCTCCTAACTCCTTGTGCCTATAAAATGTCCCCCCATGTTTATTTTTCACCCAAACCCTAATTTTTCCTCCTCCACCGCCGCCGGACACGTCCGGACCGAGCCGGATGCGTCCGCCCGCCGCGCCGGACCAACCCACAGCTGCCACGCATCCTCCCGCCGCACCGGACCAACCCACAGCTGCCACGCATCCTCCCGCCGCTGCGGCCCGCGGGGCCGGAATCGGGCCCGCGCGAGCCCAGCCGCCGCCGCCCTCGTCCGCTTCGTCTCCGGCTCCCCCGCCGCCGTCGCTCCCGCTCGCCCGCTCGCCGGATCTTCTCCGCCCCGCCGCCGGTGCGCCGCCGCGCCGCCGGATCCGACCTCCGCCGCCGGCCCGAGTACCTCCCCCGCCGGCCACACCAGCTCCCGCCGGCCACCGCGAAGCCCCGTCGCCTGCGGCCGCTCCCGCTCACCGCTCCGGCCCTCGCCGCCGGCGCCCCGCTGGGCCCTCACCGCCGGGCCTCCTGCCGGCCACCTCCAGCGCCGGAGGGTCGAGCTCCACCGGAGCCGAGGGCGTCAGATCCGCCCGATTCAGATTCCACCGCGGGCCGAAACCCTAGCGTCCCCGCACCCGCTTCGCCCGCGACCCGCTCCGCGCCCGCGCCCGATCCGCGGTTCAGACCCGATCCGCGAGGTGACCCCCCTATTTTTTTGCTAAGTCCTTTTTGAATTTTGTTGTCTGGTGGCTTATTGTAATGGCTATATCTTTTTGTGTGTATGTCCAAATTGTGCATAT
The DNA here is from genome assembly GCA_902687465.1 of Secale cereale. NCBI lineage: Eukaryota > Viridiplantae > Streptophyta > Magnoliopsida > Poales > Poaceae > Secale > Secale cereale. The sequence goes on from LR738711.1 coordinate 243,626,973, forward strand.
GATATGTCAAAATGACCGTGGTGATGTGCTCTACGTTTTGTTCCATTGTGTCATGATTGTTTGAGTCCATCTAGATGTCTTAATCTTCGTGACAAGAGTGCTACTTGATATAAACTGCTGCTACTTGTTATTTTCATGCCATGTTTGAGATGTGATAAATTGATGCATTTTCATCCAAATGAAGCAAATGAGATGTCAAAATGTTCATCATGAGATGCTCTACATGTTGTTTGCTGTAGCATGCATGTTAGGGTTCTTATTGCCTTGTTAAACTTGGTTGGAAAAGTGCATGTGGCTGTTAAGTATGGTAACATGTTATGAGATGCTGATTTGAAGAGCTTGTTGCTATTGATGTGTTTGTCCCCTTGTCACATGCCTAGATGTTTTAGAATCTCCATGATGTGGTCTTTGCTGTGGTGCAAACCATTTACCATGATATGCCTTGAGGTGACTTAAACATGCTTGCAAACATGCCATGCCAACATAACTGTTTTAACACGTGAAATTTCACTAAGTCTGAAATCTGTCATATCCTGATGCTATGTTTGCTTGATGCCCTAGGCAAATCCATGTTAGTTTTGGGGTGGCCATTGATCATTCCTTGTTGTATATGTTGTTGTATATCCATCCATACCCTCACTTGCTCATATGGCTTGCTGTAGCTTATTTAAATCTTGCTCCCAAGTTGCTATAAAATATTACTGTCAGGTTTTTAACGTCATGATCAAAATGTTGTAGCTTATTGCTATTGATCCATGCCTCCTATGGAGTTGCTCCAATGGAGTTGTTTGCTGTAGGATATGTATACTTCATGTCCATGCTTCTTTTCACCATGTTTGAGTGCTGTAGAGTATATATTTCTTGCTCCAAAGTTGCTATGTGGCTGTTAATTTCAGCTTTGCATTGTATCTTGTTTCGAGTGTATGTGTTGAACCGTTGCTCCGTTTTGAGCGTGCCCTACATGAAACTTGTGTGATTTTGCATGTAGATTCATAATATAATCCTGTTTACATGTTTGGACTATATTTGCTTGATGTTTGAGTGCATCTTGCACCGTTGCCATGCTTAACTTGTTTTGCTCATATCTTCTAGACCGTAGCTCCATTTTAAACAAACTTTATATGAAACTTGACTAGAATTTCATGTAGATCTTCATGGTGCATGTTAACTTGCTGTTTAACAACTTTAACTTAAGGTTTGTTCAGATCTGGACCATTTTCAACTTATGCATATGAGGACTTACCGGATTCGCTATATGTGGATTCCGGCCTCATTTAAACTTGTTGTTCTTGTGTTGTTTCTTTGTGCTTCCTGCCTTGCCATGTTTTGCATCATATATAGACTTGTCTTGCATCATACTTGCTTGAGCATATAGTCATGTTCTTGTGTTGTTACTCTGTGCTTCCTACCTTGCCTTGTATTGCATCATATATAGACTTGTCATGCATCATAAGTGCATCATACTTGCATCATGTTGATTGTGCATTGCACCTTGTTTGATTTCGTGCCTCGTTGTGTTCTTGTGTTGAGTAGAGCCGGGAGCCGAGACCGAGAACGAGAACGAGGTTACTACCGAGGTTGAGTACGAGGAGCCGTCTTACGATCCCATCGACGACTCGACACGCAAGATGACCTGACCTAGATATCATTACTATCTTTGCCTATTGCTAGATGTATCGCTCTTTAGCTTATTGCCTCGATGCCCATGTTTGTTTGTTAGCCTCCTATTGTAACCATGAATCTGTCTAACCACCCAACCTAGCAAACCTTTTGTTTGGCTAAGTAAGCTTCGCTCAGCCCCTCTTATAGCATTGCTAGTTGCAGGAGAAGATTTGAAGATTCTTGCTTCATGTTGAAGTTTTGTTGGGATATCAGACTATATAAACTCTTAAACTAAATCATCTATATATTGGTAATGGGTGGAAGGCTAAGCCTCTTGCTTGGTGATTTGTTCCACTCATGCCGCCCTAGGGACCGTATAAACCGGTGTTATGTTCCTTGATTATGCGTTCCTAACACGGTTGGAGTTATGGGACCCCCTCGATAACTCGCTTAGCGCTAAACCTTTTCCAGCAAGGCCCGACTTTGGTACTCCATTTGCCTAATAACTAAAACTTGCATAGGGACTAGCTATCCCCTTTTCTTAATCAACCCCCGGGCCAGTGCTCCACATGAGTGTTGGTCCAAACTAGAGCACTGTGCGGGTCCGCCCCTTGGCAACTTGGGGTATCTGGTACCTGTACGCTTTGCTCATCCGGTCGTGGCCTGAGACTAGATGCGCGCGGCTACTGTCAGGGTGTCGGCACGCCGGGAGGTCTTGCTGGATTAGTTTTACCTATGTCGGTATATCTTGAGCACGGGATTCCGAGAATACTCGGGTCTTCCCACCTTGGAGTTGCGACTCCGCAGATCGTGAGCTTGTCATGGGCTAAGTTGGGACACCCCTGCAGGGTTTTGAACTTCTGAAAGCCGTGCCCGCGGTTATGTGGAAGATGGGAATTTGTTAATATTCGGTTGTAGAAAACTTGACACCATGTTCGGAACACACTACCTGCGTGAGTAACCGTGACGGTCATTTTCCGAAAGAGGTTCGGGAAGTGAACACGGTGGGGTTATGATTGACGTGCTTAGATAGGATCACTTCGTGATCACTTTGACGCTCGTGGCACTTCTCTTCTCGCTCTAAACACGTAAGCTAGTGCTAGTGCAGCTGCAACCTTTTATCTTTCTTCAGCCTTGTTCCACACCCAAGGCTTAGATAGTTTTGCTACCCGGGAACGGGATTGCTGAGTCCTCCGTGGCTCACAGATTCTACACCACACCAGATGCAGGTACCATGGTGAACTACTCAGGTGACGGCACAGAGTTGTACTAGGAGTACGATGAAGAACGTAGTCGATACTATGTGCACTATCCCGATGATCAGTAGTGGTTTCTACTAGGGGCGATTCGAACCTATGGCTTTATGTATTTGGTATCTTTCTTTTGGATCTTCACCCGTAGTCCGGTTGTGATGTTATTTGGATGATGATTTGATTATGTAATGTATTGTGTGACGTGGCGAGTGTAAGCCAACTATCCTTTTGCAATTCCATCCCTATTTTTACATGAGTCGTGCAAAGATACCGAACTTGAGATCATTCCTGAATGGGCTTATACCTTTAAGTCGTGCCTCGACACGTAGGAGGTATAGTCCCATCCTCAGCATTACAGTGCTCTATATGAAACTCATGTGATTTTGCATGTAGAAGCATAATATCATGTTGTTTACATCTTTGGAGAGTGTTTGCTTGATGTTTGGGTGCATCTTGCACCGTTGCCATGCTTGTCTTGTTTTGATCATATCTTCTAGGCCGTAGCTCCGAATTAAACAAACTTTATATGAAACTTGACTAGAATTTCGTGTAGATCATCATGGTGCATGTTAACTTGCTGTTTAACAACTTGAAATTTAGGTTTGTTCAGATCTGGACCAATTTCCAAATATGCATATGAGGACTTACCGGAATAGTTATATGTTGATTCCGGCCTCATTTAAACTTGTTGGTTTGTGTTGTTCTTGCGTGGTTCATCCCTTGCCATGAAATACATAATATCAACTTGTCTTGCTTCATACTTGGTTGAGCATCTTGTCGTGTTTTTGATTGGTGTGTTTACCATGTTGTGTGCTTTCTTCTCGCTAGTTCTTTTCCGTTGCGATCGTGATGATTCGTTCGTCTACACGTGGCTTGACTCCGTGGCTTCTTCTTCGTCTTCTTCATGGATTCATTCTTCTTCCTTGAGGGATCTCAGGCAAGATGACCATCACCTTGGATACCTTTACTATCATTTCTATGCTAGATGTCTCGATGCTATCATTATATGTCGCGCTACCCATCTTTTATTGTCAGCCCTCTCCTTGTTGCCATGAAATTTCTAACCTTTGACACCTTCACAGCAAACCGTTGTTTGGCTATGTTACCCGCTTGCTCAGCCCCTCTTATAGCGTTGTTAGTTGTAGGTGAAGATGAAGATCGTTCCATGTTGGAACTTGTTGTTGGAATATCACAATATCTACTATTATTATTAACACACATATATACTTGGCAATGGGTGGAAGGCTTGGCCTTTTGCTCGGTGTTTTGTTCCACTCATGCCACCTTAGGAGCCGATAAACCGGCGTTATGTTCCTTGATTTTGTGTTCCTTACACGCTTGGGTATATGGGGACCCCTTGACACTTCATATTTGAATAAAACTCCTCCAGCAAGGCCCAACATTGGTTTTAATTTGCCTCATAATAACACCTTAATTAATTAATTAAATTGCATAGGCGGTCGCGCCCTCGAGGATTCTTTCTACATAGCAGGGGGGCCAGTGCTGATGGTGTTGGTCCCAAATGGGTAGGCTGCGGGGCCACCTGGGGGAAACCCGAGGGCTGGTTTTACTCGTAGGATGTCCCATCCGATTGTGGCCTGAGACGAGATACGCGCGGCTACTATCAGGGTGTCGGCATGCCAGGAGGTCTTGCTGGACTTGTTTTACCATTGTCGAAATGTCTTGTGCACCGACAATTCCGAGTATGATCGGGCCTTTCCTAAGATAAGGGGTAATATTATTATTACTTCTGCTGATCGTGAGAGCTTGTGATGGCCTAAGTTGGGACACCCCTGCAGGGTTATGATCTTTCGAAAGCCATGCCCGCGGTCATGTGACAGATTGGAATTTGTTAATGTCCGGTTGTAGAAAACTTGTCAGAGGATCCGAAGTAAAACACACAACTGTGTGAGTAACCGTGACTGTCTCTTTTCACTTTGAGAAGAGAACACGGCGGGGTTATGTTTGACTCGTAGGTAGTTCATGATGTTTAGTGCTCACTACTAGTTTGCGACCGTTTGCGTAGATGCTCATCTTATTCTTGTACTCGTAAGTTAGCCACCATATTTTATGCTTAGCCGCTGCTGCAACCTCATTCCTTAACCTCTTCCTACCCCTTAAGCTTTGATAGTCTTGTTACCCATGGTTATGCGATTGCTGAGTCCTCGTGGCTCACAGATACTACAACAACAGTTGCAGGTGTAGGTTTCCGATGACTTGATGTGAGAGCGATGTTCTTTTGTTGGAGTTCTTTCTTCTTCTTCTTCGTCAGTCTTGGGCTAGGTTCCTGGTCGGCAGCCTGTGATAGCAGATGGATGTCGTTGTGCTTTTCATGTTTGCATCCGTAGTCGGATGGCTTGTATTGATGTTGTTGTATTCATGTGACTTGTATGTATTGTTGTATCCCCCATGTATATATGTAATGGTACGATGTAATGATATCCATCTTGCTAAGCGCCTGAGATGCGGTTGTGCCCCAATCACGTAAGCGTCACGTGATCGGGATAGAATCACATTTTGGGCCTGACAAGTTGGTTTCAGAGCCTCGACCGACCATAGGAGCCCCCTTGATTGATCGTAGTCTGGCCGTTGTCGAGTCTAGCAAACTATTTTGGAGTCTAGTTATATCGGAGAGTAGGAATTCTTTTTACTCCTCAGCCCCTTTGTCGCTCTGGTGAGGAATCTTGACGTAGGTGTTTTGAATTACTCCTCTACCCCTTCAATTTTTGTTTTTAGGATCACGCGGTTAGTTTTCATTTGTTGCATTGTCAGTTCTTTCATCTGGTGCATCTCTCGTCAAGTCGAACTGACCTCCCTGTCTTTTGCTTCAATCCTTGGTTCTTTCCAACCGATGTTGTTTCCCCTTTCGAAGTTGTCTTTCTTTTTCCCACCCGCCCGCCCTTTTTCTTCTCAGAGCCGGAGTCCTTAAGCGAGTATCCATTCTACTCGTGTGAATCCTTTGCATTCTTCCTCAATTTTTTCAACTGGTGAATTCTCGTCTAGTTCGCCCTCTTCGTCTCTTTTCTTTTCCTGTGGTGTTAATTCAAGCATTCGGTGTTCTTTATATTCTTTTCCCTCTGCTCAAATGTGTTCCCTTGCTCGTTCACCTCTCGCTAATTAATTGTTCCAGAGTTCCGAAGAAATCTCAGGATATACATCTGTCTTCCAATTAATTCGAGAATGTCACCTCCTTCAAGTCTTTTAATCGTTCCGGCGCATTATCTCTTTTCGATCCTTTTCAACGGTGTTTTCTCTTCGGTGGGCCCTAACCCACAGGTCTTTTCCCAGGATCTTACCTGACTCTTTTATTTCCCCGGAGTGTTCCGAAATTCTTTTCAATGTGGGACGTAAGTATGGATTCTATCAGTCATATGCCTTCTCCAAGATCGCTTTTAAATTCTTTTCATCATTGGGTCAACCTTTTCTCCTTTCATTCTTCTGGAGTATTTCATGAATTCTTTCTTTTGTGTTCCTTCGAAGGCCATCTTTTCAGAAGATTTCTTCATTCTCAGTTTACAACTTGGTCCTTCAAATATTCTTCAGCGATGCCTCTTCGTTCGTCTCACATCCGTCCGGTGCTTCGTTCAAGTATTCTTTAATCAGTTAATGATCTCTTCATTCTCGTCATTTTAAATTTCCTCAAGTGCTTTATTATCCCGGCGATTCATCGTATTCACTCAATTTCAATTCTTTACGGAGGTTTTGTTCTCTTTCATCATTCGATTTTAATTCTTCCCGGTGGTTTGTTCTTTCCTTCACTTGGTTTCAATTCTTACAGTGGTTCGCTCAAGATTTCTTTTCCAGTGTTTTCATATCAATCCATTCATTTTATTCCAATCCTACCGGTGTTTCATGAAGATTTTCGCAAGTTCGCGATATATCCCTCTTTAATCATTTCAACGGGAATAAGTAGTATGTGAATCCATTATTTATCATCAATTTAATTGGTGAAGGATAAGCATAACATAATTCATATTCCTTTTTCATCATGTCGATTTAATCCCTTCCTTCGGAGTTTATTCTTGATGAATAAATTCTAATCCCAAGTCCTTTCATCTTTACTTTCCGGAGTTCAAAGTTTTTCTTGGCTATCTCGTTGGAACCCTCGTCTAAATCATCGCAAGGCTTTAATCTTATACCTTTTGTTCGTCATTTCTGAATCATCATCCTTTTGTTACCGGAGTTCCTCATGGTGATTCTTCATGAGATAATTCATTCTTAAAAAGTTCATCTAGTTCTTATGGAGCAGCTCAAGCATTATTCTTTTGCCTCTCGAGTGCAAATAATCCTCCGTATTCTTTTGAAGTGCAGTTTTGCATTTCGTTCTTCTCTCATCTCCTCTCGCCGCCGCGGCCCGCCCTAGCCACAACTGCGCCGCCACCTGTCCTCTCTCTCCTCCCGCCACCGCGGCCCGTGGAGCCCATCCGGGGCCCGCGCGGGCCCGAGTCGCGGCCGCCGTGAGCCGCAGCTCGCTCTGCCCGCTGGATCCCGATGGGATCGGGACCGCCCGCCGCCGGCCCGAGCCTCGCCCCGCCGCCTGGAGATCCCGTCGCCGCCGGCCTCCCTGCTCATCCCCGGCTGGATCTCGCTGCCCCGCCGCCTACAGCCGCCCGATCCGGCCTCCCCACCGCCGGATCTGGGAAGTCCGCGCCGCTCCGCGCCCGTTCTGCCGGGGGACCAGCCCCGCCACCGCGCTTGAGCGCCGGCCTTGCCGGACGACGCCTGGGTCGCCGCCGTTGTCTTCGCTCGGGCGGAGGAGGACGACGCCCCCAACGCCGCCGCCTCGTGATCGGGCCTCCTCCCCAAGGCCCATGGGCCACGGCCTGCCCCGCCGGCCCAGCTCCTCCCTCCAGCCTCTGCTTCGACTTGGGCCAGGCCCAATGGTGAGCCCCGCCTAAACTTCGCCCTGTCCGCCAGTTACTAAATCCCGCTCACCTGTTTTTTTCATTGTCCGAAAATCTACTAAGTCCTTAAAATGTGTAATTTTGTTGCATCTTTGCATGGTTGTAACTTTTTGTGTGCTTATCCAATTTGAGTGAATAATATGTCAAAATGGTCGTGGTGATGTGCTCTTCATTTTGTTCCACTGTGTCATGCTTGTTTGAGTTCATCTTGATGCCCTAATTCCTGTTGCAAGAGTGGTATAAGTTTAAAACTGTTGTTAACTGTAATTTTGTTAGCATGTTTGAGATGTGATAACTTTGTGCATGTTGGTCCAAATGGAGCATATGATATGTCAAAATGTTCACTGTGAAGTGCTACATGTTGGTTGCTGCAACATTCATGTTAGGTCCCATCTTGCCATGTTAATCTCCTTGCAAAAGTGAATGTGGCTGATAAGTGATGAAACTTGTTATGAGATGCTGATTTGACTTGCTCATTGCTATTGGTGTAATTGTCTTCATGCCAGATGCCTATATGTTTTATAAGCAAAATCATATGGTCTTTTCAGTGATGCAATCCACTTTCCATGATATGCCTTGAGGTGACATAAACAAGCTTGTAAACATGCCTTGTCGTTGTTGCTTTTTTATACTTAGTGAAAAAACTGCTAAGTCTGGAATCTTTTAAACCTCATGCTATGTTTGCTTGATGCCTCACTCAAGCCCATGCTTGTTTTGGGTTGTCCACTGATCATGTCTTGTTGTCCATGTTATGGTCTATCCATTCATGCCTTTGTTTGCATATATGGCCTGTTGTAGCTTATTTATTTCTTGCTCTCAAGTTGCTATACATTTACTTGTCAGATTTTTATCAGCATGATCAATTTCGTGAAGCTTGTTGTTATTAATCCATGCCCCCTGTGGAATTGCTCCAATGTAGTTGTTTGATGTATGATATGTCTACTACATGTCCATGATATTTATATTCTTTAGTAGAGTTGATATGCTTGTTGTTTTGTGCCTCCAAAGGCAGCATCGTGATGATGTTTTTGCCTTCCCAGATTTTGACTAAGTCTGGATAAATTTATTGCAACTTGCCATGCTTGGTAAATTGTGTTCCAGCAAGCTTTTGGGTGTGTTCTAAGTTCACGCTTGTTAAGTATCATGTCTATTTCACATCCATGCCTCTTGTTATCATGTTTGGGGTCCTGTAGCATATATTTACCTTGCTCTAAAGTTGCTATGTTGCTGTTTTTGACAGCTTGTTATATCTTGTTTCATGTGTATGTCTTGAACCGTTGCTCCGTTTTGAGCGTGCTCTATATGAAACTCGTGTAATTTTGCATGGAGAAGCATAATATCATGTTGTTTACATCTTTGGAGTATGTTTGCTTGACGTTTGGTTGCATTTTGCACCATTGCCATGCTTGTCTTGTTTTGCTCATATCTTCTAGGCCGTAGCTCCGAATTAAACAAACTTTACATGAAACTTGACTATAATTTCGTGTATAAAATCATGGTGCATGTTAACTTGCTGTTTAACAACTTGAAATTTAGGTTTGTCCAGATCTGGACCAATTTCCAAATATGCATATGAGGACTTACCGGAATAGTTATATGTTGATTCCGGCCTCATTTAAAATTATTGGTTTGTGTTGTTCATGCGTGCTTCATCCCTTGCCATGAAATGCATCATATAGACTTGTCTTGGTTCATACTTGGTTGAGCATCTTGTCGTGTTCTTGATTGGTGTGTTTACCATGTTGTGTGCTTTCTTCTCGCTAGTTCTTTTCCGTTGCGATCGTGAGGATTCGTTCGTCTACACGTGGCTCGACTCCGTGGCTTCTTTTTCGTCTTCTTCACGGATTCGTTCTTCTTCCTTGCGTGATCTCAGGCAAGATGACCATCACCTTGGATACCTTTACTATCATTGCTATGCTAGATGTCTTGATGCTATCGTTATATGTCGCACTACATATCTTTTATTGTCAGCCCTCTCCTTGTTGCCATGAAACCTCTAACCTTTGACACCTTCCCAGCAAACCGTTGTTTGGCTATGTTACCCACTTCCTTAGCCCCTCTTATAGCGTTGTTTGTTGCAGGTGAATATGAAGATCGTTCCATGTTGGAACTTGTTGTTGGAATATCACAATATCTACTATTATTATTAACACACATATATACTTGGCAATGGGTGGAAGGCTTGGCCTTTTGCTCAGTGTTTTGTTCCACTCATGCCACCTTAGGAGCCGATAAACCGTTGTTATGTTCCTTGATTTTGCGTTCCTTACACGGTTGGGTACATGGGGACCCCTTGACACTTCATCTTTGAATAAAACTCCTCCAGCAAGGCCCAACATTGGTTTTAATTTGCCTCATAATAACAACTTAATTAATTAATTAAATTGCATAGGGGGTCATGCCCTCGAGGATTCTTTATACATAGTAGGGGGGCCAGTGCTGATGGTGTTGGTCCCAAACGGGCAGGCTGCGGGGCCACCTGGGGGAAACCCGAGGGCTGGTTTTACTCGTAGGATGTCCCATCCGGTTGTGGCCTGAGACGAGATACGCGCGGCTACTATCAGTGTGTCGGCACGCCGGGAGGTCTTGCTGGACTTGTTTTACCATTGTCGAAATGTCTTATGCACTGGGAATTCCGAGTATGATCGGGCCTTCCCTAAGATAAGGGGTAATATTATTATTACTTCTGCTGATCGTGAGAGCTTGTGATGGGCTAAGTTGGGACACCCCTGCAGGGTTATGATCTTTCGAAATCCGTGCCCGCGGTCATGTGGCAGATTGGAATTTGTTAATGACCGGTTGTAGAAAACTTGTCAGAGGATCCGAAGTAAAACACACAACTGTGTGAGTAACCGTGACTGTCTCTTTTCACTTTGAGAAGAGAACACGGTGGGGTTATGTTTGACTCGTAGGTAGTTCAGGATCTTTAGCGATCACTACTAGTTTGCGACCATTTGAGTAGATGCTCAACTTATTCCTGTACTCGTAAGTTAGCCACCATATATTATGCTTTGTCGCTGCTCCAACCTCACCACTTAACCTTTTCCTACCCCTCAAGCTTTGCTAGTCTTGTTACCCATGGTTATGGGATTGCTGAGTCCTGGTGGCTCACAGATACTACTACAACAGTTGCAGGTGCAGGTTTCCGATGACTTGACGTGAGAGCGATGTTCTTTTGTTGGAGTTCTTTCTTCTTCTTCTTCGTCAGTCTTGGGCTAGGTTCTTGGTCGGCAGCCTGGGATGGCAGATGGATGCCGTTGTGCTTTTCATGTTTGCATCCGTAGTCAGATGCCTTGTATTGATGTTGTTGTATTCATGTGACTTGTATGTATTGTTGTATCCCCCATGTATGTATGTAATGGTACGATGTAATGATATCCATCTTGCTAAGCGCCTGAGATGTGGTTGTGCCCCAATCACGTAAGCGTCACGTGATCGGGATAGAATCGCATTTTGGGCCTGACAAGTTGGTATCAGAGCCTCAACCGACCATAGGAGCCCCCTTGATTGATCGTAGTCTGGCCGTTGTCGAGTCTAGCAAACTATTTTGGAGTCTAGTTATATCGGAGAGTAGGAATTCTTTTTACTCCTCAGCCCTTCGTCGCTCTGTTGAGGAATCTTGACGTAGGTGTTTTGAGTTACTCCTCTTCCCCTTCAATTTTTTTTTTAGGATCACGCAGTTAGTTTTCGTTTGTTGCGTTGTCAGTTCTTTCATCTGGTGCATCTCTCGTCAAGTCAAACTGACCTCCCCGTCTTTTGCTTCAATCCTTGGTTCTTTCCAACCGATGTTGTTTCCCCTTCCGAAGTTGTCTTTCTTTTTCCCACCGCCCGCCCTTTTTCTTCTCAGAGCCGGAGTCCTTAAGCGAGTATCCATTCTACTCGAGTGAATCCTTTGCATTCTTCCTCAATTATTTCAACTGGTGAATTCTCGTCTAGTTCGCCCTCTTCGTCTCTTTTCTTTTCCGGTGGTGTTAATTCAATTATTCGGTGTTCTTTATATTCTTTTCCCTCTGCTCAAATGTTTTCCCTTGCTCGTTCACCTCTCGCTAATTAATTATTCCGGAGTTTCGAAGAAATCTCAGGATATACGTCTGTCTTCCAATTAATTCGAGGATGTCACCTCCTTCGAGTCTTTTAATCGTTCCGGCGCATTATCTCTTTCCGATCCTTTTCAAATGTGTTTTCTCTTCGGTGGGCCCTAACCCACATGTCTTTTCCCAGGATCTTACCTGACTCTTTTATTTTCCCGGAGTGTTCCGAAATTCTTTTCAAAGTGTGACGTAAGTATGGATTCTATCAGTCAAATGCCTTCTCCAAGATCGCTTTTATATTCTTTTCATCATTGGGTCAACCTTTTCTCCTTTCATTCTTCCGGAGTATTTCATGAATTCTTTCTTTTGTGTTCCGTCGAAGGCCATCTTTTCAGAAGATTTCTTCATTCTCAGTTTTCAACTTCGTCCTTCAAATATTCTTCAGCGATGTCTCTTCGTTCGTCTCACATCCGTCCAGTGCTTCGTTCAAGTATTCTTTAATCAGTTCATGATCTCTTCGTTCTCGTCATTTTAAATTTCCTCAAGTGCTTCATTATCTCGGCGATTCATCGTATTCACTCAATTTCAATTCTTTACGGTGCTTTTGTTCTCTTTCATCATTAGATTTTAATTCTTCCCGGTGGTTTGTTCTTTTCTTCACTCGGTTTCAATTCTTAAAGTGGTTCGCTCAAGATTTCTTTTCCGGTGTTTTCATATCAATCCATTCATTTTATTCCAATCCTACCGGTGTTTCATGAAGATTTTCGCAAGTTCGCGATATATCCCTCTTTAATCATTTCAACGGGAATAAGTAGTATGTGAATCCATTATTGTCTCATCAATTTAATTGGTGAAGGATAAGCATAACATAATTCATATTCCTTTTTCAGCATGTCGATTTAATCCCTTCCTTCGAAGTTTATTCTTGATGAATAAATTCTAATCCCATGTCCTATCATCTTTTCTTTCCAGAGTTCAAAGTTTTTCTTGGCTATCTCGTTGGAACCCTCGTCTAAATCATCGCAAGGCTTTAATCTTATTCCTTTTGTTCGTCATTTCTAAATCCTCATCCTTTTGTTACCGGAGTTCATCATGGTGATTCTTCATGAGATAATTCATTCTTCAAAAGTTCATCTAATTCTTATGGAGCAGCTCAAGCATTATTCTTTTGCCTCTCGAGTGCAAATAATCCTCCGTATTCTTTTGAAGTGGAGTTTTGCATTTCGTTCTTCTCTCATCTCCTCTCGCCACCGTGGCCCGCCCTAGCCACTCCTGCGCCGCCACCTGTCCTCTCTCTCTCCTCCCGCCGCCGCGGCCCGTGGAGCCCATCCGGGTCCCGCATGGGCACGAGTCGCCACCGCCGTGAGCCGTAGCTCGCTCTGCCCGCTGGATCCGACCGGATCGGGACTGCCCGTCGCCGGCCCGAGCCTCGCCCCGACGCCTTGAGATCCCGTCGCTGCCGGCCTCCCTGCTCATCCCCGGCTGGATCTCGCCGCCCCGCCGCCTACAGCCGCCCGATCCGGCTCCCCCCGCCGCCAGATCTGGGAAGTCCGCGCCGCTCTGCGCCCGTTCTGCCCGGGGACCAGCCGCACCGCCACGCCTGAGTGCCGGCCTCGCCGGACCACGCCTAGGTTGCTGCCGTTGTCTTCGCTCGGGCGGAGGAGGACGACGCCCCCAACGCCGCCACCTTGTGATCGGGCCTCCTCCCCAAGGCCCGTGGGCCACGGCCTGCCCCGTCGGCCCAGCTCCTCCCTCCAGCCTCTGCTCCGACTTGGGCCAGGCCCAATGGTGAGCCCCGCCTAAACTTCGCCCTGTCCGTCAGTTACTAAATCCCGCTCACCTGTTTTTTTTTCATTGTCCGAAAATCTGCTAAGTCCTTAAAATGTGTAATATTGTTGCATCTTTGCATGGCTGTAACTTTTTGTGTGCTTATCCAATTTGAGTGAATAATATGTCAAAATAGTTGTGATGACGTGCTCTTCATTTTGTTCCACTGTGTCATGCTTGTTTGAGTTCATCTTGATGCCCTAATTCCTGTTGCAAGAGTGGTATAAGTTTAAAACTGTTGTTAACTGTAATTTTGTTAGCATGTTTGAGATGTGATAACTTTGTGTATGTTGGTCCAAATGGAGCATATGATATGTCAAAATGTTCATTGTGAAGTGCTACATGTTGGTTGCTGTAGCATTCATGTTAGGTGCCATCCTGCCATGTTAATCTCTCTTGCAAAAGTGCATGTGGCAGATAAGTGCTGAAACTTGTTATGAGATGCTGATTTGACTTGCTCATTGCTATTGGTGTAATTGTCTTCATGCCACATGCCTATATGTTTTAGAAGCACAATCATATGGTCTTTTCAGTGATGCAATCCACTTTCCATGTTATGCCTTGAGGTGACTTAAACAAGCTTGTAAACATGCCTTGTCGTTGTTGCTGTTTTATACTTAGCGGAAAAACTGCTAAGTCTGGAATCTTTTAAACCTGATGCTATGTTTGCTTGATGCCTCACTCAAGCCCATGCTTGTTTTGGGTTGTCCAATGCTCATGTCTTGTTGTCCATGTTATGGTCTATCCATTCATGCCTTTGTTTGCATATATGGCCTGATGTAGCTTATTTATTTCTTGCTCTCAAGTTGCTATAAATTTACCTGTCAGATTTTTATCAGCATGATCAATTTGATGATGTCCATGCCCCCTATGGAGTTGCTCCAATGTAGTTGTTTGATGTATGATATGTCTACTACATGTACATGATCTTTATATTCTTAGTAGAGTTGATATGCTTGTTGTTTTGTGCCTCCGAAGGCAACATCGTGATGATGTTTTTGCCTTTCCAGATTTTGACTAAGACTGGATAAATTTATTGCAACTTGCCATGCTTGGTTAATTGTGTTCCAGCAAGCTTTTGGGTGTGTTCTAAGTTCACGCTTGTTAAGTATCATGTCTATTTCACATCCATGCCTCTTGTTATCATGTTTGGGTGCTATAGCATATATTTACGTTGCTCTAAAGTTTCTATGTTGCTGTTTTTGGCAGCTTGTTGTTATATCTTGTTTCATGTGTATGTCTTGAACCGTTGCTCCGTTTTGAGCGTGCTCTATATGAAACTCATGTGATTTTTCATGTAGAAGCATAATATCATGTTGTTTACATCTTTGGAGTGTGTTTGCTTGATGTTTGGGTGCATCTTGCACCGTTGCCATGCTTGTCTTGTTTTACTCATATCTTCTAGGTCGTAGCTCCGAATTAAACAAACTTTACATGAAACTAGACTAGAATTTTGTGTATATCATCATGGTGCATGTTAACTTGCTGTTTAACAACTTGAAATTTAGGTTTGTCCAGATCTGGACCAATTTCCAAATATGCATATGAGGACTTACCGGAACAGTTATATGTTGATTCCGGCCTCATTTAAAATTATTGGTTTGTGTTGTTCTTGCGTGCTTCATCCCTTGCCATGAAATGCATCATATAGACTTGTCTTGCTTCATACTTGGTTGAGCATCTTGTCGTTTTCTTGATTGGTGTGTTTACCATGTTGTGTGCTTTCTTCTCGCTAGTTCTTTTCCGTTGCGATCGTGAGGATTCGTTCGTCTACACGTGGCTCGACTCCGTGGCTTCTTCTTCGTCTTCTTCACGGATTCGTTCTTCTTTCTTGCGTGATCTCAGGCAAGATGACCATCACCTTGGATACCTTTACTATCATTGCTATGCTAGATGTCTTGATGCTATCGTTATATGTCGCACTACCTATCTTTTATTGTCAGCCCTCTCCTTGTTGCCATGAAACCTCTAACCTTTGACACCTTCCCAGCAAACCGTTGTTTGGCTATGTTACCCGCTTGCTCAGCCCCTCTTATAGCGTTGTTTGTTGTAGGTGAAGATGAAGATCGTTCCATGTTGGAACTTGTTGTTGGAATATCACAGTATCTACTATTATTATTAACACACATATATACTTGGCAATGGGTGGAAGGCTTGGCCTTTTGCTCGGTGTTTTGTTCCACTCATGCCACCTCAGGAGCCGATAAACCGGCGTTATGTTCCTTGATTTTGCGTTCCTTACACGGTTGGGTATATGGGGACCCCTTGACACTTCGTCTTTGAATAAAACTCCTCCAGCAAGGCCCAACATTGGTTTTAATTTGCCTCATAATAATATTTTAATTAATTAATTAAATTGCATAGGGGGTCGTGCCCTCGAGGATTCTTTATACATAGCAGGGGGGCCAGTGCTGATGGTGTTGGTCCCAAACGGGCAGGCTGCGGGGCCACCTGGGGTAAACCCGAGGGCTGGTTTTACTCGTAGGATGTCCCATCCGGTTGTAGCCTGAGACGAGATATGCGCGGCTACTATCAGGGTGTCGGCACGTCGGGAGGTCTTGTTGGACTTGTTTTACCATTGTCGAAATGTCTTATGCACTGGGAATTCCGAGTCTGATCGGGCCTTCCCTAAGATAAGGGGTAATATTATTATTACTACTGCTGATCGTGAGAGCTTGTGATGGGCTAAGTTGGGACACCCCTGCAGGGTTATGATCTTTCGAAAGCCGTGGCCGTGGTCATGTGGCAGATTGGAATTTGTTAATGTCCAGTTGTAGAAAACTTGTCAGAGGATCCGAAGTAAAACACACAACTGTGTGAGTAACTGCGACTGTCTCTTTTCACTTTGAGAAGAGAACACGGTGGGGTTATGTTTGACTCGTAGGTAGTTCAGGATCTTTAGCGATCACTACTAGTTTGCGACCATTTGAGTAGATGCTCAACTTATTCTTGTACTCGTAAGTTAGCCACCATATATTATGCTTTGCTGCTGCTGCAACCTCACCACTTAACCTCTTCCTACCCCTTAAGCTTTGCTAGTCTTGTTACCCATGGTTATGGGATTGCTGAGTCCTCGTGGCTCACAGATACTACTACAACAGTTGCAGGTGCAGGTTTCCGATGAATTGACGTGAGAGCGATGTTCTTTTGTTGGAGTTCTTTCTTCTTCTTCTTCGTCAGTCTTGGGCTAGGTTCCTGGTCGGCAGCCTGGGATAGTAGAAGGATGTCGTTGTGCTTTTCATGTTTGCATCTGTAGTCGGATGCCTTGTATTGATGTTGTTGTATTCATGTGACTTGTATGTATTGTTGTATCCCCCATGTATGTATGTAATGGTACGATGTAATGATATCCATCTTGCTAAGCGCCTGAGATGCGGTTGTGCCCCAATCACGTAAGCGTCACATGATCGGGATAGAATCACATTTTGGGCCTTACAAGTTGGTATCAGAGCCTCGACCGACCATAGGAGCCCCCTTGATTGATCGTAGTCTGGCCGTTGTCGAGTCTAGCAAACTATTTTGGAGTCTAGTTATATCGGAGAGTAGGAATTCTTTTTACTCCTCAGCCCCTTCGTCGCTCTGCTGAGGAATCTTGCCGTAGGTGTTTTGAATTACTCCTCTTCCCCTTCAATTTTTTTAGGATCACGAGGTTAGTATTCGTTTGTTGCGTTGTCAGTTCTTTCATCTGGTGCATCTCTAGTCAAGTCGAACTGACCTCCCCGTCTTTTGCTTCAATCCTTGGTTCTTTCCAACCGATGTTGTTTCCCCTTCCGAAGTTGTCTTTCTTTTTCCCACCCGCCCGCCCTTTTTCTTCTCAGAGCCGGAGTCCTTAAGCGAGTATCCATTCTACTCCTGTTAATCCTTTGCATTCTTCCTCAATTATTTCAACTGGTGAATTCTCGTCTAGTTCGCCCACTTCGTCTCTTTTCTTTTCTGGTGGTGTTCATTCAAGTATTCAGTGTTCTTTATATTCTTTTCCCATCTGCTCAAATGTTTTTCCTTGCTCGTTCACCTCTTGCTAATTAATTGTTCCGGAGTTCGGAAGAAATCTCAGGATATACGTCTGTCTTCCAATTAATTCGAGGATGTCACCTCCTTCGAGTCTTTTAATCGTTCCGGCGCATTATCTCTTTTCGATCCTTTTAACGGTGTTTTCTCTTCGGTGGGCCCTAACCCACAGGTCTTTTCCCAGGATCTTACCTGACTCTTTTATTTTCCCGGAGTGTTCCGAAATTCTTTTCAAAGTGTGACGTAAGTATGGATTCTATCAGTCATATGCCTTCTCCAAGATTGCTTTTAAGTTCTTTTCATCCTTGGGTCAACCGTTTCTCCTTTAATTCTTCCGGAGTATTTCATGAATTCTTTCTTTTGTGTTCCTTCGAAGGCCATCTTTTCAGAAGATTTCTTCATTCTCTGTTTTCAACTTCGTCCTTCAAATATTCTTCAGCGATGCCTCTTCGTTCGTCTCACATCCGTCCGGTTCTTCGTTCAAGTATTGTTTAATCAGTTCATGATCTCTTTGTTCTCGTCATTTTAAATTTCCTCACGTGCTTTATTATCCCGGCGATTCATCGTATTCACTCAATTTCAATTCTTTACAGTGGTTTGTTCTCTTTCATCATTCGATTTTAATTCTTCCCGGTGGTTTGTTCTTTTCTTCACTCGGTTTCAATTCTTAAAGTGGTTCGTTCAAGATTTTTTTTCCGGTGTTTTCATATCAATCCATTCATTTTATTCCAATCCTACCGGTGTTTCATGAAGATTTTCGCAAGTTCGCGATATATCCCTCTTTAATCATTTCAACGGGAATAAGTAGTATGTGAATCCATTATTTCTCATCAGATTAATTGGTGAAGGATTAGCATAACATAATTCATATTCCTTTTTCATCAAGTCGATTTAATCCCTTCCTTCGGAGTTTATTCTTGATGAATAAATTCTAATCCCAAGTAATTTCATCTTTTCTTTCCGGAGTTCAAAGTTTTTCTTGGCTATCTCGTCGGAACCCTCGTCTAAATCATTGCAAGGCTTTAATCTTATTCCTTTTGTTCGTCATTTCTAAATCATCATCCTTTTGTTACCGGAGTTCCTCATGGTGATTCTTCATGAGATAATTCATTCTTCAAAAGTTCATCTAATTCTTATGGAGCAGCTCAAGCATTATTCTTTTGCCTCTCGAGTGCAAATAATCCTCAGTGTTCTTTTGAAGTGGAGTTTTGCATTTCGTTCTTCTCTCATCTATTCAATATTTGGTTGCGGCATAATTCACCTCAAGTTTCAGGATGATTTCCATAAGTCCACAACAAGCTTATTATTTTTTTGTTGATCATCTCACCAACTCCGTTCAAGTCTTTCTCTTATAAATTCTCGTTCATGTCACTCGGGCTCAACGTTGTCTTTTCCTTCTTCGTTATTTTCATTGCATTCTTTCCATTCTTCCGAAGGCATTGTATTGTTCATTTCGTCATGTTTTCGTTTCATCTTCTCATGTTCATGTTATATTCATTCAATTTTCAGCCGGAGTGCTGCCTGATACGTCCAAAACGTTTCTATAATTTCTGCTTGCTCCATGGCACTTTTGGGTGATATTGCTATGATATTCATACACTTCCATACACTTTTGATCATATTTGGACTATCCTACTAATCCAGTGCACCCCAGTGCCAGTTTCTGTTTTCGGCTGTTTTTGTATTTCAGGTTTTCACGTTACGAGTACTGTCAGGAAAAATCCAGAAAAATTATATAAAAAATCAGCGTTCCAGAATCTACCTTGCGCCCGAAGTACAGCCGGGGGGGGGGGGGGG
>LR738711.1:243646541-243682301 GCA_902687465.1 Secale cereale
CCCTGGCGGCGCGCCCCCCCTGGGCCGCGCCGGGGGGCGCCTCGGCCCCCCGAGCCCCGTCTGGTGCCCCCCTTCGGCATATATTTAGAGCGTCCTTCGAAACCCTCGGGATGGGAACTCTTTTTCGCGATCTCATCTCTGTTCCACCGCCGCCGCCGCTTCCAAGATCGGGAGCACCAGGAGAACTCTTCCCGGCACCCTACCGGAGGGGAGGATCACCATCGGGAGCCTCTCCACCACCATGGACGCCTCCCGGATGAGTTGTGAGTAGTCTCCCTTGGACCATGAGTCCATGACCAGTAGCTATGTGATGTTCTCCTCCCGTTCTTGTGCTTCACTAATTAGTCCTCGTGAGCTGCCCTACATGATCGAGGCACATATGTAATCCTTATGCTGTTGCTATGATGAGTTTGCGGGGATCCGATGGATTATGAGATTATGTTCAGATTGTGATTGAGTAATATATTTGATCTACGTCTTTTATATTTATGTTCATAAGTAATTCTTGCATGTTCTCCGTTGTTATTTATTGCTTTGGCCAAGTAATACGTAGTGACTCCAAGAGGGAACGTTATGCTCGATTGTGGGTTCATGCCCCTCGATGACTAGCTTGAGTGACAGAAACATGAGTCTAGGGGATGTGCTGTTGCCACAAGGGGGAAAACAACGGTGCTTGTGCCCGCGGGTGCAAGGATTGTTTACTTTACGCAAAGTTCTTTTAATGCAGTTGTCTGTTGCATTGAGTTTACACTATGGGTGGGGCTCGCAACTTAATACCAGCGAGATGTTCTGGATAGATATCTCAAGGTGGATGATTAGTAGTAGATATTGATGGATTTAGGTCTACTTACTTTGGCGTACCGCCCATGCTTTGAACCTCAACCTTTCTTGCAATGTAGTCAGCATTGGTTTGCGTTCGTGGTCCTGTCAATTGCCCAGTTATAATTCGCTTACCTCACATAGCTGTTTATCATCTTTTGGGAGAGAGACATCACTAGTGAACATCATGAGACTCCGGTCCATATTACCATCATTGATCACATCCGCTATTTACTTTTCGCTATTACTTACTATTGCAAACATTATCTATCACTACTATCATTTGCGTTTAATCCTTTGTGAACTACAAGGCCGGAGGGATTGACAACCTCTCTGCACTCGTTGGGAGCAAAGTTATTTGTACCTGTGTGCAGGTCCACGTTGATTGCTAATATCTGGCGCCGTTAGCAGTTGACACCTACTTGTTGAACCTAGGAGTCTCTGGGGATTCGATCCTTGGCATCTTTGCTAAGGGAAAAACTTCCACAACACTGCATCTCACACCTTCCACTTGGGGTAACCAACGAGGGGTTAGAGGCCCATCAAGGAGTTTTTCTGGCGCCGTTGCCGGGGACTCCACTCTTCAGGATAGGGGAGTTGCATGCTATCTTTTACCTTTGCTTTTTAGTCTTGTTAGTTTACCTTTCAGTTTTTGCTTTAGTACCTTTTATCGAAAATCACAAAAATAGTTATCTTGCTTGCTTGCTACTATGGGTTCCACCGAGAACACCAAGTTGTGTGACTTCACTAGTCACAACAACGATGACTTTATCAGCACACCTATCACTACACCTGCCACTTCAGCACCTTCATATGAAATTAAACCTGCTTTACTGAACTTAGTCATGAAAGATCAATTCTCCGGTGCTGGAGATGATGCTGCTTTACACTTGAACAACTTTGTTGAACTTTGTGATATGCAAAGGTACCAAGAAATAGATGGTAATATTGTTAAGCTTAAGCTTTTTCCTTTCTCCTTGAGAGGAGGAGCTAAAATTTGGTTTCAGTCTTTGCCTAGAAATAGCATAGATTCATGGGACAAGTGCAAAGATGCTTTTATCGGAAAATACTATCCACCTGCTAAAATTATCCAACTTAGAAGTAACATAATGAATTTTAAACAATTGGATAATGAACACGTTGCCCAAGCTTGGGAACGTATGAAATCTCTTATCAAGAACTGCCCTACTCATGGTTTGACTACTTGGATGGTTATCCAAACTTTTTATGCAGGCTTGAACTTTACCTCACGGAACTTGTTAGATTCGGACGCGGGAGGAACTTTTATGTCAACTACACTTGGTGCTGCCACAAAGCTTCTCGATGAGATGATGACCAACTATTCCCAATGGCACACCAAACGCGCTCCAACAGGTAGGAAGGTAAACTCTGTCGAGGAGATTTCCTCCTTAAATGAAAAAGTTGACTTGATCATGTCTCTACTTTCGAAGCAATCTTCTGTTGATCCTCGTGATGTTCCTTTAAATTCTTTGATTACTCAAGAACAAGTAGATGTGAACTTTATCTCTAGAAACAATTTTAACAACAATGCTTATAGGAGTAACTTTGGTAACAATCCTAGACCGTTCCCCTCTAATTCCTATGGGAACAACAATGCTTATCCTAGTACCAAGAACTCCACTACTGAACTAGAGATTATGCTTAAAGATTTCATCACTACCCAAAAAGCCTTTAATAAGAGTGTAGAAGAAAAACTACATAAACTAGATGATCTTTCTTTTAAGGTAGACCATTTAGCCAATGAGGTAAAATTGCTAAAAATTAAAACTTCTCCTCTTGAGGAGAGGGAAGTCACTCCTATAAATGCTATTCAAGTGCGAATTAATGAAAACATTAGGATGATGGCTAAACTTAAAGAAAGATGGGCTAGAGAAAGGGAGGAAGAGGATAGAATTAAGAGCCTTCCTACCCACCACACTGTTGCTACTATCCAAGTTGTTGAGGATATCCAAACTCTTAGCACCCAATGTACTCCTGGTCCCAATGGACCTATTAATGGTGGTGCTATGACTATAGAAACTACCAAACAAGTGAACCTAAAGGACACTACTACCACTTTACTTGATGCTCGTGACCTTGATTTTGATAATTGCACTCTTACCGAAGTTATTGATTTCCTTCACAAGATGTCTAGAGATCCCCGCACTAGCACGCTTAACCTTGCCTTCACAGAGCATATCACTAATGCTCTCATCAAAGCTAGGGAGGAGAAACTTAGAGTAGAAGCCTCCATACCTAGAAAGCTAGAAGATGGTTGGGATCCTATGATAAAAATTAAATTGAATGACTTCTCTTGCTATGCATTATGTGATGTTGGAGCTAGTACCTCAGTTATGCCCAAAAGAATATATTATATGCTTAAATTGAAACCTTATGATTCTTGTTCTTTTGGTGTTCGTCTCGTTGATTCTTCCATAAAGAAACCTTTGGGGAGGATCGACGATGTTCTTATCGTGGTTAATGATAATTATGTTCCCGTTGATTTCACTATTATGGATATTGAACGTGATCCTTCATGTCCAATTATTTTGGGACGTCCCTTTTTACGCACCGTTGGTGCTATCATTGACATGAAAGAGGGTGATATAAAATTTCAGTTTCCTCTCAAGAAAGGGATGGAATACTTCCCTCGAAAGAAGATCAAGTTACCTTTTGAGTCCGTTGTACGGGCTAGCTATTCTTTTACTCTTGATAAAACTTGATCTATATGCATTATGCCTAGCTTAAAGGCATAAAAGAAAGCGCTTTTGGGAGGCAGCCCACATGAATAAATTTTTATATTTTGCTTTTGTTGTGTCTTGATGTTGTTTACTACTGTAGCATCATCATTGTATCTTTGCTTTTCATATTTGTGCCAAGTATAGCCTCTGATTGCTAGAAAGTTCAAAAGTTGTGAGGTGCTGTCCAGGAAACAGATTCTGTCCTTGGATAGAAAAATTCGTATAAAATCACCAGATCATCTTTTTGGACTGAATATTTTCGACAGCGTTCTCTATATAATTTTCTTTCGTGCATCTGTTCTGAGTTTTTTGATTTGAGTTGCAGAAGTGCCCCGAACAAATCAATTACTACCTGCTGTTCTATTTTTCACAGATTCTGTCCTGTTTTGCCTTTCCTTCATTTTGCAAACCAAGAGCTTGCTTTCTCTTTGCAAAAACCTTTTGGCAATCTTGAGAAACAGTAGACCTTCAAGATTATCTTTATTTCCAGCAAGGTATAATTATTTTATTAAGGGTACTAACCTCGCTAATCAGATTATGATGAGTTATGTATGAAGGGAGTTTTCAAGTGTGCGAGGGAAGATGATAAAAAGATTCAGGAGTGTCAAGCGCTCAAGCTTGGGGATGTTCCCGTGCACCCCCAAGAAATATTCAAGGAGACTCAAGCGTCTAAGCTTGGGGATGCCCCCGTGCATCCCCTTCTCCATCAACATTATCAGTTCGTCTTTCGTTCCGCTATATTTTTATCACTTCATGTGTTATGTGCTATGCTTGGAGCGTCTTGCTTTTAGTTTTCTTTTTAGTTTTTCATAACGAGTCGGAACTCAGCGTTCTTTATGTGGGAGAGAAACATGCTCCACTTCTACATAGAACATAACATAGAATTTTCATGTCTATCTTTGCTGTGTGTGTTCTTTGTCTTTTAATAGCTACTATCATGCTCTCCTCTTAGTATTCATGCTTATCTTTTCAAAGAGCTTTTGTTTAGTTGGTTGCTTGAGCTCTCTTTAATTATCATGCTTATCTTATTAAGAGAGTTTCCTTCCGTTGCATTGGTTAACATGTCTACAATAAAGATGCTACGTGCATAATGGCGCTTAGTAGTTCAGGTTTTCTTATGGTTAGTCTCAAATAGCTGGGGGATTCCCAATGTGTTATTGGAGTACCAACTTGATTTGTTTGCCGATGATGTGGTATGGTTTAGTAATATCTTCCTTCGAGAATTTATTTTGATTGACTTGGCGTATGCTCACGCATATTTAAGACTGTAAAGAAAGTCTGTCAAGCCTTGATGATCTTTTATTTCTGAGTAGCGATATAACTACCATGCCTGATTCAATGTTGCTTTGTCGCTCTGCATGATTATGACCGTCATTGCTCTATTAGTTGGTCGCTCCCAGTCTTTTGCTAACCACCACCTGTACTAAGCAGACTAACTTTGCAATACATAGCTCATGGGAAAGTAGCTTAAAAACTATTGTGGTAAAGAATATGTTGCCTATGTATCTTATTTCTTATAAGTTGCTTGCTGAGCGGTAACCATGTTTCTGGGGACGCCATCAACTTTCACACTTTTGTTGAATATCATGTGAGTTGCTATGCATGTTCGTCTTGTCTGAAGTAAGGGTGATTTGCCATGGGTTGAATGAGTATGCATATTGTTAGAGAAGAACATTGGGCCGCCAACCAAAGCCATGTATCATGGTGGAAGTTTTAGCTTGGACATTAATCCTCAATCTCTTATGAGAATATGCTTATGCATTAAACAGGAGTCCATCATCTATTTTCTATGTTGTCCCGGTATGGATGTCCTCAAGTTGAGATCTATCAAAAACGAGAAATCAAATGCGATTTATCTCCTTGGACCTTTGTATAGGTGGCATAGAGGTACCCCTTTGTGACACTTGGTTGAAACATATGTAATGAAATGATAACCCATGGAAATCCGAGCTAATTAGGACAAGGTGCGAGCACTATTGGTATTCGATGCATGAGGCTTGCAACTTATAGGATGTCTTATGCATGACACATATGAAGTACTACTACCGTTGACAAAATTGCTTCTATGTTTTCAAAATAAAAAGCTCTAGCACATAACCATTCTTTTACTTTTATGTTGAGTCTCCACCTTCTTTCTTCAAGCACCAACTACTGAGAGCATGATTGTCATTCTAAGTGTAATGTGCATTGTTCCAAAGTAGCATAGTCTTTTGCATGATTGTGATATCGTTTATTTTGAAATCATTGTATCTAGTCATCACTTAAACCTTGAAGGTGCCCCTGCATTTATGTTTTGCTTCACTAAAGGGGGCAAGCTAGATATCACTTTATCATATTTGCACATCATGTTCATTGCAAATCTTTTTGATGCTTCAATGTCATGTTGTAAAACTTTCAGTCATTTGTGATTTTCTCATGAGGCAACTTAATTACTATAGAATCATTGTCTCAGTAAGCTTTTGTCATATGACTATAAAAAGTCTTATATGGTTAATAGCATGTCACCACAGAAATTATTCTTGTTATCATTTACCTACTCGAGGACGAGCAGGAATTAAGCTTGGGGATGTTGATACGTCCAAAACGTATCTATAATTTCTGCTTGCTCCATGCCACTTTTGGGTGATATTGCTATGATATTCATACACTTCCATACACGTTTGATCATATTTGGACTAACCTACTAATCCAGTGCACCCCAGTGCCAGTTTCTGTTTTCGGCTGTTTTTGTATTTCAGGTTTTCACGTTACGAGAACTGTCAGGAAAAATCCAGAAAAAATATATAAAAAATCAGCGTTCCAGAACCTACCTTGCGCCCGAAGTACAGCAGGGGGGGGGGGCACCAGGGCCCCAGGCGCCCTGGCGGCGCGCCCCCCTTGGGCCGCGCCAGGGGGCGCCTGGGCCCCCCGAGCCCCGTCTGGTGCCCCCTTCGGCATATATTTAGAGCGTCCTTCGAAACCCTCGGGACGGGAAATCTTTTTCGCGATCTCATCTCTGTTCCGCCGCCGCCGCCGCTTCCAAGATCGGGAGCACCAGGAGAACTCTTCCCGGCACCCTGCCGGAGGGGAGGATCACCATCGGGAGCCTCTCCACCACCATGGACGCCTCCCGGATGAGTTGTGAGTAGTCTCCCTTGGACCATAAGTCCATGACCAGTAGCTATGTGATGTTCTCCTCCCATTCTTGTGCTTCACTAATTAGTCCTCGTGAGCTACCCTACATGATCGAGGCACATATGTAATTCTTATGTTGTTGCTATGATGAGTTTGCGGGGATCCGATGGATTATGAGATTATGTTCAGATTGTGATTGAGTAATATATTTGATCTACCTCTTTTATATTTATGTTCATAAGTAATTCTTGCATGTTCTCCATTGTTATTTATTGCTTTGGCCAAGTAATACGTAGTGACTCCAAGAGGGAACGTTATGCTCGATTGTGGGTTCATGCCCCTCGATGACTAGCTTGAGTGACAGAAACATGAGTCTAGGGGATGTGCTGTTGCCACAAGGGGGAAAACAATGGTGCTTGTGCCCGCGGGTGCAAGGATTGTTTACTTTACGCAAAGTTCTTTTAATGCAGTTGTCTGTTGCATTGAGTTTACACTATGGGTGGGGCTCGCAACTTAATACCAGCGAGATGTTCTGGATAGATATCTCAAGGTGGATGATTAGTAGTAGATATTGATGGATTTCGGTCTACTTACTTTGGCGTACCGCCCATGCTTTGAACCTCAACCTTTCTTGCAATGTAGTCAGCATTGGTTTGCGTTCGTGGTCCTGTCAATTGCCCAGCTGTAATTCGTTTACCTCACATAGTTGTTTATCGTCTTTTGGGAGAGAGACATCACTAGTGAACATCATGAGACTCCGGTCCATATTACCATCATTGATCACATCCGCTATTTACTTTTCGCTATTACTTACTATTGCAAACATTATCTATCACTACTATCATTTGCGTTTAATCCTTTGTGAACTACAAGGCCGGAGGGATTGACAACCTCTTTGTACTCGTTGGGAGCAAAGTTATTTGTATCTGTGTGCAGGTCCACGTTGATTGCTGACACCTACTTGTTGAACCTAGGAGTCTCTGGGGATTCGATCCTTGGCATCTTTGCTAAGGGAAAAACTTTCACAACACTGCATCTCACACCTTCCACTTGGGGTAACCAACGAGGGGTTAGAGGCCCATCACTGCCCGAATTCCTTCGTTCAAATTCCTTTCTATTTCTTACTAACCGAAGTGGTTTCGAATTTGTTCTTCTTCCTTCAACTCGTGCTTCATATCCTTATCCTCTTGGTTCTCTTCTTATGCCTTGTTGCTTATTTTACCGGAGCTTCTCAATCTCGTTCTTCTCCGTTACGTTCTTTCTTTTAAGTTGTTCAACCTCTCAAGTCTTAGTGGTTTCACCTCTTTGTCCAAGAAGAACTTGTGTTCTTCCTTTTTCTCTTCCGTCTCGTTCCTAAGATCTCGGGACGAGATCTCTTGTTCGTAGGGGAGTGTTGTGACACCCCGAGACCAGTGCGCCAGGTGTCAGCCAGTTATTTGGCGTCGTTGCCATGTCATCTGCTTGTGTGTTGCATCTTGGCCTTGTCATGATGTGCATTGCATCATCATGTTTTCAAAACTTGCATCCGTCCGAGTCCGCCCGTCCTTTCCGTTGTCCGTTCTGAGCCCAGACACACTTGCATGTGCCCGCGGCACCTCCGGATATTATTTTATGAGTGGCCGGAAAACGTTCTCGGAATGGGTTGGAAATTGGCGTGTGGTCTCATTATAGCATAGGTAGACCGCTAGTCAAGTTTCGTCGCATTCGGAGTTCGTTTGATAGCCCAACGGTTAACAGTGTTAACCGCCGGAAGCCTTTTTTCTTTTGGCCCAGCACCCCTTCACAACAGCCCACAAGCCCATCCTAACCCCCTCCATGCTCTCGGTCGTCGGATCATGATCGCGTGGCCGAAAACCGCTCCTCATTTGGACTCTCCTAGCTCCCTCTACCTATAAATATGTGTCCACCCCGAAATTTGCGGATGAAACCATAACCCCGTCCTCCTCCACGCGCCAGACATGTCCGCACTGCCGCTGGACATGTCCAGCCGCCACGTCCCCGCAGCCGATGAGAGCGTGCCACGTCAGCGCCGCCGCCGCCCTAGCCACTCCTGCGCCGCCACCTGTCCTCTCTCTCTCTCCTCCCGCCGCCGTGGCCCGCGGAGCCCATCCGGGCCCCGCGCGGGCCCGAGTCGCCGCCGCCGTGAGCCGCAGCTCGCTCTGCCCCCTCCTCCCGCTGGATCCCGACGGGATCGGGACCGCCCGCCGCCGGCCCGAGCCTCGCCCCGCCGCCTGGAGATCCCGTCGCTGCCGGCCTCCCTGCTCATCCCCGGCTGGATCTCGACGCCCGATCCGGCCTCCCCGCCGCCGGATCTGGGAAGTCTGCGCCGCTCCGCGCCCGTTCTGCCCGGGGACCAGCCCCACCGCCGCGCCCGAGCGCCGGCCTCGCCGGACCACGCCTGGGTCGCCGCCGCTGTCTTCGCTCGGGTGGAGGAGGACGACGCCCCCATTGCCGCCACCTCGTGATCGGGCCACCTCCCTAAGGCCCGTGGGCCACGGCCAGCCCCGCCAGCCCTGCTCCTCCCTCCAGCCTCTGCTCCGACTTGGGCCAGGCCCAATGGTGAGCCCCGCCTAAACCTTGCCCTGTGCGTCAGTTACGAAATCCCTCTCATCCGTTTTTTTCCTTGTCCGAAAATTTGCTAAGTCCTTAAAATGTGTAATTTTGTTGCATCTTTGCATGGCTGTAACTTTTTGTGTGCTTATCCAATTTGAGTGAATAATATGTCAAAATGATCGTGGTGATGTGCTCTTCGTTTTGTTCCACTGTGTCATGCTTTTTTGAGTTCATCTTGATGCCCTAATTCCTATTGCAAGAGTGCTATAAGATTAAAGCTGATGTTAACTGTAATTTTGTTAGCATGTTTGAGATGTGATAACTTTGTGCATGTTGGTCCAAATGGAGCATATGATATGTCAAAATGTTTATTGTGAAGTGATCTACATGTTGGTTGCTGTAGCATTCATGTTAGGTGTCATCTTGCCATGTTAATCTCTGTTGCAAAAGTGCATGTGGCTGATAAGTGCTGAAACTTGTTATGAGATGCTGATTTGACTTGCTCATTGCTATTGGTGTAATTTTCTTCATTCCACATGCCTATATGTTTTAGAAGCACAATCATATGGTCTTTGCTATGGTGCAATACACTTTCCATGATATGCCTTGAGGTGACTTAAACAAGCTTGTAAACATGCCTTGTCGTTGTTGCTGTTTTATACTTAGTGAAAAAAACTGCTATGTCTGGAATCTGTTAAACCTGATGCCATGTTTGCTTGATGCCTCACTCAAGCCCGTGCTTGTTTTGGGTTGTCCAATGATCATGTCTTGTTGTCCATGTTATGGTCTATCCATTCATGCCTTTGTTTGCATACATGGCCTGTTGTAGCTTATTTATTTCTTGCTCTCAATTTGATGAAGCTTTTTGTTATTGATCCATGCCTCCTATGGAGTTGCTCCAATGGTGTGGTTTGATGTATGATATGTCTACTACATGAACATGATATTTATATTCTTAGTAGAGTTGATATGCCTGTTGTTTTGTGCCTCCAAAGGCAGCATCGTGCTGATGTTTTTGCCTTCCCAGATTTTGACTAAGTCTGGATAAATTTATTGCAACTTGCCATGCTTTGTTAATTGTGTTCCAGCAAGCTTTTGGGTGTGTTCTAAGTTCACGCTTGTTAAGTATCATGTCTATTTCACATCCATGTATCTTGTTATCATGTTTGGGTGCTGTAGCATATATTTACCTTGCTCTAAAGTTGCCATGTTGCTGTTTTTGACAGCTTGTTGTCATATCTTGTTTCATGTGTATGTCTTGAACCGTTGCTCCGTTTTGAGCGTGCTCTATATGAAACTCGTGTGATTTTGCATGTATAAGCATAATATCTTGTTGTTTACATCTTTGGAGTGTGTTTGCTTGATGTTTGGGTGCATCCTGCACCGTTGCCATGCTTGTCTAGTTTTGCTCATATCTTCTAGGCCGTAGCTCCGAATTAAACAAACTTTATATGAAACTTGACTAGAATTTCGTGTAGATCATCATGGTGCATGTTAAATTGCTGTTTAAAAACTTGAAATTTCGGTTTGTTCAGATCTGGACCAATTTCCAAATACGCATATGAGGACTTACCGGAATAGTTATATGTTGATTCCGGCCTCATTTAAACTTGTTGGTTTGTGTTGTTCTTGCGTGCTTCATCCCTTGCCATGAAATGCATCATATAGACTTGTCTTGCTTCATACTTGGTTGAGCATCTTGTCGTGTTCTTGATTGGTGTGTTTACCATGTTGTGTGCTTTCTTCTCGCTAGTTCTTTTCCATTGCGATCGTGAGGATTCGTTCGTCTACACGTGGCTCGACTCCGTGGCTTCTTCTTCGTCTTCTTCATGGATTCGTTCTTCTTCCTTGCGGGATCTCAGGCAAGATGACCATCACCTTGGATACCTTTACTATCATTGCTATGCTAGATGTCTCGATGCTATCGTTATATGTCGCGCTACCCATCTTTTATTGTCAACCCTCTCCTTGTTGCCATGAAACCTCTAACCTTTGACACCTTCCCAGCAAACCATTGTTTGGCTATGTTACCCGCTTGCTCAGCCCCTCTTATAGCATTGTTAGTTGCAGGTGAAGATGAAGATCGTTCCATGTTGGAACTTGTTGTTGGAATATCACAATATCTACTATTATTATTAACACACATTTATACTTGGCAATGGGTGGAAAGCTTGGTCTTTTGCTCGGTGTTTTGTTCCACTCATGCCACCTTAGGAGCCGATAAACCGGCGTTATGTTCTTTGATGTTGCGTTCCTTACACGGTTGGGTACATGGGGACCCCTTGACACTTCGTCTTTGAATAAAACTCTTCCAGCAAAGCCCAACATTGGTTTTAATTTGCCTCATAATAACAACTTAATTAATTAATTAAATTGCATAGGGGGTCGCGCCCTCGAGGATTCTTTCTACATAGCAGGGGGGCAGTGCTGATGGTGTTGGTCCCAAACGGGCAGGCAGTGGGGCCACCTGGGGGAAACCCGAGGGCTGGTTTTACTCGTAGGATGTCACATCCGGTTGTGGCCTGAGACGAGATACGCGCGGCTACTATCAGGGTGTCGGCACGCCGGGAGGTCTTGCTGGACTTGTTTTACCATTGTCGAAATGTCTTGTGCACCGGGAATTCCGAGTCTGATCGGGCCTTCCCTAAGATAAGGGGTAATATTATTATTACTTCTGCTGATCGTGAGAGCTTGTGATGGGCTAAGTTGGGACACCCTTGCAGGTTTATGATCTTTCGAAAGCCGTGCCCGCGGTCATGTGGCAGATTGGAATTTGTTAATGTCCAGTTGTAGAAAACTTGTCAGAGGATCCGAAGTAAAACACACAACTGTGTGAGTAACCATGACTGTCTCTTTTCACTTTGAGAAGAGAACATGGTGGGGTTATGTTTGACTCGTAGGTAGTTCAGGATCTTTAGCGATCACTACTAGTTTGCGACCGTTTGCGTAGATGCTCATCTTATTCTTGTAATCGTAAGTTAGCCACCATATATTATGCTTAGCCGCTGCTGCAACCTCACCACTTAACCTATTCCTACCCCTTAAGCTTTGCTAGTCTTGTTACCCATGGTTATGGGATTGCTGAGTCCTCGTGGCTCACAGATACTACAACAATAGTTGCAGGTGCAGGTTTTCGATGACTTGACGTGAGAGCGATGTTCTTTTGTTGGAGTTCTTTCTTCTTCTTCTTCATCAGTCTTGGGCTAGGTTCCTGGTCGGTAGCCTTGGATAGCAGATGGATGTCGTTGTGCTTTTCATGTTTGCATCCGTAGTCGGATGCCTTGTATTGATGTTGTTGTATTCATGTGACTTGTATGTATTGTTGTATCCCCCATGTATGTATGTAATGGTACGATGTAATGATATCCATCTTGCTAAGTGCTTGAGATGCGGTTGTGCCCCAATCACATAACCGTCGGGTGCTTTCTAAGATAATGTAGTGGCGAGGTCGGTTTATCATGGTTGCGGTGCAATAAAACCGGTTACCAACTAATTGTGAGTAGGAACGAAGATGGCATGCAGAGGGCCTGAGTGATCATGCAACTTATCGAAGTGGAAGATCCGGTGCACTCGTTGAAGTGAAGGTTCTGACTGGTGTGGAAGTACTTGACCACTCAGGAGTGTGTGATTCGGAATGAGCTGCAGCCCTCGAGTGCGGCGTAGCCCCCGAGTGTGGCGTAGCCCCCGAGCATACTATAGGATTTGCCCGCAGTCATGTCGGAAACCAAGTAATACAGTTTTGAATGGATAAATTGTAATTCGTCGAGTCGGACTCGGGTAAAGGTGAGGAGGAGCTTCTAAGTGATGCTCGAGAGAGGAAAACTTGCAAAGGCGCGAAGTATGCAGTTTGATTGTAAAAGAGATTTATCTGACTCATGCCCAACGAGACGACGAGGTCTATGTCGTTGATACGATGAAGAAGGCTCCACGGAGGGGTCGGCCGGATGTGTTCGAAGTCAACAAAGCGACAAGGTCGGTGTTGCAGTGTGCTAAGATCGGAACGGTGACCGAGTCCTAGTAGTGATGTAGTTGACGCACAGTGTCGTCGAATGATCGCGTAACTTGTGCATGAAAAATAGCACATGCCAATGTAATAATTTGTCAAGGTAATTTGATGTGTGCTGAAATAATTTGTGTGAATAATGCCCATAGACACCCACTGGGAGTGCAAGGGGCTTGATGGTTAACTAGCAAGAGTCTGAAAGAGCGAAGAATCCATTCGAACATGTCGAAGTGAAGGATCCAACTGAACTCGTTGGAGTACTGGCTCAAATACAATGGAAGTGTAGTGTTCCAACTGAGTTGCAGCCCCCGAGGACCGATGCCAACTCGAAATGAAGAACACATGGTGTTCGTGAGTGACTTATGCACTAAAATGAAAGTTGGTCGGGAGTGAAATAACCAGTACTAAGCAAGTACGGAGCATAGAGGTACTGTCGGGGGAAACTGTCCACCACGAGCACCTATGGGACCGGAGCCCCTTGTACGTTGCGGTAAGGAAGCGGAGGGAGCACGAAGAGCGGATCGAGGAGCACACGCGGGCAGTTTACCCAGGTTCGGGCCGCGCGGACGCGTAAAACCCTACTCCTGCTTGGATTGTATTGAGTTCTTGGGCTCGGGAGCTTGAAGAACTAGCTACACCGAGCAAGAGAGCTGTCTAGGTTCCGAACCCTTTCTACGTTGTGCATGGGCCTCCTTTTATAGCTCAAGGGGTCACCGACAGGTGTCAACGTAGAGGAGGGTAAAAATGTAACTTTGGTGGTAGTTGTAACAGTGCGGGAACAGTGCATGAACAGTGGATGAACAGTGGTCTTCACCTAACCTTGACAGTGGGGGACAAGGGCATTAAATGCCCGTCACCGTCGACCCCAAAAGCGCCCGTCCATGCGTCTCCGTTTGCCACGGCGGTAGCCTCGTCACCGTGGCTCGCCACCGTGTCCCCCAGGCTGCACAACCATCCGCCACGCGTCCCTGGAAGGGCCCCAGGGCGACGCGTGGGCCGATGAGCTGGAGCGCGGGTACACAGCGCAGGCTTCCCCCGGCAAGCACCTTGCCGGGGTCTTGATCTTGCCGGGCCCGGAAGCTTGTCGCTCCCCGGGTCCTGCCGGGGCGCAGGGTGCGCCGAGGCATGTCTTCTAAGATGCGGTCTTCTGGTCTTCCTGGCAAGCTCCTTTTGCCAGGGTCTTGTGTTAATGTGATAGTCTTGAGCCTGATGTAGCCTTCCCGGCAAGCTCCACTTGCCGGGGCCTTGATCTTCTGACTTGTACACTTTGTTTTTGAATGGCTTTATAGGGACCAGAAAAGTTTCCGGCGAGCACGTGGTAAACCCTGCCGCGGGAAGCTGCTACTGCCCGTGCACAAGTTGGGGTACTAAGGTACCCCTATCTTAGTACACCGACAGGAGCCCCCGGGCATGGGCCACACACGGTGCCGAGCGCTGTTGGGCCAGGCCCAAAACAGTGCACGGGCACGCGCGGCCCACAGCACGCCGAATCCCCTTCCGCATCCGCCGCGCCCCTCCCTAACGGCACGCGTCGATTGCGGCGTCGTGGGAGAGATCGTGGCCTCGTTCTTTAATGGGAAATGCGGAGCGTCCCCCACTCCCCCCTTGAAAGCAGAGGAAGCAGGGGCAGTTTCCCTCCTTCGTCTTCATTGCGCCTTCATCCTCCAGAAAACCTCCGCTGCTCTTTGCCTGCACCCCTCCTCCGCCGTCTTCCGAATCCGCGG
This sequence comes from Secale cereale, assembly GCA_902687465.1. Classification (NCBI taxonomy): domain Eukaryota; kingdom Viridiplantae; phylum Streptophyta; class Magnoliopsida; order Poales; family Poaceae; genus Secale; species Secale cereale. Next base: position 243,661,496 of record LR738711.1, read on the forward strand.
CGCCGTCGAGCTCCTCGCCCCTTCCCTCGCCGCCTCCGCCATGGCTCCGAAGAGCGAGAAGGCGAAAGCGGAGAAGACCAAGAAGGAGAAGTCCGAGCAGGCGGCGAAGCTTGCTGCCCTGCGGAAGAGGAACGTGGTCTTCGCGCCGAGGCTCAGCGCGAAGGAGTTGTGGAACAAGTACTACCTCTTCTAGTCCGGGGAGACCAAAGCTCATCCCCGCACCAGAGCCTTCCCCGCCGTCGCCAGAGATTTGTTTCCCAGCGGGTATTTCTTCTTTGCTGTCTTCTTCCATTCTGGATTGTGCCCTCCGTACTCGGAGTTTTTCTGTGACATTATGAACACATACGGCCTCCACCTTCTAGACTTTACCCCCAACGCCATCCTTACGATGGCGGTTTTCGCACATCTGTGCGAAAACTATGTGGGGATCTATCCAAACGTAGCACTCTTTCGCCATTTCTTTATGCCTAGAGTAGAGGCTGGCGCTCCCCTTTCCGGCGGCATCTCTTGGATCTTCCGGTTGAACAAGAAGGATTCATACCTGAAGGGAGAACTCCGCGGCAAGTGGGAAGAATGGCGCGCAGATTGGTGTTGGGTAGTGGAGGACAAGCCGGAGCCTTTCACTGCGCCGCGCACAACTGCCATAGTGCGCGGCAGAGACTGGAGCGAATTGGCCCCGGAGGACGGCAAGCTCAATATTGCCCTCATCAGGATACTTCGTCTCCGGGTAGCTAAACTAACCATCGAAGAGGTAGGGGCAGATTTCCTCCGCCGCCGCATTGCCCCTTTACAAGAAAGGAAAAGGCCAGCATGGGAATTTGGCAATGCGGCGGATATTATGAGGCTGCGCCCGGGATTGAACTTCAACTTTACTGCTTTGGAGCTGAAGGGGATGGTCCGGGAGCTCTTCAAGCATGACCCGGCCCATCCGGAGTGGTTTAGATCTCCCTGGGGAGTGGTGCCGCTGTGCAACAGCACTGCCCGGGATTCCTTGCGCGCGATGATGCCCGCGTGCGATTCTCACGGCGTCGACCCCACCTGGATAGAGCCTCCGCCAGACGCAATTCTGAGTTTCTTCGACAATCTGGTCGAGGTGCCCAAGAACACCGAGGAGAACAAGGGTCTCACCCGGGCCACCACGGAGCGGGATATAGCCTATATCGCTTCCCGGATGGAAGAGGCCGCCGCAGCCGCAGCGACGGGAGATTTCGGATTCACCGTCGACGAGGCGCAGGCCGCGGACGAGGCGTGCCAAGCAGAGGAGGCAGAGATCCGCAGGCTGCTCAAGCTTCCGCCCGACGAGCTTGCCGGGGTTCCTTCCCTGAGGCATGCCGGGATTCCCGAGATTGTGAGCGAGGCCGCCGCAGGAGGCGAGGTTGCCGGAGGGAACATAGCTACCGGAGGGAGCGGAGCCGCCGGAGGGAGCGGAGCCGACGGATGGAGCGGGGCCGCAGGACATGATGCTGGACCCAGCGGGCCTGCCGGGGAGGAGGAGGAGGACGTCGAGGCCGATGAAGACACCGGTGGATCTCTGGGACTTGACGACGACGCCTCCTCGTCCTCGGAGAACTCCCCGCCTCCGGCAAGTCCCACGCAAGCGCCGAGGAAACGCCTCCGCAAGGCGGCTACAGCGACGAGGACGCAGGCGCCTCGACAGCAGCCTGCTCGCCGGGCGGCGCGCGCCACCAGAGCGAGCCAGGCCGCGACGGAGGCGCCCCGCGCACCAGCGCCAAGCGGAGGGGGATCCTCCCGGAGCGGAACGGCCGCTCCGCCTGCTCCTCGGGCCTCGGCGTCAACGGAGGTTGGGTCTTCGCAGCCCCCAGCCCCGGAGACCGCCAAGCGCCCGAGGGAGCCTTATCCTCCTGCTCCTCGCGCGGGAGCACCTCAGGTGGAGTTCGATTTCTCCGCCCTCAGCTCCGACGACGACGAGGAAGAGGAGTAAGTATTTGTAATTTGTAACTTCTTCGATTCTGTCTTGATTCTCTCTTTGATGATTCTGATCTTGTTCTTGCTTCGCTTTCAGGACCCTGACCCAGCGGATGGCGAAGAGGGCCAAGATCCCCGTGGTTGAGGTCGAAGACGACTCGCCCGTCGCGGCGACAGGGGACGCGCCGGCGACGAACTCGCCGGATCAACCCGCTGCTCCGAGGAGCAGCCCCCAGCGCAATCCCCAGCGTAAGTCTGGTCTTTGAGCTTTCCGTTCGTCGGGCGCGCTTGAGGTTTTAGCTTGTACTAATATCTTGTTGCCTTGTTTGTCTTGTGTAGAAGTGGAGCCGCAGCCGCAGAAGCGCCCGGAGACTGCCCCCGACGAGCCACAGGTTCCACCCTCCCCGCCGAAGGTGAACTCCCCGGCGAGGGAGAGCGCTCCGCCAAGGACGGGTACCCCGCCGAGGGCGGGCACCCCGCCAAGGGTGAGCAGCCCGACAAGGGTGGCCACCCCGCCAAGGGAGGGCGCGGGCGGCCCTCCGCCAGCAGGGGCCACCGCTCCACCGCCAAGGGAGGACTCCCCGGTGAGGGAGCCTGTCGTCGAAGAAGTCCGCGAAGGTGAGTCTTGTAGCTTCTTCTCCTCGAACTTGTCTTTTTGGATATTTGCTTGATCTTTTCTTTTCTTTTTCTTCTGTTAGATCCTCCTGCACCGGAGCGGATGGAGACTGAGGCAGCCGGCGAGGAGGGCGCGCAAGGCGACGGCGGCAACGCCACTGCCACTGAGGGCATGGCTGGAGCCGACGAGCCCGTTGCTGAGGAGACCGCCCCGGCCGTAGACGCCGCGGCTGGGGACGGGGACGGCGACCACACTGCTGGCCCGGAGGCAGCAGGAGCGTCAAGCGCTGCACCGGCCGCCGATCCCTCCGCCGCCAAGGAGCAGCCAGGCGTTTATCTTGAGGCCCCCAATGGCGTCTTCATACAAGTCCCTTGGGGGTCCTCGTCGCGAGCCCCCGTGGAAGGAGAGACTTTTGATGGAGAGGTCCTCGCCTCCGCGGGGTTGAAGATTGTCGAAGCACTTGGCGGTGGAGACGAGCCCGAAGAGGAGAAGCTCCTTCGCAGAGTTGTCCTTGTCGGGGCCAGAGCTTGCCGGTGGAGCCCCCTGCTTGTCGCTGGATTCGCTTGCCGGAGGTGTGGGCTCTTCCTCTGCCTCCCTTTCCGCTACCAACGCAGCACTAACCACTTGATTGGTTGCCGCTAAGTACAGCAGCAACTTCTCTTGTGGTTTAGGTGCGACAAGTATTGGAGTGGAGGACAGGTATCCTTTCAAATCCTGCAGCGCTGCCTCCGCTTCTGGAGTCCATTTCATAGGACCTGCCTTTTTCAAGATTTTGAAGAAAGGCAGGGCGCGTTCTGCAGATTTTGAAATGAACCTGCTGAGAGCAGCCACACAACCAGCAAGTCTCCTCACGTCCTTGACGCGCTTCGGGGCTTCAATCTGCTCGATGGCTTTTATCTTGTCGGGATTGGCTTCAATCCCCCTCTGGGACACAAAGAACCCGAGAAGCTTGCCGGAGGGGACTCCGAAGACGCACTTCTCGGGGTTCAACTTGAGTTGGATCTTGCGCAGATTTGCAAATGTTTCCTCCAAGTCTTGGATCAGGGTGTCTTTGCTCTTGCTCTTGACCACTATGTCATCCATGTAAGCTTCTACATTTCTGTGAATCTGTGGCTCAAAAGCGGTGTGCACCACCCTTGCAAATGTCGATCCTGCATTCTTCAATCCAAAGGGCATGCGTATGAATCAATACGTGCCGCAGGGAGTAATGAATGCAGTCTTCTCTTCATCTTCCTTGGCCATGAAAATCTGGTGGTATCCTGAATATGCATCAAGGAAGGAAAGCAGCTCACATCCAGCGGTGGAGTCAACAATCTGGTCAATGCGCGACAAGGGAAATGGATCCTTGGGACATGCTTTATTCACATCAGTGAAGTCTATACACAGTCTCCACTTCCCGTTGGCCTTACACACGACAACTGGATTTGCTAACCAAGTGGGATGGATCACGCCTCTAACCAGGCCTGCTGCTTCTAGCTTCTTTATTTCTTCGGCGATGAATTCTTGGCGCTCCACGGCTTGCTTCCTGACCTTCTGCTTGACGGGCCGCGCATGAGGACAAACAACAAGCTTGTGCTCAATTACCTTCCTGGGAACGCCGGGGATGTCAGATGGTTGCCATGCAAACACATCGACATTCGCCCGCAGGAAGGCAACGAGCGCGCTTTCCTATTTGTTGTCAAGTGTAGCACTGATGGTGAAGGTACCACCAGTGCCGTCCTCCTTGGCGGACACCTTCTTGGTTGCCGGTGGAGCGGCCATCCCCTTCTTGCACTTGCCGGTGGAGCTCGATGGAGCGTCCTCGACGGCAGCGCAGCACTCCGAAGAGGTGCGTTTGCCGGAGTGGGCCCCAGAGCACTTGCCGGACTTGGTCTTGGTCTTCTTCCCCCCGGGAGCTTCAGCGGCAAGTGTGTTGCTCTCCGCCGCGGCTGCTGCGTCCCGATATATCTTGTCGGCGCAGATAAGCGCGTCCTTCTTGTTGCCAGGGACAGAGATGACGCTTATCGGCCCCGGCATCTTGAGTACGTTGTAGGCATAGTGGGAAGCTGCCATGAACTTGGCGAGGGCAGGACGTCCAAGTATCCCATTGTATGGCAATGGGATATCGGCCACGTCAAAGGTTATCCTCTCTGTCCTGAAGTTGAGTTCCCCGCCAAAGGTCACTGGCAGAGTAATCTTCCCCTTCGGCTTGCTCCTCCCCGGGTTTATTCCTTGGAACGAACCGGTTTCTTCGAGCTCGCCGTCTGGGATCTGGAGTTTCTTGATCACAGCCGAGGAGATCAAGTTCAGGCCGGCCCCGCCGTCAACCAACATTTTGGTGACCTTGAGGTTGCGGATGGTGCGTGAGACCAACATCGGCAAGCACCCGACCGCAGTTGTGCGGTCAGGGTGATCCTCAAGATCAAAAATGATGGGCGTGCTGGACCACTTCAGCAGCCTGCGTGACTCAACGGGCGGCTCTGCTGCGTTTACTTCCCGCACCCATTGCTTGAGTTGTCGGTGGGAATTGTGCAGAGAGGCGCCTCCGTCGACACACAGGACTTATGTGGCCTTCTGGAACTCCTGCTCGCTGTTATCTCCTTCCTCCATATCGTCGTCGTCGTCTTCTTCCTCATCCTTGTCGCGGCCCCGGGGAGGTCGATCACCTTGCCGCTGCTTGGCCTTGCCGCGGCGTCCTCCCCGGCCATTGAATGGCCGCTTCTTGCTTGGCTCTCCTCCACCACCTTGGGCCTTTTCCTTGTCGCGCCGCTCGTATTCAGCTTTCTGCTGCTCTACGAGGTACTCGACTTGCTTGCAGTTCGAAAGGTCGTGGCCCTTGGTGCGGTGGATCTTGCAATATTGCTTGTCGGAGCCGTCTTGCTTGTCGGCTGCCGCCACAGGGGCAGGCTCCTTGCCGGAGCCGCCAGCCTGTGCCTTCTTGGCGGGAGCCTCCTTGCCGGACTGCTCGACGACCAGCACTTCCTTGCTCTTCTTCTTTCTATTGTTCCGCCGCCGGCTCTTCTTTGCCTGGGCGGCATCCTCGCTGTCGCTTCCCCCTGCGCCAGCATCCTCCCCGGGGAGTCTCCTCCCCTCTTCGGCACGCGCGCACTTGTCGGCCAGAGCATAGAGCTCGCTGACATCCCGTATCTTGGTCCTGGCCATCTCTTCCCGCATGCGACGGTTACGCACGTTCTGGTGGAACGCGCTGATAACCGCGGCGGGGTGAACGTCGGGGATATTGTGCTGCACGCGGCTGAATCGTTGAATGTACTTGCGCAGGGGTTCTCCTTCCTTCTGGGCCAAGATGTGGAGATCACTCTCCTGGCCGTGGGGTTTGTGGCCGCCCGTGAAGGCGCCAACAAACTGGTGGCACAAATCTGCCCACGAAAAAATGGAGCCTTCCGGCAAGTGCATAAGCCAAGAACGGACGTTTGGCTTAAGCACCAGCGGGAAGTAGTTGGCTAATATCTTCTCATCGCGTCCCCAGGCAGCCTGCACCGCGATGGTGTAGATGCTGAGGAACTCCGAGGGGTGCGTCTTGCCGTCGTACTTCTCGGGTACGTCGGGCTTGAAATTTTTCATGCTGGGCCACTGGACGCGCCGCAGCTCACGGGTGAACGCAGGGCAACCTGCCGCGTCCGGCAAGTCGCCTGGTTCACCGGGCGCGTGCGTGTCGACAGCGGTCCCAGCACGCTGATCCGATTGTCGCCGGGCTTCTCGTCGGCGCTCGATTGTCGTCCGAGCATCCTCTTGTAGCCGATCGTCAAGGACTTGGCGCTGGTCCCGACGAGCCCGCGGATCCGACGACGCCGTGGAGTCGTCGTCGACGTTAATCCGGCAGGGAGGCGTCTTCTGCTTCCGCGGCGGGGAGTGCACGGTGGTTGCACCCCCGGCGGTCTTGTCGCCGTCGGCCTTCGTCTGGTCGACTTGCCGTGGCCGCGATGTCACCGGCTGCTGCGGCGTGTCGTTGTTGGCGAAGGCGATGAGGCTTTGGATCGTCGCCCTCCAGTCTTCGGCCTTGTCTGCCGCTGGAGGGAAGTCGAGGAGCAGTTGCGCTCTTGCGAGAGCTTCTGCTGGAGAGGAGGGGAGCGGCGGCGAGCAGTGCGAGGAGCGAGATATGCTCGGACTTCTAACAGGGTTAGAAGGAGCAGTCTCTCGCCCCGGCGACCGTACCTTGCTCGTGCCAGGACGATGGCCTTGGGCGTCCCGCGATCCTCCGGCTTGTCCTTGCCCCAGCAAGCGGATGGTACCTCCTGTACCACGGCGCTGCTGGCCTGTCGTCTGCTGAGAGGGATGTGGTGCGTCTACGGAGACCGAGGCTTTGGAGTTTGCCTGGTCGTCCGTCTTGTCCTTGGACTTGGCGGTGCCGTGAGTTTCCTCGCCGGCGACCACCCTTCCGCCGGCGTCTCCTCCACCCACCGTTGGTTCTGGTGGCGGGGGAATCGATGCAGACGGGCCTGCGACCTCTGAAGCCTTCTTCTTCGGGGCCATGTTGTTGTTGCTGATGAAGTTGATGAAGCTGGAGAGGTTGATGAAGATTGCGCCCGCGTGAGCGCCGGATCAGGTTCGCACAACCTCGACGCCCCCTACCTGGCGCGCCAAAGATGTCGGGGGAAACTGTCCACCACGAGCACCTATGGGACCGGAGCCCCTTGTACGTTGCGGTAAGGAAGCGGAGGGAGCACGAAGAGCGGATCGAGGAGCACACGCGGGCAGTTTACCCAGGTTCGGGCCGCGCGGACGCGTAAAACCCTACTCCTGCTTGGATTGTATTGAGTTCTTGGGCTCGGGAGCTTGAAGAACTAGCTACACCGAGCAAGAGAGTTGTCTAGGTTCCGAACCCTTTCTACGTTGTGCATGGGCCTCCTTTTATAGCTCAAGGGGTCACCGACAGGTGTCAACGTAGAGGAGGGTAAAAATGTAACTTTGGTGGTAGTTGTAACAGTGCGGGAACAGTGCATGAACAGTGGATGAACAGTGGTCTTCACCTAACCTTGACAGTGGTGGACAAGGGCATTAAATGCCCGTCACCGTCGACCCCAAAAGCGCCCGTCCATGCGTCTCCGTTCGCCATGGCGGTAGCCTCGTCACCGTGGCTCGCCACCGTGTCCCCCAGGCTGCACAGCCATCCGCCACGCGTCCCTGGAAGGGCCCCAGGGCGACGCGTGGGCCGATGAGCTGGAGCGCGGGTACACAGCGCAGGCTTCCCCCGGCAAGCACCTTGCCGGGGTCTTGATCTTGCCGGGCCCGGAAGCTTGTCGCTCCCGGGTCCTGCCGGGGCGCAGGGTGCGCCGAGGCATGTCTTCTAAGATGCAGTCTTCTGGTCTTCCTGGCAAGCTCCTTTTGCCAGGGTCTTGTGTTAATGTGATAGTCTTGAGCCTGATGTAGCCTTCCCGGCAAGCTCCACTTGCCGGGGCCTTGATCTTCTGACTTGTATACTTTGTTTTTGAATGGCTTTATAGGGACCAGAAAAGTTTCCGGCGAGCACGTGGTAAACCCTGCCGTGGGAAGCTGCTACTGCCCGTGCACAAGTTGGGGTACTAAGGTACCCCTATCTTAGTACACCGACAGGTACACTCGATGGCGTGGCCTCCGAGTGAACGTGATGTGTGAGTTACGGGATTGTCACATCCCTAGTTTTGTCTTGCACTTGGGTTGGTCTTGCATGTGCATCATGTTTAAATTTTGTTAAACTTGAATTGGGGATGTTCAAACCCTAGCACCTTGAAATCCAAATAGGTCCAGCTTAAAAAAATGCATTCAATGAACCCAAAATGCCTTCATCAATGTTTGATAATTTTGGCAAGGCTTTGTGACCAAACCAAAATTTAGGAACATTTTTAAGGATTTATTTTTGGGACTTTGAATTTAAATCATTAGCTATTTGAATTTGAATTATATTCATATAATTAGAATATAATTTCAAATACCCCTGAAATGTTTTATGAGCTTCTGGAAAAGTCCATCTAGCAAAATAAAAATATTCACATGAGTTTTTGGCATCGTTTGAAATTGTTTAATTTCAAAACAGTGGCAAAAGAAAATAAACAAAGAAAGAAAAACAGAAACAGAAATTAAAATAGAAAACACAGAGAGAGGAAACTACCTGGCTTACCTAGCAGCCCGCCTAGCCCAGCTCCTGTGTGGCCCAGCTGCAGGCCCGGCCCACCAGGGGCAGCACTGTCTTCCTCCTTCTGCCAGGAGGAGAAGCAGCTGCGTGCCCGGCGCACAGCCGGCGGCGGCCACGTCTCCCCGCCACCTCCTGCTCCGTCGGCCCTCCCGCCCCCCTGGAGACGCCACGCACGCCCCCAGGCCCCTCTCACCCCCCCTCGATCTCTCCCCCCTCTCCTGGCGCTCTCCCTCGCACGCGCCCGAACGCTGCCGTCGCCGCCGTTCGCCATAACCGCGGCCACTGTCCACCCCTCGCCTCGCCGACGCGCCAGAGGCTCTGCCTCGTCCCTCTCTTCCTCCTCACCGAGCCGCCCGACGCCGAAAGCCCCTGGACGCCGTCTGCACCGCCGTTCCCCTTTGTTGGCTGCCGGCGATCCTCGCCATCGATTCGTGTGCTGGAGTTCGTCCCCGAGCCCGTTGAGCTACCCTACCGCCTCCCTGTGAGCTCCCACTTCGACTCCCCCTCTCCCCCGGCCTCTCCGCGTTCTCTTGCTACGGCTCCACCTCCGGCCGAAGCTGTGGTCCGCCGGCCATGTCGTCGTCGTGACTGCAGTTGCCGAAGCATGCGTCCAAGCACGCCTTCGCACTCAGCGCACCTCCAGGAGAATGCAGCACCCACCAGCTCCTCCCCTAGTGCACTATGGCCTTGTTTCCATCAACGTCCGAGCGCCGGCCGCCGCCGCGAGCTCGACTCCGGCGAGCACACCGCACCCCACCCGCTGACTCCGGTCCCTTTGGATGCGGAAGAGCGCCAGCTACGCTTAGAGACCAACCGTGGCTCAAACCGTGGCCTGTAGGCAAAACCCGAGCCGCTCCAGCGTGCCTCCGCCGCGTTTTTGGTCGCCGCCGGCGTAACTCTGGTGACGCCGATGTGGCAAGTCATTAGTCACTAATGACGCTCTAACTAACCCCCCAGGGCCACTGACATACGGGCCCCACTGCCTAATTAACCTAGTTTATTTTCTGTTTAGTTTAAACTAACCCAACGGGCCCCACGTGTCAGAGTTGACCAAGCTAACGTGGTTGTTGACTCGGCCCACATGTCATCGACACTAACCAGCCCCTGTCACTGACCAGTGGACCCCACTGGCCAGGTTTGACCTGGACCAGCCTCTATTGACTGCTGACATCACCGTGACGTCATGCTGACGCAATAAGTGTTTCCTGGAATTTTAAATAAATTAGAAATGATTTATTTATTTCAGAAAATAGCTAAAACTTCTAAAATTCATATAAAATCAACTGTAGCTCAGATGAAAATAATTTATATATGAAAAATGATCAGAAAAATTCAAGGAATCTGTTTATGGCATTTTCATGCATGTTTGAACAACTTATGCCTGCTGATCAGGTCAAATCAAATAAATGAAATTTGAATAATCACATATGGAGTTTGAATTTGAATCTTGGATTCAAACCAACTTCATTTAAATTGTTCCTAGTTGCATTAGCTCAAACCACAACATATTGCCATGTCATGATCATGCATCATATTGTCGCATTACATTGATTGTGTTCTTTCTCTGTTGCCGGTGTTTGTCCCCACTCAGTAAACGACGTTCCGACGATGAGTTTGATGACACAGATGAAGAGCTTTTCTATCTTCAGAAGTGCCAGGCAAGCAAACTCCCATTGAGCATCCCGATACAATCCCACTCTCTCGCTCCTGCTCTCTTTTACTGCATTAGGACAACAACGTTTTGAACTGCTTTTTGCTGCGGTAGCTGAACCCCTTTCCTTTGCATGATCTGTCATTGCCATAGTAAATAGTTGAAACCCACTAGCATGAGTAGGAGTTGTTTGAGCCATGTTGTGCCTACTCATTCATGCTTTCTGGTTATGCCTGCTATTGCTTAGAGCTGTGTCAGGTCTGATTCATCGGGAATGAATTGGAATGGTGATGAACATGTCCTACTGTGTGTGAGCTAAGTGTGTGAACACGATTTGGTAAAGGTAGCGGTGAGAGGCCATGTAGGAGTACATGGTGGGTTGTCTCACTGGAACCGTCCTTAAGAACCGAGTTCCGTGTAAGTTGTCCAATGACATAGCTACTACCACGCATTGGAATGCTTAAGTGACCCTCTCGACTTCTTAATCAACTCGATCTCTGTCCAGGAGTTGCAACTAGTTTCTGGTGTTTGTAGGTAGTGCTAGTAGTCTACCAAGTGGCACCCGGTACATGTGGGCTTGGGATAGACTAGGTGCAGTGGCACGGTGTACCAAGTGGCACCCGGTTGGTGGGCTTGGGAACCATGTACACATCGTTTGGGGCCGTGAGCGACACCCCGGCCGGATCTCCTTACGGATGGAACCGAATAGGCGGTAAACCTGGACTAGAGTCTTGTGTGGTTAGTCAGGTCACGGCCGACACCCTCGCCAGGCTTCCGCTTGAAGGTTGCCGTGATACACGACGTGTACATGGCGGTAAGTGGCGAGAGCGTGTGTGAAGAAGTACACCCCTGCAGGGTTAACATGATCTATTCGAATAGCCGGGTCCGCGGTTATGGGCTTGTTGGATGCTTACGTGGTACATAGACAAGTGAAAGTGGATACCCTAAAATGCTCAAGACAAGTGTGAGTGCTATGGATGGCCTTCTCGTAGGTAGACGGGAATGGATCCATAGTGGTGTATTGATTGGTGATTATGTGGACTCGTGTGCACCACCTCAAAAGAGTTACTTGCAGTCATAGTTCGGGATTGGCCACCGAGTCAAAGCTGGCTTGCTGCAGTCAAACTCCACCACCCCTTTGTTGATACTGATGCATATGTAGTTAGTTCTGATGTAAGTCTTGCTAAGTACCTTTGTACTCACGTTTGATTAATTTATGTTTTTGCAGAGAGACTTCAGTCTCGCTAGTGGTTCCGCATGGACTTCGACGTTTAGCTTGTTACCTCAGCTACGATCTTGTACCCTTGGGAGGGTCTTGTAGATAGTCAGGCTTCTCAGCCTTTTTCATTTGTAGTTGTCTGTACTCAGACATGTTATGCTTCCGTTGCCTGTATGCTCTGTATGTTGGGTCATGTGACCTCTGTTTGTAATAAATGCTATGATGGCTCTTCTGGGCCTTTATCTATATGAGCTGTTGAGTTATGTTGTGATGCCATGTTGTACAGCACATACTTGCATGTTATGCGTACGTGTAATGTGTATTGCTATGTGTGGGATCCGACACCTAGTTGTTTACCCTTGGTAGCCTATCTTACAGGGAAATGTCTCCTAGTGCTTCCACTGAGCCTTGGTAGCTTGCTACTTCTCCAGAACACTTAGGCTGGCTGGCATGTGTTCTTCTTCGTTCCTGTGTTTGTCCCTTAGGGGAAATGTCACGCGTTGTTCCTTTAAGTCCTTGTAGCTTGCTACGACTTGGGTTCATACGTTGATGACCGACACGTTCGTTGCTGGGTCATGTATGCCTGTCTGTGTAATTTAGCGCCACTTTTGGTTTATAACTGGTCATGTCGGCCCGGGTTCTCTGTCATATGGATGCTAGCGACACTATCATATACGTGTGCCAAAATGCGCAAACAGTCCCGGGCCAGGTAAGGTGGCACCCGTGGGGATACCGTGCATGAGGCCGCAAAGTGATATGATGTGTTACAGGCTAGACCTGTGTGACTTAGGATCGGGGTCCCGACAGCTTTGGTATCAGAGCCTGACTGCCTATAGGATTAGCAAGCCAAACTGGTCGAAGTGGTGTCTAGAAACTCTTTAGTTATATTAAGGGAATTGATTGTGGAAGGGAACGTAAGGCTCTTTTTATTCCTTTACCTTATGACCTTCTGATCTGAGTCACCTTCTTCTATTCTACGGGGATTAAGAACTAGGCTTCTCACTCTAATTTTCAGGATCACGTTAACAGTGGATTCAACCCTCAATTCAGATCCTGCTACTTTTGTGTGTTCAACTGTTGATCTCAGAATCTTGACATTATGATGTTGACTGGTTATGCTATCTTTGTGCATGAGTCTCAAAAGTATTTTCGAGCATTTACAGCCATTATGCTGTCCGAGTCATCCCAGGTCTCTAAACAATCTGATGCATTTGCAAATCATTTCTACCTGTTCTTAATGTCCTTCTAGGCCAAATTAACCACATTAGTCGGTGTGTTGAGGTACTCCGTTGCCTCGACATATAGGTTGGAGCTATTACTATGACCCTAGGTGTCTAAGAAGATCACCCAGTAATCTAGCAATGCTTTATATTCCCAGTGTGATGATTCTGGCCATCATTCTCGAAAGTACCCCGTGATGCTATTTAGTTAGTAGGTAATCCATTTCTGGGTTCTTGAATCCGAGATTCACCCTACCTACTTCATGTTGATAGTGTTTGCTCGTTCCTTTAGGATATTAGTAACTTTGTAATAGTCCCCGAGGTCCGTGGTTATCGTTCTTCCAATACCATGAACCATCATGGCAGAAGTTCTTCTGGGCCAAAAGATCACAACCAGAGTGCTCTTGATGAGTACTCCAATCATGATTATGATTCTGCCAATCCTACCTTTCTGCATGGGTTATCCGGAAGAAATATGTGGAACTCGTTCGACATACTAACCTATGCATCCACAACTCAGACAATCATACGTTCCTTGAGTTGTCCCCTTTTTAGTTGTATCTTGACCTTTGTCTATCAATTGATAGTCAAGAGTATGCGTCTATTCGTTCGTCGATGCCTATTACTCTTGTGGTCTGTCAAGCCATTCTATTCTGGAATGACTAGGAGAAACAAACTCCAGTACCTTATCCATATCTAGGATTGGGTCAAAGAAGTTGTACTCGCAGATAAAGAATGTTAATCCATCTTCTAATCTGTTCTACCTTGGAGTATTACCATCTTTATATCAAGAATGTCATGGGAATTGCACAACCTTCTATAAACTCTTGATACAGTAATACTTCTCACCATCGTCGTTCATTCCTCGGTCCCCGCGTTGTTATAACTGGAATACCAACAAGTGAATTGTGATGTGTGAAATCAATACTCCTAGCAACCCTGTTGCTTGGTAGTTAATGGACGATAATCTCATTCTCAGCGTGCTGGTTACTGAACCATCATTCTAAGATTGATAGTGCTACCTAGTCCATTTTTCTGGTGCACTCTTTGATCAATGAGTTAGGATTGCATAAATCCCTCACTCTTGTGATCATATCATCTCGCCCTAAAAAGCAAGATTGTTTGCGAGCTTAGTAACATATCGGTGGTTCATGATTTTCCGAATATCTTCTCGGAAGTATTACCAGGTTGTCCCCTGACTGTTATGTTGAGCTCGTGATCAAGTTGGTTTCTTATAAACCACCCCTTCTCCAAGAATCTGTGTTGGATACCCCTGAACTAGTTGGTTAAGCTAAACAACAACTTGGAGAGTTGGAAGATAAAAGCTTGCCTGACTTAGTTCCTTCCAAGGGATAAATTTTGTGTGTGTGTTGAAGAAATATGATATCTTGATCGATCGATCCTCGTGATCAGTTGTTGGATCCATCGTCTTATCAAAACTTTGATCTGAGTGTGGGCTATCGTCAAGTCAAATCAGAACTAACGATAATCGTAATGTTGTCTTACTCGTGGTTGATCCCTCGAGCTTACACCGTTATATCTCTTGGTCTGACCAATGCTATCACCGTGTTCACTTAATTGTGGAATTCCACCTATATGGAAACCTGGATGAGTTATTGTTGAGCCCATCGACAACATCCTTATCCTCTCCATGGTTTTGTTGGACATTAAGCTAGTGTTGGAAACTTTGTAAGCAATGCCTTTGTGTTCCGTCATGAAGCTTATGCTTGGATGGAAGAAGTAACTTCCTCCAATTCATGTGCATTTGGTGCAAGTTGCCGCCGTGAGTTCGAGAAAGTTTGTTTTGTTTCCTCTGGAATCATCCCAAGTCAGTCATGCATATGTGCGAAGTATTCTGTGGTTTGGAGACTTGCAACCTTCGTTCTATATGTATCCCTAGCACACCAAGCCACTAATTGATTTGTTCAAGGAGAAGTTCCTTCTTAAGAGCAAGACTTATGCAAGGACTTTGATATCCTCGATGATGATTCCCCACCCAAACTCGGTAGTGTTTTATTATAAGACTACTATGTGGTCATGCTTGTCTGCGACAGCGTGTTCACATGTGTGTAGCAGAACCAACTCATGTTTTGGAGCTTACTATCGCAGGACATTCCCCGAGAACCTCGCAACGTCATCTCGTCGATTTGTGTTGCAAACTTTCATTTTTCTTTCTGGACTCGATGAGTCTGGAATATCCGGACACCAACCGGAACTGAATCTCAGGCAGATATGATGGTTGGAGCATTTTCCAAGAACTATAATATTGGCCTCTCGATAACCGGTAAAGTGGATGTCGTGGCCAACACACCCAGCCGGAAGACCTATTGTTGTAGTATCTTGATCGAAGAAGTTGGCCACCTCCCATAAGGATTTTGTAGGATTTACTTCCTAGTTGTTCCTTATGGATTCTTGTGCTCCTGAAGTCCGACCTTTTACTTGACGTTCTAGGTACCAAACCATTTTAATAAATGGGTTGCGCTAGCACATCAAGGAGAACATTAGAAGCGGAGTGCTAAATGTCTCTCGGTCGATCATCCAGATTTTGCTACCTTGGCTCCGCTAAGGTAAAATATGAGACGGTGTTATCCTCCTTTGCATCTGCATCCTCCATCACCATTCATCATGGTAGTATGATGTGTTGCCAGGATCCTCGGCACGAATGTTGGTAAAATCTTGATGAATATGGGAATACTCAAGTTCCTGAGAGCATGCACAAGCACTAGGCGTTATCACGGGCACTAACCGGGATTGCTCCCAGTGTTCTTGGTTATGCTATAACCTCTCAAAGAGTAGATTCACTCTCTACTGTTGGGTTTCTTCCCAGTTACCAGAATCATTCCCAGCATTTGCATTTTGTTCCCAGCTTGCACCGCCCACGTGCCATTTCACCATGGGTTCCATCCATTTCCGATGATAAGAAGAATCATCCCTTGTGTTGTCTTCAACAAGGTAGTCCACATCATTCATTCTGGCCCGAGAATGTCATTCTTTCGGACTCCGTCAAACGATCGGTTGTGGTTTGCCTCGGGCTGGTATAGAGAGTTTCAATGATCTCTATATCAAAAGTAATTCTTTTTGCCACTTAAGGGAATAATTCTATGTGTCACCTTCTCTAAGGTGCCCCGTCTGGTGACATCGATCACCATCTTCTTCGGTGTGGAATTGGTTGCCTACCAAGTGAACCTTCATCATTTGCTTCACTCCATCCTCTTGGATGAGTGTTCCGTGTCTCAGCTCAAGAGATGTTTCAATGTCTCACTCCATGAGTTGATCTCGAGTTCCTCGATCTTCGGGAAGATCGATTTCTAGAGAGTATGTCTCCGTTATCATCTGGTTGAATGAAGATCTCAAAGCAAGGATGACAAGATCAATATGATGCAATAAATCAACATCTCTGAGAAGATAAATTGGATCGTGAAGATTGTGTTAATTGGTGTCCCCTCTGATTTCTTACCTCACGTCTTGAATCTCGGGACGAGATTCTTGTTTTAGTGGGGGTGAGTTGTCACATCCCTAGTTTTGTCTTGCACTTGGGTTGGTCTTGCATGTGCATCATGTTTAAATTTTGATAAACTTGAATTGGGGATGTTCAAACCCTAGCACCTTGAAATCCAAATAGGTCCAACTTAAAAAAAATGCATTCAATGAACCCAAAATGCCTTCATCAATGTTTGATAATTTTGGCAAGGCTTTGTGACCAAACCAAAATTTAGGAACATTTTTAAGGATTTATTTCCGGGACTTTGAATTTAAATCATTAGCTATTTGAATTTGAATTATATTCATATAATTAGAATATAATTTAAAATACCCCTGAAATGTTTTATGAGCTTCTGGAAAAGTCCATCTAGCAAAATAAAATTATTCACAGGAGTTTTCGGCATCGTTTGAAATTGTTTAATTTCAAAATAGTGGCAAAAGAAAATAAACAAAGAAAGAAAAACAGAAACAGAAATTAAAATAGAAAACAGAGAGAGAGGAAACTACCTGGCTTACCTAGCAGCCCGCCTGGCCCAGCTCCTGTGTGGCCCAGCTGCAGGCCTGGCCCACCAGGGGCAGCACTGTCTTCCTCCTCGTGCCAGGAGAAGAAGCAGCTGCGTGCCCGGCGCACAGCCGGCCGCGGCCACGTCTCCCCGCCACCTCCTGCTCCGTCGGCCCTCCCCGACCCCCTGGAGACGCCACGCACGCCCCCAGGCCCCTCTCACTCCCCCTCGATCTCTCCCCCCTCTCCTCGCGCTCTCCCTCGCACGTGCCCGAACGCTGTCGTCGCCGCCGTTCGCCATAACCGCAACCACTGTCCACCCCTCGCCTCGCCGACGTGTCCAGAGGCTCTGCCTCGTCCCTCTCTTCCTCCTCGCCGAGCCGCCCGACGCCGAAGCCCCTGGACGCCGTCTGCACCGCCGTTCCCCTTTGTTGGCTGCCGGCGATCCTCGCCGTCGTCCCCGAGCCACTTGAGCTACCCTACCGCCTCCCTGTGAGCTCCCACTTCGATTCCCCCTCTCCCCCGGCCTCTCCACGTTCTCTAGCTACGGCTCCACCTCCGGCCGAACTTGTGGTCCGCCGGCCATGTTGTCGTCGTGACTGCAGTTGCCGAAGCACGCGTCCAAGCACGCCTTCGCACTCAACGCACCTCCAGGAGCACACAGCACCCACCAGCTCCTCCCCTAGTGCACTATGGCCTTGTTTCCATCAACGTCCGAGCGCCGGCCGCCGCCGCGAGCTCGACTCCGGCGAGCACACCGCACCCCAGCCGCTGACTCCGGTCCCTTTGGATGCGGAAGAGCGCCAGCTACGCGTAGGGACCAACCGTGGCTCAAACCGTAGCCTGTAGGCGAAACCCGAGCCGCTCCAGCGTGCCTCCGCCGCGTTTTTGGTCGCCGCCGGCGTAACTCCGGTGACGCCGACGTGGCAAGTCATTAGCCACTAATGACGCTCTAACTAACCCCCCAGGGCCACTGACATACATGCCCCATTGCCTAATTAACCTAGTTTATTTTCTGTTTAGTTTAAACTAACCCAACGGGCCCCACGTGTCAGAGTTGACCAAGCTGACGTGGTTGTTGACTGGGCCCACATGTCATCGACACTAACCAGCCCCTGTCACTGACCAGTGGACCCCACTGGTCAGGTTTGACCTGGACCAGCCTTTGTTGACTGCTGACATCATCGTGACGTCATGCTGACGCAATAAGTGTTTTCTGGAATTTTAAATAAATCAGAAATTATTTATTTATTTCAGAAAATAGCTAAAACTTCTAGCTCAGATGAAAATAATTTATATATGAAAAATGATCAGAAAAATTCAAGGAATCTGTTTATGGCATTTTCATGCATGTTTGAACAACTTATGCCTGCTGATCAGGTCAAATCAAATAAATGGCATTTGAATAATCACATATGGAGTTTGAATTTGAATCTTGGATTCAAACCAACTTCATTTAAATTGTTCCTAGTTGCATTAGCTCAAACCACAGCATATTACCATGTCATGATCATGCATCATATTATCGCATTGCATTGATTGTGTTCTTTCTCTGTTGCCGGTGTTTGTCCCCTCTCAGTAGACGACGTTCTGACGATGAGTTTGATGACACAAATGAAGAGCTTTTCTATCTTCAGAAGTGCCAGGCAAGCAAACTCCCATTAAGCATCCCGATACAATCCCACTCTCTCGCTCCTGGTCTCTTTTACTGCATTAGGACAACAACGTTTTGAACTGCTTTTTGCTGCGGTAGCTGAACCCCTTTCCTTTGCATGACCTGTCATTACCACAGTAAATAGTTGAAACCCACTACCATGAGTAGGAGTTGTTTGAGCCATGTTGTGCCTACTCATTCATGCTTTCTGGTTATGCCTGCTATTGCTTAGAGTTGTGTCAGGTCTGATTCATCAGGAATGAATTGGAATGCTGATGAATATGTCCTACTGTGTGTGATCTAAGTGTGTGAACACGATTTGGTAAAGGTAGCGGTGAGAGGCCATGTAGGAGGACATGGTGGGTTGTCTCACTGGAACCGTCCTTAAGAACTAAGTTCCGTGTAAGTTGTCCAATGACATAGCTACTACCATGCATTGGAATGCTTAAGTGCCCCTCTCGACTTATTAATCAAGTCAATCTCTGTCCAGGAGTTGCAACTAGTTTCTGGTGTTTGTAGGTAGTGCTAGTAGTCTAACAAGTGGCACCCGGTACAGGTGGGCTTGGGACAGACTAGGTGCAGTGGCACGGTGTACCAAGTGGCACCCGGTTGGTGGGCTTGGGAACCCTGTACACATCATTTGGGGCCGTGAGCGACACCCCGGCCGGATCTCCTTACGGATGGAACCAAAATAGGGAATAAACCTAGACTAGAGTCTTGTGTGGTTAGTCAGGTTGTGGCCGACACCCTCGCCAGGCTTCCGCTTGAAGGTTGCCGAGATACACGACGTGTACATGGCGGTAAGTGGCGAGAGCGTGTGTGAAGAAGTACACCCCTGCAGGGTTAACATGATCTATTCGAATAGCCGGGTCCGCGGTTATGGACTTCTTGGATGCTTACGTGGTACATAGACAAGTGAAAGTGGATACCCTAAAATGCTCAAGACAAGCGTGAGTGCTATGGATGGCCTTCTCGTAGGTAGACGGGAATGGATCCATAGTGGTGTATTGATTGGTGATTATGTGGACTCGTGTGCGCCACCTCAAAAGAGTTACTTGTAGTCATAGTTCAGGATTAGCCACCGAGTCAAAGCTGGCTTGCTGCAGTCAAACTCCACCACCCCTTTGTTGATACTGATGCATATGTAGTTAGTTCTGATGTAAGTCTTGCTGTGTACCTTTGTACTCACGTTTGCTTAATTTATGTTTTTGCAGAGAGACTTCAGTCTCGCAAGTGGTTCCGCGTGGACTTCGACGTTTAGCTTGTTACCTCAGCTACGATCTTGTACCCTTGGGAGGGTCTTGTAGATAGTCAGGCTTCTCAGCCTTTTTCACTTGTAGTTGTTTGTACTCAGACATGTTATGTTTCCGTTGCCTGTATGCTCTGTATGTTGGGTCATGTGACCTCTGTTTGTAATAAATGCTATGATGGCTCTTCTGGGCCTTTATCTATATGAGTTGTTGAGTTATGTTGTGATGCCATGTTGTACAGCACATACTTGCATGTTATGCGTACGTGTAATGTGTATTGCTATGTGTGGGATCCGACACCTAGTTGTTTACCCTTGGTAGCCTATCTTACAGGGAAATGTCTCCTAGTGCTTCCACTGAGCCTTGGTAGCTTGCTACTGCTCCAGAACACTTAGGCTGGCCGGCATGTGTCCTTCGTTCCTGTGTCTGTCCCTTAGGGGAAATGTCACGCGTTGTTCCTTTAAGTCCTTGTAGCTTGCTACGACTTGGGTTCATACGTTGATGACCGACACGTTCGTTGCTGGGTCATGTATGCCCGTCTCTGTAATTTAGCGCCACTTTTGGTTTATAACTGGTCATGTCGACCCGGGTTCTCTGTCATATGGATGCTAGCGACACTATCATATACGTGTGCCAAAATGCGCAAACGGTCCCGGGCCAGGTAAGGTGGCACCCGTGGGGATACCGTGCGTGAGGCCGCAAAGTGATATGATGTTTTACAGGCTAGACCTGTGTGACTTAGGATCGGGGTCCCGACAGGGATGCTCGGGAATGCGGAAATAACAGAATGTAGTGCATGTAGAATGACTTATCTGTCTGATGGCGCGCGAGTGGCCGAGTGGTGAAGATGTGTTCAACCGATGGCGATGCGCGGGGCGTTCGGTTGATGCAGACGTGTCTTACCAAGTGTCGACACGGCGGGCAGACGAGTGGTGATGAGGTCACCAACCAAGAGGCGACGCGCGGAGAAGCCGAGTGATGATGAGGTGGTCAACCGTGTGGTGATGTGGGGAGCGGCTCAGTGGTGATGAGGTGACCAACCTATAGGCGACGCACGGAGCGGCCGATTGGTGATGAGGTGATCAACCGATAGGCGACGCACGGAGCGGTCGAGTGGTTATGAGGTGACCAACCGATAGGCGACGCACGAAGCGGCCGAGTGGTTATAAGGTGTCC
>LR738711.1:243683366-243726127 GCA_902687465.1 Secale cereale
CCAACCGATGGCGACGCACGGAGCGGCCGAGTGGTGATGAGGTGACCAACCGATGGCAACGCACAAAGCGGATGAGTGGTGATGAGGTGACAAACCGATGGCAACGCGCGGAGCGGCCGAATGGTGATGAGGTGACCAACGAGGAGGCGACGCATGGAGTGGCCGAGTGGTGATGAGGTGACCAACCGATAGGCGACGCACGGAGCGGCCTGTCACAGCCCTAGATCAGTCCTTGCTTGTCTTTGCTTGGTCTTCATGTCATCATGTCTATTCTTCTCAGGAAACTGGAAATGGGGATGTTCAAACCCTAGCACCAGATGTATTCAACTAGGGTCAAGAATAAAATCTTTTCCAATGACCAAAATGCCTTCATCAATGTTTGATAATTTTGGCAAGGCTTTGAGACCAAACCAAAATTAGTGAACATTTTTGTGGAATATTTTGGGCACTGATTTCAATCATACCTTATTTGCATTTGGGCATTTAAATTTTATATATTATTTTAAATGTCCAAAAATTCATGAACTGGAATGTTTACTGTTGGAATTAATCCAAACAGTGGCCACAACCAGTTTCACAATTTTTGAAAATGCTCTGGCATTTTTATTAAAGCCAAAACATTTGCAGAAAATAGAAAACAGAAAGTATTAGAAAAGAGAGAGAGAGAGAACGACTTACCTGGCCCACCTGCCACAGCCGCCGGCCCAGCTAGACAGCCCAGCCCACCAGGGGCAAGGGCGTCTTCAACCTCCTGCCAGGAGGACAGGCAGGTGCGTGGCGACAGCACGCGCGCCAGCCTCCACCTCCTGCTTGCCGCGAGCCACGTCGACGCCGCGGATGACCACCCCACTACCGTCCGGATCGAGCTGACCTCTCACTCGCCCCCTTCCTCCCTCCCTCGTCTCTCTAGAACGCTGGCCGACGCACCCGTGAACACGCCGCCGCCGTAGCTGCATCCACCGCCACTCCCTCGCCTCTCCGACGTGCCCCCTAGCTCCGACGTGCCTCCCTCATCCCCTCTGTTCACCCATGCGACCGCAGGAGCCCTGCAGCATCGTCCCCGACCTCTTCTTCCTCCTCAGGCCGCCGAGATCGCCGGCGACCATATGCCGTCCTTGATGCCTCCCTGAGCTTGGTGAGCTCCGCCTCAACTCCGCTGTGAGCATCTCGTCGTTTCCCCTCTCCTCTCTTCCTCGTTTGCATGCCGCAGCCACACCAACCACCGGACCCGAGAGCTCACCGCCGCCGTGGTTCTTCACCGCCGCGGCCAGGGCCACCCCAACTCGCAGCTGAGCGCGTCACCGTGTTGGCTGAACTCCCAGGAGCACGCAACACCCACCAGCTCCTCCGCTAGTGCACCATGGCCTTGTTTCCATCAACGTCCGAACGCCGGCCGCTGCCAAGAGCCCAACTCCGGCGAGCCCGCTCCACCCCAGCTCCTCCCGCTTGCACCATTCGACGCGGACGAGTCTCCGCATTCCGTAGATGGCCTCGGCCTTCGATTTGGTCGTCGTGGGACGAAACCCGATCCCTCCGCCGCGTCTGTCGCCGCCGGCGACGAGCCGCCGGCGTTTTGACTTGTTTGACCGGTGGGTTGACCACCCCAGGTCACTGACGTATGGCCCCCACGCCCTTAGTTAACCACTGACCCGCTGACAAGTGGGGCCCGCCTTGTTAATTAAGCTAGGTTGGTACTAATTTTTTGGGTTAGTTAGTTAGTCACTAACATGTGGGCCCTGCCCTGTCTAATTACGGATTAGGGTTTAATTAGTGTTAGTTAATCCTATTTTTTAGCAGAGCCACTGACGTGTGGACCCCACACCTCAGGTTTGACTTGGACAGTGCCCTGTTGACTTGCTGATGTCAGCATGACCTAGTGCTAACACAGTAACTATTTTCTGTGATTTAAAATAAATCAGAAATGATTTATTTATTTCAGAAAATAGCTAAAACTTCTAAAATTCATATAGAATCAACCGTAGCTCAGATGAAAATAATTTATATATGAAAAATGATCAGAAAAATATGAGGAATCTGTTTGTGGCGTTTTCATGCATGTTTGAAAAACTTACAACCACGGTTTAGGACAATTTGAATAAATGGCATTTGAATAATCACATATGAAGTTTGAATTTGAACCTTTGGTTCAAATCAACTTCATTTAATATGGTTGCTAGTTGCATTAGCTCAATCAACAACATATTGCCATGTCATGATCATGCATCATAATGTCGCATTGCATTGATTGTGTTCTTTCTCTGTTGCCGGTGTTTGTCCCCTCTCAGTAGACGTGTTCCGACGATGTGACCGATGACACTGATGAAGACACAGTACCATCTTCAGAAGTGCAAGGCAAGCAAACCCCCATTGAGCATTCCGATACAATCCCACTCTCTCGCTCCTGCTCTCCTTTACTGCATTAGGACAACAATGATTGAACTGCTTTTTGTTGTGGTAGCTGAACCCCTTTCCTCTGCATGAACTGTTGTTGCCACAGTAAATAGTTAAAACCCACTAGCATGAATAGGAGTTGTTTGAGCCCTGTTGTGCCTACTCATTCATGCTTTCTGGTTATGCCTGCTATTGCTTAGAGTTGTGTCAGGTCTGATTCATCGGGGATGAATTGGAATGTGGTGAACATGTCCTACTGTGTGTGAGCTAAGTGTGTGAACACGATTTGGTAAAGGTAGCGGTGAGAGGCCATGTAGGAGTACATGGTGGGTTGTCTCACTGGAACCGTCCTTAAGAACTGAGTTCTGTGTAAGTTGTCCAATGACTAGCTACTACCACACATTGGAATGCTTAAGTGCCCCTCTCGACTTATTAATCAACTCGATCTCTGTCCAGGAGTTGCAACTAGTTTATGGTGTTTGTAGGTAGTGTTAGTAGTCTACCAAGTGGCACCCGGTACAGGTGGGCTTGGGACAGATTAGGCACCGTGTCACGGTGTACCAAGCATAGATCCATCCGTTGAGGTGGGCTTGGGAACCCTGCGCACATCGTTTGGGGTCGTGAGCGACACCCCGGCCGGATCTCCTTACGGATGGAACCCGAATAGGCGATAAACCTGGACTAGAGTCTTGTGTGGTTAGTCAGGTAGTGGCCGACACCCACGCCAGGCTTCCGCTTGAAGGTTGCCGAGATACACGACGTGTACATGGCGGTAAGTGGCGAGAGTGTGTGTGAAGAAGTACACCCATGCAGGGTTAACATGATCTATTCGAATAGTCGGGTCTGCGGTTATGGACTTCTTGGATGCTTACGTGGTACATAGACAAGTGAAAGTGGATACTCTAAAATACTCAAGACAAGTGTGAGTGCTATGGATGGCCTTCTCGTAGGGAGACGGGAGCGGATCCATAGTGGTGTATTGATTGGTGAATATGTGGACTCGTGTGCGCCACCTCAAAAGAGTTACTTGTAGTCATAGTTCAGGATAGCCACCGAGTTATGCTGGCTTGCTGCAGTCAAAATCCACCACCCCTTTGTTGATACTGATGCATATGTAGCTAGTTCTGATGTAAGTCTTGCTGAGTACCTTTGTACTCACGTTTGCTTAATTTATGTTTTGCAAAGAGACTTCAGTCTCACTAGTGGTTCCGCGTGGACTTCGACGTTTAGCTTGTTACCTCAGCTACGATCTTGTGCCCCAGGGAGGGTCTTGTAGATAGTCAGGCTTCTCAGCCTTTTTCTTTTGTAGTTGTCTGTACTTAGACATGTTATGCTTCCGTTGCTTGTATGCTCTATATGTTGGGTCATGTGACCCCTGTTTGTAATAAATGCTATGATGGCTCTTCTGGGCCTTATCTATATGAGTTGTTGAGTTATGTTGTGATGCCATGTTGTACAACACAGACTTGCATGTTATGCGTACGTGTAATGTGTATTGCTATGTGTGGGATCCGACACCTAGTTGTTTACCCTTGGTAGCCTATCTTACAGGGAAATGTCTCCTAGTGCTTCCACTGAGCCTTGGTAGCTTGCTACTGCTCCGGAACACTTAGGCTGGCCGGCATGTGTCCTTCTTTGTTCCTGTGTCTGTCCCTTAGGGGAAATGTCACGTGTTGTTCCTTTAAGTCCTTGTAGCTTGCTACGACTTGGGTTCATACGTTGATGACCGACACATTCGTTGCTGGGTCATGTATGCCTGTCTCTGTAATTTAGCGCCACTTTTGGTTTATAACTAATCATGTCGGCCCGGGTTCTCTATCATATGGATGCTAGTGACACTATCATATACGTGTGCCAAAATGCGCAAATGGTCCCGGGCCAGGTAAGGTGGCACCCGTGGGGATACCGTGCGTGAGGCCGCAAAGTGATATGATGTGTTACATGCTAGATCGGTGTGACTTAGGATCGGGGTCCCGACACCTTTGGTATCAGAACCTGACTGCCTGTAGGATTAGCAAGCCAAACTGGTCGAAGTCGTGTCTAGAAATTCTTTAGTTATATAAGGGAATTGATTGTGGAAGGGAACGTAAGGCTCTTTTTACTCCTTTACTTTATGACCTTCTGATCCGAGTCACCTTCTTCTTCCTACGGGGATTAAGAACTAGGCTTCCCATTCTATTTTTCAGGATCATGTTAACAGTGGATTCAACCCTCAGTTTCCTACTACTTCTGTGTGTTCTACTGTTGGTCTGAGAACCTTGACATTATGATGCTAAGTGGTTATGCTACTGTTGGTGTACTAAAGTAGGGGTACCTTAGTATCCCGAACTTGTACACGGGCTGTTGCAGCGTCCCGCGGCAGGGCTTGCCAGGCGACCACCAAGACCCCTCGTAGGTCCACTGGAGCCATTCAAGAACAAAGTATCCAAGTCCAGAAGACAAGACCCCGGCAAGAGGAGCTTGCCGGGAAGGCCATTCAAGGAGCGAAATCACTCAAGACACGAGACCCCGGCGAGAGGAGCTTGCCGGGAAGGCCAACCAAGGCACCTCAAGAGAGCTTGCCGCGACTCGCCACGCGTCCCGGCAAGGCCCGGTGAGCGACAAGCTCGCAGGCGCGACAAGCTAACCACCACGGCAAGATACTTGCCGCGGCAAGCTTCCACTCAGTCCCCACGCTCCAGCTCATCCATCCACGCGTCGCCCTGGGACCCTTCCAGGCGCACATGGCGGAAGGCTATGCAGCCAGGGGAACATGGTGGCAAACGGCGATGACTAGGCTACCGTCGTGGCGGACGGTGGCACACCTGACGGCCACGTTTTGCACTGTTTGGGGTGACGGCGATGGGCATTCAATGCTCTTGTCCCCTGCCGTCAGGGTTAGGTATAGAGCACTATGCAACACTGTTACAACTACCACTGTTTTTACTTTTTTACCCCCATCTGTGTTGCCACCTGTCGGTGACCCCTTTGACCTATAAAAGGAGGCCCATGCGCAACGTAGAAGGGGTTCGGATCATCGATCACTCTCCACGCTCTGTCTAGCTAGCGGTTAGAGTGTACTGTTGCTCTCCTCGCTCCCGAGCCAAGAACTCAATAACAAACCAAAGCAGGAGTAGGGTTTTACGCATACGTGCGGCCCGAACCTGGGTAAACTGCTCGCGTGCTTGCCTCGATCTGCTCTTTGTGCATCGTCCGCCCCTTGCCATACCAAGAAGGGGCTCCGGTCCCATAGGTGTTCGTGGGCGATCAGTTTCCCCGACATCTTTGGCGCGCCAGGTAGGGGGGCGTCGAGGTTGTGTGAACCCGATCCGGCGTCCACGCGAGCTAGAACTTCACCAACTTCATCAACTTCATCGACTCCATCGACATGCCACCGAAGAAGAAGGCCTCGGAGGCAGCAGGCCCGTCCGCGTCGATCCCGCCACCGCCGGAGCCAACGGCTGGTGGGTTGGACGCCGGCGGAAAGACGGACGTCGGCGAGGAAACTCACGACGCCGTCAAGTCCAAGGACAAGACGGACGACCGAGCGCACTCTAAGGCCTCGGCGTCCGTACACGCACCGCGCCCCTCTCAGGAGGCGCGGGAACGACAGCGTCGCGGTACTCAAGGTACCATACGC
The DNA here is from genome assembly GCA_902687465.1 of Secale cereale. NCBI lineage: Eukaryota > Viridiplantae > Streptophyta > Magnoliopsida > Poales > Poaceae > Secale > Secale cereale. Next base: position 243,689,377 of record LR738711.1, read on the forward strand.
TTGCTGGGTAAAGGCCAAGCTGGCGGCTCTCGGGACGCTCAAGGCTAGCGTGAGCACCAACACGCTGGCACGAGCAAGGCGCGGTCGCCGGGACGAGACGCTGCTCCTTCTAACGCAGTTAGAAGTCCGAGCGTATCTCGTTCCTCACACCGCTCGCCACCGCTTCCCGCCACTCCAGCAGAAGCTCTAGCTCGAGCTCAGCTGCTCCTCGACTTCCCTCCAGCGGCAGACAAGGCCGACGACTAGAGGGCCACCATACAAAGCCTCATCGCCTTCGCCAACAACGACACTCCACAGCAGCCGACGACGTCGCGGCCGCGGCAAGTTAGCCAGGCGCGGGCTGATGGCGACAAGACTGCCGGGGGTGCAACCACCGTGCACTCCCCGCCCCGAAGGCCAAAATCGCCGACTCATCGGATCAACATCGACGACGACTCCACCGCGTCGTCAGATCTGCGAGCTCGCCGCGATCAGCGCCAAGTTCTCGACGACCGACAACAAGAGGACGCTTGAACTCGTATCGAGCGTCGAATAGAAGCACGACGACAATCAGATCAGCGCGCTGGGCCCACTGTTGACATGCAAGCGCCAGGGGGACCAGGCGACCTGCCGTACGCGGCGGGCTGCCCTGCGTTCACCCGTGAGCTGCGGCAAGTCTAGTGGCCCAGCATGAAGAACTTCAAGCCCGACGTACCGGAGAAGTACGATGGCAAGACACATCCGTCGGAGTTCCTCAACATCTACACCATCGCGGTGCAGGCTGCCGGGGGACGAGACGAGAAGATACTCGCCAACTACTTCCCGCTGGTGCTCAAGCCAAACGTCAGATCTTGGCTCATGCACTCGCCAGAGAACTCCATTTCTTCTTGGGCTGACCTGTGCCGTCAGTTTGTCGGCGCCTTCACAGGTGGCCACAAGCCCCATGGCCAGGAAAGTGACCTTCACATACTCGCCCAGAAGGAAGGAGAGCCCCTGCGAAAGTATATCCAGAGATTCAGCCGCGTCCAGCATAACATCCCGGACGTCCACCCTGCCGCGGTTATTAGCGCGTTCCATCAGAACGTGCGTAACCGCCGGATGAGGGAGGAGATGGCGATGTGCAAGATCAGGGACGTCAGCGAGCTTTATGCCCTGGCCGACAAGTGTGCGCGCGCTGAGGAGGGGAGGAAACTCCCCGGAGAGGATGTAGGAGCAGGGGGATCCGACAGCGAGGATGCCACCCCGGCAAAGAAGAGCCGGCGGCGGGGCAACAGGAAGAAAAAGAACAAGGAAGTGCTAGTCGTTGAGCAGTCCGGCAAGGAGGCTGGCGCCAAGAAAGCCCAGACTGGTGGCTCCGGCAAGGATACTGCCGCGTGCACCAACTGCCAAACTGTGGCAGCCGCCGACAAGCAGGACGGCTCCGACAAGCAATACTGTAAGATCCACCGCACCAAGGGCCACGACCTCCAGAACTGCAAAAGGGTCGAGTACCTCGTCGAGCAGCAGAAGGTTGAGTACGAGCGACGTGACAAGGAGAAGGCCCAGGGAGGTGATGGAGGGTCCGGCAAGAAGCGACCATTCAACGGCCGGGGAGGACGCCGCGGCAAGGCCAAGCAGCGGCAAGGAGACAGACCTCCCCGCGGCCGCGACAAGGACGAAGACGAAGACGACGATGAAGATATGGACGATGGAGAGAACAGTGAGCAGGAGTTCCAGAAGGCCACAGAGGTTCTGTGCGTTGACAGTGGCGCTTCTCTGCATACTTCCCACCGTCAGCTCAAGCAATGGGTGTGGGAAGTTAATGCGGCGGAACCGCCCGTTGAGTCGCGCAAACTTCTGAAGTGGTCAATCACGCCTATCATCTTCGACATTGAGGACGACCCTGACCGCACAACTGCGGTCGGGTGTTTGCCGATGTTGGTTTCACCAACCATCCGCAACCTCAAGGTCACCAAGATGCTAGTTGACGGCGGGGCCGGCCTGAATTTGATCTCTTCCGCTGTGGTCCGAAAACTCCAGATCCCCGACAGCGAGCTCGAAGAAACCGGCACGTTCCAAGGAATAAACCCGGGAAGGAGCAAGCCAAAGGGGAAGATTACACTGCCCGTGACATTTGGCGGAGAGCTGAACTTCAGGACCGAGAGGATCACCTTTGACGTTGCCGATATTCCATTGCCTTGCAATGGAATACTCGGTCGTCCAGCGCTTGCCAAGTTCATGGCAGCCTCTCATTACGCCTACAACATGCTCAAGATGCCAGGCCCGATAAGCGTCATCTCTGTCCCTGGCGACAAGAAGGATGCCCTTATCTGTGCCGACAAGATTTACCGGGATGCAGCAGCCGCAACAGACAGCAAGACACTTGCCGCTGAAACTCCCGGGGGGAAGAAGACGAAGTCCGGCAAGAGCCCTGGGGCCCACTCCGGCAAACACACCTCTTTGGAGTGCTGCGCTGCCGTCGAGGACGCACCATCGAGCTCCACCGGCAAGTGTAAGAAGACGATGGCAGCTCCGCCAACAACCAAGAAGGTGTCCGCCAAGGAGGATGACACTGGTGGTACTTTTACCATCAGTGCCACGTTTGATCCTAAATAGGAAAGCGCGCTCATTGCTTTCCTGCGGGCGAACGTCGACGTGTTTGCATGGCAACCGTCTGACATCCCCGGTGTTCCCAGGAAAGTGGTTGAGCACAAGCTTGCCGTTTGTCCTCACGCGCGGCCCGTCAAGCAGAAAGTTAGGAAACAAGCAGTGGAGCGCCAAGAGTTTATAGCAGAAGAAATCAAGAAGTTGGAAGCAGCAGGCCTTGTCAGAGGTGTACTCCATCCCACGTGGTTGGCCAATCCTGTTGTTGTGCGTAAGGCAAACGGGAAGTGGAGGCTTTGTATTGACTTCACTGATGTGAATAAAGCTTGTCCCAAAGATCCATTTCCCTTGCCGCGCATTGACCAGATTGTTGACTCCACGGCCGGATGTTAGTTGCTTTCGTTTCTTGACGCATACTCATGATACCACTAGATTTTCATGGCTGAAGAGGATGAGGAGAAGACCGCATTCATTACTCCATGTGGCACCTATTGCTTCATACGCATGCCCTTCGGATTGAAGAATGATGGTTCAACATTTGCAAGGGTTGTCCATACAGCTTTTGAGCCACAGATACACAGAAATGTAGAAGCTTACATGGATGACATAGTGGTCAAGAGCAAGGACAGGGCAACTCTGATACAAGATCTAGATGAAACCTTTGCGAATCTGCACAAGATCCAACTCAAGCTCAACCCCGAGAAGTGCGTGTTTGGAGTCCCCTCGAGCAAGCTTCTCGGGTTCTTCGTGTCCCAGAGGGGGATTGAAGCCAACCCCGACAAAATCAAGGCCATCGAGCAGATCTAAGCTCCAAAGCGCGTCAAGGATGTATGAAGACTTGCCGGCTGTGTGGCTGCTCTCAGCGGATTCATCTCTAAGTCAGCAGAACGTGCCCTGCCGTTTTTCAAAATTTTGAAAAAGGCAGGTCCAATGAAATGGACTCCGGAAGCGGAGGCAGCGCTGCAAGACTTGAAGAGGTACCTGTCCACCACTCCAATAGTTGTCGCACCTAAGCCACAAGAGAAGTTGTTGCTGTACCTAGCAGCAACCAATCAAGTGGTTAGTGCTACGTTAGTAGCGGAGAGTGAGGCAGATGATGAGTCAACGGTCCCGGCAAGCACGTCCAGCGACAAGCAGGGGGCTTCCCCGACAAGCTCTGGTCCCGACAAGAATGAATCTGCGCAGATACAAGAAGAGGTACGGAAGAAGATGGTGCAGCGCCCAGTCTACTTCGTCAGCTCCCTTCTCCAGGGGTCTAGGTGAAGGTACTCTGGTGTGCAGAAGTTGCTTTTCGGCCTTCTCATGGCCTCGAGAAAGCTGCGCCACTACTTCCAGGCACATGAGATAACAGTGGTCACTCGCTTTCCGTTGAAGAGGATACTGCAAAATCCAGAAGCGACATGCCGGATTGTCGAGTGGGCACTAGAACTGTCAAGCTTTGGCCTTAAGTTTGAAAGCACTTCAACTATCCAGAGCAGAGCATTGGCAGAATTCATAGCAGAGTGGACGCCAACGCCAGATGAAGAGATTCCAGAGACGAGCATCCCCGTCGAGGAAGCAAGCAAGGAATGGATAATGTACTTTGACGATGCCTTCTCGCTGCAAGGCGCCGGTGCTGGCGTGCTACTTGTCGCGCCCACCGGAGAGCACCTCAAGTACGTGGTCCAGATGCACTTTCCCATGGAGCAAGCGACAAACAATACTGCAGAGTATGAAGGGTTGCTTGCCAGCCTCAGAATCGCGGCAGATCTTGGGATCAAGAAGCTGATTGTGAGGGGTGATTCACAGTTGGTTGTCCGCCAAGTGAACAAGAACTACTAGAGTCCATTGATGGAAGCATACGTTGAAGAAGTGAGAAAGCTTGAAGAACACTTTGAAGGCCTACAGATGGAGCACGTCCCAAGAGCTCAAAACGACATCGTAGATGGCCTGTCAAAGTGTGCTGCGCTAAAGCTACCTGTGGAACTAGGAATCTTTCTGCTCAAGCTAACTCAACCATCAGTAACACCATCAGCTGGACAGAGCAAGAAGAGGAAGTTGGTCTCTGGCGACTACTTTCCGGCGGAGCTTCCAGAAGCCGCCGCCAAGAAAGTCCCCAAGATCAACACCGAAAATGCTGAGGAGCAATATGCTCCTGCAAGCCCTAGGGTTTGTACTGTCGAAGCAGACGCTCCCGACAAGTTTTGCTCCGGCAAGCTTGCCGGGGAACATCAAGCTCCGGCTGAGGCGCAAGTCCTCGCCGTAGAAGCAGATGTTCCCGCAGCAGCAGATACGCCTTTAGTCTTTGTTGTCGAGCCACAGGCTCCAGCATGGGCACATCAGATCGTCCGTTTTCTCCAAACAGGAGAACTTCCCGAAGAACAAGAAGAAGCGGAAAAAGTAACCCGACAGTCAAATATGTACCAGTTTGTTGACAACACACTGTGCAGAAGAAGACTTAACGGTGTGAAATTGAAGTGTATTCCCCGGGAAGACGGACAGAGGTTGTTGGCAGAGATACATGGAGGCATATGTGGTCACCACATTGGCGCGAGAGCACTTGTCGGCAAAGCTTTCCGGCAAGGTTTCTTTTGGCCGATAGCCCTCCAAGATGCAACTGCACAAGTAACCAAGTGTGAGGCATGCCAGTTCCATTCCAAGCAGATACACCAACCAACTCAAGCTCTCCAGACGATCCCTTTGTCCTGGCCATTTTCGGTCTGGGGGCTCGACATCCTCGGCCCCTTTCCCCGCGCAGCCGGGGGCTTTGAGTTCTTGTACATCGCCATCGACAAGTTCACAAAGTGGCCAGAAGTGGAACCAGTGAGGAAGGTGACCGCACAGTCAGCAGTCAAGTTCTTCAGGTCGATTGTTTGCCGTTTCGGGATCCCTAACAGGATCATCACCGACAACGGCACGCAATTCACCAGTCGCACCTTCATGCAATACGTCCAAGATCTTGGCGCCAAGGTCTGCTTCGCTTCTGTTGCTCACCCGAGAAGCAACGGTCAAGCGGAGAGGGCAAACGCTGAAGTGCTGCGCGGATTCAAGACAAGAACTTTCGACAGGCTGCACAAGTGCGGAAGAAACTGGATCGAGGAGCTACCGGTGGTTCTTTGGTTGATCAGGACGACGCCAAATCGAGCCACTGGACAGACACCCTTTGCTCTAGTCTACGGAGTAGAAGCAGTTCTCCCCAAGGAACTCGTATACGGGTCACCTCGAGTGCTCGCTTACGATGAGCTCGAGCAAGAGCAGCTGCGACAAGATGACGCGCTGCTCCTTGAGGAGGACCGTCTTCAGGCCGCTGTGCGAGCTGCTTGCTACCAGCAAGCTTTGCGTCGCTACCATAGCCGCAAAGTTAAAGCCAGAAGTTTCAAGGAAGGCGACCTTGTACTTTGGTGCGTTCAGTCCGCCAAGAATTCAAACAAGCTGACGCCAAAGTGGGAAGGCCCTTATCGGGTGAAACGGGTCACTAGGCCCGGCGCTGTCCGCCTTGAGACCGAAGATGGCTTACCGGTGAGCAACTCCTGGAACATCGAGCATCTTCGTAAGTTTTACCCATAAGGCGCGGTTGCCGTGATCCGCTCCGGCAACCACCTTTTGTACAAGTCTTGTTTCTGTTGCATGTAATCCTTTGTACAAAGCCGGGTGCAGACCCCGTGCATCAGTAAAATTTATGTGCCCCGCACATCTTGTCATTTCATGCCATCTATTTTTCTTGCATGTACTATCTGACACTTTGTGCAACGCCAAATCCCCGTAAGCAATAACGAGCCAGAAAGCTCCATGCCAGCATTTTCTCTTCTTTCTTTTCTTCTCAAGGAAAAGCAAGGTTCCCTCGCGCACAAGTTTGCCGGGGGGGGGGGGGAAGGAGGAGAAGATGGTGGTATGGACCAAGTGCCGTTCAAGAAAGTTTGGCCTTGCCGGGAAACAAGTTCAAGAAAGCATTGCCTCGCCGGGAAGCAGGCAACACAAAAGCTAAGTTGCCAAAGTTTGAGCAATCAAATTTTTAATTTTTAAGTTATCTTCCTTGAACGACCGCACTTTGTATGGAAAACCTGTGCGTGGAGGAACCAACTCGTAGCTAGTTGCGCCATTATTTTGTTTCGAGTTTGCTAAACAGCTTAAGCGTGCTGCGACAAGTGTCGCGCCCTTACTTTGTTTTCGAGCCCACTCAACAACCTAAGTGTGCTGCAACTAGTTGCGACAAGGTTTCTTGTCGGTAGCAACACCGCATGCGGGCTGCTGAAGTTCCGCACTCAACGCCCCGGCAGAGGTGCCTACGCCGACAAGTTCCCTAAAAGCGCAGGGTAATAGCATACGAAGCAAGGAAGTCAAGTAAAGGAAATAGCGTTGCATTTACCACCTAAAATAGAGTTATATTACAAAATGACTTGTCGCAGTTCTAATAGACTATTGTTCATAACATGGTTGGCAGCGACAAGGAAAGAAGAAAGTATACAAGACTAATCCGCGCGGTCGCCCTCGACCCTCTTGATGCCACCCACCTTGTTCACAATAGGCGCGACAAGGGCCTTGAGCGCCTCCTGGTCAACGTCCGGCGGCAGAGTCCTGAGGACGTTGGTAAGGTTGAGGCCGAGGTTGCGGTGCGCTATCTTCATCAACACCTTCTCGAGGGCCCCCGCGCAGAGCCTGCGCGACTCGTCCGCCAGCTGCTTTGGGATCCTTTCCCGGAGCTGCTGGAGGGCTGTCGCCACACCCCTCAAGAACAAAGTCAACTTGGCGCTGTGATGGAGATTCTCTTCGGTGGAGTACCCGAGGTGCTCCGCCCCCAACTCCGCCAGCTCCTTGTCGATGTCGGTGGCGGCGGCAACAAGGCCCTCTGTCCAGTGCTCCACCGTCAGCCTGAAGTTGTTTTGGGAGATGGCGGCGCTGTCCAACAGCGCCTTCTCAGCCCTGAGCTCCTCCTTCAGGGCCGTCTCCCGCTCCCTGGCACCGTCCAGCGTCGTGGTGAGGGTGGACAGCTTCAACTCCAAATCGGCGACGAATCCTTAGCGACGGCGAGCTCCTTGCCCTTCTCAGAGAGGCGGACCTACAGCTCAGAATGGCTGTGGGCATCCTTCTCCCTCTCGAGCTTCAGTGCGGCAACCTCCTCGCCGCTCGTCTTGAGGTTGGCATCCAGTTCCGCCACCCTCGCCTCCAAGTCCCTCTTGGCGGTCTCGGCAGCCGTAGCAGCATCCTTCGCTTCCTGCAGAGCTCCGCCAAGAGACTGTTCACGCGCGGCAAGCTCGTCCTCATGGCAGTCGAGGTCGACCTGCCGCTGCGTCAGTTCGCCCTCTCGCCGGGAAAACTCCTCGGCGGCGAGCCGTTGCTGCTCCTCCGCTTCGGCCTTCTCCAAAATAAACGCCTGATGCGCCTCGGCAAGCTGCTCCCGCTCCTCCGCCAAGGATCGGAGAGCTACTTGGTTGCTGGCTCGGAGCTCTTCTGCGCGCTTCTCCAAGTAAACACCTGCCTTGGCAGCCAGTGCCTCTCGGGACTCTAGCTTGGCCTGTCGGGCGCAGTACAGAGACAGAAGCCTCCGCAGAAGCCGCTCCTCCTCGGGCTCGCTGCTGCTACTTGGCGCGTCGACAAACTTCAGTCCGACGGAGGCGAGGACCTCCCCGTCGAAGACCTCTCCCTCGACTGGCACTCTGGATGCGGACGCCCACGGGAGCTGGATGAAGACACCGTTGCCGGCCTCTAGATAGGCGCCTGGCTCGGCTGTGGCAGCGGAGGGATCGGCAGCCGGCGCAGCGCCTGACGCTCCTGCGGCCTCAGGGCCGTCAGTGCGACTGCTGGTCCCCTCCTCAGCTGCCGCGCCAGCGGCCTTGGCTGCCTCTTCGGCGGCGGGCTCGTCGGCACCGGCCGCCCCTTCAGTAGCTGCGGCGTCGCCGGTGTTGCCACGCGCGTCCTCCTCGACGGCGACCTCCGTCTCCATGGGCTCGGCGGCGGACGGGTCTGAAGACAGGAAAAGAAGAAACAAACGGTCAAGCAAATATCCAAAAAGAGAAATTCAGGAGAAGAAAAGTCCAAGGGTTTACCTGCGCGGGCCTCCTCCTCGGTGGGGTTTCTTGCCGGGGATCTCTCCCTCGGCGGCGTGGTGGTAGCTCCCACTGGCGGAGGGCCACTAGCGCCATCCCTTGGCGGAGTGCTCGCCCTTGGCGGGGTACTCGCCCTTGGCGGAGTGTTCTCCCTCGCCGGGGAGCTCCTCCTTGGCGGTGTGGTCGAGGCATGCGGCTCGTCGGGGGCGATCTCCTGGCGCTCCTGATGCTGCTGCTCTGCTCCTGCACAAGTCAACGGACAAGATATTAGCAAGAAAAGAAGAAGCACCCACGCGCGCCCAACAGTAGAAGATGCACGGTACTTACACTGGGGGCTGAGGGATCGAAGAAGGTGAGAGTGTCTAGAGGGGGGGGGTGATTAGACTACTCGACAAGATAAAAATTATGTCTTTTATCAAGGACAGATTTTGGCAGATTTTGCATAACACACAAGTCAAGTAGCACACTACACATGCAATTCTAGAGTATGGGCAGCGGAAAGTAAATTGCACAAGTAGTAAAGAGAAGTGGAGAAGATCAAACGCAATTTGGAGACGCAATGATTTTTCCCGTGGTTCCGATAGGTGGTGCTATCGTACATCCACGTTGATGGAGACTTCAACCCACGGAGGGTAACGGCTGCGCGAGTCCACGGAGGGCTCCACCCACGAAGGGTCCACGAAGAAGCAACCTTGTCTATTCCATCATGGCCTACGCCCACGGAGGGCTAGCCTTACTCGGGGTAGATCTTCACGAAGTAGGCGATCTCCTTGCCCTTACAAACTTCTTGGTTCAACTCCACATCTCGATGACGGAGGCTCCCAAGCGACACCTAACCAATCTAGGAGGCACCACCCTCCAAAAGGTAAGAGATGTTGTAGATGATGATGAACTCCTTGCTCTTGTGCTTCAAATGATAATCTCCCCAACACTCAACTGTCCTCACTGATATGGCTGTGGTGGAAGAAAGAATTGAGTGGAAAGCAACTTGGGAAGGTTAGAGATCATGTTTCATATGGTAGGAGTGGAGCAACTTGATCTCAACACAAGGGTAGGTAGTTCTCTTCTCAGAAATGTAAGGTAGGAGTGGTAGTTCTTTCTGATGGCTCTCTCTCACGAATGAAGAGGGGGTGGAGGGGTATATATAGCCTCCACACAAAATCCAACCATTACACACATATTTGAGCAATCTCGGTGGGACCGAAGTGGACAACTCGGTGAGACCGAAAGTTCAAATAATGTGAACGTTGGGGTTTTCGGTGGGACCGAAAATACCATCTCGGTTATTCCGATTTGAGCCAAGACAGGAGCATGCCAGTTTCGGTGGGACCGACTTCATCATCTCGGTGACACCGATTTGATGACAGAAGGTTACAGAAGCTTGGCAGCCCATGTTTCGGTGAAACCGATTTCAAATTCGGAATATCCGATTTTTCTAGGGTTTGCCTTATGGCTGAGGTGGTTCATCTCGGTGTGACTGAGTTTGGATAATCGGTGGTACCGAGATTACTTATGAGTGTATTTGACAGTGAGAGTTGCTGAAAGTATAGGAGATGTATCATTAAGCACTTGAGCAACCATATCATCAACACAACCTCATCCCCTTTTAATAGTATTGGCTTTTCCTATGGACTCAATGTGATCTTGGATCACTAAACCAAAAATGGAGTCTTGAGCTTTTGCCAATGCTTGCCTTAGCATTTTGAGGGGTCCACTTCTTCAGTCTTTTTGCCATGCCAATGTGATTGAGTTTCCTGAAACATACTTGATAAAAGCATTAGTCCAACCACAAAGTATGTTGTCATTAATTACCAAAACCACCTAGGGAGCAAATGTGCTTTCAATCTCCCCCTTTTTGGTAATTGATGGCAACACACTAAAATCACACTAAACAAGACATCAAAGCTTATTGAAAGAAAGACAGAATTATCACGAAAGCTTTGACAATCATGTAGTACACAGGCTCCCCCTACAAGTGTGCAAGATTTTCATAAATTATGGTTTTGGACTACCACAAGCACACAAGAGAGATAAGCAAGATGTGCTACATGCAGCTTGGCTATATGCATCAGAGCAGATGAAAGGAAGTGAGTGATAATGCATATGTGCATGGTGATTTCTTGCAAACAAGTATTCACAAGCAAGTCATCATCATGCACATTCTGCAAAGTGCATATACTTACCTTGAGGTTCCTTGGCATTGTACCTGAAGAGATAAACTTGGGAAAACAAGGTTAGATAACACAAGAGTATTTCTTCAACCAACTGCAAGAACATCAAGAGTACCAAGCCAGGGATGACATGTATAAAGAGTGTCTCATATTGAGCACAAGCTTGAATCAGCAAACATGTCTCCGAAACTAAAAGATTTTCAATGAACTCTGAGAGATTTTGCTTTCCATAAGATATCAATTGTGAAGGTTCCTCTCCCTTTGAGTTCTCTCAGATCAAGGGGTTTGATGGAAAGAGCAAAATCAAAAGAATGATGCCAAAAGAGAATGATGTCCAATGTAAAGTAATGTCCAATGTAAAACACGACAAAGCTTTGATGTGATTCTCTCCCCCTTAAGGTAAGATTGCTCTTCTTCTCCCCCTAAATCTTCTCTTCTCCCCCTAAGTCTTCTCCCCCTTTGACATCAAGTGCCGAAAAGGACAGCAAACTAGGAAGGTCCGGGAAGATGGAAAGAAAGAAGTGTGATCCTTAAGAATCACAACAGGGCAAATAGGAACATGCATAGAGAATCATTGAGTGGAGCTGCAGAAGATGATATCCTGGAAGAAAAATTGGTGACACCGAATTGAGTTAGGGTAGATCCTTTTCGGTTAGACCGAAATATTGAAATCGGTGACGCCGAGTTTAATTCCAAGGAAATACAGAAATAATTCAGCTCACTTTGCGAGGAATGTTTCAAAGGATTTGCAATGAATTTGTGAAAGATTTTCGGGGAGTTGATCAGAGCCAGAAGGATATTCACAAAGACAGAAGAATAGAAATGAAAAAGATTCCTAGATGAAGTTTTTTTTTTGTAAAGAAAACTCAATGAGAGAACATAAGAGAAAATAGAAAGACTCCAAAACATATGTACTTCATCTAGATAAAGGTCGGCGACAGGGTCACCTATGTTTGAGTATATTGACTTAGGAGTCAAATGAGGACATTTGATCATAGGTCATACTCATCATTTAAGCTCAAAATGGGGTTGCCATTTTTCGATTAAGCATTCGATGTGATCACATCTTATGAAGCTGCTTGTACTCATGACTTTGAGCAAAGCTCCTTAAAGATGTGAAGAACATACCTTGGGCTGGTTGTTGCTTTGCTCATGTAGGTAAACTTGATGTAGGTGCTCATTGAATGTGAAGTTGGAGCGCCATTTCTACTTGTGTAGTTCATCTTCCTACATGGGTTAGGCAAGCAAGGAAATACTCAAGGATATCCAAGATGACAAGAGTGAAATACTAGATGTATAAGATGTCAAAAAGGATATGTGGAATTTTGTTCCTTGAACTCAACATCCCAAAGGGCTAGATACTTGATCAATGACAAGATTACTCATGATTTGAGTGTGTGGTAATCTTGTGGAATGTAGATCATCCAAGTACCTGCAAGGAGTTAGATGCAATACAAGGAGGCAAATGTGTCCAAGACATATGATCACCATCATAAGAGAAATATCAAGAATTAGTCAAGTGGGCTCATGCCTTGCATGCATCAATGGAGTTCTCACTCCAAGTTTGAAGCATCAATGATGTTCAACTCACTCCTTAAGCGACAAAACACCTTCTCATCAAGAGGTTTTGTAAAGATATCAGCAAGTTGTTTGTCAGTACGAATATGCTTAAGATTAATGTCACCCTTGGCAATATGATCACGAATAAAATGGTGACGAACTTCAATATGCTTCGTTCGAGAGTGTTGCACGGGATTGTGTCCAATTTTAATCGCACTCTCATTGTCACAAAGCAAGGGAACATGTCTCACATGTATCCCATAATCTTTAAGCGTTTGTGTCATCCATAGCAATTGAGCATAACACGAACCAGCAGCAATATATTCCGCTTCGGCAGTGGATAATGATACCGAATTTTGTTTCTTGGAGGACCAAGATACAAGGGATCGACCAAGGAATTGACACGTACCCGAAGTTGACTTTCTATCAACCTTGTCACCGGCATAGTCCGAGTCGGAATAGCCAACAAGGTCGAAAGAGGCCCTCTTAGGATACCAAATGCCAAAGTTTGGTGTGTGTATCAAATATCTCACTATCCTTTTAACAGCTTTAAGATGACATTCTTTAGGGGCTGCTTGATATCGCGCACACATGCATACACTCAACATTATGTCAGGACGAGAAGCACAAAGATATAGTAGAGAACCAATCATAGATCGGTAAACCCTTTGATCAACGGGTTCTCCATCTTTTGTCAAGTCATTATGTCCACTTGTAGGCATGGGGGTACTCATACCTTTGCTTTCTTGCATGTTGAACTTCTTGAAGAGATCCTTGGTGTACTTTGTTTGTGAGACAAAGGTACCCTCCTTAGATTGCTTGATTTGCAACCCAAGGAAGAATTTGAGTTCACTCATCATGGACATCTCATACTTCTCCGACATGAGCTGTCCAAACTTCTTGCTAAAATGAGGGTTAGTTGAACCAAAGATAATATCATCAACATATATTTGGCACGCAAATAGTTCACCATTAACCCTTTTTGTGAACAGCGTTGAGTCTATCTTTCCAATCTCAAAGCCTTTTTCAAGAAGAAAGCTAGTCAAGCATTTGTACCAAGCTCTAGGAGCTTGTTTAAGACCATAAAGAGCTTTGTGCAACTTGTAAACATGATTAGGCTTTTTGGGATTCACAAATCCGGGAGGTTGTTTCACAAATACTTCCTCCTCAATTTCACCATTTAGGAAAGCACTTTTGATATCCATTTTATAGAGAGTAATATCATGGTGATTGGCATAAGCAAGAAGAATGCGAATGGACTCAAGTCTAGCAACGGGGGCATAGGTCTCACCATAGTCCATACCTTCGACTTGTGTGTAACCTTGAGCTACGAGACGAGCCTTGTTGCGGATGACTTGTCGATCTTCATCTTGCTTGTTCCGAAACACCCATTTGGTTCCAATGATGTTTTGATCATCCTTGGGCTTCTCTACCAAAGTCCATACCTTGTTCCTCTCGAAGTTGTGTAGTTCTTCGTGCATAGCGTTCACCCAATCCGGGTCTTCAAGTGCTTCTTCTACCTTCATAGGTTCAATGCTAGAGATAAATGAGTAATGCTCACAAAAGTTAGCTAAGCGAGTTTTAGAGCGAGTAATTCTCCCAGAGTTGATGTCGTTCATCATTTGTTCCACGGGATGATTTTTCTTGACTCTTGCTAGGACTCGGGATAGCTTTTGTTGAGGTTGTGGCTGAGCTTCCTCATCATCTTCATCTTCCTCTTCTTCTTCTTCATTGTTGTTGGTGTTGTCTTGAGGCGGTGGAGAAGGAGGTTGTGGTGGATCTTCTTGTTGCACTTCCTCATCTTGGTGAGTTCCACTTGTGGAGGCCTCCATGTTGCCTTGAGGTTCATCTCGCCGTGAGGTAGGGGGCTCCACATATGTAGATGAGGTACTCTCCTTCACTTCCATGGGACGGATCTTTCCAATAGATAAGTCTTGGATAGCTTCCGATGGGTCCTTGTCTCCTACATCAATAGGCATTTGCTCTACTTGCGAGCCATTAGATTCATCAAACTTCACGTCTACCGTCTCTTCAACCTTTCGGGTGAAATTATTGTAGACACGGTAGGTGTGGGAGTTTGATCCATAACCAAGGAGAAAGCCTTCATGAGATTTAGGAGCAAATTTAGACCGACGATGCTTATCAAGGATATAGCATTTTGAACCAAAGACACGAAAGTATCCCACTTGGGGTTTGTTACCGGTGAGGAGCTCGTATGATGTCTTGCCGAGGAGCTTATGAAGATAAAGCCTGTTGATAGCATGACAAGCTGTCTCGACCGCTTCTCCCCAAAAATGCTTCGGTGTCTTGTATTCATCAAGCATCGTTCTTGCCATCTCTATGAGCGTTCGGTTCTTCCTCTCAACAACTCCAGTTTGTTGAGGAGTGTACGTAGCCGAGAACTCATGTAGAATCCCTTCCTCATCGAGAAAAGAGTCTACATTGGCGTTCTTGAACTCCGTTCCATTGTCACTCCGAACTTTCTTGATCTTCACCTCAAATTGATTTTGGGCCTTTCTGGCAAAGGTCTTGAAGATTCTCTGAACCTGCGATTTGTCATCAAGGAAAAATACCCACGTAAATCTGGAATAATCATCAACTATAACTAGACCAAAGGAGTTACCACCAAGGCTTTTGTAAGCATTGGGACCGAAGAGATCCATATGAAGAAGCTCAAGCGGTCTCCTTGTGGTCATGATATTCTTCACGGGATGACTTCCACCTACTTGTTTTCCTGCTTGACAAGCACTACAAAGTCTATCTTTGTCAAAGAAAACATCTTTAACACCAAGAATATGATCACCTTTGATCAGCTTGTCTAGATTACGCATACCAACATGTCCAAGCCTTCTATGCCATAACCAACCTTTAAAGGATTTAGCAATGAAACAAGCTCTAGGTTGGGCTTTCTTAGTGAAATCAACAATATATAGATCAACTCTACGGATACCGGTAAACGCCATGTTTTGATTGTCACGACGAAAGACTTGGCAATCTACTTTGGTGAATAGCACATTGAATCCAAAGTCAGCTAATCTAGACACAGAAAGTAAATTGTATCCAAGAGATTCTACAAGCATGACATTTTGAATAGAGCTATCATGAGATATGGCCACCTTACCAAGGCCAAGTACCTTACCCTTGGAGTTGTCTCCAAAAGTCACATACTTGCGTGGACCATCGTTCTTTGCAAGCTCTCGAAACATGTCTTTGTCTCCGGTCATGTGGTCGGTGCATCCACTATCAAGAATCCACTCTTTTCCGCCGGACATGTAGTCTCTCAGGTTTGCCATAAGATTGAGACTCTTCTTGATCTTGTCTAGCTCGGTGTCCGAATCGGAGTAATCATCATCATGCTCATGCTCATCATCATATTGACCCATAGATTGTTCATCATCGACACCTAGGTCAATTTGATAACTACTTGCATTAGTTTTGTCAAAGTGACAATAATCTTCGGAATGCAATATAAGAGCATTTCTAACTAAAACATTGATAAGACCGGGATCACCCTTCTTTTTCATAAGATCACGAAGCTCAAAGAAGCATTTATCAAAGTTGAGATCATTGGGGCGCATCTTATCAAATTCAATAGTCTTGTATAGAATTTTATCAAGACCTCTCAAAGAGTAGTCCGGATAAAGTTCTTTCAAGAACTTCCACATAGCATAGGCGCACTCAAAGTTTGTAACGAGCTTAAGCAAGTTATCGGGTAACCCTCTAATGATAAGATTTACAGTCCTAAGGTTACGAAGCAAATCAAGCTCTTCATCCATGGTAGGGTGCAAGGGATCAAAAGGAGGCACATAGGGGGTCTCAACATATTTGCACAAATTGTACTTCTTAAAGATAATAAGCATTTCAGACCTCCATGAGTTATAGGACACTCCATTAAGAATAGGCACTCTATGGCTAACACTCCCAAACGTAGACACGTCCATCTTCCTCCAATGGTGTGTAAACCAAAGCAATGGAGACCAAAGCTCTGATACCAATTGAGGGATCGAAGAAGGTGAGAGTGTCTAGAGGGGGGGTGATTAGACTACTCGACAAGATAAAAATTCTGTCTTTTATCAAGGACAGATTTTGGCAGATTTTGCATAACACACAAGTCAAGTAGCACACTACACATGCAATTCTAGAGTATGGGCAGCGGAAAGTAAATTGCACAAGTAGTAAAGAGAAGTGGAGAAGATCAAACGCAATTTGGAGACGCAATGATTTTTCCCGTGGTTCCGATAGGTGGTGCTATCGTACATCCATGTTGATGGAGACTTCAACCCACGGAGGGTAACGGCTGCGCGAGTCCACGGAGGGCTCCACCCACGAAGGGTCCACGAAGAAGCAACCTTGTCTATTCCATCATGGCCTACGCCCACGGAGGGCTAGCCTTACTCGGGGTAGATCTTCACGAAGTAGGCGATCTCCTTGCCCTTACAAACTTCTTGGTCCAACTCCACATCTCGATGACGGAGGCTCCCAAGCGACACCTAACCAATCTAGGAGGCACCACCCTCCAAAAGGTAATAGATGTTGTAGATGATGATGAACTCCTTGCTCTTGTGCTTCAAATGATAATCTCCCCAACACTCAACTCTCCTCACTGATATGGCTGTGGTGGAAGAAAGAATTGAGTGGAAAGCAACTTGGGAAGGTTAGAGATCATGTTTCATATGGTAGGAGTGGAGCAACTTGATCTCAACACAAGGGTAGGTAGTTCTCTTCTCAGAAATGTAAGGTAGGAGTGGTAGTTCTTTCTGATGGCTCTCTCTCACGAATGAAGAGGGGGTGGAGGGGTATATATAGCCTCCACACAAAATCCAACCGTTACACACATATTTGAGCAATCTCGGTGGGACCGAAGTGGACAACTCGGTGAGACCGAAAGTTCAAATAATGTGAACGTTGGGGTTTTCGGTGGGACCGAAAATACCATCTCGGTTATTCCGATTTGAGCCAAGACAGGAGCATGCCAGTTTCGGTGGGACCGACTTCATCATCTCGGTGACACCGATTTGATGACAGAAGGTTACAGAAGCTTGGCAGCCCATGTTTCGGTGAAACCGATTTCAAATTCGGAATATCCGATTTTTCTAGGGTTTGGCTTATGGCTGAGGTGGTTCATCTCGGTGTGACTGAGTTTGGATAATCGGTGGTACCGAGATTACTTATGAGTGTATTTGACAGTGAGAGTTGCTGATAGTATAGGAGATGTATCACTAAGCACTTGAGCAACCAGATCATCAACACAACCTCATCCCCTTTTAATAGTATTGGCTTTTCCTATGGACTCAATGTGATCTTGGATCACTAAACCAAAAATGGAGTCTTGAGCTTTTGCCAATGCTTGCCTTAGCATTTTGAGGGGTCCACTTCTTCAGTCCTTTTGCCATGCCAATGTGATTGAGTTTCCTGAAACATACTTGATAAAAGCATTAGTCCAACCACAAAGTATGTTGTCATTAATTACCAAAACCACCCAGGGAGCAAATGTGCTTTCAGGGGCTGCGCTGGGGGCTGCTCCGAGGAACGGTTGCCGGGTCCGGCAAGCTCGTCTCAGGCACACCTCCTGTTGTCGCGGAGGGCTCGTCCTCGATGACGATCACCTGGACCTTGGCCCTCTTCGCTGCCCTCTGGGCCAGAGTTCTGAAAAAGACAGGACCAGAGTTAGGCAAAAATTATGCAAGACGAAGCAACAGAAGATTAAAGAAAAACAAGAATCGCGAAGACTTACTCTTCTTCCTCCTCATCGTCGGAGCTGAGCGCCGAGAAATCAAAGTCCGGCTCGCGTGTCCCGGCGCGAGGAGCTGGGGGAGTGGGCTCCCTTGGCCGCTTGGCGAGAGCAGGGGCGGCGGTCTGAGAAGACCCCACTCCAGTTGTCGCCGAGGCGCGAGGGGCGACACGAGCAGTGGAGCCAGCCCGGGAAGATCCTCCTCCAGCCGCTGTGGAGGCACGAGGGATTCCCGCGGCGGCCTTGCTTGCCGCGACGACGCGTGTCGCGCGGTGCTGCGGCTGTTGGCCCGCTTGCCGTCCCGTCACGTCTGCGGCCTTGCGGAGGCGTCTTCTTGGAGCTGGAGGACTGGCTGGTGGTGGCGAGCTGCCCGAGGACGAAGAAGAGGAGCCAATCTCCAAGGAGCCGCTCAAGTCCTCGGCAGGCTCACTGGACCCGGCACCCTGCTCGGTGGGCCCGCTTGATTCGAGGCCTGGCTCGATGGGCTCGGTTGTTTCGGCAAGTTGCCCGGCAAGCTGCCCCGCCTTGCGGAGCTCTTCCTCCTTGGCGAGGCTTGTCGCCTCTGCTGCCTCCGCCTCCTCCACCGTATACCCGAACTCGCCCGCGGCCCTAGCTGCCGCTGCCTCTTCCAGTCTTGTGGCAATGTATGCCATCTCCTGGTCGGTGGTGTCGCGGGTGAGACTTTTCTTCTCGTCGGGATCGACTGCCTGCTCCACCAAGTTGTCGAAGAATGTTTGCACAGCTTCGTCGGAAGGTTCTTGCCAAGTGGGGTCGATCCCGTGGTAATCACACAGCGGCATCACTGCACGGATGGCGCTGAGCGACGAGCTATTGCACAACGGAACTACGCCCGGCGGCAATGTAAACCACTCAGGATGGGCGGAGTCATACTTGAATAACTCATGGAGCATCGCGTTGAGCTCCAGGACAGTGAAATTCCAATTGAGCCCCGGGCGCAGCCTCATGATGTCTGCCGCGTTCTCCAATTCCCAAGCAACCCTCTTCCTATCCTGCAAGGGAGCGATGCGGCGACGGAGGAAGTCTGCTCCTACTATGCCCACGGTGAGCTTGGCGTGCCTGAGGCGAAGGATTCGGGTAGTGGCAATCTTCAGCCTGCTATCCTCCGGGGCCAAGTCGCTCCAGTCGTTGCTGCGCACTACTGCGGCTTGGCGCCGGGAAACAAATGGCTGCGGTTCATCCTCTACGATCCAACACCAGTTGGCTCTCCACTCATCCCACTTGCCGCGGAGCTCCCCCATCAAGTACTCTTCCTTCTTGTGGGTCCTAGAGATCCAGGAGATTCCGCCAGACAAAGGCGACCCTGCCTCGACTCGGGGCGTGAAGTAATGGCAGAAAAGAGCTACATTGGGGTAGACTCCGACAAAGTTTTCGCACAAATGTGCGAAAACGGCCATGGTCAAGACGGCGTTGGGGGTGAAGTCAAGGAGATGAAACCCGTAGGTATTCATGATGTCGCAGAAGAATTCGAAATATGGCGGGCAGAGCCCGCAGTAGAAGAACAGAGTAAAGAAGGCATAGCCGTTCGGGAACATATCGCAGGCTACGGCGGGGAGTACCTTGGTGCGAGGATGCGCCTTCGTCTCCCTCGCCCAGAAGAGGTAAAAGGTATCCCTCAGCTCCTCCACACTTAGCTTTGGTGGGAAGACCGCCATCTTCTTCCGCATTGCTACTAGCCGCAGCGCCTCGGCGGACTTTGCGGCGGCCTTCGCGGATTTCCCCTTCTCTCCCTTCGGAGCCATGACGAGAGTGGGGGAGGTCGGTGGCGCCGGTGATGCTGGTGGTGGCAGAGGAAGGAACGCCGCTCTCTTTCGGCCTTTGGGAAGGAGGGGAGCGGCGGGGGTTTCTGAGGATGGAGAAGCAATGGGCGAATGGAAGGAACTGCCCCTGTTTCCCCTGCTTTTAAGGGGAAAGAGGGGGGACGTTCCGCATTTCCCATTAAAGAATCAGGCCACGATCTCCCCCACGACCCCGCATTAAACGCGTGTCGTTAAGGGAGGGCGCGGAGGATACGGAGTGGGATACGGCGTGCCGCAGGCCGTGCGTGCCTGTGCACTGTTTTGGGCCTGGCCCAACATCGCTCGGCACCGTGTGTGGCCCAGGCCCGGGGGCTCCTGTCGGTGTACTAAAGTAGGGGTACCTTAGTATCCCGAACTTGTACACGGGCAGTTGCAGCGTCCCGCGGCAGGGCTTGCCAGGCGACCGCCAAGACCCCTCGTAGTTCCACTGGAGCCATTCAAGAACAAAGTATCCAAGTCCAGAAGACAAGACCCCGGCAAGAGGAGCTTGCCGGGAAGGCCATTCAAGGCGCGAAATCACTCAAGACACGAGACCCAGGCGAGAGGAGCTTGCCGGGAAGGCCAACCAAGGCACCTCAAGAGAGCTTGCCGCGACGCGCCACGCGTCCCGGCAAGGCCCGGTGAGCGACAAGCTAACCACCGCGGCAAGATACTTGCCACGGCAAGCTTCCACTCAGTCCCCACGCTCCAGCTCATCCACCCACGCGTCGCCCTGGGACCCTTCCAGGCGCACGTGGCGGAAGGATGTGCAGCCAGGGGAACACGGTGGCAAACGGCAACGACTAGGCTACCGTCGTGGCGGACGGTGGCACACCTGACGGCCACTTTTTGCACTGTTTGGGGTGACGGCGACGGGCATTCAATGCTCTTGTCCCCTGCCGTCAGGGTTAGGTATAGAGCACTATGCAACACTGTTACAACTACCACTGTTTTTACTTTTTTACCCCCATTTGTGTTGCCACCTGTCAGTGACCCCTTTGACCTATAAAAGGAGGCCCATGCGCAACGTAGAAGGGGTTCGGATCATCGATCACTCTCCATGCTCGGTCTAGGTAGCGATTAGAGTGTACTTCCTCGCTCCCGAGCCAAGAACTCAATAACAAACCAAAGCAGGAGTAGGGTTTTACGCATACGTGCGGCCCGAACCTGGGTAAACTGCTCGCGTGCTTGCCTCGATATGCTCTTTGTGCATCCTCCGCCCCTTGCCATACCGAGAAGGGGCTCCGGTCCCATAGGTGTTCGTGGGCGATCAGTTTCCCCGACAGCTACCTTTTTCCTTGAGTCTTAAAAGTATTTTCGAGCATATACAACCGTTATGCTGTCCGTGTCATCCCAGGTTTCTAAATGGTCCGATGCATTTGCAAATTCGTTCTTCCTGTTCCCGATGCTCCTTTGGCCAGATTAACCACACTAATCAGTGTGTTGAGGTACTCTGTTACCTCGACAATTATGTTGGAGTTATTATTATGACCCTGAGTATCTTACAGAATCACCCAGTAATCTAGCAATGTTTTATATACCCAGAGTGATGAATTCTGGTCGTCTTTCTCAAAAGCATCCCGTGATGCCATTTATTTAGTAGGAATTCTATTCCTGGGTTCTTGAACCCGAGATTCACCCTACTTGCTTCATGTTGATAGTGTTTGCTAGTTCCTTTAGGATATTAGTAACCTTGTGATAGTCCTCGAGGTCCGTGGTGAATCGTTCTTCCAATACCATGAACCGTTATGGCAGAAGTTCTTTTGAACCAAAAGATCACAATAAGAGTACTCTTGAGGAGTTCTCCATTCTGTATTGTGACCCTGCCAGTTCTACCTTTCTGCATGGGTTTTCCGGAAGAAATATGTTGAGCTTTTTTCGACATACTAATCTATGCATCCACAACTCAGAAAGTTATATGTTCCTTTGAGTTGTCCCCCTTCAGTTATTTTCTGACGTTCATCTATCAATTGATAGCCAAGGGTATGTGTGCGATCGTGTGCATCGATGCCTATTATTCTTGTGGTCCGTCAAGCCATTCTATTCGGGAATGACTAGGAGAAACAAACTCCAGTACCTTATCCATATCTAGGATTGTGTCAAAGCAGTTGTACTCCGCAGATCAAAATGACATTCCAACTTTTGTTCTGTTCTAACTTGGAGTGTTACCCTCTTATATGTCAAGTGTGTCGTGGGAATTGCACCACCTCCTATGAACTCTTGATATACTGATACTGCTCACCATTATTATTCATTTCTCGGTCTCCGTGTTGTCATAACCGGAATGCCGACAAGTGAACCATGATGTGTGAATCAATATCCCTAGCAACCTCGTTGCTTGGTAGTTAAAGGACAACAATTTCATTCTTAGCGTGTTGGTTACTGAATCACCATTCTAAGATTGATCGTGCTACCTAGTCCATTGGTCCTGGTGCACTTGTCGATCAATGGGTTAGGATTGTATCAATCTCTGGCTCTCTTGATCATATCGTCTTGCCCTGAGAAGCAAGATTGTTCCCGAGCTTAATAACATATCGGTGGTTCGTGATTTTCTGAATATCTTCTTGGAGGTATTACCAGGTTGTTCCCTGACCGTTATGTTGAGCTCGTGATCAAGTTGGTTTACCTATAAACCACCCCTTCTCCAAGAATCAGTGTTGGATATCCTGAGCTAGTTGGTTAAGCTAAATGACAAATTGGAGAGTTGGAAGATGAAAGCTTGTCCCACTTAGTTCATTTTCAAAGGGATATCCTTGTTTGTGTGTTGATGAAGAAATATGGTATTTTCATCAATTGATCTTCGTGTTCAGTTGCTGGACCTATTGTTTTATCCTAACTTTGATTTCAGTATGGGCTATTGTCAAGTCAAATCAGAACCAATGATATTCGTAATGTTGTCTTACTCGTGGTTGACCCCTCGAGCGTACACCGTTACATCCTTTGGTCTGACCAATGCTATCACTTTGTTCACATTGTCATGGAATTTCATCTATATGGAAACCTAGAAAAATTATTGTTGAGCCCATCGACAACATCCTTATCTTCTCCATGATTTTGTTGACATTAAGCTTGTGTTGGAAACTTTGTAGGCATTGTCTCCATGTTCCGTCATGAAGCTTATGCTTGGATGGAAGAAGTTACTTCCTCCAATTCATGTGCATTTGGGGCAAGTTGCCGCCGTGAATTCGAGAAAGCTTGTTTTTGCTTCCTCTGGAATCATCCCAAGTCAGTCATGCATACGTGCGAAGTATTCTGTGGTTTGGAGACTTGCAACCTTCACTCTATATGTATCCCTAGCACACCAAGCCACCGACTAGTTTGTTCAAGGAAGAGAAGTCCATGCTTGGGATCTAATCCATGGACTTGCATAGAGACTTTGCTATCCTCAATGATGGTTCCCCACCTGAACCCGGTAGTGTTTTATTGTAAGACTGCCATGTGATCATGTTGTCTGGAACAGCGTGCTCACATGTTTGTAGCAGAACCAGCTCATGTTTTGGAGCTTACTACCACATTCCATTTCCCAAGAATCTCGCAACGTCATCTCGTCGATTTGGGTTGCAAACCTTCATTTTACTTTCTAGACGCGATGAGTCTGGAATATCCTGACACCAACCAGAGCTGAATCTCAGGCAGATATGATGGTTGGAGCATTTTTTTCAAGAACTATAATATTGGTCTCTCGATAACCGGTAAAGTGGATGTCGTGGCCAACACACCAGCCGGAAGACCTATTATTGTAGTATCTTGATTGAGGAACTTGGCCACCTCCCCATAAGGATTTCGTAGGATTTACTCCAAAAATTGATCCTTATGGATTCTTGTGCTTTCGAAGTCCGACCTTTACTTGATGTTCAAGATACCAAACATATATATGAATGGATTACGCTAACACATCAAGGAGAACATTAGAAGTGGAGTGCTATTTGTCTCTCGGTCGATCATCCAGGTTTTGCCCCTTTGACTCCGCTAAGGTGAAATCTGAGAAGGTGTTATCTTCCTTTGCATCTGCATCATCCATCGTTATTCATCATGGTCGTATGTTGTGTTGTGAGCACCCTTGGCACGGATAATGGTAAAACCTTGATGATTATGGAAATGCTCAAGTTCTTGAGAGCACGCACAAGCACTAGGTGTTATCACTGGCACTAACCGGGATTGCTCCTAGTGTTCTTGCTTATGCTATAACCTCTCAAAGAGTAGATTCACTCTCTACTGTTGGGTT
This sequence comes from Secale cereale, assembly GCA_902687465.1. NCBI lineage: Eukaryota > Viridiplantae > Streptophyta > Magnoliopsida > Poales > Poaceae > Secale > Secale cereale. Next base: position 243,713,445 of record LR738711.1, read on the forward strand.
TTTTCCTAGTTACCAGAATCATTCCCAGCATTTGCATTTTGTTCCCAGCCTGGACCGCCAATGTGCCATTTACCCAAGGGTTCCATCCATTTCCGAGGATAAGCAAAATCATCCCTTGTGTTGTCTTCAACAAGGTAGTCCACATCATCGATTCTGGCCCGAGAATGTTGTTCTCTCGAACTCCGTCAAACGGTCGATTGTGATTTGCCTCAGGCTGGTATAGAGAGTTTCAATGATCTCCATATCAAAAGTAATTATTTTTGCCACTAAAGGGAATAATTCTACGAGTCATCTTCTCTAAGGTGCCCCGTCTGGTGACCTCGATCACCATGTTCTTTAAGTGTGGGATTATTGCCTGCCAAGTAGACATTCATTGTTTGTTTCACTCCATCCCTTTGGATGTGTGTTCCGTGTCTCAGCTCAACAGATGTTTCAACGTCTCACTCCATGAGTTGGTCTTGAGTTGCTCGATATTTTAGAAGATCAATTTTGTAGAGTTTCTTTCGTCGTCACCGTGTTGGACAAAGACCTCGAAAGCAAGGATGTCAAGATCGACATGATGCAAGAAATCAACATTCCTATGGAGTGCAACCTAGATCGTGAAGATCGTGTTAGCTTTGTGTCCCCTCTGTCTTCCTACCTCATGTCCTGAATCTCGAGACGAGATTCTTGTTTAGTGGGGGTGAGTTGTCACAGCCCTAGATCAGTCCTTGTTTGTCTTTGCTTGGTCTTCATGTCATCATGTCTATTCTACTCAGGAAACTGGAAATGGGGATGTTCAAACCCTAGCACCAGATGAATTCAACTAGGGTCAAGAATAAAATCTTTTCCAATGACCAAAATGCCTTCATCACTGTTTGATAATTTTGGCAAGGCTTTGAGACCAAACCAAAATTAGTGAACATTTTTGTGGAATATTTTGGGCACTGATTTAAATCATACCTTATTTGCATTTGGGCATTTAAATTTTATATATTATTTTAAATGTCCAAAAATTCATGAACTGAAATGTTTACTGTTGGAATTAATCCAAACAGTGGCCACAACCAGTTTCATGATTATTGAAAATGCTCTGGCATTTTTATTAAAGCCAAAACATTTGCAGAAAATAGAAAACAAAAAGTATTAGAAAAGAGAGAGAGAGAGAGAGAGAGAGAGAGAGAGAGAGAGAGAGAGAGAGAGAGAGAGAGAGCGACTTACCTGGCCCACCTGCCACAGCCGTCGGCCCAGCTAGATGGCCCAGCCCACCAGGGGCAAGGGCGTCTTCAACCTCCTGCCAGGAGGACAGGCAGGTGCGTGGCGACGGCACACGCGCCAGCCTCCACCTCCTGCTTGCCGCGAGCCACGTCGACGTCGCGGATGACCACCCCACTGCCGTCCAGATCGAGCTGACCTCTCACTCGCCCCCTTCCTCCCTCCCTCGTCTCTCCAGAATGCTGGCCGACGCGCCCGTGAGCACGCCGCCGCCGTAGCTGCGTCCACCGCCACTTCCTCGCCTCTCCGACGCGCCCCCGAGCTCCACCGTGCCTCCCTCATCCCCTCCGTCGACCCATGCGACCGAGGGAGCCCTGCAGCATCGCCCCGACCTCTTGTTCCTCCTCCGGCCGCCGAGATTGCCGGCGACCATACGCCGTCCCTGATGCCTCCCTGAGCTTGCTGAGCTCCGCCTCAACTCCGCTGTGAGCATCTCGTCGTTTCCCCTCTCCTCTCTTTCTCGTTTGCATGCCGTAACCACACCAACCACTGGACCCGAGAGCTCACCGCCGTCGTGGTTCTTCACCGCCGCGGCCAGGGCCACCCCAGCTCGCAGCTAAGTGCGTCACCGTGTTGGCCGAACTCCTAGGAGCACGCAACACCCACCAGCTCTTCCCCTAGTGCACCGTGGCCTTGTTTCCATCAACGTCCGAACGCCGGCCGCCGCCAAGAGCCCAACTCCGACGAGCCCGCTCCACCCCAGCTCCTCCCGCTTGCACCATCCGACGCGGACAAGTCTCCGCATTCCGTAGATGGCCTCGGCCTTCGATTTGGTCGCCGTGGGACGAAACCCGAGCCCTTCGCCGCGTCTGTCGCCGCCGGCGACGAGCCACCGGCATTTTGACTTGTTTGACCGGTGGGTTGACCACCCCGGGTCACTGACGTATGGGCCCCACGCCCTTAGTTAACCACTGACCCGCTGACAAGTGGGGCCCACCCTGTTAATTAAGCTAGGTTGGTACTAATTTTTTGGTTAGTTAGTTAGTCACTGACATGTGGGCCCTGCCCTGTCTAATTACAGATTAGGGTTTAATTAGTGTTAGTTAATCCTGTTTTTTAGCAGAGCCACTGACGTGTGGACCCCACACGTCAGGTTTGACTTGGACGGCGCCCTGTTGACTTGCTGATGTCAGCATGACCTATTGCTGACGCAGTAACTATTTTTTGTGATTTAAAATAAATCTGAAATGATTTATTTATTTCAGAAAATAGCTAAAACTTCTAAAATTCATATAAAATCAACCGTAGCTCAGATGAAAATAATTTATATATGAAAAATGATCAGAAAAATATGAGGAATCTGTTTGTGGAGTTTTCATGCATGTTTGAAAAACTTACAACCACTGTTTAGGACAATTTGAATGAATGGCATTTGAATAATCACATATGAAGTTTGAATTTGAACCTTTGGTTCAAACCAACTTCATATAATATGGTTGCTAGTTGCATTAGCTCAATCAACAACATATTGCCATGTCATGATCATGCATCATAATGTCGCATTGCATTGATTGTGTTCTTTCTCTGTTGTCGGTGTTTGTCCCCTCTCAGTAGACGTGTTCCGATGATGTGACCGATGACACTGATGAAGACACAGTACCATCTTCAGAAGTGCAAGGCAAGCAAACCCCCATTGAGCATTCCGATACAATCCCACTCTCTCGCTCCTGCTCTCCTTTACTGCATTAGGACAACAATGATTGAACTGCTTTTTGTTGTGGTAGCTGAACCCCTTTCCTCTGCATGAACTGTCGTTGCCACAGTAAATAGTTAAAACCCACTAGCATGAATAGGAGTTGTTTGAGCCCTGTTGTGCCTACTCATTCATGCTTTCTGGTTATGCCTGCTATTGCTTAGAGTTGTGTCAGGTCTGATTCATCGGGGATGAATTGGAATGTGGTGAACATGTCCTACTGTGTGTGAGCTAAGTGTGTGAACACGATTTGGTAAAGGTAGCGGTGAGAGGCCATGTAGGAGTACATGGTGGGTTGTCTCACTGGAACCGTCCATAAGAACTGAGTTCTGTGTAAGTTGTCCAATGACTAGCTACTACCACGCATTGGAATGCTTAAGTACCCCTCTCGACTTATTAATCAACTCGATCCCTGTCCAGGAGTTGCAACTAGTTTCTGGTGTTTGTAGGTAGTGTTAGTAGTCTACCAAGTGGCACCCGGTACAGGTGGGCTTGCACAGATTAGGCACCATGGCACGGTGTACCAAGCATAGATCCATCCGTCGAGGTGGGCTTGGGAACCCTACGCAAATCATTTGGGGCCGTGAGCGACACCCCGGCTGGATCTCCTTACGGATGGAACCCGAATAGGCGATAAACCTGGACTAGAGTCTTGTGTGGTTAGTCAGGTCGTGGCCGACACCCATGCCAGGCTTCCGCTTGAAGGTTGCCGAGATACACGACGTTTACATGGCGTTAAGTGGCGAGAGCGTGTGTGAAGAAGTACACCCATGCAGGGTTAACATGATCTATTCGAATAGCCGGGTCCGCGCTTATGGACTTCTTGGATGCTTACGTGGTACATAGACAAGTGAAAGTGGATACTCTAAAATACTCAAGACAAGTGTGGGTGCTATGGATGGCCTTCTCGTAGGGAGACGAGAGCAGATCCATAGTGGTGTATTGATTGGTGAATATGTGGACTCGTGTGCGCCACCTCAAAAGAGTTACTTGCAGTCGTAGTTCAGGATAGCCACCGAGTCAAGCTGGCTTGCTGCAGTCAAACTCCACCACCCCTTTGTTGATACTGATGCATATGTAGCTACTTCTGATGTAAGTCTTGCTGAGTACCTTTGTACTCACGTTTTCTTAATTTATGTTTTGTAGAGAGACTTCAGTCTCACTAGTGGTTCCGCGTGGACTTCGACGTTTAGTTTGTTACCTCAGCTACGATCTTGTGCCCCTAGGAGGGTCTTGTAGATAGTCAGGCTTCTTAGCCTTTTTCTTTTGTAGTTGTCTGTACTCAGACATGTTATGCTTCCGTTGCTTGTATGCTCTGTATGTTGGGTCATGTGACCCCTGTTTGTAATAAATGCTATGATGGCTCTTCTGGGCCTTATCTATATGAGTTGTTGAGTTATGTTGTGATGCCTTGTTGTACATCACAGACTTGCATGTTATGCGTACGTGTAATGTGTATTGCTATGTGTGGGATCCGACACCTAGTTGTTTACCCTTGGTAGCCTATCTTACAGGGAAATGTCTCCTAGTGCTTCCATTGAGCCTTGGTAGCTTGCTACTGCTCCGGAACACTTAGGCTGGCTGGCATGTGTCCTTCTATGTTCCTGTGTTTGTCCCTTAGGGGAAATGTCACGCGTTGTTCCTTTAAGTCCTTGTAGCTTGCTATGACTTGGGTTCATACGTTGATGACCAACACATTCGTTGCTGGGTCATGTATGCCTGTCTCTGTAATTTAGCGCCACTTTTGGTTTATAACTAGTCATGTCGGCCCGGGTTCTCTGTCATATGGATGCTAGCGACACTATCATATACGTGTGCCAAAATGCACAAACGGTCCCGGGCCAGGTAAGGTGACACCCGTGGGGATACCGTGCGTGAGGCCACAAAGTGATATGATGTGTTACATGCTAGATCGGTGTGACATAGGATTGGGGTACCGACACGGCCGAGTGGTGACGAGGTGACCAACCGATAGGCGACGCATGGAGCGGCCGAGTGGTGATGAGGTGACCAACCGAATGGCGACACATGGAGCGGCCCAGTGGTGATGAGGTGACCAACTGATAGGCGACGCACGGAGCGGTCGAATGGTGATGAGGTGACCAACCGAATGGCGACGCATGGTGCGGCCGAGTGGTGATGAGGTGACTAACCAGTAGGTGACGCACGGAGCGGTCGAGTGGTGATGAGGTGACCAACCGATAGGCGACGCACGGAGCGGTCGAGTGGTGATGAGGTGACCAACCGAATGGCGATGCACGGAGTGTCCGAGTGGTGATGAGGTGACCAACCGAATGGCGACGCAAAGAATGTGACGATGCACGGGGCGTCCGAGTAAAGTAGACGCGCCGGCGGAGTGACGATGTTTGGGGCGTCCGAGCGAAGTAGACGCGTCCCGCGGAGTTACGAGGCGTGAGGCGTCCGAGTGAAATAGACGCGTCTCGCGGAGTGGTCGAGTGGGTAAGTTGATGAAGACGCATCGAGGCTTTCGGTGTCCGAGTGGCGACGCACGAGTGGTCGAGCAGATAAGTCGATGAAGAAACTGGCCCCAATCCTCTCCCGAGTGGCTGGGGACTTGTTCCTCCGAGGTCGTCGTAATCAAAGTCACCAGCCCACAGAGGGAGGAGTCGCCGCGCACTCGGGGTGTGGCCGGCCTGCTTTGCAACAGGGCGGGAAGGGTGCAGCAACTGCACTATGTTTGATAGTCCACGCCGGACAGAGCAGCAGCGCTGCAGGCTATCATGCTTCCTGGCTCGGGGGAGTTGAGCGGCTGGCCAATTTGACGAATGCTCAGCCCATGGCCGAGCGCCGATGTCGATGGGGGAGTAGTGCCGTTGGTTGCCGTGCCGCATCGAGCCCGCGATTCCACCATGGGAGCATCGCTAGTCCGCGACCGAGTACTAGTACAGGAGAGACGAACTGCCGCACGTGTGGGGTACGGCCAGCCTCCGCTTCCACCACGAGAATCACCGTAGAGTAGCACTCAGTCGGACACGTCTTCATGGCACGAAGGATGCCGTTGATCATCTGACTCGGCGGAGGAATTCCACGCTGTCGATTGCGTTCGTGCCTCCGGTCGAGGAGCCGGACCGCCGACCGGGGCCACAAGGAAGTAAAAGAAGATATTAGGATGCATTGATGGAGTTGCCCACGTTCAGGACATGTACATGCATGCAGGAGGGGTTAGTTACCGGTAATTAAGCAAGATGCATTACCATTCGTGCATGTGAAGGATGTTTCCTTCTTTCACGGGGCATTTATCTTCCTGACGATTTATTGCCACATCATGGGCTTGTGCCCCGGCTGTGGATGTTGCAGCAGGGTAACAGACGCCGGCGGAAATGGGTGGTGCGGCCAGCCTCGACACCCGTGCCACGTCGGGCCAGTGCCACCACCGTGAAGCCACGGCAGGGCCGCGATGCCAGTAGGAGGACTCGCCTTGTCCGGGTAGTGTGACCGGCCTCCGACGGATGCGCCTTGTGGGGGCGCACCGTCCATGCTACGCCTGATACATCTCCAACGTATCTATAATTTTTTATTGTTTCATGCTATTATTTATGATGGTTTGGATGTTTAATGGGATTTGTTATACACTTTTATATTATTTTTGGGACTAACCTATTAACCCAAAGGCCCAGTCTAGATTGTTATTTTTTTGCCTATTTCAGGGTTTTACAGAAAAGGAATAGCAAACGGAGTCCAAACGGAATGAAACTTTGGGATATATATTTTTGGAGCAAAATACGCACGGGAGACTTGAGAACCACGGAGTAGGGCACACGTGGCGTCCACGAGGGTGGGGGCGCGCCCCCTGCCTCGTGGGCCCCATGTTTGGCCCCCAGTGCCCTCCTTCCTCCTATATATACCTACGTACCCCGAAACCATCAGAACAACAGAGAAAACCCTAGTTCCACCGCAGCAACCTTATGTTCCCATGAGATACCATCTTGGGGCCTATTCCGGAGCTTCGCCGGAGGGGGGATCTACCACGGAGTGCTTCTACATCATCATCATCGCCTCACCATGAGTTGTGAGTAGTTTATTACGGACCTTCGGGTCCATAGCTAGTATCTAGATGGATTCTTCTCTCTCTTTGGATCTAAATACCAAGTTCTCCTCGGTCTTCGAGGAGATCTATTCGATGTAATCTCCTTTTGCGGTGTGTTTGTCGAGATCCGATGAATTGTGGGTTTATGATCAAGATTATCTATGAGAAATATTTGGTTCTTTTCTGAACTCTTTATGTATGATTATAATATCCTTGCAAGTCTCTTCGAATTATTGGTTTGGTTTGGCCTACTAGATCTATAGTTCTTGCAATGGGAGAAGTGCTTGGATTTGGGTTCAATCTTGCGGTGTCCTTTCCCAGTGACATTAGCGGCAGCAAGGCATGTATTGTATTGTTGCCATCGAGGATAAAAAGATGGGGTTTATATCATATTGTTTGAGTTTATCCCTCTACATCATGTCATCTTGCTTAAGGCGTTACTCTGTTCTTATGAACTTAATACTCTAGATGCATGCTGGATAGCGGTCGATCTGTGGAGTAATAGTAGTAGATGCAGAATCATTTTGGTCTACTTGTCTTGGACGTGATGCCTATATACAATGATCATGCCTAGATAGTCTCATAAGTATTCACTTTTCTATCAATTGCTCAACAGTAATTTGTTTACCCGCCGTAGAATTATGCTATCATGAGAGAAGCCACTAGAGAAACCTATGGCCCCAGGGTCTATTCTCAACATATCTACTTTAATTTTCCGCTTTTACTTTCTGTTCTTATATCCAAAAATACCAAAAATATCAAACTATCATCTTTATCAGATCTCACTTTCATAAGTGTCCGTAAAGGGATTGACAACCCCTTATCGTGTTGGATGCGAAGTTCTTATTTGTTTGTGCAGGTGCGAGGGACTCGCGCGTGGTCTCCTACTAGATTGATACCTTGGTTCTAAAAAACTGAGGGAAATACTTACGCTACTGTGCTGCATCACCCTTTCCTCTTCGAGGGAATACAACGCAAGCTCGAGAAGCAGCAAGAATAATTTCTGGCGGCGTTGTTGGGGAGGCTTAAGCAAAAGTCTTATACCAAGTACCTATCACAAACCCTTATCCTTCGCATTACATTTTTACCTCTCGTTTTCCTATCCCCCACTTCACCCTAGCCATTTTATTTACCCTTCTTTCTTGCTGTGTGTTTGTCGTTCGCTTGCTTCTTGTTTGCTTGTGTGTTGGATTACTTGCTTGTCACTATGGCTCAGAACAATACCAAATTGTGTGACTTCTCCAATACCAACAATAATGATTTTATTAGCACTCCGATTGCTCCTATTACCGATGCTGAATTTTGTGAGATCAATGCTGCTCTATTGAATCTTGTCATGAAAGATCAATTTTCCGGCCTTCCTAGTGAAGATGCCGCTACCCATCTAAACAACTTTGTTGATTTGTGTGATATGCAAAAGAAAAGGGATATGGATAACGGTATTGTTAAATTGAAGTTATTTCCGTTTTCACTTAGAGATCGTGCTAAAACTTGGTTTTCCTCTTTACCTAGAAATAGTATTGATTCATGGAATAAGTGCAAAGATGCTTTTATCTCTAAGTATTTCCCTCCTGCTAAGATCATCTCCCTTAGAAACGATATTATGAATTTTAAGCAACTAGATCATGATCATGTTGCACAAGCTTGGGAGAGAATGAAATTAATGATACGTAATTGCCCTACACATGGTTTGAACTTATGGATGATTATTCAAAACTTTTATGCTGGCTTGAGTTTTGCTTCCAGAAATCTTTTAGATTCGGCCGCAGGAGGCACTTTCATGGAAACTACCTTAGGAGAAGCTACCAAACTCCTAGATAATATTATGGTTAATTATTCTCAGTGGCACACCAAAAGATCTACTAGTAAAAAGGTGCATGCTGTTGAAGAGATTAGTGTTTTGAGTGGAAATATGGATGAACTTATGAAATTATTTGCTGCTAAGAATGCTTCTTCTGATCCTAATGAAATGCCTTTATCCACTTTGATTGAAAATAATAATGTATCTTTGGATGTGAATTTTGTTGGTAGGAATAATTTTGGTAACAATGCTTATAGAGGAAACTTTAATCCTAGGCCTTTTCCTAGTAATTCCTCTAATAATTATGGAAATTCCTACAACAATTCTTATGGAAAGATGCCTTCTGAATTTGAAACAGTATTAAGTAGTTTATGATTTCGCAAACGAATTTCAATGCTAAGCTTGAAGAAAAATTGCTTAAGATTGATGAATTGGCTAGAGGTGTGGATAGAATTACTCTTGATGTTGATTCTTTGAAACTTAGATCTATCCCACCTAAGCATGATATCAATGAGTATCTCAAAGCCATGAGAATTTCCATTGATGAATGCAAAGAAAGAACCGCTAGGATGCGTGCTAAAAGTGAGAATTATATAAAAGTGTGTTCTTCTAGTTATCATGAAAATAAAGATGAAGATCTGAAAGTTATTGATGTGTCTCCTATTAGATCCTTGTTTTCTAGTATGAATCTTGATAAAGATGGGATTGGAGATGAGTCTACTTTAAGGTGTCCCAATGATTCGGAGTTTTAGATCTTGATGCTAAAATTGTTAAAAGTGGGATTGAAGAGATTAAAACTTTACATAGTGATGAACCCACTACTTTGGATTTCAAGGGATTCAATTATGATAATTGCTCTTTGATTGATTGTATTTCCTTGTTGCAATCCGTACTAAACTCTCTGCATGCTTATAGTCAAAATAAAGCTTTTACCAAACACATAGTTGATGCTTTGATGCAATCTTATGAAGAAGAACTTGAATTAGAAGTTTCTATCCCTGGAAAGCTTTATGATGAGTGGGAACCTACTATTAAAATAAAAATTAATGATCATGAATGGTTTGCTTTGTCTGATTTGGGTGCAAGTGTCTCCACTATCCCAAAAACTTTGTGTGATTTGTTTCCATGAGCTTCATGATTCTTCTTTAAATTTGCATCTTGCGGATTCTACCATTAAGAAACCTATGGGAAGGATTAATGATGTTCTTATTGTTGCCAACAGGAATTATGTGCCCGTAGATTTTATTGTTCTTGATATAGATTGCAATCCTTCATGTCCTATTATTCTTGGTAGACCTTTCCTTAGAACGATTGGTGCAATTATTGATACGAAGGAAGGAAATATTAGATTCCAATTTCCGTTAAGGAAAGGCATGGAACACTTTCCTAGAAATAAAATCAAATTACCATATGAATCTATTATGAGAGCCACTTATGGATTTCCTTCCAAAGATGGCAATACCTAGATCTATCCATGTATCGTGCCTAGCAAGAGGCGTAAAACGATAGCGCTTGTTGGGAGGCAACCCAATTTTATTTTTTGGTTTTGCTTCTGTTTAGGAATAAATATTGCATCTAGCCTCTGTTTAGATGTCGTTTTGTGTTTTAATTAGTGTTTGTGCCAAGTAGAACCTTTGGGAAGACTTGTGTGAAGTTTATATGATCTTGCTGTGAAAAACAGAGTCGTTAGCGCTCGCTAGAATGGTCACCAGATTTTGCTGGAGTGTGCTATTTAGTTGATTCTTTTTGCAGGTGGTTAATAGACAAATTTCTCATGTTTACCAATTTATTTTAAAAAATGGAGTTACAGAAGATGCGAAAGTTACAGATTAGTACAGACTGTTCTGTTTTTGACAGATTCTGTTTTTCATGTGTTGTTTGCTTATTTTGATGAATCTATGAGTAGTATTGGAGGATATGAATCATAGAGAAGTTGGAATACAGTAGGTTTAACATCAATATAAACAAAGAATGAGTTCATTATAGTACCTTTGAGTGGTGGTTTGTTTTCTTATACTAACGGAGCTCATGAGATTTTTGTCTAAGTACTGTGTTCTGAAGTTTTCAAGTTTTGAGTATTGCTTTGATGGACTATGGAACAAAGAGTGGCAAGAGCCGAAGCTTGGGGATTCCCAAGGCACCCCAAGGTAAAATTCAAGGACAACCAAAAGCCTAAGCTTGGGGATGCCCCGGGAAGGCATCCCCTCTTTCGTCTTCATCTATCAATAACTATACTCGGAGTTATATTTTTATTCACCACATGATATGTGTTTTACTTGGAGCGTCATATATCATTTGAGTCTTTGCTTGTTAGTTTTCCACAATTATCCTTGCTGGACACACCTTTTTGAGAGATATAAATATGGCCTAGGAATTGTTAGAACACTCTATGTGCTTCACTTATATCTTTTGAGTTGAATAGTTTTTGCTCTAGTGCTTCACTTATATCTTTTAGAGCACGGTGGTAATTATATTTTGTTGAAATTGTTGATCTCTCATGATTCACTTATATCCTTTTAAGAGTCTATTAGAACAGCATGGTAATGTGCTTTGGCTATAAAACTAGCTTTCACATGATAGGCATCCAATATCAATGTAGTAAAAACTTTCATACTAAGTGCATTGAATATTAAGAGAAGTTGGATGCTTGATAATTATTTTGAGATATGAGGATAGAGATATTAGAGTCATGCTAGTGGAGTTACTATGAAATTGAGAAATACTTGTGTTAAAGTTAGTGATTCCCGTAGCATGCACGTATGGTGAACCGCTATGTGACGAAGTTAGAGCATGAGGTATTTGTAGAGTGTCATCCTTTGTGTGGAGGTCGGGGGCGCACGATGGTAAACTCCTACCAAACTCCCCCCTAGGAGCATGCGTTGATTGCTTTCTTTTGATGACTCGTAAATTTTTGCAATAAGTATATGAGTTCTTATGACTAATGTTGAGTCCATGGATTATACTTACTCTCACCCTTCCACCATTGCTAGCCTCTCTTGTACCGCGCAACTTTCGCCGGTACCATACACCCACTATATATCCTTCCTCAAAACAGGCACCATATATCTTCCTCAAAACAGCCACCATACCTACCTATCACGGCATTTCCATAGCCATTCCGAGATATATTGCCATGCAACTTTCCACCGTTCCGTTCATATGACACACTTCATCATTGTCATATTGCCATGCATGATCATGTAGTTGACATCGTATTTGTGGCAAAGCCACCATGCATAATTCTTCATACATGTTACTCTTGATTCATTGCACATCCCGGTACACCGCCGGAGGCATTCATATATAGACATACTTTGTTCTAGTATCGAGTTGTCATTCAATATAAGTGTGATGATCACAATTATTAGAGCATTGTCCCAAGGCCGAACAAAAGAAAAGGCCCCTCCAAAAAAAAAGGGACAATTGCTACTATCTTCTTCCACACTTGTGCTTCAAAGTAGCACCATGTTCTTCATGATAGAGAGTCTCATGTTTAGTCACTTTCATATACTAGTGGGAATTTTCATTATAGAACTTGCCTGGTATATTCCAACGATGGGCTTCCTGAAATGCCCTAGGTCTTCGTGAGAAAGCAAATTGGATGCACACCCACTTAGTTTCTTTTGTTGAGCTTTCATACATATTTAGCTCTAGTGGTGATGAGGTGACCAACCAGGAGGCGACGCACGGAGCGGCCGAGTGGTGATGAGGTGACCAACCGATAGGCGACGCACGGAGCGGCCGAGTGGTGCTGAGGTGACCAACCGAATGGCGATGCACGGAGCGGCCCAGTGTTGATGAGGTGACCAACTGATAGGCGACGTACGGAGCGGCCGAGTGTTGATGAGGTGACCAACTGATAGGCGACGCACGGAGCGGCCCAGTGT
>LR738711.1:243726335-243894716 GCA_902687465.1 Secale cereale
GACGCACGGAGCGGCCGAGTGGTGATGAGGTGACCAACCAAATTGCAACGCACGGAGCGGCGGAGTGGTGATGAGGTGACCAACCAGTAGGCGACGCACGGAGCGGCCAAGTAGTGATGAGGTGACCAACCGATAGGCGACGCACGGAGCGGCCGAGTGGTGATGAGGTGACCAACCGAATGACGATGCACGGAGCGGCCGAGTGGTGATGAGGTGACCAACCGAATGGCGACGCACGGAGCATGATGATGCACGGGGCGTCCGAGTAAAGTAGACGCGTCCCGCGGAGTGACGATGTGCGGGGCGTTCGAGCGAAGTAGACGCGCCCCGCGGAGTGACGAGGCGCGATGCGTCTGAGTGAAATATACGCGTCTCGTGGATTGGTCGAGCGGGTAAGTTGATGAAGACGCATCGAGGCATTCGGTGTCTGAGTGGATTCATACTCCCCAATACTTCTCTATGATTCATACTCCCCAATACTACTCATAGATTCATCACACGAAAAACAGAATCTGTCAAAAACAAAACAATCTGTAGTATTTTGTAACTTTCGAATACTTCTGTAACTCCATTTTTTTGAAATAAATTGGTAAACGTGAGTAATTTGTCTATTAACCATCTGCAAAAATAATCAACTAAATAGCACTCTCCAGTAAAATCTGGTGACTATTCTCGTGAGCGCTAATGTTTCTGTTTTTTACAGCAAGATCATATAAACTTCACACAAGTCTTCCCAAAGGTTCTACTTGGCACAAACACTAACTAAAACACAAAACCACATCTAAACAGAAGCTAGATGCAATAATTATTCCTAAACAGAAGCAAAAACAAAGAAAATAAAATTGGGTTGCCTCCCAACAAGCGCTATTGTTTAACGCCCCTAGCTAGCCACGATACAAGGATAGATCTAGGTATTGCCATCTTTGGAAGGCAATCCATAAGTGGCTCTCATAATGGATTCATATGGTAATTTGATTTTCTTTCTAGAAAAGTGTTCCATTCCTTTCCTTAATGGAAATTGGAATCTAATATTTCCTTCCTTCATATCAATAATTGCACCAATCGTTCTAAGGAAAGGTCTACCAAGAATAATAGGACATGAAGGATTGCAATCTATATCAAGAACAATGAAATCTACGAGCACATAATTCCTATTGTCAACAATAAGAACATCATTAATCCTTCCCATAGGTTTCTTAATAGTAGAATCCCCAAGATTCAAATTTAAAGAACAATCATCAAGCTCATGGAAACCTAACAAATCACACAAAGTTTTTGGGATAGTGGAAACACTTGCACCCAAATCACACAAGGCAAATCATTCATGATCTTTAATTTTAATATTAATAGTAGGTTCCCACTCATCATAAAGCTTTCTAGGGATAGAAACTTCTAATTCAAGTTTTTCTTCATAAGATTGCATCAAAGCATCAACTATGTGTTTGGTAAAAGCCTTATTTTGACTATAAGCATGCGGAGAATTTAGTATGGATTGCAACAAGGAAATATAATCTATCAAAGAGCAATTATCATAATTGAATCCCTTGAAATCCAAAATAATGGGTTCATCACTATGCAAAGTTTTAATATCTTCAATCCCACTTTTAACAATTTTATCATCAAGACCTAAAAACTCTGAATCATTGGGACGCCTTTTAATTAAAGTAGACTCATCTCCAGTCCCATCTTTATCAAGATTCATACTAGAAAAGAAGGATCTAATAGGAGACACATAAATAACTTTCAGATCTTCATCTTTATTTTCATGATAATTAGAAGAACACGCTTTCATAAAGCACTATTTTTTAACACGCATCCTAGAGGTTCTTTCTTTGCATTCATCAATGGAAATTCTCATGGCTTTGAGAGACTCATTGATATCATGCTGGGGTGGAATAGATCTAAGTTCCAAAGAATCAACATCAAGAGTAATTCTATCCACACTTCTAGCCAACTCATCAATCTTAAGCAATTTCTCTTCAAGCAAAGCATTGAAATTCTTTTGCGAATTCATAAACTCTTTAACACTAGTCTCAAATTCACAGGGCATCTTACCAAAATTTCCATCAGAGTTATTGTAGGTATTACCGTAATTATTAAAGGAATTACTAGGAAAAGGCCTATGATTAAAGTTTCCTCTATAAGCGTTGTTACCAAAATTATTCCTACCAACAAAATTCACATCCAAATATTCATTATTATTTTCAATCAACGTGGCTAAAGGCATATCATTAGGATCAAAAGAAGCACTCTTATTAGCAAATAATTTCATAAGTTCATCCATCTTTCCACTCAAAACACTAATCTCTTTAATAGCATGCACTTTTTTACTAGTAGATCTTTCGGTGTGCCATTGAGAGTAGTTAACCATAAAATTATCTAGGAGTTTGGTAGCTTCTCCTAAGGTAGTATCCATGAAAGTGCCTCCTGCGGCCGAATCTAAAACATTTCTAGAAGCAAAATTCAAGCCAGCATAAAAGTTTTGTATAATCATCCATAAGTTCGAACCATGTGTAGGACAATTACGTATAATTAATTTCATTCTCTCCCAAGCTTTTGCAACATGCTCATGATATAGTTACTTAAAATTCATAATATCGTTTCTAAGAGAGATACTCTTAGCAGGAGGAAAATACTTAGAGATAAAAGCGTCTTTGTACTTATTCCACGAATCAATACTATTTCTAGGCAAAGAGGAAAACCAAGTTTTAGCGCGATCTCTAAGTGAAAGCGGAAATAGCTTCAATTTAACAATATCATTATCCGTATCCCTCTTATTTTGCATATGACACAAATCAACAAAGTTGTTTAGATGGGTAGCAGCATCTTCACTAGGAAGGCCGGAAAACTGATCTTTCATGACAAGATTCAACAGAGAAGCATTGATCTCACAAGATTCAGCATCGATAATATGAGCAATCGAAGTGCTAATAAAATCATTATTGTTGGTATTGGAGAAGTCACACAATTTGGTATTGTTCTGAGCCATAGTGACAAGCAAGCAATCCAACACACAAGCCAAAGAGAAGCAAGCGAACGATAAACACATGGCAAAAAGAAGGGCAAATAAAACGGCAAGGGTCAAGTTGGGGAGAGGAAAACGAGAGGCAAATAAATGTAATGCGAAGGATAAGGGTTTGTGATAGATACTTGGTATATGACTTTTGCGTAAGCCTCCCCGACAAGGGCGTCGGAAATTCTTCTTGCTACTTCTCGAGCTTGCGTTGTATTCCCACGAAGAGGAAAGGGTGATGCATCATAGTAGCGTAAGTAGTTCCCTCAGTTTTTGAGAACCAAAGTATCAATCCAGTAGGAGACCACGAGCGAGTCCCTCGCACCTGCACAAACAAATAAGAACTTCTCAGCCAACGTGATAAGGGGTTGTCAATCCCTTTACGGTCACTTACGAAAGTGAGATCTGATAGATATGATAGTTTGATATTTTTGGTATTTTTGGATATAAGAACAGAAAGTAAATAAATCAAAGTAAAGTAGATTGTAGATTAATATGTTGAGAATAGACCCGGGGGCCATAGGTTTCACTAGTGGCTTCTCTCATGATAGCAGAATTCTACAGTGGGTGAACAAATTACTGTCGAGCAATTGATAGAAAGGCGAATAGTTATGAGAATATCTAGGCATGATCATTCTATATAGACATCACGTCCGTGACAAGTAGACCCAAATGATTCTGCATCTACTACTATTAGTCCACACATCGACCGCTATCCAGCATGCATCTAGAGTATTAAGTTCATAAGAACATAGTAATGCTTTAAGCAAGATGACATGATGTAGAGGGATAAACTCAAGCAATATGATATAAAACCCATCTTTTTATCCTCGATGGCAACAATACAATACGTGCCTTGCTGCCCCTGCTGTCTGGGAAACGACACCGCAGGATTGAACGCAAAGCCAAGCACTTCTCCCATTGCAAGAACTGCAGATCTAGTAGGCCAAACCAAACCAATAATTCGAAGAGACTTGCAAGGATACTATAATCATACATAAAAGAATTCAGAAAAGAACCAAATATTTCTCGTAGATAATCTTGATCATAAACCCACAATTCATCGGATCTCGACAAACACACCGCAAAATGATTACATCGAATAGATCTCCTCGAAGACAGAGGAGAACTTGGTATTGAGATCCAAAAAGAGAGAAGAAGCCATCTAGCTAATAACTATGGACCCTAAGGTGTGTGGTAAACTACTCACAACTCATGGTGAGGCAATGGTGTTGATGTAGAAGCACTCCATGGAAGATTCCCCCTCCGGCGGAGCTCCGGAACAGGCCCCAAGATGGGATCTCACGAGAACAGAAGGTTGCGGCGATGGAATTAGGGTTTTCTCTATTGCTTTGATGTTTTCAGGATACATGGGTATATATAGGAGGAAGGAGGGCATCGGGGGAGCCAGAGGGGGCCCACAAGGGTGGGGGCACGCCCTGTAGGAGGGGGCGCGCCCTGGACCCTCGTGGCCGCCTCCTTCATTCCCTCGCGTGTACTCCAAGTCTTCTGTGTTGATATTGTTCCAAAAATAACTCTCGCAAAGGTTTCATTCCGTTTGGACTCCGTTTGATATTCCTTTTCTGCGAAACCCTGAAATAGGCAAAAAAAAACAATCTGCACTGGGCCTTTGGGTTAATAGTTTAGTCCCAAAAATAATATAAAAGTGTATTATAAAGCCCATTAAACATCCAAAACATCATATATAATAGCATGGAACAATCAAAATTTATATATACGTTGGAGACGTATCAAGGACCAATTAAAACGATCTGATATGATAATGGGATGGACGTGATGCTTCACAAATAAGTAGTCAGTAAAGACGCATTATTCGTTTTCTTTCAATGCCTTTCCTTCGAGGCTAAGGGTTGTGCTAACCATGCAGAGCCGGACACAGTACACTTATTGCAGAAGATATTACCTTGATATGTTTGGAAGAAGGAACTCGCCTTGCAATGCAGAAGACAATACGGAAGTCGAACTCATCGTCATCGAAGACAGGTTCAAGGGCTACCGAGGGACTCCTGGATTGAGGGGTCCTCATGTGGTCGGATAACTCGTGGTGGGCCGTGAAGATCATTGCTGAAGATCGTCTCTCGTATCCGGATAGGACTCCTGTATGCGTATAATGACAGGCTTTAGGTTCGGGTGTAATCTTTCCTTCCTCTGCAAGGTGGTTATGTACAAACCCTAGGGCCCTCCGGTGCATATATATACTGGAGGGTTTAGTCCGTAGAAGCGGAACAACAACATAACCATAGGCTAGACTTTTAGGGTTTAGCCATTACGATCTCGAGGTAGATCAACTCTTGTAATCATATTCATCAAGATCAATCTAGAAGGAAGTAGGGTATCACCTCGATCGAGAGGGCCTGAACCTGGGTAAACAGTGGTTCCCCCGTCTCCTATTACCATCGATCCTCAGACGCATAGTTTGGGACACCCTACCTGAGATCCGCCGGTTTTGACACCGACACCTTCCCTTATGACGCTGGACATTATCCTGCATGTAGATATAAGCCACAAAATCCAAATTATTATCGGCCTTGCACTTACCATTGCCTCCCTGATTCGCCGGGTTATGAGGCTGCTGCTTGGTGTTGCCACTCTTCTTTTCATTTCCCAGCTTTTCATCATCAGACTCGGGGGGTCCTTGGTACCATCAGAGTCGGCATATTTAACCAAGCCGCCATCAGCTCCCCCATATTGCTGCAGTGGCGCTTGAGCCGCCCTAGCTTCTGTTTAAGAGGCAAAAACGGTAATTCTTTTCTAACATCAAGACTGCTGTGTCAGGATTGTTACGATCCGAGAAATGTAGGATATTTGAGACCCCGCGCACCCAATGGGTTGTTGACTCACCCTCTTCTTGGACACAGGCGTCCAAATCCACAATTGACATAGGCTGCTTGCATGTATCTTTAAAATTTTGGATAAACCAGGCTTTTAACTCAGCCCATGATCTAATGGAGTTGGGAGGCAAACCTTTCAACCAAGTACGGGCCGTCCCCTCCAACTTCTTGGTGAAATATTTAGCACACGCAGCATCCTTAACGTCCAGCAACTCCATGGCCATCTCATAACTCTCAACCCATGCTTCAGGGGGTAAGTCAGTTGTGTAGTTAGGCACCTTACGAGGACCCTTGAAATCCTTGGGCAAACGGTCATTACGCAGAGACGCCACTAAACATGGCACACCCAAGGTTCTAGAGGTCACACCTCTCTCCACCGAAGTGGTTGGGTAAGCCAGAGAATGCTGACGAGCCACTTGCTGAGCCGCTAGCTCAGCTTCCCAACATGCTCTGCCCTGGTCCACCAAAGCCTAAGCACCATCACGCGCCGGGTCATGCCCACATGGCTGGTTACGACGCCTATCACTGCTTGAAACCACTGGCGAGTCAATGTGTCTTCTATAACACCGACTTGGGCGAGGGGTTGAATGAATCCTCTCTCGGCTGTAAGAGTAAGCCGCCTGTTGGGCCACAACTGTCTGAAGCAATTCTCCGGCTTGTCGTATCTCCATTGTTGCCGATGATTTGCCTTCAATCGATAAAGCCTCCAGCCGAGTCGCTGCAGCAATCATATTATCCAAAGGGTTAGAATAATGACCTGGCAGCATGGGTACATGTTGAGGTGGAGTAATATTCAGGTGGAGCGGCTCCGTCGTGCGTGGCTGAGCCGATGTTCCTTCCCCAGGCGCTTCAATCTGGTGTATCATCGGCGGGTTGCTGATCCCCACTCCACGCGTGTTGAAGAGATTCCTCGCCTCGTGAGCCGGAGGTAGACGGCTCTGATGCCTCCTCGTCATGACTTCATTAGCCGTGTTTTGATTCAAGGTGAGCCGGAAAGAGTCCGCCTGAATCCGCTGTGCCTGAGCATTCAAAACAGCCCGCTCCGTAGCTATCCTAGCGTTCTCCGCTGCTAGGTCTTACTTGGCCTTACCTATCTCATCCCTTAGCTTTGCCACATCCACCTTATGCTGCTCCTGATTATCCGGGGTTACCTCCACCCCCATTAGGGTTGTTAAAGCTTCTAGCAACTCCTTCAAAACCTGAGCCGGTGGATGTGCAGAGCCGGCCATGCCAGTTGTCGTTGCGGCCGTAGAATCAAAGGCCATAGTAGCTGCAGTTGTAGATCCAAGCGCTGGCTGAGTACCGGCCATGAAGATTGCCACCCGGCTTGATAACTCATAGGGGTCCGGAATACTATCGCCATTGGAACAACCCCCTAGCCTGCCGTCTGATACGTCCAAAATGCATCACTATTTTACATCGTAATTCATCCTTATTCTTTGATATATTTCACATTACGATTATGTTCTTATGTTGTTTTGGCCTATTTTACACAGTTTGTAACTTTCCGGTGCCGAAGCAGCAGACGCAGGATTCAGCGGTAAAAAGTGGACGCTGAGGTGCTGAAGAAGAATACCTCCAAATTACCTGAAAATCGACGAAGGGTATTTTCCAGAAGGATCACGAAGATACGCAAAAGAGCAACCAGAGGGGGGCCACAGGGTGCCCAGGCGGCCACCTGGCGCGGCCCCCACCCTGGCCGCGCCGGGAGGGCGCCTGGAGCCCCTGGCCCACTCCAGGCTCCCCCATCTGGCCTATATACTCCTCGTCATCCAGAAACCCTAAAAGGAGGGGAGTTTACGGAGTTCCGCCGCCACTCCGTGGCGGAAACCTACAGAGAAGAAAAGCCATCTCCGGCGGGCAGATTCCGCCGGGGAGATCACCTCCCGGAAGGGGAGATCATCGCCATCGTCATCACCATCGTCACGGGCATCATCGAGATCATCATCAACATCATCCCCAACATCAGCACCATCTCCATCTTCATCCAATCTCATCTCACAATTGCAACTTGTGTTGTAATCCGTACTATCTATCCTCTCTACTCTATCGGTGTTGATTACTACTTTGTGGTGAATGCTATTGAGTTTTGTTGGAGAAATATCATTGTGTCCAGATTGTTTATCATCCATCTATCTCCACTGATCATGATCTCTTTTATGTCTTGTGAGTAGTTACTTTAGTTCTTGAGGACATGGGAGAAGTCTTGTTGTTAGTAGTCATATGATGTTGAAGTAATATGTGTTGTTTGATACTTAAGTTGTGTTGTTATTTTCCTAGTGGTGTTGTGTGAGTCGAACACTCAACACTTCGCCTTATTAAGGACCTAGGGGAATACATTGTGTACAAGGAATAATTACGGTGGGTTGCCGGAGTGACAGAAACCTGAACCCCAGTTCGCACGCTTTTGCACAAGGGAACAATGGATCATCGATCGTATTGCTATGGTTAGGCTTTTGCCTTAAATACTATCTTGTATTTGCGGATGCTTGCAAGGTATTTAATCATAAGAGTGCACTCATCTTAGTCTAGAGGGTGTACTAGCATAGATCCACCCACTCAACACTTATCAACACATCACATAGTACCGATACGGAATATGGCGAAAGCACATGACTACCTCTCCCGTGTGTCCTCAAGAACACTTTAGCCTTTATAAGTTCAGTTGCTAGGCCTCTCCTTTGCTCAGAAAGGATTGGGCCACTTGTTACTCTCCAGTGCCTTTTACTTTGCTCGCTTTTACTTTCCTGTTGCTTATACCAAGAAAACCCCTAAAAAGTTATCTTTCAGTGCTTGCAGTTATTCCTTGCTCAGAATCACTTATCAATACCTTCTGCTCCTCGTTGGGTTCGACACTCTTATCGAAAATGCTGCAATAGATCCCTTACGGTTGTGGGTCATCAAGTACCGTTTTCTAGCGCCATTGCCGGGGAGTGTAGCGCTATTGGTAAGTGAAGCTGGTAAGGAAGTTTTTATATTTCTGTTTTTATTTTGCTGTTGCTGCTCTTTGTCCTTATGGACAACCTTGCTATTGGATCGTTGCTTGTGGGAAGACGCCCCACATCTGTGGTGGTTGCTCCTCCACCTACTGAAATTGTGCCCTATAAAATACCAGCTGGTATTATCGATTATGTTTTGGCTAATCGTTATGCAGGAGACAGACATCCCGGTGAACACTTGCTATATCTGTCACAACTATGTTCATTATTTAAGCTTGCAGGTGTATCAATGGAGTTTGTCATGAGGAAATTGTTCTCTGTATCGCTTATAGATAAATCTTCAGATTGGTATAAGCTTCTCGATAACTCACACTTGCTTGATTGGCAAGAGCTTATGTCTCTCTTTTATACCAAGTTTTATCCTCTTCATGAAATTCATCGAGACAGGAACTATATCTATAACTTTAGGTCTCGTGACGGAGAAAGCATTGCTCAAGCTTGGGGGAGATTTAAGTCCCTAATGCTCAAATGTCCTATTCATGAGCTCCCCAAGAAAATTATACTTACAAATTTTTATGCCAGGCTTTCTCGTCAGGATAAGGAGATGCTGGATGCCTCCTCTAGTGGGGTATTTCAGACGAAGAGTGTTGAAGAAACGTGGGATCTCATTGAAAGGATCCAGAGGAATACCGAAGATTGGGAAATCGATAAAGGTATTGAACCCGCTATAAATTATGAGCATGATTATATTGAGAGCTATGTGAAAACTGATTACTTCAATACCTTTTGCTCTAAGATTGGTCTTCATTCCCATCTAATGATTCATTTCTGTAAGGATTTTGCCTCTCACATTGATTCTTTTAGAAAGAAGAGAGATCAGCATCATGAACCTTTCAAAGAGTTACCTATTGATATTCATGTTGCTGACCCTATTTTGCCTGCAGTTATATATGAAAAGCCTCCTTTTCCCGGAAGGATAAGGGAGCACTCTCTTGTGACAGGCATAATAAATAAAAGTGAGAGAAGAATTGATGAGCCCGAGGACCAGATCAAGGTCGATCCTCAAGTTGCATTGGCTAAAGACCTTGTTACTAATGATGTTTTGGATTCCAATGTAAATTTTTGTGCTGTTTCCACTAACCTTGTCACAGCCAAGAATAAAGGCCCAATTTCAGGTACTCCAGTAGTATCTGTTAAAATAGGAGATCACAATTATTATGGGCTATGCGATTTGGGATCGAGTGCTAGTGCTATCCCCTATTCACTTTATCAAGAGATCATCGGTGAGATTTCACCTTGTGAACTTGAAGAAGTTGATGTTACCATTCATCTTGCAAACAAAGCAACTATCTCTCCTATCAGAATTGTGAGAGACGTTGAAGTCCTATGTGGAAAGGTAAAATACCCTACCGACTTTCTAGTACTTGGTTCACTGAGGGACAATTTTTGTCCTATTATTTTGGTAGACCTTTTCTCAGAACTTGTGGAGCTATAATAGATTGCAAGAAAGGTAAAGTTTTTGTTGAATTCAATGGTGAGCCATATGAATTTAACTTTTCTAAGTTCTCTAAGTAGCCTCGTGGTACGATTTACCTAGTGATGATAAAATTATTGAAAGTATTGCTTCTATTGCTATTCCCCCTAATGATCCTTTGCAGCAATATATGGAGGACCACGAGAATGATTTGCATATGCGGGAAAGAAATGAACTAGATGAAATATTCTTGAGACAACATGCTATCCTGAATCACAACCTTCCGATTGAACCTTTGGGAATTTTATCAAAACCAAAAGAAGACCCGGTGTTCGATCTTAAACCTCTTCCCGATACGCTCAAGTATGCTTATTTAGATGAAAAGAAAGTATATCCTGTTATTATCAACTCTAACCTTTCAGGATATGAAGAAGAGCGACTATTGGAAGTACTTCGTAAACACCGAGGTGCAATTGGCTATACCCTTGATGACCTTAAGGGGATTAGTCCATCTATCTGTCAACATACTATCAACCTTGAGCCCGATGCTAAACCAGATGTTGATCATCAACAACGGTTGAACCCGAAGATGATGGATGTTGTAAGAACTGAGATTCTCAAGCTTCTAGCCGTAGGTATTATCTACCCTATAGCTGATAGTAAGTGGGTAAGCCCGGTACATTGTGTTCCTAAGAAAGGAGGTACAACTGTGATTCCTAATGATAAGAATGAACTAATACCTCAGAGAATTATTATTGGATATAGAATGTGTATTGATTACATGAAGCTGAACAAGGCAACCAGGAAGGATCACTACCCGTTGCCGTTCATCGACCAAATGCTTGAAAGGTTATCCAAAAATACCCACTTTTGTTACCTCGATGGTTATTCTGGCTTCTCTCAAATTCATGTTAACACTGCTGATCAAGAGAAGACCACTTTTACTTGTCCCTATGGTACTTATGCTTACAGGCGTATGCCTTTTGGTTTATGTAATGCCCCTGCTACTTTTCAAAGGTGTATGTCTGCTAGCTTTCATGGTTTTTGTGAGGAGATTGTGGAAGTCTTCATGGACGATTTCTCCGTCTATGGAACTTCCTTTGACCATTGTCTCCACAACCTTAATAAAGTTTTGCAGAGATGTGAGGAGACAAACTTCTCATATGAGATTGGAGAACCCCTTCCATGGAAGCGCTTCGCCGAGGACTACGTGATCAACGTCAATAAGAATGAGGAGTGAAATCTCCTTGGGTAATGGAATCCCCTTGGCTTGTTCCAAGCTTGGGGGAGTGCCCGGTATCTTTATCTTTATCTTTTCTCTTTTAGAGTCAAGTAGAGTCGTATCATGTCTAGGGAGGTTATTATATGAAATAGGTGTGTGCATTGAGGTCTATCACTCCTTCTGTGGAGAGATTGTATCCGTGAGTGTGGAGTCGTCTATAATGGAATATTAATGATAAGTCTATTGGTTCCTTTGCTGCACTCGGTATTCTCTTCACGCAATCGACCTTATATGATGATTCTTATGGGGAGTATTGACCTTATATCAGGTATGACTTTGAAAACTTTATTTAATCTTGGCAAACATAGCTTTGGTCATAACAACAAGCATGATTTTCTTAAAGTAGCGACATAGCCAAAACCTTTATGTTATTATGCTTGAAGTGTTATGCTGACAAGGAAGACAACTTGATGTGTTATGCTTATTTTAATGTTTATGCTTTATATTGCTTTGCATCTTAGTCATCATCAATTGTCTGTTCTCTCAAAGCCTTTGCTAGCCTAAACTCTGTACTAAGCGGAATTCTGCTTGTGCATCCATACCCTTAAACCAATACCTTCCATATGAGTCCACCATACCTTCCTATTCGTGGTATTCCACTACCACCTCCTAAAGTATAGAATTTATGTGTTATCCTTAAATGTTCAAAATCTTCTATTTTGTGCCCCTGTTTTAGCTCATGAGGAAGTAGTAGTTAATTCATGATCTTTTTAAGTTGGACAAGTTTTACCCCGGGATTGCATGTCTAATCTGCAAACCCCTAATACGAGGAGGAACTGGCATGAGTGCGCCCGGCTCATAAAAGATAATACAACAAACAAACCCTCCTTCATGCTTTGTTCATGAGAAATCAGAAAACTTTTCGCAGTGATAAACAAAGGAGATTAAGGGGATGTGATCGTCCCCGTGCGGGAGCCGTTCCTCGAAACTTGTCCAGTTTGAGAAGTAATTGAGTTATCTATTAGCATTCGTTGACAAATCATGGACCTCTCAAAACTTGTTTTCATTCTGTTTGATTTAAGGATAGCACATGAGTTTTCCCTACTTCCCTAGAGCAGGGCCTATCTCTTAGTTTTAGGTTGAGTCAGTTATTCCTACTTCCTTCTATTCTTAAAGAGAGCAGACATTTGATGTTGACGAGGATTCATTCATATAAAGATGCATTAAGATTTGTCATATCATATCCTTGTTGACATTATCATTTGATAAGTAAGTTGTTTGTCAAGCCTAGCTAAAGCAAACATCTTCCTTTGTGTTAACACTTTCACTTCTTGCCTAATAACATGTTATTTCAAAAGCTTCAATTAATCTCACCAAAACATAAAGAGAAAGAGCAAAAGTAAAAGCTATTAGTTGTTCTTTGACCAAAAGGACATGTTTGCCATGATTTGATGAGTTTCCTTAGCCCTACTTTCGATTATAAGTGTTACCACTCTTTTATAAGGGCCTTATGAGTTGAAGATTGCTGTTGAGGATATTTGAGTTTGGTGAAGAAACTGTGATGCTTCTTGTCCGTATTATATTTATCGACACTTCACTCTCTAAACTTGTGGACAGGTTTACCGAGCTCAGTATTCGCTTGGGGACAAGCGAGGTCTAAGCTTGGGGGTGTTGATACGTCCAAAATGCATCACTATTTTATATCATAATTCATCCTTATTCATTGATATATTTCACATTACGATGATGTTCTTATGTTGTTTTGGCCTATTTTACACAGTTTGCAACTTTCCGGTGCCGAAGCAGCAGACGCAGGATTCAGCGGTAAAAAGTGGACGCTGAGTTGCTGAAGAAGAATACCTCCAAATTACCTGAAAATCGACGGAGGGTATTTTCCAGAAGGATCACGAAGATACGCAAAAGAGCAACCAGAGGGGGGCCACAGGGTGCCCAGGCGGCCACCTGGCGCGGCCCCCACCCTGGCCGCGCCGGGAGGGCGCCTGGAGCCCCTGGCCCACTCCAGGCTCCCCCATCTGGCCTATATACTCCTCGTCATCCAGACCTTCAAAGTGCTCTTCAAGCTTTCTCACTTCATCTACATAAGCTTCCATCAAAGGGCTCTGGTAACTCTTGTTAACTTGTCGGACCACCAACTGAGAATCTCCCCGGACAATCAGCTTTCTGATCCCAAGTTCGGCCGCAATCCTGAGGCCGGCAAGCAAGCCTTCATACTCAGCAGTGTTGTTTGTCGCTTGCTCCCTGGGAAAGTGCATCTGGTTAACATACTTGAGGTGCTCTCCGGTGGGCGCGATGAGTACGACGCCGGCACCGGCTCCTTGCAGCGAGAAGGCACCATCAAAGTACATCAACCATTCACTTGTCGCTTCTTGTACGGGTACACTTGTCTCTGGAACTTCTTCATCGGGCGTCGGGGTCCATTCAGCTATGAATTCTGCCAAAGCTCGGCTCTGTATGGTTGAGGTACTTTCAAACTTGAGACCAAAGCTTGACAGCTCCAGTGCCCACTCAACGATCCTGCCTGTTGCTTCCGGATTGTGCAATATCCTCTTCAGCGGAAAGCGAGTGACCACTGTTATCTCATGTGCTTGGAAATAATGGCGCAGCTTTCTCGAGGCCATGAGGAGGCCGAAAAGCAACTTCTGCACCCCGGAGTATCTTGATCTAGCCCCCTGCAAGAGGGAACTTACAAAATACACCGGGCGTTGCACCATCTTTCTTCGCACTTCTCCTTGATCCTGCGCAGAGTTGTCCTTGTCGGGGCCAGAGCTTGTCGGAGGAGCCCCCTGCTTGTCGCTGGATTCGCTTGCCGGTGGTGTTGATTCCTCGTCGGCCTCTCTCTCCGCTACTAACGCAGCACTAACCACCTGGTTGGTTGCCGCTAGGTACAGCAACAACTTCTCCTGTGGTCTAGGTGCGACAAGTATTGGAGTAGAGGATAGGTACCGTTTCAAGTCTTGCAGCGCTGCCTCCGCTTCCGGAGTCCATTTCATAGGACCTGCCTTCTTCAAGATTTTGAAGAAAGGAAGGGCGCGTTCTGCAGACTTCGAAATGAACCTACTGAGGGCAGCCACACAACCTGCAAGTCTCCTGACGTCCTTGACGCGCTTCGGGGCTTCGATCTGCTCGATGGCTTTAATCTTGTCGGGGTTAGCTTCAATCCCCGTCTGTGACACAAAGAACCCGAGAAGCTTGCCGGAGGGGACTCCAAAAACGCACTTCTCGGGGTTCAACTTAAGCTGGATCTTGCGCAGGTTCTCAAATGTCTCTTCTAAATCTTGGATCAGTGTATCCCTGCTCTTGCTCTTCACCACGATATCATCCATGTAAGCCTCTACATTTCTGTGGATCTGTGGCTCAAAAGCAGTGTATACTACTCTTGCAAAGGTTGAGCCTGCATTCTTCAGTCCAAATGGCATGCGTATGAAACAATACGTGCCACACGGAGTGATAAATGCAGTCTTCTCTTCATCTTCCTTGGCCATGAAAATCTGGTGGTAGCCTGAATATGCATCAAGAAAAGAGAGTAGCTCACATCCGGCAGTGGAGTCAACAATCTGGTCAATGCGCGGCAAGGGAAATGGATCCTTGGGACATGCTTTATTCACATCAGTGAAGTCTATACACAGTCTCCACTTCCCATTGGCCTTGCGCACGACGACTGGGTTTGCCAACCATGTCGGATGGATCACGCCTCTAACTAGGCCCACTGCTTCTAGTTTCTTGATCTCTTCGGCAATGAATTCTTGGCGCTCCACGGCTTGCTTTCTGACCTTTTTCTTGACGGGCCGCGCATGAGGACAAACAGCAAGCTTGTGCTCAATCACCTTCCTGGGAACACCGGGGATGTCAGATGGTTGCCAGGCAAACACATCGACATTCGCCCGCAGGAAGGCGACGAGCGCGCTTTCCTATTTGCTGTCAAGTGTGGCACTGATGGTAAAGGTACCACCAGTGCCGTCCTCCTTGGCGGACACCTTTTTGGTTGCCGGAGGAGCGGCCATCCCCTTCTTACACTTGCCGGTGGAGCTCGATGGAACGTCCTCGACGGCAGCGCAGCACTCCGAAGAGGTGCGGTTGCCGGAGTAGGCCCCAGAGCACTTGGCGGACTTGGTCTTCGTCTTCTTCCCCCCGGGAGCTTCAGCGGCAAGTGTATCCTTCTCTGCTGCGGCTGCTGCGTCCCGGTAGATCTTGTCGGCGCAGACAAGCGCATCTTTCTTGTCGCCATGGACAGTGATGACGCTTATCGGCCCCGGCATCTTGAGTACGTTGTAGGCGTAGTGGGAAGCTGCCATGAACTTGGCGAGGGCGGGACGGCCGAGTATCCCATTGTATGGTAATGGAATATCGGCGACGTCGAATGTAATGCGCTCAGTTCTGAAGTTGAGCTCCCCGCCAAAGGTCACCGGCAGAGTTATCTTCCCCTTGGGCTTGCTCCTCCCCGGGTTGATTCCTTGGAAAGAACCGGTCTCTTCGAGCTCGCCATCTGGGATTTGGAGTTTCTTGATCACAGCAGAGGAGATCAAGTTCAGCCCGGCCCCGCCGTCAACCAACATTTTGGTGACCTTGAGGTTGCGGATGGTGGGTGAGACCAGCATCGGCAAGCACCCGACCGCAGTGGTGCGGTCAGGGTGATCCTCAAGATCAAAAATGATGGGCGTGCTGGACCATTTGAGGAGCCTGCACGACTCCACGGGCGGCTCCGCTGCATTCACTTCCCGCACCCACTGCTTGAGTTGGCGGTGGGAAGTATGCAGAGAGGCGCCACCATCGACGCACAGGACCTCCGTGGCCTTCTGGAACTCCTGCTCGCTGTTATCTTCATCCTCCATGTCATCGTCGTCGTCTTCTTCATCCTTGTCGCAGCCCCGGGGAGGTCGGTCACCTTGCCGCTGCTTGGCCTTGCCGCTGCGTCCTCCCCGGCCATTGAATGGCCGCTTCTTGCTTGGTTCTCCTCCGCCACCTTGGGCCTTCTCCTTGTCGCGCCGCTCGTACTTCAGCCTTCTGCTGCTCGACGAGGTACTCGACGCGTTTGCAGTTGGAGAGGTCGTGGCCCTTGGTGCGGTGGATCTTGCAGTATTGCTTGTCGGAGCCGTCCTGCTTGTCGGCTGCCGCTACAGGGGCAGGTTCCTTGCCGGAGCCGCCAGCCTGCACTTGCTTGGCGGGAGCCTCCTTGCCGGACTTCTCTACGGCGAGCACTTCCTTTTTGTTCTTCCTTCTGTTGTTCCGCCACCGGCTCTTCTTTGCCGGGGCGGCATCGTCGCTGTCGCTTCCCCCTGCGCCAGCATCCTCTCCGGGGAGTCTCCTCCCCTCTTTGGCGCGTGCGCACTTATCAGCTAGAGCGTAGAGCTCGCTGACATCCCGTATCTTGGTCATGGCCATCTCCTCATGCATGCGGCGGTTACGCATGTTCTGATGGAACGCGCTGATAACCGCGGCAGGGTGGACATCGGGGATGTTGTGCTGCACACGACTGAAGCGTTGGATGTACTTGCGTAGTGGTTCTCCTTCCTTCTGGGCCAGAATGTGGAGATGGCTCTCCTGGCCGTGGGGTTTGTGGCCGCCCGTGAAGGCGCCAACAAACTGGTGGCAAAGATCTGCCCAAGAAGAAATGGAGCCTTCCGGCAAGTGCATAAGCCAAGAACGAACGTTCGGCTTAAGCACGAGCGGGAAGTAATTCGCCAATATCTTCTCGTCGCGCCCCCCGGCAGCCTGCACTGCGATTGTGTAGATGCTGAGAAACTCCGAGGGGTGCGTCTTGCCGTCGTACTTCTCCGGTACGTCGGGCTTGAAGTTCTTCATGCTGGGCCACTGGACGCGCCGCAGCTCACGGGTAAACGCAGGGCAACCTGCCGCGTACGGCAAGTCGCCTGGTTCACCGGGCGCATGCGCGTCGACAGTGTTCCCAGCTCGTTGATCTGATTGTCGCCGAGCTTCTCGGCGGCGCTCGATCGTTGTTCGAGCGTCTTCTTGTCGCCGGTCGTCAAGGACCTGGCGCTGGTCCCGACGAGCCCGCGGATCCGACGACGCCGTGGAGTCGTCGTCGACGTTGATCCGGCGGGGCGGCGTCTTCTGTTTCCGCGGCGGGGAGTGCACGGTGGTTGCACCCCCGGCGGTCTTGTCGCCGTCGGCCTTCGTCTTCTCGACTTTCCGCGGCCGCGAGATCGCCGGCTGCTGTGGAGAGTCGTTGTTGGCGAAGGCGATCAGGCTCTGAAGCTTCTTCTGAAGATTTGCAAGAGCCGGCGCGATCCCTCTGAAGAAGAGGCTGAGCTTGGCGCTGAAGGTTGAGCATCTTATATACTCTCCGGATCCAAACCTCCCCCACAGCGCCAAGCTCAGCCTCTTCTTCAGAGGGATCGCGCCGGCTCTTGCAAATCTTCAGAAGAAGCTTCCCGCGCAACTGGCCGAGGAGTCACGCCAGCTCTGCGCGGGAACCTTGGAGCGCGTTCTGACGAAGATAGTGTACCGCAATCCTGGTATAAATCTCGTCAACGTTCTTGCAAGTCGAGAAGTTTCAGGGGGAAACTGTCCACCACGAGCACCTATGGGACCGGAGCCCCTTGTTCGTGCGGTAAGGGAGCGGAGGGAGCACAAAGAGCAGATCGTGGTGAGCACGCGGGCAGTTTTACCCAGGTTCGGGCCGCGATGGACGCGTAAAACCCTACTCCTGCTTAGTTTGCATTGAGTTGGGGAGCACGGGAGCTTGAAGAACTAGCTACACCAAGCGTATGAGCGATCTAGGTTCCGAACCCCTTCTACGTTGTGCATGGGCCTCCTTTTATAGCTCAAGGGGTCACGGACAGGTGTCAACGTAGGAGAAAGGGTAAAAATGTAATAGTGGTGGTAGTTGTAACAGTGCGGGAATAGTGGAGCAACAGTGCATGAACAGTGGTCATCACCTACTTTGACAGTGGGGGACAAGAGCATTTAATGCCCGTCGCCGTCGACCCCAAAAGCGCCCGCCCTTGCGTCTCCGTTTGCCACGGCGATGGCTTTATCACCGTGGAGCGCCACCGTGTCCCCCAGGCTGCATAGCCATCCGCCACGCGTCCCTGGAGTGGCCCCAGGGCGACGCGTGGTTCGATGAGCTGGAGCGCGGGCACACAGCGTAACTCTCCCCGGCAAGCACCTTGCCGGGGTCTTGACCTTGCCGGGCCCGGGAGCTTGTCCGGCTCTGAAGCTTGTCGCCAGAGCTTGTCGCTCTCCGGGCCCTGCCGGGGCGCACGTCGCGCCGAGGCATGTCTTCTGAAGTGTAATCTTCTAATCTTCCTGACAAGCTCCCCTTGCCAGGGCCTTGAGTTGATAAGGAAATCTTGAGCCTGGGACGGCCTTCCCGGCAAGCTCCACTTGCCGGGGTCTTGATCTTATGTCTTGTATACTTTGTTTTTGAATGGTTTTATATGGAGCAGAAAGGTCTCCGGCAAGCACGTGGTAGGCCC
This sequence comes from Secale cereale, assembly GCA_902687465.1. Classification (NCBI taxonomy): domain Eukaryota; kingdom Viridiplantae; phylum Streptophyta; class Magnoliopsida; order Poales; family Poaceae; genus Secale; species Secale cereale. Next base: position 243,745,293 of record LR738711.1, read on the forward strand.
TGCCGCGGGAAGCTGCTACTGCCCGTGCACAAGTTGGGGTACTGAGGTACCCCTACCTTAGTACACCGACAGGAGCCCCCGGGCCTGGGCCACACACGGTGCCGAGCGCTGTTGGGCCAGGCCCAAAACAGTGCACGGGCACGCGCGGCCCACGGCGCGCCGAATCCACTTCCGCATCCGCCGCGTCCCTCTGTAACGGTACGCGTGGATTGCGGCGTCGTGGGATGGGACGTGGCCATGTTCTTTTAATGGGAAGAGCGAAACGTCCCCCACTTCCCCATAAAAGCAGAGGAAGCAGGGGCGGTTCCCCTCCTACGCCTTCATTGCTTCTTCTTCCATCTCCAGAAATTCCCCTTTGCGCTCCGCCTCCACACCTCCTCCGCCGTCTTCCGCCTCTGCGGCGCCGCCGGATTCTTCGCTCCCCTTCCCTCGCCGCCCCCGCCATGGCCCCGAAGACCGAGAAGGCGAAGGCGGAGAAGGCCAAGAAGGAAAAATCCGAGCAGGCGGCGAGGCTTGCTCTGCTGTGGAAGCGGAACGTCGTCTTCGCGCCGAGGCTCAGCGCGCGGGAGCTCTGGAACAAGTATTACTTGTTCTGGGCCAAGGAGACCAAGGCACATCCTCGGACCAGAGCTTATCCTGCCGCCGCCAAGGATTCGTACCCCGGCGGGTATTTCTTCTTCGCAGCTTTCTTCCATTGCGGCCTTTGTCCCCCTTTTTCTGAATTCTTCTGTGATATCATGAACACCTACAACCTCCATCTCCTTGACTTCACCCCCAACGCCATCCTCACGATGGCGGTTTTCGCACATCTGTGCGAAAACTATATTGGGATCTATCCGAATGTAGCGATGTTTAGGCATTTCTTTACGCCTAGAGTAGAGGCCGGCGCTCCCCTCTCCGGAGGAATCTCTTGGGTCTTCCGCTTGAACAAGAAAGAGTCCTACTTGCCGGGGGAACTCCGCGGCAAGTGGGAGGAGTGGCGCGCGGACTGGTGCTGGGTAGTTGAGGACGAGCCGCAACCTTTTACCGCGCCGCGCACAACAACCATCGTGCGCGGCAGGGACTGGAGTGAGGTGGACTCGGACGACATCAAGCTCAACGTCGCCCTCATCAGAATTCTTAGTCTCCGGGTAGCAAAGTTGTCCGTCAGAGAGGTAGGAGCAGATTTCCTCCGCCACCGCATTGCCCCTCTACAGGATAGGAAGAGGCCAGCATGGGAGTACGGCAACGCGGCGGACATAATGAGGCTGCGCCCAGGGCTAAATTACAACTTCACGGCGCTGGAGCTGAAGGGGATGGTCCGGGAACTTTTTAAGCACGACCCGGCCCATCCAGAGTGGTTCAGAGCTCCCCGGGGAGTGGTGCCCCTCTGCAACAGCACGGCCCGGGATCCTCTTCGCACCATGATGCCCGCATGCGACTCGCATGGCGTGGACCGCACATGGATACCGCCTAAGGCAGCAGACATCATGAGCTTCTTCGACAACCTGGTGGAGGTGCCGAAGAACAAGGATGAGATCAAGGGGCTCACCCGGGACACCACCGACCAGGAGATTGCTTATATAGCTTCTCGGGTAGAAGAGGCCGCTGCAGCCGCAGCGGCAGGAGAGTTTGGCTTCACAGTCGAGGAGGCAGAGGCTGCGGATGCGTCCTGCCAAGCAGAGGAGGCGGAGATCCGCAGGCTGCTGCAGCTTCCTCCCGACGAGCTCGCCGGGGTCCCTTCTTTGAGGCACTCCGGGATCCCCGGAATCGTGACCGAGGCCGCGGCGAGAGGCGGCGTTGCCGGAGGAAACAGAGGCGCCGCAGGGAGCGGAGGCGCCGCAGGGGGCGGAGGCGCCGGAGGGAGAACGGCCGCAGGGCAGGGCGCTGGGCCCAGCAAGCCAGCCGAGGAGGAGGAGGACGTCGAGGCCGACGAGGACTCCGACGGGTCTCTGGGGCTCTATGCCGACGACGTCTCCTCGTCATCGGAGACCTCCCCGCCTCGGGCAAGTCCCAGGCGATCTCCGCTGAAACGTCTCCGCAAGGCGACGACGGGGACGAGGGCGCAGGCGCCCCGACAACAACCAACTCGCCGGGCGGCGCGAGCTACCCGGGGGAGCCAAGCTGCGACGGGGGCGCCCGGCGCACCAACCACGGCGGGGGCGACCCGCACACAGGCCACGGCGGGGGCGACCCGCACACAGGCCATGGCGGAGGCGCCCCGCACGTCAGCGCCAAGCGGAGGAGGGTCTTCTCAGAGCGGAGCGGCTGCTCCGCCCGCTCCCCGGGCCTCGGCGTCCACAGGGGCCGGGTCTTCGCAGCCCCCAGCCCCGGGGACCGCCAAGCGCCCGAGGGAGTCTTCGCCTCCTGCTCCTCGCGCGGACGCGCCTCAGGTGGCGTTCGACTTCTCCGCTTTGAGCGACGACGACGACGACGAGGAACAGGAGTAAGAACTTGAGGTTTTGTATCTTCTTTAACTTTGTCTTGATTCTTGTTGATTCTGATCTCGCTTCTTGCTTTGATTTCAGGACCCTGGCCCAGCGAGTGGCGAAGAAGGCCAAGGTTCCTGTGGTCGAGGTCGCGGACGACTCGCCCGTCGCGGCGACAGGGGACGCCCCAGCGACGAGCTTGCCGGACCCGAGCGCTGCTCCGAGGAGCAGCCCCCAGCGCAGCCCCCAGCGTAAGTCTGGGTTCAATATTTCCACTTGTCGGGCGCGCTTGAGGAACTTGTTTACACTAACATCTTGTTGTTCTTGTTTTGCTTTGATTGTTTTGTGCAGAGGGGGAGCCGCAGCCAGAAGAGCACCCGGAGATCACTCCCGAGGAGCCGCAGGCCCCACCGTTCCCGCCAAGGACGAACTCTCCGGCAAGGGAGAGTGCTCCGCCAAGGGCGGGTACTCCGCCAAGGGCGAGTACCCCGCCAAGGGCGAGCAGCCCGGCGAGGGCGGCCACCCCGCCAAGGCAGAGCTCCCCGGCGAGGGAGCCCGCCGTCGACGAAGTCCGCCAAGGTAAGTTTTGTAATCTTGTCTTCTTGGATTCATCTTTTTTGGATATTTGCTTGAACTTCTTCTTCTTTTTCTTCTTCTTCTAGATCCTCCTCCCCCAGAACATATGGAGACGGAAACCATCGTCGTGGAGGAGGGCGCGCAGGGCGACGGCGGCAACGCCCCTGTCGTCGAGGACACGGCGGGAGCCGCCGAGCCGGCTGCGGAGGAGACTGCTCCGACCGCAGACACAACGGCCGGGGAGGGGGACGGCGGCCATACTGCCGGCCCGGAGGCGGCAGGAGCGTCGAGCGCTGCGCCGGCCGCCGACCCCTCCACCGAGAAGGAGCCGTCCGCTTACTATCTTGAGGCCCCCAACGGCGTCTACATCCAGGTGCCGTGGGGATCTTCGTCGCGAGCCCCCGCGGAGGGAGAGGCCTTTGATGGGGAGGTCCTCGCCTCCGCGGGTCTGAAGGTTGTCGAGGCGCCCGGCGGGAGTGACGAGCCCGAGGAGGAGAAGCTGCTCCACCGGCTCCTGGCCCTTTACCGGGCCAGGCAGGCGAAGCTCGCGTCTCGGGAGGCCCTCACCGCCAAGGCCGCCGCTGACATGGAGAAGCGCGCGGCGGAGCTCCGCGCCGCCAACCAGGCTGCCCTCCGCGACGTGGCGGAGGAGCGCGAGAGGCTCGCCGGGGAGTACCAGGAGTGGCTCTTGGAGAAGGCCGAAGCCGAGGAGCAGCAGCGACTCGCCGGAGAAGAGCTGTCCCGGCGAGAAGGAGAGCTCACCCAACGGAAGGTCAACCTCGACGCTCACGAGGAAGACCTTACTGCCCGGGAGCAGGCCCTTGGCGGAGAGCTGAAGGAGGCGAAGGCCGCCGCGGACGCCGCGGAGACCGCCAAGAAGGAGCTCGAGGCCAAGGTTGCACAGCTGGAGGAGTCCCTTAAGGCGAGCACGAAGAGGGTCACCGCGCTCAACTCAGAGCGCGAGAAGGACGCCCACACCAGCTCTGAACTCCAGGTGCGCCTCTCCAAGCAGGGCGACAAGCTGAAGGCCGCCAAGGATTCGATTGAGGATCTGGAGCTGAAGGTTTCCACGTTGAAGGACTCGCTCGACGCCGTCCGGGACCGGGAAACTAAGCTGAAGGACGAGCTCCGCAGGGAGCGAGGCTTGGTGGAGAGCGCCACCACTGCGGCTGAGAACTTCCGCCGGACCGTCGAGGTATGGACCGATGACTTGGTGGCCTCTGCATCCAACATCGACAAGGAGCTGCTGGCACTGAAGGTTGAGCATCTTATATACTCTCCGGATCCAAACCTCCTCCACAGCGCCAAGCTCAGCCTCTTCTTCAGAGGGATCGCGCCGGCTCTTGCAAATCTTCAGAAGAAGCTTCCCGCGCAACTGGCCGAGGAGTCACGCCAGCTCTGCGCGGGAACCTTGGAGCGCGTTCTGACGAAGATAGTGTACCGCAATCCTGGTATAAATCTCGTCAACGTTCTCCGAAGCTTGCCGGCCGACGCGGACATGGAGGCGCTGAAGGCGCAGGTCGCCCATATTATCGCCAAAGTGAACAAGATCTCGAGGATTGAGGGCGACCGCGTAGATTAGGCCTCCTCTTCTTTATCTCTTTTGTTGCTGCATGGTGTGCGATGAACTTATTAGTCATTGCGACAAGTTATCCCTTGTGAGATATTTATCTTATTTTTGATCAATTAGTGCAATGTTATCTCCCTTGTCTTGGTCTTTTACTTTGTATGCTTTTCACCCTACGCTTCCAGGGAGCTTGCCGGCAAGGGGCCTTTGCCGCGAGCGCTGAGTGCTGGACTCCGAGCAGCCTGCTGGCCAAGGCCTTACCGGCAAGCAACCTTGCCGCGGCTAGCCGCAACGCACTTAGCTTGCTGAGCGAACTCGAAAACGAAGTAAGGGCGCGACACTTGTCGCAGCTCACTTAAGTCGTTGAGCGTACTCGAAAACAAGATAAGGGTGTGGCTAGCTACGGGTAGGTTCCTCCGCGCACAGGTTTTCCATACAAAGGGTGGTTGTTCAAGGAAGATAACTAAAAATTTAAAAATTTGAACTGGTCAAATTCTGATAACTTAGCTTTCATATATCGCTTGCTTCCCGGTAAGGCTTCTCTTTCTTGAACAGCACTTGGTTCATCTTCCATCTCCTTCCCCCCCGGCAAACTTGTGCGCGAGGAACATTCCTTCTGCTTAAGAGGGAAAGAAAAAGAAGGGGGAAACAAGTATATGGCCTTTCGGCTTACTAATGCTTACCGGATACGTGTGTTGCACAAGAAATGCCAAATAACACATGCAAATAGCCGAGAAAAGCATGGAAAAGGCAAATAGCGCAAAACACGAAAGCTTTACTGATGCACGGGGTCTGCGCCCGGCTTTGTACAAAGGGTTACATGCAACAGCGGCAAAGCTTGTACAAAAGGTGGTTGCCGGAGCGGATCACGGCAACCTCGCCTTATGGGCGAAACTTGCGAAGATGCTCTATGTTCCAGGAATTGCTCACCGGTAAGCCTTCTTCGGTCTCAAGGCGGACATCGCCTGGCCTTGTTACTTGTCTCACCCGATAAGGGCCTTCCCACTTCGGCGTCAACTTGTTGGAATTCTTGGCGGACTGAACACGCCGAAGAACAAGGTCGCCTTCCTCGAGACTCCTGGCCTTAACCTTGCGGCTATGATAGCACGCAAGGCTTGCTGGTATCGAGCAGCTCGTACAGCAGCCTGGAGACGTTCCTCCTCGAGGAGCAATGCATCATCTTGCCGCAGTTGCTCTTGCTCGAGCTCATCGTAAGCGAGCACTCGAGGAGATCCGTATACGAGTTCCATGGGGAGAACTGCCTCTGCTCCATAGACTAGAGCAAAGGGTGTCTGTCCGGTGGCTCGACTTGGTGTCGTTCTGATTGACCAAAGAGCCGCCGGTAGCTCCTCGATCCAGTTTCTTCCGCACTTGCGCAGCCTGTCAAAGGTCCTTGTCTTGAGTCCACGCAGCACTTCAGCATTGGCCCTTTCCGCTTGACCATTGCCCCTCGGGTGAGCAACAGAAGCGAAACAGACCTTGGCGCCAAGGTCTTGGACGTACTGCATGAAGGTGCGACTAGTGAATTGTGTACCGTTGTCAGTAATGATCCTGTTAGGGATCCCGAAACGGCAAACAATCGACCGGAAGAACCTGACTGCTGACTGTGCTGTCACCTTTCTCATTGGTTCCACTTCTGGCCACTTTGTGAACTTGTCGATTGCGACGTACAAGTACTCAAAGCCCCCGACAGCGCGAGGAAAGGGGCCGAGGATATCGAGCCCCCAGACCGAGAAGGGCCAGGACAAAGGAATCGTCTGGAGAGCTTGAGCTGGCTGATGAATTTGCTTTGCATGAAACTGGCACGCTTCACACTTGGTTACTAGTGCAGTTGCATCTTGGAGGGCTTCTTGCCAAAAGAACCCTTGCCGGAAAGCTTTTCCGGCAAGCGCCCTTGCGCCAATGTGGTGGCCGCATATGCCTCCATGTATTTCTGCCAACAGCTTCTGTCCATCTTCTCTAGAAATGCACTTCAACCTGACACCATTGAGTCTTCTTCTGTACAGCTCATTATCTACGAACTGGTACATACTCGACTGCCTGGTTATTTTCTCTATTTCTTCTGGGTCGTCGGGAAGTTCTCCAGTTTGCAGAAAACGGACGATCTGCTGTGCCCATGCCGGAGCCCGAGGCTCAACGGCAAGGACTAATGGCATGAGGGCCGCTGCGGGGACCTCAGCTTCTACGGCAAGAACCTCTGGTTCTGCCGGAGCTGATGGTCCCCCGGTAAGCTCGCCGGGGCGAGGCTTGTCGGGAACACTTGCTTCAACTGCACAGATCCTCGGATCTGTAGGAGCAGACTGTTCCTCAGCGTTCTGATCGTTGATCTTGGGGACCTTGCCGGCGGTTTCAGGAAGATCCGCCGGCAAGTAGTCGCCGGAGACCAACTTTCTCTTCTTGGACTGCCCAATTGATGGTGTAACGGATGGTTGAGTTAGCTTGAGCAAGAAGGTCCCTTGTTCCACAGTTAACTTCATCGCAGCACACTTTGAAAGGCCATCTACAATTTCATTCTGAGCTCTCGGGACGTGCTCCATTTGCAGACCTTCAAAGTGCTCTTCAAGCTTTCTCACTTCATCTACATAAGCTTCCATCAAAGGGCTCTGGTAACTCTTGTTAACTTGTCGGACCACCAACTGAGAATCTCCCCGGACAATCAGCTTTCTGATCCCAAGTTCGGCCGCAATCCTGAGGCCGGCAAGCAAGCCTTCATACTCAGCAGTGTTGTTTGTCGCTTGCTCCCTGGGAAAGTGCATCTGGTTAACATACTTGAGGTGCTCTCCGGTGGGCGCGATGAGTACGACGCCGGCACCGGCTCCTTGCAGCGAGAAGGCACCATCAAAGTACATCAACCATTCACTTGTCGCTTCTTGTACGGGTACACTTGTCTCTGGAACTTCTTCATCGGGCGTCGGGGTCCATTCAGCTATGAATTCTGCCAAAGCTCGGCTCTGTATGGTTGAGGTACTTTCAAACTTGAGACCAAAGCTTGACAGCTCCAGTGCCCACTCAACGATCCTGCCTGTTGCTTCCGGATTGTGCAATATCCTCTTCAGCGGAAAGCGAGTGACCACTGTTATCTCATGTGCTTGGAAAGAATGGCGCAGCTTTCTCGAGGCCATGAGGAGGCCGAAAAGCAACTTCTGCACCCCGGAGTATCTTGATCTAGCCCCCTGCAAGAGGGAACTTACAAAATACACCGGGCGCTGCACCATCTTTCTTCGCACTTCTCCTTGATCCTGCGCAGAGTTGTCCTTGTCGGGGCCAGAGCTTGTCGGAGGAGCCCCCTGCTTGTCGCTGGATTCGCTTGCCGGTGGTGTTGATTCCTCGTCGGCCTCTCTCTCCGCTACTAACGCAGCACTAACCACCTGGTTGGTTGCCGCTAGGTACAGCAGCAACTTCTCCTGTGGTCTAGGTGCGACAAGTATTGGAGTAGAGGATAGGTACCGTTTCAAGTCTTGCAGCGCTGCCTCCGCTTCCGGAGTCCATTTCATAGGACCTGCCTTCTTCAAGATTTTGAAGAAAGGAAGGGCGCGTTCTGCAGACTTCGAAATGAACCTACTGAGGGCAGCCACACAACCTGCAAGTCTCCTGACGTCCTTGACGCGCTTCGGGGCTTCGATATGCTCGATGGCTTTAATCTTGTCGGGGTTAGCTTCAATCCCCCTCTGTGACACAAAGAACCCGAGAAGCTTGCCGGAGGGGACTCCAAAAATGCACTTCTCGGGGTTCAACTTAAGCTGGATCTTGCGCAGGTTCTCAAATGTCTCTTCTAAATCTTGGATCAGTGTATCCCTGCTCTTGCTCTTCACCACGATATCATCCATGTAAGCCTCTACATTTCTGTGGATCTGTGGCTCAAAAGCAGTGTATACTACTCTTGCAAAGGTTGAGCCTGCATTCTTCAGTCCAAATGGCATGCGTATGAAACAATACGTGCCACACGGAGTGATAAATGCAGTCTTCTCTTCATCTTCCTTGGCCATGAAAATCTGGTGGTAGCCTGAATATGCATCAAGAAAAGAGAGTAGCTCACATCCGGCAGTGGAGTCAACAATCTGGTCAATGCGCGGCAAGGGAAATGGATCCTTGGGACATGCTTTATTCACATCAGTGAAGTCTATACACAGTCTCCACTTCCCATTGGCCTTGCGCACGACGACTGGGTTTGCCAACCACGTCGGATGGATCATGCCTCTAACTAGGCCCGCTGCTTCTAGTTTCTTGATCTCTTCGGCAATGAATTCTTGGCGCTCCACGGCTTGCTTTCTGACCTTTTGCTTGACGGGCCGCGCATGAGGACAAACAACAAGCTTGTGCTCAATCACCTTCCTGGGAACACCGGGGATGTCAGATGGTTGCCAGGCAAACACATCGACATTCGCCCGCAGGAAGGCGACGAGCGCGCTTTCCTATTTGCTGTCAAGTGTGGCACTGATGGTAAAGGTACCACCAGTGCCGTCCTCCTTGGCGGACACCTTTTTGGTTGCCGGAGGAGCGGCCATCCCCTTCTTACACTTGCCGGTGGAGCTCGATGGAACGTCCTCGACGGCAGCGCAGCACTCCGAAGAGGTGCGGTTGCCGGAGTAGGCCCCATAGCACTTGCCGGACTTGATCTTCGTCTTCTTCCCCCCGGGAGCTTCAGCGGCAAGTGTATCCTTCTCTGCTGCGGCTGCTGCGTCCCGGTAGATCTTGTCGGCACAGACAAGCGCATCTTTCTTGTCGCCATGGACAGTGATGACGCTTATCGGCCCCGGCATCTTGAGTACGTTGTAGGCGTAGTGGGAAGCTGCCATGAACTTGGCGAGGGCGGGACGGCCGAGTATCCCATTGTATGGCAATGGAATATCAGCGACGTCGAATGTAATGCGCTCAGTTCTGAAGTTGAGCTCCCCGCCAAAGGTCACCGGCAGAGTTATCTTCCCCTTGGGCTTGCTCCTCCCCGGGTTGATTCCTTGGAAAGAACCGGTCTCTTCGAGCTCGCCATATGGGATTTGGAGTTTCTTGATCACAGCAGAGGACATCAAGTTCAGCCCGGCCCCGCCGTCAACCAACATTTTGGTGACCTTGAGGTTGCGGATGGTGGGTGAGACCAGCATCGGCAAGCACCCGACCGCAGTGGTGCGGTCAGGGTGATCCTCAAGATCAAAAATGATGGGCGTGCTGGACCATTTGAGGAGCCTGCGCGACTCCACGGGCGGCTCCGCTGCATTCACTTCCCGCACCCACTGCTTGAGTTGGCGGTGGGAAGTATCCAGAGAGGCGCCACCGTCGACGCACAGGACCTCCGTGGCCTTCTGGAACTCCTGCTCGATGTTATCTTCATCCTCCATGTCATCGTCGTCGTCTTCTTCATCCTTGTCGCGGCCCCGGGGAGGTCGGTCACCTTGCCGCTGCTTGGCCTTGTCGCGGCGTCCTCCCCGGCCATTGAATGGCCGCTTCTTGCTTGGTTCTCCTCCGCCACCTTGGGCCTTCTCCTTGTCGCGCCGCTCGTACTTCAGCCTTCTGCTGCTCGACGAGGTACTCGACGCGTTTGCAGTTGGAGAGGTCGTGGCCCTTGGTGCGGTGGATCTTGCAGTATTGCTTGTCGGAGCCGTCCTGCTTGTCGGCTGCCGCTACAGGGGCAGGTTCCTTGCCGGAGCCGCCAGCCTGCACTTGCTTGGCGGGAGCCTCCTTGTCGGACTTCTCTACGGCGAGCACTTCCTTTTTGTTCTTCCTTCTGTTGTTCCGCCGCCGGCTCTTCTTTGCCGGGGCGGCGTCGTCGCTGTCGCTTCCCCCTGCGCCAGCATCCTCTCCGGGGAGTCTCCTCCCCTCTTCGGCGTGTGCGCACTTACCAGCTAGAGCGTAGAGCTCGCTGACATCCCGTATCTTGGTCATGGCCATCTCCTCACGCATGCGGCGGTTACGCACGTTCTGATGGAACGCGCTGATAACCGCGGCAGGGTGGACGTCGGGGATGTTGTGCTGCACACGACTGAAGCGTTGGATGTACTTGCGCAGTGGTTCTCCTTCCTTCTGGGCCAGAATGTGGAGATCGCTCTCCTGGCCGTGGGGTTTGTGGCCGCCCGTGAAGGCGCCAACAAACTGGTGGCAAAGATCTGCCCAAGAAGAAATGGAGCCTTCCGGCAAGTGCATAAGCCAAGAACGAACGTTCGGCTTAAGCACGAGCGGGAAGTAATTCGCCAATATCTTCTCGTCGCGCCCCCCGGCAGCCTGCACTGCGATTGTGTAGATGCTGAGAAACTCCGAGGGGTGCGTCTTGCCGTCGTACTTCTCTGGTACGTCGGGCTTGAAGTTCTTCATGCTGGGCCACTGGACGCGCCGCAGCTCACGGGTAAACGCTGGGCAACCTGCCGCGTACGGCAAGTCGCCTGGTTCACCGGGCGCGTGCGCGTCGACAGTGTTCCCAGCTCGTTGATCTGATTGTCGCCGAGCTACTCGGCGGCGCTCGATCGTTGTTCGAGCGTCTTCTTGTCGTCGGTCGTCAAGGACCTGGCGCTGGTCCCGACGAGCCCGCGGATCCGACGACGCCATGGAGTCGTCGTCGACGTTGATCCGGCGGGGCGGCGTCTTCTGTTTCCGCGTCGGGGAGTGCACGGTGGTTGCACCCCCGGCGGTCTTGTCGCCGTCGGCCTTCGTCTTCTCGACTTGCCGCGGCCGCGAGGTCGCCGGCTGCTGTGGAGAGTCGTTGTTGGCGAAGGCGATCAGGCTCTGAAGCTTCTACTGAAGATTTGCAAGAGCCGGCGCGATCCCTCTGAAGAAGAGGCTGAGCTTGGCGCTGAAGGTTGAGCATCTTATATACTCTCCCGATCCAAACCTCCCCCACAGCGCCAAGCTCAGCCTCTTCTTCAGAGGGATCGCGCCGGCTCTTGCAAATCTTCAGAAGAAGCTTCCCGCGCAACTGGCCGAGGAGTCACGCCAGCTCTGCGCGGGAACCTTGGAGCGCGTTCTGACGAAGATAGTGTACCGCAATCCTGGTATAAATCTCGTCAACGTTCTTGCAAGTCGAGAAGTTTCAGGGGAAACTGTCCATCACGAGCACCTATGGGACCGGAGCCCCTTGTTCGTGCGGTAAGGGAGCGGAGGGAGCACAAAGAGCAGATCGTGGTGAGCACGCGGGCAGTTTTACCCAGGTTCGGGCCGCGATGGGCGCGTAAAACCCTACTCTTGCTTAGTTTGTATTGAGTTGGGGAGCACGGGAGCTTGAAGAACTAGCTACACCAAGCGTATGAGCGATCTAGGTTCCGAACCCCTTCTACGTTGTGCATGGGCCTCCTTTTATAGCTCAAGGGGTCACCGACAGGTGTCAACGTAGGAGAAAGGGTAAAAATGTAATAGTGGTGGTAGTTGTAACAGTGCGGGAATAGTGGAGCAACAGTGCATGAACAGTGGTCATCACCTACTTTGACAGTGGGGGACAAGAGCATTTAATGCCCGTCGCCGTCGACCCCAAAAGCGCCCGCCCTTGCGTCTCCGTTTGCCACGGCGATGGCTTTATCACCGTGGAGCGCCACCGTGTCCCCCAGGCTGCACAGCCATCCGCCACGCGTCCCTGGAGTGGCCCCAGGGCGACGCGTGGTTCGATGAGCTGGAGCGCGGGCACACAGCGTAACTCTCCCCGGCAAGCACCTTGCCGGGGTCTTGACCTTGCCGGGCCCGGGAGCTTGTCCGGCTCTGAAGCTTGTCGCCAGAGCTTGTCGCTCTCCGGGCCCTGCCGGGGCGCACGTCGCGCCGAGGCATGTCTTCTGAAGTGTAATCTTCTAATCTTCCTGACAAGCTCCCCTTGCCAGGGCCTTGAGTTGATAAGGAAATCTTGAGCCTGGGACGGCCTTCCCGGCAAGCTCCACTTGCCGGGGTCTTGATCTTCTGTCTTGTATACTTTGTTTTTGAATGGTTTTATATGGAGCAGAAAGGTCTCCGGCAAGCACGTGGTAGGCCCTGCCGCGGGAAGCTGCTACTGCCCGTGCACAAGTTGGGGTACTGAGGTACCCCTACCTTAGTACACCGACAGGATCCCCCGGGCCTGGGCCACACACGGTGCCGAGCGCTGTTGGACCAAGCCCAAAACAGTGCACGGGCACGTGCGGCCCACGGCGCGCCGAATCCACTTCCGCATCCGCCGCGTCCCTCTGTAACGGTACGCGTCGATTGCGGCGTCGTGGGATGGGACGTGGCCACGTTCTTTTAATGGGAAGAGCGAAACGTCCCCCACTTCCCCATAAAAGCAGAGGAAGCAGGGGCGGTTCGCCTCCTACGCCTTCATTGCTTCTTCTTCCATCTCCAGAAATTCCCCTTTGCGCTCCGCCTCCACACCTCCTCCGCCGTCTTCCGCCTCTGCGGCGCCGCCGGATTCTTCGCTCCCCTTCCCTCGCAACCCCCGCCATGGCCCCGAAGACCGAGAAGGCGAAGGCGGAGAAGGACAAGAAGGAAAAATCCGAGCAGGCGGCGAGGCTTGCTCTGCTGCGGAAGCGGAACGTCGTCTTCGCGCCGAGGCTCAGCGCGCGGGAGCTCTGGAACAAGTATTACTTGTTCTGGGCCAAGGAGACGAAGGCACATCCTCGGACCAGAGCTTATCCTGCCGCCGCCAAGGATTCGTACCCCGGCGGGTATTTCTTCTTCGCAGCTTTCTTCCATTGCGGCCTTTGTCCCCCTTTTTCTGAATTCTTCTGTGATATCATGAACACCTACAACCTCCATCTTCTTGACTTCACCCCCAACGCCATCCTCACGATGGCGGTTTTCGCACATCTGTGCGAAAACTATATTGGGATCTATCCGAATGTAGCGCTGTTTAGGCATTTCTTTACGCCTAGAGTAGAGGCCGGCGCTCCCCTCTCCGGAGGAATCTCTTGGGTCTTCCGCTTGAACAAGAAAGAGTCCTACTTGCCGAGGGAACTCCGCGGCAAGTGGGAGGAGTGGCGCGCGGACTGGTGCTGGGTAGTTGAGGACGAGCCGCAACCTTTTACCGCGCCGCGCACAACAGCCATCGTGCGCGGCACGGACTGGAGTGAGGTGGACTCGGACGACATCAACCTCAACGTCGCCCTCATCAGAATTCTTCGTCTCCGGGTAGCAAAGTTGTCCGTCGGAGAGGTAGGAGCAGATTTCCTCCGCCGCCGCATTGCCCCTCTACAGGATAGGAAGAGTCCAGCATGGGAGTACGGCAACGCGGCGGACATAATGAGGCTGCGCCCAGGGCTAAATTACAACTTCACGGCTCTGGAGCTGAAGGGGATGGTCCGGGATCTTTTTAAGCACGACCCGGCCCATCCAGAGTGGTTCAGAGCTCCCCGGGGAGTGGTGCCCCTCTGCAACAGCACGGCCCGGGATCCTCTTCGCGCCATGATGCCCGCATGCGACTCGCATGGCGTGGACCGCACATGGATACCGCCCAAGGCAGCAGACATCATGAGCTTCTTCGACAACCTGGTGGAGGTGCCAAAGAACAAGGATGAGATCAAGGGGCTCACCCGGGACACCACCGACCAGGAGATTGCTTATATAGCTTCTCGGGTAGAAGAGGCCGCTGCAGCCGCAGCGGCAGGAGAGTTTGGCTTCACAGTCGAGGAGGCAGAGGCTGCGGATGCGTCCTGCCAAGCAGAGGAGGCGGAGATCCGCAGGCTGCTGCAGCTTCCTCCCGACGAGCTCGCCGGGGTCCCTTCTTTGAGGCACTCCGGGATCCCCGGAATCGTGACCGAGGCCGCGGCGAGAGGCGGCGTTGCCGGAGGAAACAGAGGCCCCACAGGGAGCGGAGGCGCCGGAGGGAGAACGGCCGCAGGGCAGGGCGCTGGGCCCAACAAGCCAGCCGAGGAGGAGGAGGAGGAGGAGGACGTCGAGGCCGACGAGGACTCCGACGGGTCTGTGGGGCTCTATGCCGATGACGTCTCCTCATCATCGGAGACCTCCCCGCCTCGGGCAAGTCCCAGGCGATCTCCGCTGAAACGTCTCCGCAAGGCGACGACGGGGACGAGGGCGCAGGCGCCCCGACAACAACCAACTCGCCGGGCGGCGCGAGCTACCCGGGGGAGCCAAGCTGCGATGGGGGCGCCCGGCGCACCAACCACGGCGGGGGCGACCCGCACGTCAGCGCCAAGCGGAGGAGGGTCTTCTCAGAGCGGAGCGGCTGCTCCGCCCGCTCCCCGGGCCTCGGCGTCCACAGGGGCCGGGTCTTCGCAGCCCCCAGCCCCGGGGACCGCCAAGCGCCCGAGGGAGATGTCGGGGGAAACTGTCCACCACGAGCATCTATGGGACCGGAGCCCCTTGTTCGTGCGGTAAGGGAGCGGAGGGAGCACAAAGAGCAGATCGTGGTGAGCACGCGGGCAGTTTTACCCAGGTTCGGGCCGCGATGGACGCGTAAAACCCTACTCCTGCTTAGTTTGTATTGAGTTGGGGAGCACGGGAGCTTGAAGAACTAGCTACACCAAGCGATGAGCGATCTAGGTTCCGAACCCCTTCTACGTTGTGCATGGGCCTCCTTTTATAGCTCAAGGGGTAACCGACAGGTGTCAACGTAGGAGAAAGGGTAAAAATGTAATAGTGGTGGTAGTTGTAACAGTGCGGGAACAGTGGAGCAACAGTGCATGAACAGTGGTCATCACCTACTTTGACAGTGGGGGACAAGAGCATTTAATGCCCGTCGCCGTCGACCCCAAAAGCGCCCGCCCTTGCGTCTCCGTTTGCCACGGAGATGGCTTTATCACCGTGGAGCGCCACCGTGTCCCCCAGGCTGCACAGCCATCCGCCACGCGTCCCTGGAGTGGCCCCAGGGCGACGCGTGGTTCGATGAGCTGGAGCGCGGGCACACAGCGTAACTCTCCCCGGCAAGCACCTTGCCGGGGTCTTGACCTTGCTGGGCCCGAGAGCTTGTCGGGCTCTGAAGCTTGTCGCCAGAGCTTGTCGCTCTCCGGGCCCTGCCGGGGCGCACGTCGCGCCGAGGCATGTCTTCTGGAGTGTAATCTTCTAATCTTCCTGACAAGCTCCCCTTGCCAGGGCCTTGAGTTGATAAGGAAATCTTGAGCCTGGGACGGCCTTCCCGGCAAGCTCCACTTGCCGGGGTCTTGATCTTCTGTCTTGTATACTTTGTTTTTGAATGGTTTTATATGGAGCAGAAAGGTCTCCGGCAAGCACGTGGTAGGCCCTGCCGCGGGAAGTTGCTACTGCCCGTGCACAAGTTGGGGTACTGAGGTACCCCTACCTTAGTACACCGACACCGTGTGTCCTCAAGAACACTTTAGCCTTTATAAGTTAAGTTGCTAGGCCTCTCCTTTGCTCAGAAAGGATTGGGCCACTTGTTACTCTCCAGTGCCTTTTACTTTGCTCGCTTTTACTTTCCTGTTGCTTATATCAAGAAAACCCCTAAAAAGTTATCTTTCAGTGCTTGCAGTTATTCCTTGCTCAGAATCACTTATCAATACGTTCTGCTCCTCGTTGGGTTCGACACTCTTACTTATCGAAAACGGTGCAATAGATCCCTTACGGTTGTGGGTCATCACCGTCTTGTAACT
The DNA here is from genome assembly GCA_902687465.1 of Secale cereale. NCBI lineage: Eukaryota > Viridiplantae > Streptophyta > Magnoliopsida > Poales > Poaceae > Secale > Secale cereale. Next base: position 243,761,348 of record LR738711.1, read on the forward strand.
GATACATTGAATCGGTTGATCCGGACGACTTATCGTCAGAGTATACGACTGTCTCTCCGCCAGATACATAATCTTCCTCAAATTCCGCCGCATGGATGTGTCCAACAAAGGCGTGCTTCACAGCGGATCGAATCCGGGACGGTCGCGCATGCTGAGCCGTCTCGATGATGTCGGTGCAGATGTCTGGCTCGGGGCCCGGTTCGCCGATCTTGCCGATGAATATGTGAATTCCGCCGAAGGGGATCCGGTACCCGTAATCAATTGAGCCGGCCTCGGGACCCCAGACTATGTCATCGATGCAGAGCTTGCCGCGACGACTCTTGTTCATCCGGCCCACAGTGTATCCTTTGATCCCTTTGAAGTTGTCCTTCAAGAACTCGAAACCATCGTGCGCAGTCCCACGGTGGGCGCCAACTGTCGTGGGGTTAACATGTCAGATGTCCTAGTGCAAGGACTTAGTTGTGGAGCCATCACGCTGAGGTTAGCTTAAAGGGGTTAATCGGGACAAAGACACAGAGAGTTCATACTGGTTCGGCCCCTTGCGGTGAAGGTAAAAGCCTAATCCAGTTTGAGGTGGAATTACGTAGGTTTCGATTACCAGGGAAAGAATACACTTAAACTAGCTTCCAATCTCTTCTTTCTTGTCTTAAATCATCGCTGGGTCATCCCTTTATATACACAGGTTGACGCCTGTCGTTTCGTAGAGTCCCGACCGGCTCATACAATGTGTCCGGCTCGGTGACTAACTATTCCTACCTTACAACACAAGTCATATATACATGGCGGTTTACACCTACGGGCCTTTAAGTCGCCTTTGGGATTCAGGCCCTTAGCAAGCCTGCTTCATGAACGGCCATCTTCAACATCTTCATGGGTTGTCTTGGTAACCCGCTAGCAGCTTAACCCGGCCCCTTCTGGCCGGGTTATACCTAATAGTTATATCCCCAACATTAGGCCTCGGGTTGATCTGAACTTGTTCATATCAATCTTCAATACTCAGGAAAATCCTTCTTCGTTCACTCTTGCAAAGCACTGTAACCCGCCATGACGTCATCTCCTATGATTGTGGTAACCCGCCATGATGTCACCTGCCATTAATTTTATACAACGCCCATATCTTTAATATATCTTCTCTTTTAATGACCTTCCGACAATCGAGGCGTCTGTGCCATTATATATATCCATTTTTGGCTTCCTTGATTCCCGCGCGTGCTGCTTATCCTTTCAACGTTATAAATAGGGCTAAGGGTTAACACGGTTGTGGTCGGCCCTTATGTCAAAATGCACAAGAGGGCATTGGGCGCGTGCTACTAACTTCATCTGCAGCTTCATGCCATCCAAAGATCGAGTTTGAGGTGGGGCGTAGGGAGGGGAACGAGCATGCAAGCAGTGGCGGCGTCGCCACGGGCAGTCTGGTTTCAGTAAACTACCTGCACTAGTTCGTTTTGTCATAGGTTTAGGACTATCTTCAACGGTTTGTGTAGCCATAAATTCTACTTAATCATTGATGTTGACTTGTATACTATTCCGTTGTAGTTGTAAATAAACGATCTTTTTCGTAGATCCACTGTAATCTTGAACTTCTATAAAAATGGAAACAACTTTAGTCGCCATCTCCATATTCGATTTACTTGTAAGCTTTACTGGGGATGCATTATATACCGCGTTTGGGAAACCCTCTCAGCAATTAAGAGATCCATTCGAAGCAGCCTTTACCTTTCCGAGGCAGCGGCCTAGAGGCCACTACACTCCTCTAATATCCCTCATCTTTTCCATGGTTGGAAAGCCACAGATAATTATACAAATAAAATGTAAAGGTATGTTCACAATGCATGGAAATTCAAAGAGAGAGCATATGCATCAATTAACTATAAAGTTTTTTTCGAATAAAAAAGTTTTAATATAACTCGCTTGTCGCTGGTCTACCTCCCAATGTTTGCACCCCTTTCCCCACACGTACTTACCCGGCAACCCCCTGCCTTGCCTCTCCTTCACTCGGCATTTCCACTCTTCTTCCTAAACGCTGATCTTGTTAATCATCGATGGTTTTATTTAGAGAGCTAAAGATGCAAAGTTGACACACTAATCTTTACTCAAGAAGTCTTTAACCGAGTTCGCACATTCATAACTGTATCTATATAGCAATGCTAAAATTGTCCTTCGAAACATCGGGAAGAACAAAGTACATATTTGATCGTCTTAGAAGAAAATGAAAAGGATTACAAAATATGTTTCATGCTGTCAGGAACTGCAGATTTTTTGTACTCATCTTCCACTACTATATCATGAGCCACAATAATTAAACATCCTCCACCACCTCTTGAAAATCTCAGAACTCCCAATCCTTGATGCACTAAACTAACTTTCACCACAACCAGTTCCTTCCCTCATCGCCCAGCTCGGTTGAGAAGGAGACTAGAGAGAAAGCGATATAAGAAAATCAGGCGATCAGATGAGGGCTATTGACAATCCATAAATCCCACTGGTGGTATACATGAATACCCAGAATTCCTTGTGTTGGAGTTCAAACAAACCCCACAATAACATGACCAATTTTGTTTTTCCTCTGTTTATCACGTATCAACTACAAACCAGAAAACACATGACTTACGAAGCTGATAAGAAATCATCAAAATTATGTTAACTTGTGAAACTAAAAGTCCAACAGAGGAGCGAGGAACTAACCTTGTTATCATTGCTCTGAAGTCTGAACCTCGCCTATTTCTTGGTCCAATGTGACTATAACTCAGAGATAACAATTTCTTTTGTAACATGCACTTTCATATCTGAAAGAACTATAGAATATGCTGACTGACCTAGTGCACTTCATAAATCAAGAGGATAAAATTTATTTCTATCGTCAATATAAAAGACTAAACACTGGTTCAAATTGAATGATATAGCAGAATTGGCATTTCTGACTTTTCATCAATCACTGAATAAAAAAAGAAAGGGACAATGTAACCATGCAAATATGCTGACCATGGGATATTTAGGCAGACGTAGAATGGAAATCAAAGCTAAAAAATGACTCGGCAATTTAGAGATACATTAGAAATACTCTAAAAAGCGATGAAAAACAAATCTATAGCAACTCATGACCCCATGAACTGGTATTCTCTATGAGTGAAAGGATCGAGAAGAGTGTGTCTAGGGGGGGGTGAATAGACTACTAGCAAGAAAAGTGGCAGCTTTTAAAATACTTGAAGTTGGAGTGGAGTTTTAGCACATGTTTAAACATTCACAATACCTAACAGGCATGCATAACAAGAGTATATAGGTATTGGAAAGTAAAGCATGCAACTTTGACTACTTGACCAAAACAAAACCTAGCCTTTTCCCAATTTTTAAGTCTTGGCAGATTTTAGCACTTAAGCATAAGTCATGTAATCAACCAACACATGCAATTCTAAGAGTATAGCAGCGGAATGTAAAACAATTGCATATGAAGGTAAAGGGAGGAGTTTGGAGAATGCAAACACAAGTGAAGACAAGGATGTTTTTGTCTTGGTTCCGATAGGTGGTGCTGTCGTACATCCACGTTGATGGAGACTACAACCCACGAAGGGTAATGGCTGTGCGAGTCCACGGAGGGCTCCACCCACGAAGGGTCCACGAAGAAGCAACCTTGTTTATCCCACCATGGCCATCGCCCATGAAGGACTTGCCTCACTAGGGTAGATCTTCACGAAGTAGGCAATCTCCTTGCCCGTACAAACTCCTTGGTTCAACTCCACAATCTTGTCGGAGGATCCCAAGTGACACCTAACCAATCTAGGAGACACCACTCTCCAAAAGGTAATAGACGGTGTGTTAATGATGAACTCCTTACTCTTGTGCTTCAAATGATAGTCTCCCCAACACTCAAACAATTCCTCAAAAATTTGGATATGGTGGAAGAATGATTTGGGTGGAAAGCAACTTGGGGAAGGCTAGAGAACAAGATTCATATGGTAGGAATGGAATATCTTGATCTCAACACTTGAGTAGGTGGTTCTCTCTCAGAACATGTATGATGGAAGTGTAGGTATGTTCTGATGGCTCTCGCAATGAATGAAGAGTGGGTGGAGGGATATATATAGCCTCCACACAAAATCCAACCGTTACACACAATTTACCCAACTCGATGGGACCGAATCATGAAACTCGGTCTGTGGGGACCCCGACTTGGAAGTCGAGATCACCGAATGCACGTGTACAGTGATCCCAGAGATCAATGCTCACTGAACACACAGACACTGAAATAACAAGAGTCTTACATCCATACAAATAGTTTTACACGAATTAAGGCCATTATGGCCAAGTCTTACATAGATAGAGCCTCACGGGCTGAATAGCAAATAACTCAAGTAGCGGAAGTCTTCGATAAAACGGGTAGAACCCATGCCATCTGCCTTAACCCTACAGGCATTCTGACTGGGATAGCATCCTAGTTCGCATGATCGTCTCCAAAGAACTCTTCCTCATAATCCTGCTCTTCCATGCCTGGCCAATTAAATAACCAGTGGCAAGCCAATGAGTACTTTGAATGTACTCGCAAGCAACCCATGATGTGGTTCAAGTAACAATGCAATTGAATAATAATGAACAATCTAGCAGGAGGCTAGAACAATATGCTATCAGCAAGTTATGCATCAATGACCTCGCGTAACCTCGAGAACAGGTTACCGACATCAACATGAATATGATTCACCTCATCGAGTCAAGTCACCACCTTGACTCACACACACACGCATGGTTTCACAAACATTGGACGTAGCCCAAGAGCGGTTACCCAACTGTCCATGACCGTGGACACGGCTATTCGAATAGTTTGACACTCTGCAGAGGTTGTACACTTTACCCACAATATCCAGGGAACTTCCGTGTCATCCACGACCCGCGGTACCTCAAGTACCCGGGGTAAGCACCCGGTCATTACCTTTCCTTAGACGACACTAACATAGAGTCCACTCGTTGGCACACAGCCCTCGGGTACAAACAATAGATCACGGGACTCGCCCTAATTTCAATGTTCACGCGTACCCGAAGGGACCAACGGTGTGTCCGGTGCCCTGTAAAAACAGTCATGGCCGTCTATCCAAGCACGACCCCGTCCCGGGAAAGACCTCAAGTCTTCCCGTCACTAGTACTACGGGCACCATGCTAGTATCGACCTAAGTAATCAATAAAGCCCCGTCCCATAAGGGGTAGTGTGGTTGCACATGTATGGTTGGAATAACGGTCGCAACTTCAACCAATACGTTTGAAGAACACACACACTTGCCTTGGCACACCACTTCGTTATCAAGTGGTCACCCAACTTATCATCATCATCTCCCTCGGGCATAAATGGCACCCGACGGGGTTTTATGTAAAGACTTCAACCATGAAGGTTCATGTCACACATGCATCACTTTCCATAACTACTAACCATATGCAAGTCATCTAGCATATAGCAAGATCAACAAATAAGCATGCATCATGTGGTGGTTCACCTAGGTTACCATCGTAACCCTAATCATCATGCATCGGAAACAAACGGGTTCCGAAGGACAAGTGTATCATGGTCAAAGGGCTGCTTTCCTGGATTGGCTTGGTCTTCAAAGTCTTCAAGTCCTTCTCCTTCTTCTTCCACAGCAACTTCGTCAAATACAGGATCTATACGTCGCATAATAACCACGGGAAAATAAGAATACAAAAAAAACAGAAAAACCAAAGTGCTCAGAAAAATGTCAACTCATTTTTGTAAAATACTAGAGGGTTTTCTAAGATGGGGAAAAATCTTAGTTGGAGTTTTGGAGTTACAGAATAGGATATATTGATTTTTGAACAGGAGTTATACTGCTCAAATTTGAATTTGAATTTGAACAGTACAGAAAAGTTTCATGGATTTGAGTGAAAGTAGTACCATTAAATAGGTTGAAATATTACAAGATTTTAGGAGTTGGAAATATTTAATTTGGATCAATATTCTTTTCTGCATAAATGTTTGAATCATTTACAGAAAAGAAAAAGAAAAAGGGTTCCTGTGCACTAGGCCAGAAGAGGCCACAGTGCACGGCCCAGGTGGACTGGCCCAGCCGCACAGTGCCAGCACGCGCGCACGTCAGGTTTCAAACCTGACGGGCGGGGCCCGTGGGTCAGCGGCACAGAGGAGGGGAGAGAGGTGGGGGGATGACAGGCGGGGCCCGTCTGTCATTTCTAACCCCTCGGTCACGGCGGCGGCGAGCTCACCGGCGACGATTCCGGCCACGGCGACGGCAACGGAGGCCAGGGACGGACTCAGTGGCGTGTTGCGGTTGCAGTGGTGGTAGCGCGGCACGGCGGGGAGCCCTGGTTCACCGGCGGCGAGGTGCGATGGCGGAGGCTCGTCGGAGGACGGTGGTCGAGGTCCTTTCCGACTGCAAATGGAGGGGGAAAGAGAGGGGAAAGGGTCAGTGGAGTGCGGCGGTTCCAAAACGAGCGGAAGGAGGGGCAGGGGAGGCCTGTACCTCGAGATCGCCGGCGGCCCGACGTGGCGGAGCTCCGGTCGATCCCGAGCTCTGGGGCGTCCTGGGGTCGAACTAGTGATGCAGGAGGGATCAGTGGAGAGGTGTGAGGGTGGTGGTGGTGTTGGAGAGGCTCGGGAGGGGCTTTATATAGGAGCTCGACGGGGACCCGTGGTCCAGTGCGCCGGCGAGCTCACCGGTGAGGCTACAGCGCACGGGAGGCTAGGGGAATGGGTCCGGGGAGTTCCTGGACGAGTTCCACGTCCAGCTGAGGTAAGAGGAGGAGCGGGGGAGCGACAGAGAGGTGCGCGCGTGCGAGGCAGAGGAGTGGCTGCCGCGGGCGGCCAGCGCGCGTGCGACGGCGGCTACTGGAGGGTGCAGGAGGAGGGGGGACAGCGCCGGGGAGGTCGCGGACGTCGAGACGCCTTGACTGGCGCGAGGGGGAGGCCCAAGGCTGTCGGGGAGCGGCGATTGGCCCGAGCCAGCGTGCGAGGTGCACTGTTCGCGCGCTCTGGAGCGTGCGTATGGTTGGCATCAGCATGCTCTCGGCGGCTTGGCCCGTTCCAGCGTGCCCAACAGTGTCTGGGGCGTAGAGGAAGGAGTAAAGAATTGCCCTGAGGCCTTGGATGCTCTGGGGTGCAGAGAGAGAGTGAGAGTGTTGGTAAAAATGGTGAAAGTTGGCTGTACAGCAAGGTAAAGCTGGGGTTTTACCCCTCAATCATGGAGCTGAGGTGCTGGGGGAGTTACTGGAGGTAGCTGGTAACTCAATGAGCCTGTGGTAAGAAGTTGAGGCTATGGAGAAAAGTGAAAGTGGTCAAGTTGAAGGTTTTAGAATTTCTGCAGAAGGTGTTTGATCTGTGTTTGATCAAGTAAATGAAGTTTACTTGACATGGCACTTGACAGGGTTGAAAGACATGAGAAAATAGGGTGCTTCACCAAATTTGGGCTCATTTGAAGAAACTAGCCAATGTAACTTTGGTGAACCCTAGAAATCAACAGAAACAGTTTCATCTTGATTGAGTCAAGCTAATCATCTCCCCTTGATGCACCACTTAGTGTAGCATCATCATTTGGGGTATTGATCATGCTCACAAAGTTTGAGGCTCCAGATAAAAAGTTGGTAATGTAAAGTTGTTCAAATTTGCATTTGAACAGAAAGGGTTTTGAGGTGATCTGATCAAGTTGCTCTATTCCAAATCTTGTGCCATTTGTTCTAGGTGCCTTATTATGCCATTCTAGCATGTGCACCAAGTTTGAGAGCATTTGGACAGGTTTGGCAATGTAAAGTTGCTCAAACTCCAAATATGGACAGAATGGTTATGAAGGGGTTTGAGGAGGTTTTCTTGCTTCCCAAGGCATGGGACTTGGCAAGATCATCAAATATGTCATATATGACATGATAGAATTTCCCTGGAATTTTTGGAGAGAGTTTCCTTTGTAAATATTTCAAAAGCTTGAAATATCCAGAAAGGGTTTCAGAGGGTTTAGCCCATTATTTTGAACATGACCAAGTGTTGAAACTCTTATATATGGACAATATATGTCCTATGAGTCTCTCTGAATTTTGGCAAATATTTTTGAAATAGTTAAATAATTTTCCCCTATTAAAGACCATTTCTGGCCTTAAGAAAAAGTTTTTAAATAAAATAGGAAAATAAATTTTAAAATTATACCTTTGTGGTTTCTAGGAGTCCTAGGGCTACTAGGTTTCAAATAACCCTTTTGAAAAAGAATTCACACCCTTAATCAAGTACTTGCAGTGCAAATCTCAATTCAGGGGTTTTTGGAAAACTAAATTTATAAAATACTTTTTGGCCAAATTAATTTTGTAAGAAAATACAGTACTGTTATATATCACTTGGCATGATCATTGGGCGGAAGTTTTGGATAAGGAGATGAAATCTACAAGAGATCGTAGTTGACTTTAATGAGCACATGAAAAAGCAAATGAAGAAAACTCAATTCCAAATAAAAGCCAAATGATGCTAAAAAAATTTGCTGGTCCAAATTTTCATGCTTCAAAGTTACAAACAACATGTTACAAAATGCAGGGTGTGACAGACCTACCCCCCTTACAAGAATCTCGTCCCCGAGATTCCTAAACTAGGGCTTAAAAGAGGTCGGGAAACTCGGATCTAAGCTAGTCTTCTCGTTCCCAGGTTGCTTCTGCTTCGGTGTGGTTGCTCCACTGGACCTTGAAATACTTGATGGTACGGCTCCGCGTACGTCGTTCTGCTTCGTCCAGAATACGAATGGGCTTCTCGCGGTAGGTCAAGTCAGGCTGCAGATCAATGGCTTGGTGATCCACATCCTTGTAGAGACTGGGCTTGTCCGGAACCTGGAGACATTTCCGGAGTTGTGACACATGGAAAACATTGTGCACATCGGATAGCTCAGGTGGTAGTTCCAACTGATAAGCCACTTCTCCTCGTCGGTCGGTGATCTTGAAAGGGCCAATGAACCTTGGTGCGAGCTTCCCCTTGACGTGGAAACGCTTGGTTCCCTTCAGAGGAGTTACCCGCAGGTACACATGATCTCCGACACGGAAACTCATGTCTCGGCGTCGAGTGTCAGCATAACTCTTCTGCCTTGACTTGGCTGCCTTTAATCGCTCTCTGACTAGTTGGACTTGCTCTTCTGCTGCGTAGAGAATATCCGGTCCAAAAACTAGTCCTTCTCCAGTCTCTGACCAGTTGAGGGGTGTGCGACATCTGCGTCCGTACAACACCTCAAATGGTGCCATCTGAAGGCTTGACTGGTAACTGTTGTTATAGGAGAACTCGGCAAAAGGGAGACAGTCTTCCCACTTGGCTCCATATGCCAGGACACAGGCTCGGAGCATGTCTTCGAGAATCTGATTGACTCGCTCAGTTTGACCTCCGGTCTGTGGGTGGAAAGCTGTGCTGAAAGACAATTTGGTTCCCAAGGCTTCTTGGAATCTCTTCCAGAACCTTGAAGTGAACTGGGTGCCTCGACCTGACACAATCTCCTTGGGAACACCGTGAAGACTTACGATTCGGTTGATATAGAGAGTTGCCAGCTGGTTGCCTGAATAGGTAGTCTTGACAGGAATGAAATGGGCCACCTTGGTCAAATGATCGACTATGACCCAGATAGAGTCATGTCCCCTATTTGACCTTGGTAATCCAGTGATGAAGTCCATTCCGACTTTATCCCACTTCCACTCAGGAACCTTGAGTGGTTGAAGCAATCCAGTGGGTCGCTGATATTCAGCCTTGACCTTTTGGCACACATCACACTTTGCAACATAGGTTGCAATCTCTCTCTTCATACCGTGCCACCAGAATCGTGCCTTCAAGTCTTGGTACATCTTGGTTCCTCCGGGGTGGATGGAATACGGGGTGTCGTGGGCTTCTTGCAGAATCAGCGTCTTCAGCTCGGTGTTGTTTGGTACGCAGAGACGACCTTTGTACCAAACAATCCCGTGCTCGTCTTCGGAGAATCCTGGGGCCTTGCCCAGCTTCATCTTCTTCTTGATACCTTCGATGCTTGCGTGTCCATCTTGAGCCTTCTTGACGTCGTCCAGCAGGGTCGGTCTGACTTCCAAATGATCCGGAAATCCGGGGGTGACCAATTCCAAACGGAATTGTTCGATCTCCTTAAACAAGGCAGACTGCCTTTCCTGAATAATGACATTAAAGAGCAAGCCTTCCTGCTTAAGGCATCGGCCACCACGTTGGCCTTCCCAGGGTGATACTGAACACTGAGGTCATAATCTTTGATGAGTTCCAACCATCTCCACTGCCTCATGTTCAATTCCTTTTGGGTGAAAATATACTTCAGACTTTTGTGGTCTGTGTAAATCTCACACCGTTTCCCTAGGAGGTAATGCCGCCATGTCTTCAAGGCATGAACTACTGCCGCTAGCTCAAGATCGTGAGTAGCGTAGTTCTCCTCATGGGATCGTAGCTGCCTGGAGAGGTATGCTATGACGCGGCCTTCTTGCATCAGAACGCTTCCCAATCCGGTTCGAGAGGCATCACAATATATCACGAACTCCTTGTGAATATCAGGTGTTGCCAGAACTGGGGCGGTGGTCAATCTCTTCTTGAGCTCTTGGAAGCTCTCTTCGCATTTTGGCGTCCACTCGAACTTCTTGTCCTTCTTGAGGAGCTGAGTTATTGGTCGTGCAATGCTAGAGAATCCTTCCACGAACTTGCGGTAATAGCCCGCTAATCCGAGGAAGCTTCTGACTTCCTTGACGGTCGTTGGAGATTGCCATTGGGTCACAGCTTCGATTTTTGCAAGATCAACAGATAATCCTTCCTCGGTCAAGACATGACCTAAGAATCCAACTTTATGCAGCCAAAACTCACACTTGTTGAATTTGGCATACAGTTGGTGCTCACGAAGCTTGTCTAGGACCATTCTCAGATGTTGCTCATGTTCTTCCTCCGACTTCGAGAACACAAGGATGTCATCAATGAAGACAACAACGAACTTGTCCAAATATTCCATGAAGACTTTATTCATGAGATACATGAAGTAAGCTGGGGCATTGGTTAACCCAAAAGACATGACCGTGCACTCGTACAGGCCATATCTGGTTACGAATGCCCTCTTCGGAATATCTTGGGGTCTGATCTTCAGCTGGTAATACCCAGATCTGAGGTCGATCTTGGAGAATACCTTGGCTCCGCTGAGCTGATCAAACAGATCTTCGATCTTGGGAAGTGGGTACTTGTTCTTGATTGTAACTTCATTGAGGGAACGATAGTCAATGCATAAGCGGATGGTACCGTCCCTCTTTGCCACAAACAGAACAGGAGATCCCCAAGGGGAGGCACTTGGGCAGATAAATCCCTTCCTTAGCTGCTCTTCTAGCTGCTTCTTCAACTCGGCTAATTCTTCCGTCCCCATTCTATAAGGCTTCTTATAGATGGGTCCCGCTCCGGGCACGAGCTCGATGATGAACTCAATGTCACGGTCAGGGGGCATTCCCGGTAGTTCATCCGGAAAGACATCAGGATACTCACATACCACCGGTACTTGATCTAGCCCAACTTCAGACAGACAGTTGACTTTAGCGGCTTGAGCGGAAGAGGAGTTCGGGGCAAACTTGACTTCGACTCCCTGGTCATTGGTCACAGTGACTGTCCGATTGGCACAGTCTAACAAGCCTTGGTGCTTGCTGAGCCAATTCATACCTAGGATCACATCCAAGCCTTGCGATCTCAGGACAATAAGGTCTGCTAGGAAGTCTACACCGTTAATGGTAATACTGACTCCTTTACAGCCTATCTTGGCTCTCATCTCGGCTCCGGGGGTTTGTACCACCATAGGGTTATTCAGGGGTGTAGGGGTCATGCCACTTTTTAATGCAAATCTTTGAGTGACAAATGAATGCGTTGCTCCAGAATCAAACAAGACAGTTGCAGGTGCTGAGTTGACAAGGAACGTACCCAGCACGACGTCCGGGTCTTCCTGGGCTTCTTCAGCAGTGACGTGATTCACACGCCCCTTCCCATAGTTCGGTGGATTGCGAGGAGCTGGGTTCCTTGGTGGCATTCCACGGCCTTGTCCCTGGTTCTGCGCATTGGGGCGCGGGGTATCAGGCTTCTTGTTGGGGCACACCCTGGAGATGTGTCCGGGCTGACCACACCCAAAACAAGTGACTTGATTTGGAGTGTTGATCTTGTTGCCACCACTGGTATTGGGGCTGAAAGCTGGCCTGGGGTTGGCATACTGCTGAGGCTGAGGATTTGCACGAGGTGCAGGAGCTCTTGGCTGCTGATAGGTTGGCTTGGCCGGGGCTGACTGCCACGGACGAGGCTTCTGGTTGCTGGAACTTCCCTTACTGACCAACTTGCGCTTGCGAGTGTCTTCCAAAGCACGCCGCTTGTCTTCAAGCATGAGTGCCTTGTTCACCAGGTCAGGGAAAGACGGGCAGTCGCACACGACAAGCGAGTATTGCAGAGTCTGATTAAGGCCTTCCATGAAGCGCTCCCTTTTAGCAGCATCAGTGCTGACATCTTCAGGGGCATACCTTGACAGAATGCTGAACTTCTGCATGTACTCCTTGACAGTGCCACTTCCTTGTTGCAGGGCTCGGAACTCGCGCTTTTTGATAGCCATGACTCCAGAAGGAATGTGGGCCTTGCGGAATTCTGCCTTGAAGTTAACCCAAGTGATGTCTTGTTCAGCATGCATGACCTTGAATCCATCCCACCAAGCTCTTGCGGTTCCCCCGAGGCAGTGGGCTGCATAAGCCACTTTCTCGCGGTCTTCGGTGCATCCGACTAGTTCCAGGATTTCCTCAATGGAACGAACCCAGTCATCCGCATCCAGGGGTTCAGCAATCTCGATGAAGGTTGGCGGTGCGTGCTTCTTGAACTCTGCCAACGTGGAACGTCCGTTGCCATTCCCCGCCGGCTGGCGGTGGTTGGCGACAGCTTGAGCAATCAGCTGGAGAGCTGCAGTGTTGGCTTGGCGTTCCTCTCGGAAAGCTTGGAGAAGCTGAGCCATGTCCATGCTTGGAGGAGGTGGTGGTGGAGCTTGGTCGTTGGTTTGGTCGTGGTCTGCCTCTGGCTGAGAGGATGCTCCGGCTTCGGGCTGCTGGGTAGAGGTACCAGTACGAGTTACAACAGGCATCCTGTTGGAGCGGTAAAAGGTCTCATGACTCGGAAGAGGGAAAGCAAGATAGATGGGTGCCTAGTAAGGGGGTGGGTGTGACACTAAATCAAATCATGCAAGGGCCGTAAGGCCAAAACACATCCATTAAAATCCAAATGGGTGATGTAGTCGTTTACACATTCCCGAAGGAAGAATACGACTTACATCCAGACACAATAAAAGCAAACGCTAGATGGTTTCATATGAACCATACAAAGACTCGACTGCGCATAGGGGTTACACGACCTATCCTACCGTAGGGGTTACAACTGGCATATCCGAGTAGCGAATAAGGCCTAAGCGGCGGAATGCTCGGTCGCGTATTCCGGCTCTTCTGGGTCTTCCTCCTTGTCTTCATCTGTCTGGGCTCCCTTGTCGCCGGAGGGAGTGGGGGAGTGGAGGAGTTGGATACGACGGTGCTTCGACGGTGGTGCAGGGAAAAGCTTGCGGTATTCCCTTGCTGTCATCCGGCATCGCCGAGGTGGTTCTTCACCCTTGGAAGACACATCCTCGGAGGGCCTTCCGCCTCGATATGCGATAGCGGATTGTCCAGAAGGTGCTCCTTCCTTCTTGATCCTGTTTTCCTTCTCTTGAGCTTGACGAAGAAGTGCCTTGGTCTTGTAAAGTTCTTCTCGAAGCTTCATTGATTCCGAGGCCAAGTCTTGTGCCAAGCTGTCGGCACATAGACTGAAGTAGGTCTGGAACCGAAGCGAGAGTCCTTCCTTGAGTGGAGGAGCTAGTGCGCTGCTTTCTTCGTCACCTTCCTTCCGGTAAGGTAAGAAGCGAGTTGCCATCTTGGCTGCCATCTCCGGAAGAAGCTCACGGAGACGGGTTAGTGCCTTGAGTGCAGCAGCCTCGGCAGCAAGTGGTAGTGTCGCCATCTGGGGTCCCTCGAAAAACCAACTTGTGGGAGGATCGTTTGCCTTCACGATCACTTCCACATGGTACTCCACCTTAGTATCACTCACCCAATGCTCAAGGTAGGTGAGGATGGGTGCTCGGTGGAACTGACACTCCTGGAGGCTATCCTCGAGAAGTAGGGGAAACCCAGTGGTCAGGTGCTCTTCGGGAACAGCGGCCATCTACAAAGGTGGAATAGGAGGGGTTAATAAGTTGAGGAAATCTCAGGTTTAGAAAAGAAGAGAGGTTCAGAAGGTTTTGAAAAAGGGGTCTCATCTAACTAACGCCCATGCTAACTAAGGCTTCCTACAGTCAGGATGGCTCTGATACCAGCTCTGTGGGGACCCCGACTTGGAAGTCGAGATCACCGAATGCACGTGTACAGTGATCCCAGAGATCAATGCTCACTGAACACACAGACGCTGAAATAACAAGAGTCTTACATCCATACAAATAGTTTTACACGAATTAAGGCCATTATGGCCAAGTCTTACATAGATAGAGCCTCACGGGCTGAATAGCAAATAACTCAAGTAGCGGAAGTCTTCGATAAAACAGGTAGAACCCATGCCATCTGCCTTAACCCTACAGGCATTCTGACTGGGATAGCGTCCTAGTTCGCATGATCGTCTCCAAAGAACTCTTCCTCATAATCCTGCTCTTCCATGCCTGGCCAATTAAATAACTAGTGGCAAGCCAATGAGTACTTTGAATGTACTCACAAGCAACCCATGATGTGGTTCAAGTAACAATGCAATTGAATAATAATGAACAATCTAGCAGGAGGCTAGAACAATATGCTATCAGCAAGTTATGCATCAATGACCTCGCGTAACCTCGAGAACAGGTTACCGACATCAACATGAATATGATTCACCTCATCGAGTCAAGTCACCACCTTAACTCACACACACACGCATGGTTTCACAAACATTGGACGTAGCCCAAGAGCGGTTACCCAACTGTCCATGACCGTGGACACGGCTATTCGAATAGTTTGACACTCTGCAGAGGTTGTACACTTTACCCACAAGATCCGGGGAACTTCCGTGTCATCCACGACCCGCGGTACCTCAAGTACCCGGGGTAAGCACCCGGTCATTACCTTTCCTTAGACGACACTAACATAGAGTCCACTCGTTGGCACACGGCCCTCGGGTACAAACAATAGATCACGGGACTCGCCCTAATTTCAATGTTCACGCGTACCCGAAGGGACCAACGGTGTGTCCGGTGCCCTGTAAAAACAGTCATGGCCGTCTATCCAAGCACGACCCCGTCCCGGGAAAGACCTCAAGTCTTCCCGTCACTAGTACTGCGGGCACCATGCTAGTATCGACCTAAGTAATCAATAAAGCCTCGTCCCATAAGGGGTAGTGTGGTTGCACATGTATGGTTGGAATAACGGTCGCAACTTCAACCAATCCGTTTGAAGAACACACACACTTGCCTTGGCACACCACTTCGTCATCAAGTGGTCACCCAACTTATCATCATCATCTCCCTCGGGCATAAATGGCACCCGACGGGGTTTTATGTAAAGACTTCAACCATGAAGGTTCATGTCACACATGCATCACTTTCCATAACTACTAACCATATGCAAGTCATCTAGCATATAGCAAGATCAACAAATAAGCATGCATCATGTGGTGGTTCACCTAGGTTACCATCGTAACCCTAATCATCATGCATCGGAAACAAACGGGTTCCGAAGGACAAGTGTATCATGGTCAAAGGGCTGCTTGCCTGGATTGGCTTGGTCTTCAAAGTCTTCAAGTCCTTCTCCTTCTTCTTCCACAGCAACTTCGTCAAATACGGGATCTATACGTTGCATAATAACCACGGGAAAATAAGAATACAAATAAAACAGAAAAACCAAAGTGCTCAGAAAAATGTCAACTCATTTTTGTAAAATACTAGAGGGTTTTCTAAGATGGGAAAAAAATCTTAGTTGGAGTTTTGGAGTTACAAAATAGGATATATTGATTTTTGAACAGGAGTTATACTGCTCAAATTTGAATTTGAATTTGAACAGTACAGAAAAGTTTCATGGATTTGAGTGAAAGTAGTACCATTAAATAGGTTGGAATATTACAAGATTTTAGGAGTTGGAAATATTTAATTTGGATCAATATTCTTTTCTGCATAAATGTTTGAATCATTTACAGAAAAGAAAAAGAAAAAGGGTTCCTGTGCACTGGGCCAGAAGAGGCCACAGTGCACGGCCCAGGTGGACTGGCCCAGCCGCACGGTGCCAGCGCGCGCGCACGTCAGGTTTCAAACCTGACGGGCGGGGCTCGTGGGTCAGCGGCACAGAGGAGGGGAGAGAGGTGGGGGGATGACAGGCGGGGCCCGCCTGTCATCTCTAACCCCTCGGTCACGGCGGCGGCGAGCTCACCGGCGACGATTCCGGCCACGGCGACGGCAACGGAGGCTAGGGACGGACTCAGTGGCGTGTTGCGGTTGCAGTGGTGGTAGCGCGGCACGGCGGGGAGCCCTGGTTCACCGGCGGCGAGGTGCGATGGCGGAGGCTCGTCGGAGGACGGTGGTCGAGGTCGTTTCCGACTGCAAATGGAGGGGGAAAGAGAGGGGAAAGGGTCAGTGGAGTGCGGCGGTTCAAAAACGAGCGGAAGGAGGGGCAGGGGAGGCCTGTACCTCGAGATCGCCGGCGGCCCGACGTGGCGGAGCTCCGGTCGATCCCGAGCTCTGGGGCGTCCTGGGGTCGAACTAGTGATGCAGGAGGGATCAGTGGAGAGGTGTGAGGCTGGTGGTGGTGTTGGAGAGGCTCGGGAGGGGCTTTATATAGGAGCTCGACGGGGACCCGTGGTCCAGTGCGCCGGCGAGCTCACCGGTGAGGCTACAGCGCACGGGAGGCTAGGGGAATGGGTCCGGGGAGTTCCTGGACGAGTTCCACGTCCAGCTGAGGTAAGAGGAGGAGCGGGGGAGCGACAGAGAGGTGCGCGCGTGCGAGGCAGAGGAGTGGCTGCCGCGGGCGGCCAGCGCGCGTGCGACGGCGGCTATTGGAGGGCGCAGGAGGAGGGGGGACAGCGCCGGGGAGGTCGCGGACGTCGAGACGCCTCGACTGGCGCGAGGGGGAGGCCCGAGGCTGTTGGGGAGCGGCGATTGGCCCGAGCCAGCGTGCGAGGTGCACTGTTCGCGCGCTCTGGAGCATGCGTATGGCTGGCATCAGCATGCTCTCGCCGGCTTGGCCCGTTCCAGCGTGCCCAACAGTGTCTGGGGCGTAGAGGAAGGAGTAAAGAATTGCCCTGAGGCCTTGGATGCTCTGGGGTGCAGAGAGAGAGTGAGAGTGTTGGTAAAAATGGTGAAAGTAGGCTGTACAGCAAGGTAAAGCTGGGGTTTTACCCCTCAATCATGGAGCTGAGGTGCTGGGGGAGTTACTGGAGGTAGCTGGTAACTCAATGAGCCTGTGGTAAGAAGTTGAGGCTATGGAGAAAAGTGAAAGTGGTCAAGTTGAAGGTTTTAGAATTTCTGCAGAAGGTGTTTGATCTGTGTTTGATCAAGTAAATGAAGTTCACTTGACATGGCACTTGACAGGGTTGAAAGACATGAGAAAATAGGGTGCTTCACCAAATTTGGGCTCATTTGAAGAAACTAGCCAATGTAAATTTGGTGAACCCTAGAAATCAACAAAAACAGTTTCATCTTGATTGAGTCAAGCTAATCATCTCCCCTTGATGCACCACTTAGTTTAGCATCATCATTTGGGGTATTGATCATGCTCACAAAGTTTGAGGCTCCAGATAAAAAGTTGGTAATGTAAAGTTGTTCAAATTTGCATTTGAACAGAAAGGGTTTTGAGGTGATCTGATCAAGTTGCTCTATT
The DNA here is from genome assembly GCA_902687465.1 of Secale cereale. Lineage (NCBI taxonomy): Eukaryota > Viridiplantae > Streptophyta > Magnoliopsida > Poales > Poaceae > Secale > Secale cereale. The sequence continues at coordinate 243,779,198 of LR738711.1, forward strand.
CCAAATCTTGTGCCATTTGGTGTAGGTGCCTTATTAGGCCATTCTAGCATGTGCACCAAGTTTGAGAGCATTTGGACAGGTTTGGCAATGTAAAGTTGCTCAAACTCCAAATATGGACAGAATGGTTATGAAGGGGTTTGAGGAGGTTTTCTTGCTTCCCAAGGCATGGTACTTGGCAAGATCATCAAATATGTCATATATGACATGATAGAATTTCCCTGGAATTTTTGGAGAAAGTTTCCTTTGTAAATATTTCAAAAGCTTGAAATATCCAGAAAGGGTTTCAGAGGGTTTAGCCCATTATTTTGAACATGACCAAGTGTTGAAACTCTTATATATGGACAATATATGTCCTATGAGTCTCTCTGAATTTTGGCAAATATTTTTGAAATAGTTAAATAATTTTCCCCTATTAAAGACCATTTCTGGCCTTAAGAAAAAGTTTTTAAATAAAATAGGAAAATAAATTTTAAAATTATACCTTTGTGGTTTCTGGGAGTCCTAGGGCTACTAGGTTTCAAATAACCCTTTTGAAATAATTTTCACACCCTTAATCAAGTACTTGCAGTGAAAATCTCAATTCAGGGGTTTTTGGAAATCTAAATTTATAAAATACTTTTTGGCCAAATTAATTTTGTAAGAAAATACAATACTGTTATATATCACTTGGCATGATCACTGGGCAGAAGTTTTGGATAAGGAGATGAAATCTACAAGAGATCATAGTTGACTTTAATGAGCACATGAAAAAGCAAATGAAGAAAACTCAATTCCAAATAAAAGCCAAATGATGCTAAAAAAATTGCTGGTCCAAATTTTCATGCTTCAAAGTTACAAACAACATGTTACAAAATGCAGGGTGTGACACGGTCAGGCCGATTTAGTTCATAATGTGACCGTTAGGCATTTCGGTGGGACCGATATGATCAACTCGGTAGGACCGATTTCATTAGGGTTAGGGCATAACGTAATCTCAGTGAGACCGATTTCACAAGCTCGGTGGGACTGATTTTGGTAATAAGCATACCAGAGAGTTGGTCAGGCAAACTCGGTGGGACCGATTCACTCGTCTCGGTTGGACTGAAACATTACGAAGAGGCTATAGAGAGTTTGCAATGTTAACTCGGTGAGACCAATTTTCACATCTCGGTTAGACCGAAGTGTTTCAAATAGGAAACTGAGAGTTTACATTCCCATCTCGGTGAGACCGAGATCCCTATCGGTGAGACCAAAATGATTAGGGTTTAGTGGCATTGGCTATGTCAAGTGAACTCGATGGTGCCGGATAGAACTTTTCGGTGGGGCCGAGTTTGACTTTTGATTTGGGATATATGTGGATGTGAGAAAGTGGCCGAGGGTTTTGGAGCATGTAATTAAGCACTTTGAGCAAGCAAGCCATTAAGAAACACCTCATCCCTTTTAATAGTATTGGCTTTCCTATGGACTCAATGTGATCTTGGATCACTAAAATATAAAAAATGTAGAGGCTTGATCTTTGAGCCAATCCTTTGTCCTTATCATCTTGAAGGGGTTCCACATCCTCTAGTCCATGCCACTCCATTTGTTGAACCTATCTGAATTATACTAGATGAAAACATTAGTCCAACAAGAGATACATTGACATTAATTACCAAAATCACCCAGGGAGCACTTGTGCTTTCAATCTCCCCCTTTTTGGTAATTGATGGCAACATATAGCAAAGCTTTAGTGAAGATATGAAGAATAACAAGTAAAGCTTTGGAAGGACATGTAACATGCATAGGCTCCCCCTACATGTATGCAATCTTGTAAATATGGAATATAAGAGCATGTGAAAGCATAGACATGACAGAGCAAGCAATGAGTTACATGTATCTTGGCTATATGCATCAGAGCAAATGATATGAATATATGAAGTGTATCCTCATGTTCATGATTCCTTCTTGCAAACAATATGTACATTAGCAAGAAATATTCATGCACATGAGTGTGATGCATATACTTACCTTGTGATCTTGAGCTGACTTATGAAGGGATGAACCTGAGTAAACAAGGTTAGATAACATAGGTACATCTACTGGACAGAGCAACAAAAGAGCCCCAGGAGTACCAAGATTGGGATAACATGTAGAGTGTGAGTACTAGGTACTCTTAAATACAGACATGTTTACAAAGGTAAAGATATGCAATGAATTCAAAGACTTCTTTCCGTAGTAGTCTTTCTCCCCCTGAATCTTATATTGGATGATGGAAGAAAGTAGGGAAACAGAATCAGAGCAAGATAGATCAGATCAAAAACATAACATAGACATGTCTTTCCCCTCTTAAAGACATGTGACTTCTCTGCTCTTGAACACCAAGCATCTGGGGCATGTGATGTCTCTCTCCCCCTGTTTGAAGTATTCTCTCATTAAGCTTTGATGTGAACTCTCTCTCCCCCTTTGACATCAATTTCCAAGAAGGGATCTTCTGTAGTGTGAGTCAAAATAGGTTTGGTCCTTGAGTCACAGAGCAGAGCAGCATAAAAAATGTGATGTTGGTAGAGGACAAGATTCATTGAGTGGACCTGTAATAAATATGCAGGATGCAGATGACAAAGTGTCTCCTCGGTATTGAAATTCGTAGCACCGAGTTGTTTTCTTCGGTGGCACCAAGATGGTTCGGTTTAACCGAAAAGAGGCAAATCAGTGGCTCCGAGTTCAACATAGAGAGTGATAACCCACAAGTGTAGGGGATCAGTTCTAGCCTCTTTCGATAAGTAAGAGTGTCGAACCCAACGATGAGCTAAAGGTAGAACAAATATTCCCTCAACTTCTATCAACCATCGATACAACTCTACGCACGCTTGACGTTTACTTTACCTAGAACAAGTATGAAACTGGAAGTACTTTGTAGTTTTTGTGGGATAGGTTTGCAAGAATATAAGGAGCACGCAAATAAAACTAGGGGCTGTTAAGATAAAGATACAACTAAATTAGTTTTAGTAGAGAGCTTGTTGTCACGAGAAAGTTATTTGTCCCTAGGCAATCGATAACTAGACCGATAATCACTATTGCAATTTTATTTGAGGGAGAAGCATAAGCTAACATAATTTCTCTTCTTGGATCATATGCACTTATGATTGGAACTCTAGCAAGCATCCGCAACTACTAAAGATCATTAAGGTAAAACCCAACCATAGCATTAAAGTATCAAGTCCTCTTTATTCCCATACGCAAACAACCTACTTGCTCGGGTCTGTGCGTCTGTCACTCACGCCACCCACCATAAGCAAATCATGAACATATTGCAAACCCTACAGCGGGGATCCTTAATGCTTGCGCAATACGGAGAGCACCATAAGACAGCACCAATAATAAAACATGCAACTCAAACCGATCACGATCATCAATTAACCCATAGGACAAAATGGACCTACTCAAACATCATAGGATAGCCATACATCATTGGGAAATAATATATAGCTTTGAGAACCATGTTTAATCAGCGGGTAGAAGAGGGGTTACACTACTGCATAGAGGGGGGAAGAGTTGGTGATGACGGAGGTGAAGTTGTTGGTGTAGATTGCGGTGACGATGATGTCCCCGGCGGCACTCCGGTGCCACCGGAAGCGAGGGGGGGAGAGCCCCCCTCCTTCTTCTTCTTCTTCTTCCTCGACCTTCTCTCTAGATGGAGAAGGGTTTCCCCTCTTGTCCATGGTCTCCATGGTGTGGGAGGGGCGAGAGCCCCTCCGAGATTGGATCTGTCTCTCTGTCTCTATCTGTTTGTGCATTCCAAGATTCTGGCCTTCCACCGTTTCTTAAATTCCCGGAGATCCGTAACTCCGATTGGGCTGATTTTTGGATACGATTTTTATCTGGATATTAGCTTTCTTGCGGCGAAAGAAGGGCATCAACCGCCTTACGGAGTGTCCACGAGGGCCCAGGGCGCGCCTGCCCCCCTGGGCGCGCCCCTCACCCTCGTGGGCCACTCGGGCATCGTCTCACATTGGTTTCACTTCCCAAAATTCACATATATTCCAAAAACAATCTCCGTATGTTTTTATCCCGTTTGGAGTCTGTTTGATATGGATATTCTGCGAAACAAAAAACATGCAACAAACAGGAACTCGCACTGGGCACTGGATCAATATGTTAGTCCCAAAAAATAGTACAACAAGTTGCCAAAAGTATATGAAAGTTGTAGAATATTGGCATGGAACACTCAAAATTTATAGATACGAATGAGACGTATCAGCATCCCCAAGCTTAATTCCTGCTCATCCTCGAGTAGGTAAATGATAAAAAGATATTTTTTTGTGGAATGCTACCTAGCATAATCTTGATCATGTAATCTAATCATGGCATGAATATTAAGACACGAGTGATTCAAAGCAATATTCAATCATTTGACATTAAGACAATAATACTTCAAGTATACTAATAAAGCAATCATGTCTTTTCAAAATAACATGGCCAAAGAAAGTTATCCCTACAAAATCATATGGTCTGGCTATGCTCCATCTTCACCACACAAAGTATATAAATCATGCACAACCCTGGTTTTAGCCAAGCAATTGTTTCATACTTTAGTATTCTCAAACTTTTTCAACTTTCACGCAATACATGAGCGTGAGCCATGGACATAGCACTATGGGTGGAATAGAAGGTGGTGATACGTCCAAAACGTATATATAATTTCTGCTTGCTCCATGCCTCTTTTGTGTGATATTGCTATGATATTTATGCACTCCATACACTTTTGATCATATTTGGACTAACCTATTAACTCAGTGCACCCCAGTGCCAGTTTCTGTTTTCTGCTGTTTTTTGTATTTCAGGTTTTCCCATTACGTAAATTGCCAGAAAAATTCCGGGAAAAATATATAAAAAATCAGCATTCCGGAAGCTTCCATGCGGCCAAAGTAGGGCCGGAGGGGGGCCACAGGGGCTCCAAGCGCCCAGAGGGCGCGGCCCCCCTCCTGGCCGCAGCGCCAGGCCGCCTGGGCCCCCCTTAGCTCCCCTGGCGACCCCCTTTGGCATATATTTAACACCCGTCGCGGGAACCCTGATTCCGGAACCCTTTTTCCAGAAGCTATTCCGATCTCCGCCGCCATCGCGACCAAGTTTCGGGGGACCAGAATTCCTGTGCCGGCACCCTGCCGGGACGGGGAAGTGCCCCCGGATTCATCTCCATCGACGTTGCTTCCTCCCTCCATGATGCGGGAGTAGTTCCTCCTCGGGGCTGAGGTTTCTACCAGTAGCTATGTGGTCAATTCTCTCTCCCATGATGTGATCTTCGTTGTGATCATAGGCTATGTTAATCTAGGGTGATCCCATGATATTTCCCATTCCTCTATGTATTGGATTGATGTACTCACTTGTCTTTATCTAGTATAATCTCCGAGACCAAGGTGACAGCGGTCTATTGGACATGGATTAGAAGAATATTTTCATGAGTGATTTCCTCTTTTGTGTGTTGATTGAAGATTGAGAGTCTCTTGGTGCTTGTCTTTGACTATCCTTGAGATATGTTGTGGTGATTGTGGTACTCTCTTTGGATGGCCGCGGTGACATTGGGAAATCCATAGATTGAGAACTACGAACTTAGAGGTGTGCTTTTGTAGCCCTACATAATTCTCGTCCTCTCTTGACCACAAAGGAATGACCTCCGAGTGCGTCTCCATTGCATGTTTTATGGGAAATATCATGTGATTCGATTATGTTAATGTTGTTGGGAGTTGCCACTAGTGAAAGTATGAAGCCTAGGCCTTGTTTCCACCATTGCAATACCATTTGTGCTCACGTTTACCACTTGTTTGCTTGCTGCACTTTTTATTACAGATTTATATTACTTTGCTTTGCCACTCCTATCATCCATATTTTACCATCTCATTGCCGAACTAGTGCACCTATACATCTGACAAGTGTATTAGGTGTGTTGGGGACACAAGAGACTTCTTGTATCTTGATTGCAGGGTTGCTTGAAAGGGGTACGTTCAACCTCCACTTCCCTGAGTTCGATAAACCTTGGGTTACTCACTTAAGGGAAATTTGCTGCTGCCCTACAAACCTCTGCTCTTGGAAGCCCAACACTGTCTACAGGAATAGAAGCGTGTAGTAGACATCAAGCTATTTCTGGCGCCGTTGCCGGGGAAGTGAGGTAAGTGAAGGTACCTTCTCTAGATCTTGCAACTAAATCTTTTTGTTTCTTGTTTTTATTTCACTAGTTATGTTTATGGAAAACCGCAATCTTAGTTCGCTGCTTGGGGAAGGCCGCTTTACCACACCCGTGGTAGAGAAGTCTCCTCCACCTACTGAATGTATCCCGTTCAAAATACCACTTGGGATAATTGAAATAATTAGGAATGATTGTTATGATGGGACAGTCAATCCTAGTATTCATTTGTTGAAACTTACAGAACTTCGTGAGTTGTTTAAGATTTCAGGTTTGACAAGAGACGGAGTCATGAGGAAATTATTTGCCTTGTCACTGAAAGGAAAAGCATTGGAATGGTATAGGCTACTAGATGACTCTCACCTGCTGGATTGGAAAGAGATCCAGTCTCTCTTTTACTCCAAGTTTTATCCTCTTCATGAAGTTCATGAGAATAGGAATTATGTTTATAATTTCTATCCTCATGACGGAGAGAGCATAGCTCAAGCTTGGGGGAGACTGAAAACGTTAATGCTAAAATGTCCTAACCATGGGCTCCCCAAAGATATGATTATTACTAATTTCTATGCGAGGCTCTCTTGACACGATAAAGATTTGCTCGATGCTTCCTCTATGGGTTCTTTCACAAACGAAAAGATTGATGCTAAATGGGAACTCCTTGAAAGAATTCAACGCAACACTGAAGATTGGGAGATCGACAAAGGTAAAGAGTCAGGTATAATTTATGAGTATGATTGCATTAAGTCCTTTGTTGAACCTACAAGTTATAATAAGTTTAGTGCTAAGTTTGGGCTTGATTCTCAACTCCTTGTTGATTTCCTCAAATCTTTTGCTTCACATCTTAATATGCCTAAGGAGGATTGGATCGAGCATCATGAACCTTTTAAAGAGATTTGCAAAGAAAATGAAATTGTTCAGGAATGATTGCAACATGCATGATCCAATTCCTAAAAATGAAGTTTTATATAAGCATATTAATTTTTGTGGAGTGGATAGGCCTTGTGAAAGGCCTATGATTGAAGAAGAGAAGTATTGTAAGCAACATAAGCATGAAAGAACAATCACTTGGGTCAGAGATTTAAATGAAATTGCTAGAGAATTGTGTGACCTTTATCCTTTTACTTGTGAACTTTGCTGTATAGAGGGTCACTTTAATTTTCAATGCATGCACTTTCAAAACATAACTGTTAACCAGTTGTGTGATAACATGATCACCCCTGATCTTTATGATGAGCTTATGTTATTTTTGATGTGTGAAGAGTTATCGGAAAAGACTTCTTGGCTAGATGTTAATGCCATAGGAATAAAAACACTTTGCAAAATTGCCATCTCTATTGTGTTGTTAATTGCCATGAAAATGATTACATAAGTAAGATTAGAAAGGAGGGAACTTTACCAAAGTATAAAAATGTCTCTTATATTTCTGCTAATAAAAAGGAGAGTTTCTCCCAAGTTTCCCCTATTGTTTCTAATGATAAACCAGGATATGTGGAGAAGCTTCATCTCCAACCACTCCCTCCTAAGTTGAAGAAGAAGAAAAAGAAGAGGAGGAGGAAGAAGAGCAAGAAAGAAGAAGAATGGGTATCAACCTGGCCTGAGCATATTCCTCCCATCAACTTTTATCCTAACGGTTGTAAGTTTAAAGAAGAAGGTGAAGTTTATTGCCTTAATTATCATCTTGATGATAAGTCCGTAGGTACTATTGAAGATGATTTTGATTATGATATGCATGTTACTTATTGTGATTGGGAAAATGATGATAATGCTACTTATGATCTTGAAAATCTTTTTGGTACCAACTCTGAAAGTGATGATATGGAAAGCTCTAAGCTTGGGGATGATAGGATTGCAAATCCTTTACCCACCAGTGATGTGATAATTGATAATTCTTTTGCTAGTAAGAATAAAGACAACATGTTTACAAATATAGTTGCTAGCAATGATAATGCTCTTCTCTACTATGATGATGTTATAACTCCAATCTATAGTGATTATAAAGGTACCTATGACATAAGGAGAAATTATCCTTATGAAACTTGTCATAATCATGGAGGGAATTACTCCCTTGTTGAACACCATCTTCCTAATACACAATTAATCTATAGTGTTCAAGTTGTTTATGATAGTCCTACTCCCACTATTACCAATAAGAAAGATTATGCTTATGTGGAGAGTAAGAGTGCCTTTTTGCATGTGGATCATGGTAACAATGCTTTATGTGATGCTTATATTGTTGAGTTTATTCGTGATCCCACTGTAAATTATTATGAGAAGGGAACATATGCTTATAGATATTTCAATAATGTCAAGTTCCCTCTCTTTATGTTGAAGGTTTTGAAGCTGCACTTGTTTTGTCTTCCTATGCTTATTGCTTTGTGCTTCAATGAATTACTCTATTGCAATATTCCTATGCATAGGAAGCATGTTAGGCTTAAATGTGTTTGGTATTTGCTTCTTGATGCTCTCTTTTGTTCTTCAGCTCTTATTCCTACGAGAGCATCATTAAAGTCTTAAGCCTATCTTCATGGCTATAAAGAAAGAGCTCTAGGGAGACAACCCTTGTTATCTTTGCTTTCAGTTTTTAGTGGTCTTGATGTTTGTTACTACTGTAGCAACATCATTGTATCTTTATTTGTCAGCTTTGTGCCAAGTTTAGTCTCCGATTGCAAGAAAGTTCAAAAGTTGTGACGTGCTGTCCAGGAAATAGATTCTGTCCTTGGACAGAAAAATTCATATAAAATCACCAGATCATCTTTTTGGTCTGAATTGTTTCGACAGCGTGCTCTATACAATTGGCTTTCGGGCGTCTGTTCTGAGTTTTTTGATTTGAGTTGCAGAAGTGCCCCGAAAAAATTATTTACTACCTGCTGGTCTGTTTTTCACAGATTATGTCCTGTTTTGCCTTTTCTTCGTTTTGCAAACCTTGAGCTTGCTTTTTCTTTGCAAAAACCCTTTGGCAATCTTGAGAAACAGTAGACCTTCAAGATTATCCTTATTTCCAGCAAGGAAAAATTACTTTATTATGGGTACTAACCTCGCTAATCAGATTATGATGAGTTATGTATGAAGGGAGTTTTCAAGTGTGCGAGGGAAGATGATAAAAAGATTCAGGAGTGTCAAACGCTCAAGCTTGGGGATGCCCCCGTGCACCCCTAAGAAATATTCAAGAAGACTCAAGCGTCTAAGCTTGGGGATGCCCCCGTGCATCCCCTTCTCCATCAACAATTATCAGTTCGTCTTTCGTTCCACTATATTTTAATCACTTCATGTGTTATGTGCTATGCTTGGAGCGTCTTGCTTTTAGTTTCCTTTTTAGTTTTCTTTAGCTTTGCTTGCTGTTCATAACAAGTTGGAACCCATCTTCCTTTGTGTGGGAGAGAAACACGCTCCACTTCAACCTAGAACATAACATGGGATTTTCATGTCTATCTTTGTTGTGTATGTTCTTTGTCTTTCAATAGCTACTGTCATGTTCAGCTCTTAGTTTTCATGCTTTACTTTTTAAAGAGCTTTTGTTTAGTTGGTCGCTGGAACTCTCTTGAGTTATCATGCTTATCTTGTTAAGAGAGTTGGCTTCTGTTGCACTGGTTGATATGTCTATGATAAAAATGCTATGTGCATAATGGTGCTTAGTAGTTCATGTTTTCTTATGGTTAGTCTCAAATAGCTGGGGGGGTTCTTAATGTGTTATTGAAGTACCAACATGATTTGTTTGCCTATGATGTGGTATGGTTTAGTGATATCTTCCTCCAAGAATTTATTTTGATTGACTTGGCATATGCTCACGCATATTTAAGACTGTAAAGAAAGTCTATCAAGCCTTGATGATCTTTAATTTCTGAGTAGCGATATAACTTCCATGCCCGATTCAATGTTGCTTTGTCGCTCTGCATGATTATGGCCGTCATTGCTCTCTTAGTTGGTCGCTCCCAGTCTTTTGCTAACCTTCGCCTGTACTAAGCGGACTGACTGCTTGTGCATCCAAAATCCTTTAAACCAGTTATGCCATATGAGTCCACCATACCTTCCTATACATGGTATTTACTTGCCATTCCTAACAAAGACTTTCATGTACCATCTCAAAATTAATCAAAAGCATTTCTCTTTTGTGCCTCTGTTTTAGCTCATGAGGAAGTAGTAGTTAATTCATGATCTTTTTAAGTTGGACAAGCTTCACCCCGGGATTGCATGTCTAATGTGCAAACCCCTAATACGAGAAGGAACTGGCAAAGAGTGCGCCCAGCTCATTAAAAAAATATACAACAAACAAACCCTCCTTCACGCTTTGTTCATGAGAAATCAGAAAACTTTGGCAGTGATAAACAAAGGAGATTAAGGGGATGTGATCGTCCTCATACGGGAGCCGTTCCTCGAAACTTGTCCAGCTCGAGAAGTAATTGAGTTATCTACTAGCATTCGTTGACGAAATATGCATATCCCAAAAATAATTTTTACCTTTGTTTTTAAAAAACCAAGAGCTCTGGTACATGTTTAGTCTTTGTTTCCGACCACGGATTTTCAACCTTGCCATCAAAAGCCACGGTTCGAGAGTCTCCACCTTCTTTCTTCAAAGCACCAACTATTGAGAGCATGATTGTCATTCTGAGTGTAATGTGCATTGTCCAAAAGTACCATTGTCTTTCTACATGATTATGATATCGTTTATTCTGAAATCATTGTATCTAGTCGTCACTTAAACCTCGGAGGTGCCCTTGCATTTATGTTTTGCTTCACTAAAGGGGGCAAGCGAGATATCACTTTGTCATGTTTGCACACCATGCTCACTACAAATCTGTTGGGTGTTTTCAGTATCATATTGTAAAACTTTCAGTTCTTTGTGATATTCTCATGAGGCAACTTAATTACTAAAGATTCATTATCTCAGTAAGTATTTGTCATGTGACTGTGAAAATTTCTTATATGGTTAATACCATGTCACCACAGAAATTATGCTTGTTATCATGTACCTACTCGAGGACGAGTAGGAATTAAGCTTGGGGATGTTGATACGTCCAAAACGTATCTATAATTTCTGCTTGCTCCATGCCTCTTTTGTGTGATATTGCTATGATATTTATGCACTTCCATACACTTTTGATCATATTTGGACTAACCTATTAACTCAGTGCACCCCAGTGCCAGTTTCTGTTTTCTGCTGTTTTTTGTATTTCAGGTTTTCCCATTACGTAAATTGCCAAAAAAAATCCGGGAAAAATATATAAAAAATCAGCGTTCTGGAAGCTTCCATGCGGCCAAAGTAGGGCCGGAGGGGGGCCACAGGGGCTCCAGGCGCCCAGAGGGCGCGGCCCCCCTCCTGGCCGCGGCGCCAGGTCGCCTGGGCCCCCCTTAGCTCCCCTGGCGACCCCCTTTGGCATATATTTAACACCCGTCGCGGAAACCCTGATTTCGGAACCCTTTTCTCCAGAAGCTATTCCAATCTCCGCCGCCATCGCCACCAAGTTTCGGGGGACCAGAATTCCTGTGCCGGCACCCTGCCGGGACGGGGAAGTGCCCCCGGATTCATCTCCATCGACGTTGCTTCCTCCCTCCATGATGCGGGAGTAGTTCCTCCTCGGGGCTGAGGTTTCTACTAGTAGCTATGTGGTTAATTCTCTCTCCCATGATGTGATCTTCGTTGTGATCATAGGCTATGTTAATCTAGGGTGATCCCATGATATTTCGCCTTCCTCTATGTATTGGATTGATGTCTAGTATAATCTCCGAGACCAAGGTGACAGCGGTCTATTGGACATGGATTAGAAGAATATTTTCATGAGTGATTTCCTCTTTTGTGTGTTGATTGAAGATTGAGAGTCTCTTGGTTCTTGTATCTGACTATCCTTGAGATATGTTGTGGTGATTGTGGTACTCTCTTTGGATGGCCGCGGTGGCATTGGGAAATCCATAGATTGAGAACTACGAACTTAGAGGTGTGCTTTGTAGCCCTACATAATTCTCGTCCTCTCTTGACCACAAAGGAATGACCTCCGAGTGCGTCTCCATTGCATGTTTTATGGGAAATATCATGTGATTCGATTATGTTAATGTTGTTGGGAGTTGCCACTAGTGAAAGTATGAAGCCTAGGCCTTGTTTCCACCATTGCAATACCATTTGTGCTCACGTTTACCACTTGTTTGCTTGCTGCACTTTTTATTACAGATTTATATTACTTTGCTTTGCCACTCCTATCATCCATATTTTACCATCTCTTCGCCGAACTAGTGCACCTATACATCTGACAAGTGTATTAGGTGTGTTGGGGACACAAGAGACTTCTTGTATCTTGATTGCAGGGTTGCTTGAAAGGGGTACGTTCAACCTCCACTTCCCTGAGTTCGATAAACCTTGGGTTACTCACTTAAGGGAAATTTGCTGCTGCCCTACAAACCTCTGCTCTTGGAGGCCCAACACTGTCTATAGGAATAGAAGCGTGTAGTAGACATCAGGTGGTGATAGACAAAAGGAGGGAGAAAGTCTCACATCAACTAGGCAAATCAATGGACTATGGAGATGCCCATCAATCGATATCAATGTGAGTGAGTAGGGCTTGCCATGTAACAGATGCACTAGAGCTATAAGTTTATGATAGCTCAAAAAGAAAACTAGTGGGTGTGCATCAACTTGCTTGCTCATGAAGACCTAGGGCATTTGAGGAAGCCCGTCGTTGGAATATACAAGCCAAGTTCTATAATGAAAATTCCCACTAGTATATGAAAGTGACAACATAGGAGACTCTCTATCATGAAGAACATGATGCTATGATGAAGCACAAGTGTGGTAAAAGGATAGTAACATTGTCCCTTCTCTCTTTTTCTCTCATTTTTTTGGAGGGGCTATTCTTTTTTTTAGCCCCCCTCTTTTTTGGGGGACATCTCTCTTTTTTTTGTTTTTTTGTTTCCTCACATGGGACAATGCTCTAATAATGAAGATCATCACACTTTTATTTACTTACAACTCGAAGCTAGAACAAAATATGACTCTATGTGAGTGCCTTCGGTGGTGTACCGGGATGTGCAATGATCTAGCATAGCAATGACATCAAAAAAACGGACAAGCCATGGAAACATCATGCTAGCTATCTTACGATCATGCAAGGCAATATGACAATGATGGTGCATGTCATAATAAACGGAACGGTGGAGTTACATGGCAATATGTCTCGAAATGGCTATGGAAATGCCATGATAGGTAGGTATGGTGGCTGTTTTGAGGAAGGTATATGGTGGGTTTATGGTACCGACGAAAGTTGCGTGGTACAAGAGAGGCTAGCAATGGTGGAAGGTTGAGAGTGCGTATAATCCATGGACTCAACATTAGTCATAAAGAGCTCACATACTTATTGCAAAAATTTATTTGCCATCGAAACAAAGTACTACATGCATGCTCCTAGGGGAAGGGTTGGTAGGAGTTAACCATCGCGTGATCCCGACCTCCACACAAAGGATGTCAATCAAAAAATAAATCATGCTCCGACTTCGTCACATAATGGTTCACCTTACGTGCATGCTTCGGGAATCACAAACCTCAACACAAGTATTCCTACAATCCACAACTACCCACTAGCATGACTCTAATATCACCATCTTTATGTCGCAAAACTATTGCAAGGAATCAATCATATCATATTCAGCGATCTACAAGTTTATGTAGGATTTTATGACTAACCATGTGAATGACCAATTCCTGTCAACTCTCTAAATAGATATAAGTGAATCAAGAGAGTTTAAATTATTTCTACAAAAGATATGACCACGCTCTAACAAATATAAGTGAAGCAAAAGAGCATTCTACAAATGGCGGTTTTCTATGTGAAGAGAAACAGGCAATCCAAACTTCAAATGATATAAGTGAAGCACATGAAGCATTCTATAAAGCCATACTCAAAAGATATAAGTGAATTTCAAAGAGCATTCTATAAATCAACCAAGGACTATCTCATACCAGCATGGTGCATTTATTAAAAGGAAAAATAAAAAGCACACGACGCTCCAAGAGGTTACGCATAACATGTGAACGAAACGAATCTGAAAACATACCGATACTTGTTGAAGAAAGATGGGATGACTTCCGGGGCATCCCCAAGCTTAGACGCTTGAGTCTCCTTGAATATTTACTTGGGGTGCCTCAGGCATCCCCAAGATTGAGCTCTTGCCTCTCCTCCTTATCCTCATATCGAGACCTCCTCGATCTTCGAACACTTCATCCACACAAAACTTAACCAAACTTTTAGTGGCGGGGTTAGTGCATATGATCAATAAAAACCCATCATGTACTGCTCTAAAATTATTGTATAATTATGAACAAACATTACCCACAGTGTACTATCACAATTCTATGGCCCCAAGTCAAGGAGGCTTCAACGAGAATTCAAACATATGCAAATAATGAAGCTATAAAAGCAATCTGTGAAAACAGGACACTCTATAGTAATCTGAACATTAACCATGCTTCTATAACTCTAAAAATTCTGGAAAAATTAGGAAACATCAACAATTTGTATAGCAAGACTTTTCAAAAAGTTCCAGATCCTTTCGACGTTCCAGTAAAAAATATAAAATCGTGCACAGCAGCCAAACTTTTTGTTTTGGCACCGCACAAACCAACAAGCAGTTTAATCATCCTAAAGGAAACTCTTGGCACATTATTTTTATAATACAATGGAATTGTACAAGGGGATAATTATTTTTGTTGAAAAGTTTCTGTAATTCAAGATTTGCAAAGTTTCCATGGGCATGAGCAAAGTTCAAGGAGCTCCCCCATTTCAACGGTGCTCGTCCTTCTTACTTTCACTTTTCTTTTTGAGAAAGTTTTAGGTTCCCCTCTTTATTTTTTTTGTTTTAAACTTTATAAAAGCACACAACAGAAATAAATGACTCTCTAAAACTTCCGGGTTGTCTCCCTGACAGCTCTTTCTTTAAAGCCATTAAGCTAGGCATATAGTGCTCAAGTAATGGATCCACCCAGATCCTAAGGTATATCAAAACCAATTTTAATTAACAATGATTTGTGATTTAATACTGAGCACAAAGTAACATATATCATGCAACAACGAAGTCTAACTCTCTTCCTATGCAGAGGCATGTCATACAAGAACAATTCATGCACATCAAGTAAAGGCCAATGCATAGTATAAGCAGTTTCATGCAATTTTATCGTGTTGGAAACATAGAGAGGCGGAGATGTAGTTCCTCTCTCATAACAATTGCAAGTAGGAGCAGCAAGCACATGCATATTATATCTATCAAAATCATCATTTGTAGTAGTAGAACGCAACCCATCAATATAGTCCTTAACAAGTGCAAACTTCTCCGATATAGTGTAGTCTGGAGAATTCAAAAAGATAATAGGACTATCATGTGTGGGTGCAATGGCAACTATATCTCATGTTTAACATAAGGAACTATAGCAAGTTCATCTCCATAAGCATAATTCATATTGGCATCTTGGCCACAAGCATAGCAAGCATCATCAAAAAGGGATATTTCAAAAGAATCTAAGGGATCATAGCAATCATCATAGCATTCATCCTTCGGTAAGCACGAAGGGAAATTAAACAATGTATGAGATGAAGAGTTACTCTCATTAGAAGGTAGGCACGGGTGATCAATCCTCTCTTCCTCCTTTTCTTCTTCGCTCTCCTCCTCATCTTTTTCATCCAATGAGCTCACAATGTCATTATTTTCTTCTTCCATAGACTCCTGCAAAATATTAGTCTCTTCTTGGACAGCGGAGACATTCTCAATAAACGCATCAATATCGGAGTTATATTCATAATTAAAATAGCAAGATTTTCAGGCCTATAAACATCATCATCAAAAGCATCATTCTTTTTAAACAGAGATTCAATCTCATAAGCACCTTAAAGGCAACGAGTTCTTCTATTTGTTCCACATCATAATTATCATATATACCATTAGCATAAGAAGCTAAGGTTTCATTATCATTAAATTTGCATGAAAAGGGAAGGTGTGGAGCCTTCATCCTAGAGCAACAAGTATAATCATATCTCAAGCATAGTTGCCGATCATACCAATGCAACATATGAATTTGATCCCATAACAGTTTCCATTTTTGTGTCAAGTGATAATCCCTAAAGTATTCACGTTGATCCAACGTTACTCCCATTACATAGTTGAATGGGGTTTTCTCAGGATTATCAAAGTAGTACATAATATCTTTCACATAATGAGCATCGAGGGTTTTAGGAGGTTCCACATCTCCATGAATAGCAAGTACACCTAATGTTTTTGGTATTTCGTGTTCCATATCCATAACTAAAGATAGAGAACAACTTAGAACGGGAAATAAAATCTACTTAGTGATAAAGCAAACAAGCACACACGAGAATATTCACCCCACGCTATTGCTCCCCGGCAACGGCACCAGAAAAAGGTCTTGATAACCCAGAAGTGTAGGGGATCAGTTGTAGCCTCTTTCGATAACTAAGAGTGTCGAACCCAACGAGGAGCTAAAGGTCGGACAAATATTCCCTCAAGTTCTATCGACCACCGATACAACTCTACGCACGCTTGACGTTTACTTTACCTAGAACAAGTATGAAACTAGAAGTACTTTGTTGTTTTTGTGGGACGGGTTTGCAAGAATATAAAGAGCACGCAAATAAAACTAGGGTTTGTTAAGATATATACACAACTAAATTAGTTTTAGTAGAGAGCTTTTTGTCACGAGAAAGTTATTTGTCCCTAGGAAATCGATAACTAGACCGGTAATCACTATTGCAATTTTATTTGAGGGAGAGGCATAAGCTAACATACTTTCTCTTCTTGGATCATATGCACTTATGATTGGAACAATAGCAAGCATCCGCAACTACTAAAGATCATTAAGGTAAAACCCAACCATAGCATTAAAGTATCAAGTCCTCTTTATTCCCATACGCAAACAACCTACTTACTCGGGTATGTGCTTCTGTCACTCACGCCACCCACCATAAGCAAATCATGAACATATTGCAAACCCTACAGTGGGGATCCCTCATGCCTGCGGGACACGGAGAGAACCATAGGACAGCACCAATAATAAAACATGCAACTCAAACCAATCGCGATCATCAATTAACCCATAGGACAAAACGGATCTACTAAAACATCATAGGATAGCCATACATCATTGGGAAATAATATATAGCTTTGAGCACCATGTTTAAGTAGAGATTACAGCGGGTAGAAGAGGGGTTACACCGCTGCACAGAGGGGGGAAGAGTTGGTGTTGACGGCGGTGAAGTTGTTGGTGTAGATTGCGGTGACGATGATGGCCCCGGCGGCACTCCGGTGCCACCGGAAGCGAGGGGGAGAGAGCCCCCCTCCTTCTTCTTCTTCCTTGACCTTCTCCCTAGATGGGAGAAGGGTTTCCCCTTTGGTCCATGGTCTCCATGGCGTGGGAGGGGCGAGAGCCCCTCCGAGATTGGATCTGTCTCTCTGTCTCTCTGTGTTTCTGTGTTCCCAGATTCTCGCCTTCCACCGTTTCTTAAATTCCCGGAGATCCGTAACTCCAATTGGGCTGATTTTTTGACAAGATTTTTATCAGGATATTAGCTTTCTTGCGGCGAAAGAATGGCATCAACTGCCTTACGGAGTGGCCACGAGGGCCCAGGGCGCGCCTGCCCCCCTGGGCGTGCCCCTCACCCTCGTGGGCCACTCGGGCATCATCTCACGTTGGTTTTGCTTCCCAAAATTCACATATATTCCCAAAAAATCAGTCCATTTTTATGTCGTTTGGACTCCGTTTGATATCGATATTCTGCAAAACAAAAAACATGCAACAAACAGGAACATGCACTGGGCACTGGATCAATATGTTAGTCCCAAAAAATAGTATAACAAGTTGCCAAAAGTATATGAAAGTTGTAGAATATTGGCATGGAACAATAAAATTATAGATACGATGGAGACATATTAGAGAGCACAATTTTTCATCGCAGCTCACTAGGCAAATAAGATCTCACAAAGATTTGCAAGAATTAACTAAAGGATTTGCAATGAATTGGATGCAGAAAATTGATACGTCCATTTTGCATCATGCTTATATGTTGATATTTATTGCATTATGGGATGTTCTTACATGTTTTGTCACAATACTTATGCCTTTTCTATCTTATTTTACAAGGTTTACATGAAGAGGGAGAATGCTGGCAGCTGGAATTCTGGGCTGGAAAAGGAGCAATCTCTGGAAATCTATTCTGCACAACTCCAAAAGCCCTGAAACTCAACAGAACGCCGTTTCAGAAAATATAAAAAATATCTGGCGAAAGAAGTCCACGAGGGGGGCCACCGGCTGTCCATGAGGGTGGGGGCGCGCCCCCCTTCCTAGGGCATGCTCCCCTGCCTCGTGGGCCAGCCGGAAGGCCCCGACGCCCACCTTCTCCTATTTGAGGTGTTTTGACCTAGAAAAAATCAGAAGGAGGCTTTCGGGACCAGACACCGCCGTCTCGAGGCGGAAACCAATCTAGGGCTCCGGCAGAGCTGTTCTGTCGGGGATACTTCCCTCCGGGAGGGGGAAATCGTCACCGCCGTCATCACCAACAACTCTCCCATCTTTGGGAGGGATATCTTCATCAACTTCTTCATCAGCACCATCTCCTCTCAAACCCTAGTTCATCTCTTGTATCCAATCTTTGTACCCAAACCTCAGATTGGTACCTGTGGGTTCCTAGTAGTGTTGATTACTCCTTGTAGTTGATGCTAGTTGGTTTGTTTGGTGGAAGATCATATGTTCAGATCCATTATGCATATTAATACCCCTCTGATCATGAACAATATTATGTCTTGTGAGTAGTTACTTTTGTTCCTGAGGACATGGGAGAAGTCTTGCTATTACTAGTCATGTGAATTTGGTCTTCGTTGGATATTTTGATGAGATGTATGTTGTCTTTCCTCTAGTGGTGTCATGTGAACATAGACTACATGACAATTCACCATTATTTGGGCCTAGATGAAGGCATTGGGGAGTAATAAGTAGATGATGGGTTGCTAGAGTGACATCAGCTTAAACCCTAGTTTATGCATTGCTTCGTAAGGGGCTGATTTGGATCCATATATTTCAGGCTATGGTTAGGTTTACCTTAATACTTCTTTTGTAGTTGCGAATGCTTGCATTAGAGGTTAATCATAAGTGGGAGGCTTGTCCAAGTAAGGACATCACCCAAGCATACCAAATTATCAAAGTACTGAATGTGAATCAGATGATCGTGATGAAAACTAGCTTGACGATAATTCCCATGTGTCCTCGGGAGCGCTTTACTTTATATAAGAGTTTGTCCAGGCTTGTCCTTTGCTACAAAAGGATTGGGCCACCTTGATGCACCTTATTTACTTTTACCTTTTGTCACTTGCTACTAATTATCTTATCACAAAACTATCTGTTACCTATAATTTCAGTGCCTGCAGAAAATACCTTACTGAAAACTGCCTATCATTTCCTTCTGCTCCTCATTGGGTTCGACACTCTTACTTATCAAAAGGACTACGGTAGATCCCCTACACTTGTGGGTCATAAAGAATCTTTTCTGGCGCCGTTGCAAGGGAGTGAAGCACCTTTGGTAAGTGGAATTTGGTAAGGAAAATTTTATATAGTGTGCTAAAATTTATTGTCACTCGTTACTATGGCACAAAATCTGTAATGCCCAGTGTGAGATTATACCTCCCATGTGTCGAGGCACGACTTAAAGGCATAATATCATACTAGAATGATCTCAAGAATGGTATCTTTGCACAACTCATGTAAAAGAGGGAAGAAATTGTAAAAGAGTAGTTGGCTTACACTCGCCACGTCACACAATGCATTACATAAACATTCATCATCCAAATAACATCAGATTCTGACTACGAACGAAGATCCAAATGAAAGATACCATAAATAAAGCAACACAAGGTCCCGATCATCCTAGTAAGAGCCCTACTGATCCTCTGGGTAAGACACGTAGTACACGTTCTTCATCGAACTCCCACTACAACTCTGAACCACCAGCTGTGTAGTTCTCAATTGTACCTGCATCTGGTGTGGTGTAGAATCTGTGAGCCACGGAGGACTCAGCAATTCCGTTCCCTGGTAGCAATACTATCAAAGCCTTGGGTGTGGAACAAGGCTGAAATACAAGATTGCAGCTGCACTAGCACTAGCTTACGTGCTTAGAGCGAGAAGAGAAGTGCCAACGATCGTCAAAGTGATCATGAAGTGATCCTAACTAAGCACGTCCAACATAACCCCACCGTGTTTAGTTCCCGAACCCCTTCGGAAAGCGACCGTCACGGTTACTCACACTGGTAGTGTATTATGAACATAGTGTCAAGTTTTCTACAATCGGATATTAACAAATTCCCATCTGCCACATAACCGCGGGCATGGCTATTGAAAGATCGAATCCCTGCAGGGGTGTCCCAACTTAGCCCATCACAAGCTCATGATCTGCGGAGTCGCAACTCCAAGGTGGGAAGACCCGAGTATTCTCGGAATCTCATGCTCAAGATATTCCGACAAAGGTAAAACTAATCCAGCAAGACCTCCCGGTGTGCCGACACCTTGATAGTAGCCGCGCATATCTCATCTCAGGCCCCGATCGGATGGGACAAGCTACAGGTTTTTACCAGCCCTCGGGTTCTCCAAGGTGGCCCCGCAGGTTGCCCAGTTTGGACCAACACTCATGTGGAGCACTGGCCCGGGTTATTAATTAAGAAAAGGGTTTATAACTCCCTATGCAAGTTTTAGTTGTTAGGCAAATGTAAAACCAATGTTGGGCCTTGCTGGAAAAGCTTTAGCGCTAAGCGGGTTATCGAGGGGGGCCCATAAACCCCAATCGTGTTAGGGACGCAAAAATCAAGGAACATAACACCAGTTTATACGGTTCCTAGAGTGGCATGAGTGGAACAAAACACCAAGCAAGAGGCTTAGCCTTCCACCCATTTCCAAGTATATAGATGATTTAGTTTAATAGATTATATATTATGATATCCCAACAATAACTTCATCATGAAGCAAGAATATTCAATCTTCTCCTGCAACTAACAATGCTATAAGAGGGGTGAGCGAAGCTTACGTAGCCAATCAAAGGTTTGCTAGGTTGGGTGGTTAGAGAGTTTCACGGCAACAATAGGAGGCTGACAAACAGACATAGGCATCGAGGCAATAAGCTAAAGAGCGAGACATCTAGCATAGGCAAAGATAGTAATGATATCTGGGTCAGGTCATCTTGCCTGTTGAATCCTCGAAGGGAACGTAACCTTGCTCCTCACACTCAACCTCGGTAGAAACCTCGTACTCCGTATCGTCACCGGGCTCTAACCAAACACAACAATGCAACAACGGAACAAAATCAATCAACATGCAGTGCTCAATCACATGATGCATGCACATGAAGCATATGAACATGGAAGAAATGATGCATGGCCTATGGTCACAAGAGTGCAACAACATCATCACAAAGGAAGATCAAACACAATCATGAAACAAGCAAAGGAACAAGTTAACAAGTTTATGTGGTTGACCAAACAAGCAACCAACATGTTTTAAAGAGGTTGGTTAACATGGCAAAGGTGCAACTAACATAACAGCAACATGCAAGCACATTTAAATGGGCTGGAATTAAACACAACAATATCCAGAAACTCCCATATTAAATTAAATGCATTTGGGACAGATTTGAAAAACTCCTGTGATAGAGTTATCAAACATGCTAAACAACAACACCAAAATATTCTGCACATTTTTCTACCCCAAATGCATATAAAGTTTGTTAAATTTGGAGTTGTAGATATTTAGTTATGATTTTTACAAGCTTAAGCATATTTAAAACAAATTTAAATTCAAACAACATTTTAAATGTTTTTAAACATGGCAACAAGTAGCATATTCATAATCTACACAAAATTCTAAGCACTTTTCATATAGGGATCAAATTCATTAGAAGTATATATATGCAGATATTAAATAAGCAAGAAAAACAGAAAAGAAAAAGAAAAATAGAAAAAGAAATAAAACAAAATAGGCGCCAGGGTCTGAAACGACCCAGGCTCAGCTAGCCACGCCCACTGACAAGGGGGCCCAGCGAGGCTGAGCTGGCGATGTGGGTGCGCGCGGGGGCTGGGACAACGCTGTGAGGCTGGCAGGTGGGGCCTACCTGTCAGCCTCGGGCAAAAGGCAAAAATGGCGCGAATTCACCTGCCCCTGCGAGGGATCGAACCCACGCCCTCTCGCTGAAACTGACGGAGACAAACCACTGCGCTACTGAACTGAATTCGACAGATAGTAGGTAGTATATCTAAAGACTAAACAGCAACAGGCAGAAAAGAGAAGGCACTGGCCCTCGTCGGAGCTGCTCTTCGGAGCCGCTCTGGCGACCAATTAGCACGGCGGAGGGGTGCGAGAGGCCCCTGGAGGAGTTCCGCATCCAACCCACACACTAGCAGCACCTACGGGGCACTACAGCACCGGCGGTGTTTAACTACAGCACGGCGGCGACGGAGCAACGGCGAGGCGAAGCATGGCCCTAGGCGGCATGGCGACTACACAGGGAGATCCTACACGACTAGACGAAGCGAACCGACAGCACGACATAACCTAGAGGGGTCGGAACACTCGCCGACGACGAGGTCTGACGGCGACGCGATCGGGCGCTCGGAGAACTAGGGCCTAGAGCACGCGCAGAAAGGGGACAAGGGCTCGGGGAGAGCGAGGAGCTCACCACGAGCATGGCGGTGTGCTCGGCTGGCCCAGGCGTGGAAGGAGTCGACGACGGCGTGCCTCGAACACCTACGGCCACCGTAGAGGAAGGAGAGGAAGAAGAGCTCGATGTGGAGGCGATCGGGTCCGCGTAGTTGATGTAGAGGAAGAAGACTACGTCGTGGAAGCAAGTAGACAGCTATGGCGAGGCTGAAGACGACGCGGGGCTCGCCGGCGACGAGGGGCTGCTCTCAGATGCGCTCGGGTGTCGATGGGGGCAGCCGATCTGGAGGATCTCAGCTCTCCAGACGGCGAGAGGGGGGAGAGGAAACCTAGGGAGGAAGAGAGGACACACTTTGGGTTTAAAAGTGGGTTCGGCGCACTGCCTCGACGTCCGTGAACTGACGGCGCGACGGTGAGCGCGGGCGTGCTCTACTTTTCTAACGGAGAAAGACGGCGACGCGGGGCTGTGTCACAAACAGGTGGGGCCAGGCGCTCGGAAAGGCCACGACGCGACTGTGAGCGATGTTGGCTGGGCCTACGGTGGAGTTGGGCTGCGCTGCGGGTGGAGAGGAGAGATGGGCCTGCGGTGAGAGAGAGAGGGAGGAGGAGGTCCACGTGCACTGTGCTGGCTGCTGCCTCTTTTCTTTTTCCTTTTATTTCCACAGGCAGGAAAGAAAATAAAAGCACAAAATAAAATAGGAAGAGTTACGGGAAAAGAAAAATATCCCCATGCTCAGTGAATTATGCTCTATTTAAATAAATTGACTTGGACATTTTTAGAGGCAGAAAAATAAAAGGAGTTTGAATATGGTTCAAACTCTTGATATTTTAAAACCCAACCAAATCATATTCAAAAGGGCTGATATTTGGTGGAGAGGATGTTCACATGGTGCAAGATTTAAAGGAGAAGAAAGAAACATAAGGCACTTGGCTAGGTGGCTTGAACAATAGAACAAAGAAGAGGCCAGAAGAAAAGAAAGAAGAAGATGATGATGAAGAAGAAGAAGAAGAACAAGAGGGGTAGGGTTTGGCTAGGCTTAGCTTAACCTCACACACAACAATATCACAAGGTCTCACACATGCACAAAATAAGGTAAACTAGGATGCCATGATGATATGATGATGAGCAATGCAAGGATGCAAAAAATAATAAAAGATATGGCAATGCAAATAAAATAGATGACAAGAACCCCCAAGGATAATGACAAGGATCAAAGAGGAAGTTTTATTGCCATTATAGGAAAATGTTACATATGGGGCATTACAAACTCTCCTACACTACAAAAGTATCTCGTCCAGAGATCTAGGACTGGAAGAAGGAAGGATACTCGGAACGAAGGTGATCTTCTCGTTCCCACGTAGCTTCCCGGTCGGTATGGTGTGACCACTTAACTTTCAAGAACTTGATTGACTTGTTGCGGGTTTTGCGCTCAGTTTCCTCAAGAATAGCAACGGGGTGCTCACGATAAGATAAGTCTTGTTGAAGATCAATCTCCTTGAATGGAATGGTGCATTCAGGTGTCTTGAAGCACTTGCGGAGTTGAGACACATGAAACACATTATGAACATTTGCAAAGTTGGAGGGGAGCTCAAGTTGATAGGCTAGATCACCTCTTTTGCCAAGAATCTTGAAAGGGCCCACGTATCTAGGAGCAAGCTTTCCTTTGATACAAAATCTTTGGGGTCCTTTCATAGGAGAAACACGGAGATAGACATGATCCCCAATGTCGAAGGCAAAATCACGATGCTTGCCATCATAGTAACTCTTTTGACGCGATTGAGCGGCTTTGAGATTGTCACGTATGACTTTGCACATTTCTTCGGCTTCTGAGATCAAGTCGTTGCCAAGAAGTTGACGTTCACCAGTCTCGGACCAGTTGAGAGGGGTACGACACTTTCTGCCATAGAGGATTTCAAAAGGAGCTTTGTCGGCACTTGCTTGGAAACTGTTGATGTAAGAGAACTCGGCAAACGGGAGACAATCTTCCCACTTCATGCCAAAAGAGATGACACAAGCTCTCAGCATGTCTTCGAAGATCTGGTTTACTCTTTCGACTTGACCACTAGTCTGAGGGTGAAACGCAGTGCTGAAAGGAATCTTGGTGCCCATGGCTGACTGAAAGGAGTCCCAGAACTTGGATGTGAACAAACTTCCACGGTCTAAGGAGACGACTTGAGGAATGTCATGCAACAAAACAATTCTGGAAGTGTACAACTCTGCCAACTGAGCTGCATTGATGGATTCTTTGACGGGAAGGAAGTGAGCTACTTTAGTTAGCTTGTCAATGACTACAAAGATAGCATCATTCCCCTTCTTGGACTTAGGAAACCCAATGACGAAATCCATTTCAATGTGGTCGAATTTCCACTCGGGAATAGGTAGAGGTTGGAGGAGACCGGCTGGACGTTGATGCTCTGCCTTCACTCTTCTGCAGACATCACATTCATTCACGAATTGGGCAATCTCCCTTTTCATGCGAGTCCACCAGTAAGATTGCTTCAGGTCTTGGTACATCTTGGAACTTCCGGGATGAATCGAGAGAAGGGAGTCATGTGCTTCGTTCATTATGAGCTTCCTGAGATCACCCTTGGGAACCACAATTCTGTCCTCAAAGAACAAGGTGTCTTTCTCATCAACGCGATAGCACTTGTATTTGGGAGTACCCTTAGCAATACCACGTTTCACTTTCTGCACCATAGCATCACTGAGTTGGGCCTCATGGATCTGATCTTCCAAGGTAGGAGCAACTTGAAGATTTGCAAGAAAGCCTTGCGGAACAACTTGGAGGTTGAGCTTCCAGAATGATTCACAAAGCTCAGGCTGGAACGGTTTGAGAAGGAGACTGTTGCAATATGCCTTCCTGCTCAAGGCATCTGCAATGACATTGGCCTTGCCAGGTGTGTACTCAATGCTTGGATCATACTCTTGGATCATCTCGACCCAACGAGTCTGGCGAAGGTTCAGGTTAGGCTGTGTGAAGATGTACTTCAAGCTCTTGTGATCGGTGAAGATGTCCACTTTTCTGCCCAACAGAAGGTGTCTCCACGTGATCAAGGCATGTACCACTGCTGCTAGCTCGAGATCATGTGTGGGGTAATTCTTCTCATTTGGTTTCAATTGACGAGAAGTGTATGCCACAATCTACTTGTCTTGCATGAGAACACCACCAAGTCCTTGTAAAGAAGCATCACAGAAGACTTCATAGGGCTTGGACTCATTCGGAGGAGTAAGAACCAGAGCAGAAATGAGCTTTTATTTGAGTGTTTTGAATGCCACATCACAATCAGGAGTCCAGTTGTACTTGACATTCTTCTGCAACAGGTTTGAGAGAGGCTTGGCAATCTTGGAGAAGTTCTCAACGAACCTTCTGCAATAGCTAGCGAGACCAAGGAAGCTTCGGAGTTACTTGACATTCTGCGGGGGGTCCCAGTTGACAATAGCTTCAACTTTCTCAGGGTTGACAGAAATACCCTCAGCGGAGATGATATGGCCAAGATATAAGACTTTATCCAGCCAGAATTCACATTTGGAGAACTTCGCATAGAACTTGTGTTCACGGAGCCTGTCCAGAACCAAACGGAGGTGCTTGGCATGGTCTTCTTCATTCTTGGAGAATACCAACATGTCATCCAGATAGACAAGAACAAATTCATTGGTGTAGGGGTTGAATATGAAGTGCATCATCCTCGAGAAAGTGGGTGGAGCATTTGCGAGGCCAAAAGACATAACCGTGTATTCATAAGAGCCAAAACTCGTTCTGAATGCGGTCTTGGGAATATCTTCTTCACGGATACGGATCTGGTGATAACCCATCCGGAGATTTAGCTTTGAGAACACCTTTGCTCCTCTGAGCTGCTCGAACAATTCATTGATATTGGGGAGCGGATACTTGTTCTTTATTGTCTTCTTGTTCAATGGTCGGTAATCAACGCCAAGGCGCTCCATGGCATCCTTCTTCTTGACAAATAGAGCACCACAGCCCCAAGGAGAAGTACTAGGCCTGATTAGACCCATACTCTCTTGGACATCGAGTTGTCTCTTCAGCTCCTTCAACTCATCAGGAGAAAGCTTGTACGGACGCCGACATGCTGGCTCGGTATCGGGCTCGAGTTCAATGACGAATTCAACTTGACGATGCAGAGGCATGCCCGGAAGCTCTTCAGGGAAAACATCTTCATACTCATTGACCATCGGAATCTGAGAGATGGCATTAATCTCGCCCTTGTCATTGAGAGAGAATAGCCTGATTGTGTTATCTCGAGAGGCGAAGATAATCACGTCTTCATCTGGATGAGTAAGCTTGACTTCCTTATTTGCACAATCAATGTTTGCATCATGCTTGGAAAGCCAATCCATCCCAAGAATAAGATCAATGTCGGAGTTGTCGAGAATAACCGGAGAAACCAGAAAGCGGTAATCACCCATATAAATAGA
This sequence comes from Secale cereale, assembly GCA_902687465.1. Lineage (NCBI taxonomy): Eukaryota > Viridiplantae > Streptophyta > Magnoliopsida > Poales > Poaceae > Secale > Secale cereale. The sequence continues at coordinate 243,806,447 of LR738711.1, forward strand.
TATATCCAGAGCCACCATACTAGAACTCAATCTCTTGCCAGGAGATATAACACTCAAAGTTCTTGGTAAAGCTTCGGTGCGAACATTATGCTTGGATGCAAAAGGATATGACATGAAGGAACATGATGCACCCGAATCAAAAAAAACTTTAGCAGGTTTAAGGTTGACTTGAGGGTTACCAAGTATCGCATCTGAAGAATTCTCCGCTTGAGCTGCATTCATCAGATTCACTCTTGCAACCTTGGGATTGTGCTTGACAATAGCAGTGCTGACAGGTGGAGGAGGCAGAAGGCGCCTTGGGTTGGGACACCTGTTAGCATAGTGACCCTTCTGAGTGCACTTGTTGCAAACCACTTCTGAGAGAGGACGGTGATAAGGAGCACTTGACTTCGAAGCTTGCAAGTGATTCTTGGACTGATTTCTTGGGTTGGGTGGGTGGGTGAAACCACGGCCACCAGAGTGCTTGTTGTTTTTGTTGGGAGGGCGGAGCACTGGAGGAGGTGGAAGCCAAAACTTCTGCTGCTTTGCGACCACTTGGGAAGAAGAGGATGAGTTAAGAGCATCTCTGATCCTCTTTTTGGAAGCTTCAACCTTAAGCTGGGCTGCCTCTTGCTTAAGGGCCATGTTATAGAATTGATCAAATTCATCCGGCTCAAACAAGGTGAGAGCTAGTTGGAGTTCATCCTTCAGACCACCACGGAACTGATAAATCTCGCTCTTGGCATCTGGATGTCTTGCTTGGCATAGCGAGCAAGGTTCTGGAACTTGACATTGTATTGATAAACGGACATGGTGCCTTGCTTCAGGTTGCGGAATTGCTCACGCATGCCTTCGGTGACACTAGTTGGAATGTGGTGAGAGTGGAAATCCTTGCAGAAGTCAGTCCACGAGATTTCACATCCTTCTTTGGAATCTTTGTATTGTTGCCACCAATCAGCAGCTTGATCCTTGAGTTGGAAGGTGGCAAACTTGACATAATCCTTAGGTCTCACATTACTGCACTCGAAATGCTTTTCGATGTCTGTTATCTAGTCTTCAGCATCTAGCGGATCCACACAGTAACTGAATGCCTTCTGTTGGTTTGCCAGGAATTGGTTGAGAGTTGCAAAATGAGGTTGATTGAACAAATTGCCTTGGCCTTGGTTCCCGTGACCACCTTGATTTGCTTGGTTGGCTTGAATGTTCTGCATCATTTGCATAAGCATCTGGGTGTTCTGGTTTGTCGCTTGCATAATTGCTCTCCAGGCCTTAGACGAAGGAGGAGGGGAAGGAGGACGATCAGGAACTTCTTCACCCTCTGGGTTAGCGTTGGGAACCTTCTTAGGAGCCATCCTGAATGAGATGACAACTATTAGCCATTGATTGAAAGATATAAGCTGAATCAACAGCTAGAATTGCAACATAAGTCTTCACAAGAACATTCGAACAAAATGAACGAATGTAATCCATAGTTCAATGGAACAAAAATCTTCTCGAGAAGCCACTTGGGAGAACAAAAGGTAAAATAAAAACAACAAGGAGCGGACAGAACAAATACAAGATAGAAGCTTCATCCTACATGCTCGTGCTGAAAGCTCATGGAACGTGTTACAAAAGGGTTTTGCAATCCCCGGATCAGCATAGCCAAGGACCCTTTAAGATGCAACTCCCGATCGGAACAACGCCCATAAAACCACTTCACTCAATGTAGAACCCCGAACTCCATATCATGCATTCATTGGAAGAATGCCTACGAGCTACTAGATGAACCCACCTATTAATTTCCAAAAGTTTCCAGTTATGCAATCAGGTGTTGGAGATACAGGGGAAGCACCGCGCACTCAACTCTAATCCTACATCCATCTGTATCCATCCTTCAACACATAACCAGTTATTTTCGGAAACCATTTACCTCGGACCTTCGAAACGAATCTGCTATACAAGCTATGGCAATAATCCTGAACTACCTCCCCAGTATTGGGTGATGTCGTGGTTATCTTGCCACTAACCGCATAGAAGAGTTTTCGATGTCGGCCGTCTTAAGTATTCCATAACTGCTGCGATAGATTTGTGACGACAACACCTCGGAGCTCAACTCCCGGGGACACTGCCACAACCCTTAAATGACAGGAGGCATCGAGAACAATGTTCTCGTCACAAAGACATCGGAACAATCCAAACAATACTCGCGTGATCCTAAAAAAAATTAGTGAATTTTTGAGAGTAGAAGAGATAGAGTAATCGTCAGGAGTCCTCACCAGAGCGATAAAGAGATGAGGAGTAAAGAAATCCTACTCTCCGATATATATATAGGACTCAAAACATTTTCATGTGTGTGCCTAGACTCAACCGTCAACGATTCGATCAGTCAGTGGGGGCTCCTAGGTCGGAGGAGGCTCTGATTACCAACTTGTAATGCCCAGTATGAGATTATACCTCCCACGTGTCGAGGAACGACTTAAAAGCATAATATTATACTAGAATGATCTCAAGAATGGTATCTTTGCACAACTCATGTAAAAGAGGGAAGAAATTGTAAAAGAGTAGTTGGCTTACACTCGCCACGTCACACAATGCATTACATAAACATTCATCATCCAAATAACATCAGAGTCCGACTAAGGACGAAGATCCAAATGAAAGATACCATAAATAAAGCAACACAAGGTCCCGATCATCCTAGTAAGAGCCCTACTGATCCTCTGGGTAAGACACGTAGTATCGCCCACGTTCTTTGTCGAACTCCCAGTACAACTCTGAACCACCAGCTGTGTAGTTCTCAACGGTACCTGCATCTGGTGTGGTGTAGAATCCGTGAGCCATGGAGGACTCAGCAATCCCGTTCCCGGGTAGCAATAATATCAAAGCCTTGGGTGTGGAACAAGGCTGAAATACAAGGTTGCAACTGCACTAGCACTAGCTTACGTGTTTAGAGCGAGAAGAGAAGTGCCAACGATCGTCAAAGTGATCACGAAGTGATCCTAACTAAGCACGTCAAACATAACCCCACCGTGTTCAGTTCCCAAACCCCTTCGGAAAGCGACCGTCACGGTTACTCACACTGGTAGTGTATTATGAACATAGTGTCAAGTTTTCTACAACAGGATATTAACAAATTCCCATCTGCCACATAACCGCGGGCACGCCTTTCGAAAGATCAAATCCCTGCAGGGGTGTCCCAACTTAGCCCATCACAAGCTTACGATCTACGGAATCGCAACTCCAAGGAGGGAAGACCCGAGTATTCTCGGAATACCGTGCTCAAGATATTCCGACAAAGGTAAAACTAATCCAGCAAGACTTCCCGGCGTGCCGACACCCTGATAGTAGCCGCGCGTATCTCGTCTCAGGCCACGACCGGATGGGACAAGCTATAGGTTTTTACCAGCCCTCGCGTTTCCGCAAGGTGGCCCCGCAGGTTGCCCAGTTTGGACCAACACTCATGTGGAGCACTGGCCCGGGTTATTAATTAAGAAAAGGGTTTATAACTCCCTATGCAAGTTTTAGTTGTTAGTCAAATGTAAAACCAATGTTGGGCCTTGCTGGAAAAGCTTTAGCGCTAAGCGGGTTATCGAGGGGGGCCCATAAACCCCAACCGTGTTAGGGACGCAAAAATCAAGGAACATAACACCGGTTTATACGGTTCCTAGAGTGGCATGAGTGGAACAAAACACCAAGCAAGAGGCTTAGCCTTCCACCCATTGCCAAGTATATAGATGATTTAGTTTAAGAGATTATATATTGTGATATCCCAACAATGACTTCATCATGAAGCAAGAATCTTCAATCTTCTCCTGCAACTAACAATGCTATAAGAGGGGCTGAGCGAAGCTTACGTAGCCAATCAAAGGTTTGCTAGGTTGGGTGGTTAGAGAGTTTCATGGAAACAATAGGAGGCTGACAAACAGACATAGGCATCGAGGAAATAAGCTAAAGAGCGAGACATCTAGCATAGGCAAAGATAGTAATGATATCTGGGTCAGTCATCTTGCCTGTTGAATCCTCGGAGGGAACGTAACCTTGCTCCACACACTCAACCTCGGTAGAAACCTCGTACTCCGTATCGTCACCGGGCTCTAACCAAACACAACAATGCAACAACGGAACAAAATCAATCAACATGCAGTGCTCAATCACATGATGCAAGCACATGAAGCATATGAACATGGAAGAAATGATGCATGGCCTAGGGTCACAAGAGTGCAACAACATCATCACAAAGCAAGATCAAACACAAGTATGAAACAAGCAAAGGAACAAGTTAACAAGTTTATGTGGTTGACCAAACAAGCAACCAACATGTTTTAAAGAGGTTGGTTAACATGGCAAACGTGCAACTAACATAGCAACAACATGCTAGCACATTTAAATGGGCTGGAGTTAAACACAACAATATCCAGAAACTCCCATATTAAATTAAATGCATTTGGGACAGATTTGAAAAACTCCTGTGATAGAGTTGTCAAACATGCTAAACAACAGCACGAAAATATTCTACACATTTTTCTACCCCAAATGCATATAAAGTTTGTTAAATTTGGAGTTGTAGATATTTAGTTATGACTTTTACAAGCTTAAGCATATTTAAAACAAATTTAAATTCAAACAACATTTTAAATGTTTTTAAACATGGCAGCAAGTAGCATATTCATAATCTACACAAAATTCTAAGCACTTTTCATATAGGGCTCAAAATCATCAGAAGCATATATATGCAGATATTAAATAAACAAGAAAAACAGAAAAGAAAAATAAAAACAGAAAAAGAAATAAAACAAAATAGGCGCCAGGGTCTGAAACGACCCAGGCTCAGCTAGCCACGCCCACTGACAAGGGGGCCCAGCGAGGCTGAGCTGGCGATGTGGGTGCGCGCGGGGGCTGGGACAACGCTTTGAGGTTGGCAGGTGGGGCCAACCTGTCAGCCTCGGGCGAAAGGCAAAAATGGCGCGAATTCACCTGCCCCTGCGAGGGATCGAACCCACGCCCTCTCGCTGAAACTGACGGAGACAAACCACTGCGCTACTGAACTGAATTCGACAGATAGCAGGTAGTATATCTGAAGACTAAACAGCAACAGGCAGAACAGGAGAGGCACTGGCCCTCGTCGGAGCTGCTCGTTGGAGCCGCTCCGGCGACCAATTAGCACGGCGGAGGGGTGCGAGAGGCTCCTGGAGGAGTTCCGCATCCAACCCGCACACTAGCAGCACCTACGAGGCACTACAGCACCGGCGGCGAGCAACTACAGCACGGCGGCAACGGAGCAACGGTGAGGCGAAGCAAGACCATAGGCGGCACGGTGACTGCACGGGGATATCCTACACGACTAGACGAAGCGAACGGGCAGCACGGCATAACCTAGAGGGGTCGGAACACTCGCCGGCGATGAGGTCCGATGGCGATGCGATCGGGCGCTCGGAGAACTAGGGCATAGAGCACGCGCAGAAAGGGGGAAAGGGCTCGGGGAGATATAGGAGCTCACCATGAGCACGGCATTGTGCTCGGCTGGCCCAGGCGTGGACGGAGTCGACGACGGCGTCCCTCGAACACCTACGGCCACCGTAGAGGAAGGAAAGGAAGAAGAGCTCGACGTGGAGGCGATCGGGTCCGCGTAGTTGATGTAGAGGAAGAAGACGACGTCGTGGAAGCAGGTAGACAGCTTTGGTGAGGCTGAAGACGACGCGGGGCTCGCTTGCGACGAGAGGCTGCTCTCAGATGCGCTCGGGTGTCGATGGGGGCGGCGGATCTGGAGGATCTCGGCTCTCCAGATGGCGAGAGGAGGGAGAGGAAACCTATGGAGGAAGAGAGGACACGCTTTGGGTTTAAAAGGGGGCTCGGCGCACGGCCTTGACGTCCGTGAACTGACGGCGCGCCGGTGAGCGCGGGTGTGCTTTGCTTTTCTGACGGAGGAAGACGGCGACGCAGGGCTGTGTCACAGACAGGTGGGGCCAGGCGCTCGGAAAGGCCACGGCGCGACTGCGAGCGCTGTTTGCTGGGCCTGCGGTGGAGTTGGGCTGCGCTGCGGGTGGAGAGGAGAGATGGGCCTACGGTGAGAGAGAGAGGGAGGAGGAGGCCCAGGTGCACTGTGCTGGCTGCTGCCTCTTTTCTTTTTCCTTTTATTTCCTCATGCAGGAAAGAAAAGAAAAGCACAGAATAAAATAGGAAGAGTTAGGGGAAAAGAAAAATATCCCCATGCTTAGTGAATTATGCCCTATTTAAATAAATTGACTTGGACATTTTTAGAGGCGGAAAAATAAAAGGAGTTTGAATATGGTTCAAACTCTTGATATTTTAAAACCCAACCAAATCATATTCAAAAGGGTTGATATTTGGTGGAGAGGATGTTCACATGGTGCAAGATTTAAAGGAGAAGAAACAAACATAAGGCACTTGGCTAGGTGGCTTGAACAATAGAACAAAGAAGAGGCCAGAAGAAAAGAAAGAAGAAGATGATGATGAAGAAGAAGAAGAAGAGGGGTAGGGTTTGGCTAGGCTTAGCTTAACCTCACACACAACAATATCACAAGGTCTCACACATGTACAAAATAAGGTAAACTAGGATGCCATGATGACATGATGATGAGAAATGCAAGGATGCAAAAAATAATAAAAGATATGGCAATGCAAATAAAATAGGTGACAAGAACCCCCAAGGATAATGACAAGGATCAAAGAGGAAGTTTTATTGCCATTACAGGAAAGTGTTAGATATGGGGCATTATACCTTTGAGGGGCTTGTTCGGGGTATCTTCACCCCGATCAGAAGAGCAAAGAGTTGCTCCTCAACCTACTGCAACTATTGAAAATGTTTACTTTGAGATCCCTTCGGGTATGATAGAGAAACTGCTTGAAAATCCCTTTATAGGAGACGGAACACTGCATCCCAACTTACACCTAATCTATGGATGAAGTTTGTGGATTGTTTAAGCTTGCAGGTATGCCCGAGGATGTTATCAAAAAGAAGGTCTTCCCTTTATCTTTGAAGGGAGATGCATTGGCATGGTTTAGGCTATGCGATGATATGGGATCATGGAACTATAATCGTCTGAAGTTGGAATTTCATCTGAAGTTCTACCCTATGCACCATGTTCATCGTGATCGTAATTATATTTATAATTTCTGGCCTCGCGGAGGAGAAAGCATCGCTCAAGCTTGGCGGAGGCTTAAGTCAATGTTATATTCATGCCCCAATCATGAGCTCTCAAGAGAAATGATCATTCAAAATTTTTATGCTCGGCTTTCTCTTAATAATCGCTCCATGCTCGGTACTTCTTGTTCTAGCTCTTATATGATGAAGACTATTGAATTCAAATGGGATTTATTGGAAAGAATTAAATGCAACTCTTAAGATTGGGATCTCGACGAGGGTAAGGAGTCAGGTATGACCCCTAAGTTTGATTGTGTTAAAGCTTTTATGGATACCGATGTATTACGTGAGTTTAGCACTAAATATGGACTTGACTCTGAGATAGTAGCTTCTTTCTGTGAATCTTTTGCTACTCATGTTGATCTCCCCAAGGAGAAGTGGTTTAAATACCATCCCCCTATCAAAGTAAAAGTAGTTGAACCTGTTAAAGTTGAAGAAAAGACTATCACTTATAATGTTGATCCTGTTATTCCTACCGCTTATATTGAGAAACCACCTTTCCTGTTAGGATAAAGGATCATGCTCAAGCTTCGACTGTAGTTCTTAAGAGTAATACTAGAACACCTACACCCTCTGAGCAAATTAAAGTTGAACCTAGTGTTGCTATGGTTAAAGATCTCTTGGTAGAAGATTTAGATGGACATGTTATTTATCTCCAAGAAGAGTCTACTAGAATAGCCAAACCCAATGCTAGGAATAAACATAAACCCATTGTAGGCTTGCCTGTTATCTCCATTAAGATAGGAGATCATTGCTACCATGGTTTATGTGACGTAGGTGCTAGTGCGAGCATTATCCCTCTTGATTTGTATAACGAAATTATGCATGATATTGCACCTGTTGAGTTAGAAGGGATTGATGTTACTATTAAGCTTGCTAATAGAGACACTATTTCACCAGTTGGGGTTGTTAGAGATATTGAAGTCTTGTGCGGGAAGGTTAAATACCCTGCTGATTTTCTTGTTCTTGGTTCCCCACAAGATGAATTATGTCCCATTATATTTGGTAGACCCTTCTTGAATACTGTTAATGCCAAGATAGACTGCGTGAAAGATATTGTTACTGTTGGATTAGGGGATATGTCTCATGATTTTAACTTTGCTAAATTCTGTAGACAACCCCTTGAAAAGGCACCACCCAGTAAGGATGAAATTATTGGTCTTGCTTCTATTGCCGTGCCACCTAATGATCCTTTAGAACAATACCTGCTAGACCATGAAAATGATATGCATATGAATGAGAGAAGGGAGATAGATGAAATATTCCTTACACATGGACCCGTATTGAAAAACAACTTGCCGGTTGAAATCCTAGGGGATCCTCCTCCACCGAAGGGTGATCCCGTGTTTGAACTTAAACCTTTGCCTGATAATCTTGGAGTATGTTTATCTTGATGAAAAGAAGATATATCCTGTTATTATTAGTGCTAACCTTTCAGAGCAGGAAGAAGAAAAACTATTGAAAACTCTGAAGAAGCACCGAGCTGCTATTGGATATACTCGGGATGATCTTAAGGGCATTAGTCCCACTATATGCCAACACAAGATAAAATTGGAAGAAAATGCTAAACCAGTTATTGATCATCAGCGACGATTAAATCCTAAGATGAAAGAAGTGGTAAGGAAGGAAATACTAAAGCTTCTAGAGGCAGGTATCATCTATCCAGCTACTGATAGTCAGTGGGTAAGTCCTGTCCATTGTGTCCCTAAGAAAGGAGGTATGACTATTGTCCCTAATGATAAAGATGAATTGATCTCGCAAAGAATAGTTACAGGCTATAGGATGGTAATTGATTTCCGTAAGTTAAATGAAGCTACAAAGAAAGATCATTACCCCTTGACATTTATTGATCAAATGCTAGAAAGGTTATCAACACATACTCATTTCTACTTTCTAGATGGTTATTCTGGTTTTTCTCAAATACCTGTGTCAAAAGGGGATCAAGAAAAGCCCACTTTTACTTGTCCATTCGGTACGTTTGCTTATAGGCGTATGCCTTTTGGTTTATGTAATGCACCTGCTACCTTCCAAAGATGCATGATGGCTATATTCTCTGATTTTTGTGAAAAGATTATTGAGGTTTTCATGGATGATTTCTCCGTTTACGGAACTTCTTTTGATGATTGCTTAAGCAACCTTGATCGAGTTTTGCAGAGATGTGAAGACACTAATCTTGTCTTGAATTGGGAGAAGTGCCACTTTATGGTTAATGAAGGCATTGTCTTGGGACATAAAATTTCTGAAAGAGTTATTGAAGTTGACAAAGCTAAAGTTGATGCCATGCCCTAAGGACATCAAAGGTATACGAAGTTTCCTTGGTCATGCCGGGTTTTATAGGAGGTTCATTAAGGACTTCTCCAAAATCTCGACGCCTCTGACTAATCTCTTACAAAAAGATATTCCTTTTGTATTTGATGATGATTGTCTAGAAGCATTTGAAATACTTAAGAAAGCATTGATCTCTGCACCTATTGTCCAGCCTCCTGACTAGAATTTACCCTTTGAGATTATGTCGATGCTAGTGATTATGCTGTAGGAGATGTTTTAGGGCAAAGAGTTGATAAGAAATCGAATGTCATCCAATATGCTAGTAAAACTCTAGATAGTGCCCAGAGAAACTATGCTACTACTGAGAAAGAATTTTTAGCAGTTGTATTTGCTTGTGATAAGTTTAGACCCTATATCGTTGATTCTAAAGTAACTATTCACACTGATCATGCTTCTATCAAATACCTTATGGAAAGGAAAGATGCTAAGCCTATACTTATTAGATGGGTTCTCTTGCCGCAAGAATTTGACTTGCATATTATTGATAGAAAGGGGGCTGAGAACCCCGTAGCATATAACTTGTCTATGTTAGATAATATACTTGATGACCCACAACCTATTGATGATAGCTTTCCTGATGAACAATTAGCTGTCATAAATACTTCTCGTACTGCTCCATGGTATGCTGATTATGCTAATTACATTGTTGCTAAGTTCATACCTCCTAGCTTCACATACCAGCAAAAGAAAAAGTTCTTCTATGATTTGAGACATTACTTCTGGGATGACCCACATCTTTATAAAGAAGGAGTAGATGGTATTATTAGACGTTGTGTACCTGAGCATGAACAGGAATAGATCTTACGCAAGTGCCACTCCGAAGCTTATGGAGGACACCATGCGGGAGACAGAACTGCACACAAGGTATTGCAATCCGGTTTTTATTGGCCTACTCTCTTCAAGGATGCCTGTAAGTTTGACTTATCTTGTGATGAATGTCAAAGAATTGGTAATAATAGTAGACGTCAAGAAATGCCTATGAATTATTCACTTGTTATTGAACCATTTGATGTTTGGGGCTTTGATTATATGGGACCATTTCCTACCTCTGTGTACACACATATTTTAGTTGTTGTTGATTATGTTACTAAGTGGGTAGAAGCTATTCCAACTAGTAGTGTTGATCACAACACCTCTATTAAGATGCTTAAATAAGTTATTTTTCCGTGGTTTGGAGTCCCTAGATATCTAATGACTGATGGTGGTTCACACTTTATTCATGGTGCTTTCCATAAGATGCTTGCTAAAAATGATGTCAACCATAGAATTGCATCTCCCTATCACCCACAGACTAGTGGTCAAGTTGAACTAAGTAATAGGGAGTTGAAACTAATCTTGCAAAAGACAGTTAATAGGTCTAGGAAGAATTGGTCCAAGAAACTTGATGATGCATTATGGGCCTATAGAACTGCATACAAAAATCCCATGGGTATGTCTCCATATCAGATGGTGTATGGAAAAACTTGTCACTTACCTCTTGAGCTAGAACATAAGGCATATTGGGCTATTAAAGAGCTCAATTATGATTTCAAACTTGCTGGTGAGAAGAGGCTATTTGATATTAGCTGTCCCGATGAATGGAGAACCGAGGCCTATGAGAATGCCAAACTGTTTAAAGAAAAAGTTAAAAGATGGCATGACAAAAGGATACAAAAGCGTGAGTTTAACGTAGGTGACTATGTATTGCTATACAACTCTCGTTTAAGATTTTTTGCAGGAAAACTCCTCTCCAAGTGGGAAGGACCTTACGTTATCGAGGAGGTCTATCATTCCGGTGCCATAAAGATCAACAACTTCGAAGGCACAAATCCAAAGGTGGTGAATGGTCAAAGAATTAATCATTATATCTTAGGTAATCCTATAAATGTTGAAACCAATATTATTGAAACCGTAACCCCGGAGGAATACATAAGGGACACTTTCTAGAATGATTCAGCCTCCGAAAAGGAAGAGGTACGTGATACGGTAAGTAAACCGACTCCAAAACAGTTCTAAAGGCAATGTTTCTCCGTTTTGGAATATTTAGAAAAATAGAAAAATAAGAAGCAGTCCGGAGGGGACACGAGGCGTCCACGAGATTGGAGGGCGCGCCCCCTGCCTCGTGGGCACCCCGTGTGTCCCCCGGACTCCGTTTTCTTGCGGGTTACTCCTTTTGGTCGGTAAAAATTCATTATATATACTCCCGAAGGTTTTGACCTCTGAATCACGCAAAAATCCTTTGTTCTTGTTTCGAGCTGTTTTCTGCTAGGGTTTGCGAAGCTAGGCATCATGTCGTCTCCCTCCTCCAACAACAAAGGCAACGATGCTTGGCTAATGAAGATAGTTCTGAAGAGGGAAGGGCCCGAGGAGATCCACAAGGAGAAGAAGATCAAGATGGAGGTGGAAGATCCGGCTCCGACATCGGGAGAAGAAGACACCTCTAAATCCCTTCCTAATCTCTTTACCTCAACTGAGATAGAAGCTTTCAGGATGATTGAGTTAGCTCAGATTCGAAACAAGCATCTCACAAGTGAAAATATTTTGTTGAAGGATTACATAGCTGCACTCAAAGGTATTATCCGCAAGCTGGAGGATCTCCTATGCTCGATATATGTGGATCCGCCGTCACTACTTTCAACTCCATCATCACCACCCCCGAAGAAGGAGACATAATCATATGGGTATGGGCACTCCCCTTGGCAACTGCCAAGCTTGGGGGAGTGACCCCGGTATCGTATCACCATCACTCATATCTTTACCGTTTTATTTAGTTCGATCCTTTTGGTAGTATCTTGATCTAGTAGAATAAAGTTAGCACGATCTAGTTATGAGCTTTTGCTTTGTGAGCTTTACCCTTTGTAATCGAGTCCATGAGCTATATAATAAAGATTAGTGTTGAGTCAAGGGCTTGATTTCCTCACTTGGGTCATGATAAAAAGAAAGAAAACATAAATAGTATCAAAGATATCATATCGATCTTATGGGAAGTAATGACTTCACATACAAGAGTATGATAAATAAAAGTTGTTGGGAGTTGACAAACATAGTTTTGGTCATCGTTGCAATCAATAGGAAGTAGTAAAAGAAGAGAAGCTTCACATACAAATATACTATCTTGGACATCTTTTATGATTATGAGCACTCATTAAAGTATGACATGCTAAAGAGTTGATGTTTGACAAGGAAGACAACATAATGGGTTATGTCTTCTTATATCTGAAATAAAGTATATTGACATGGATCATCCAACATGTTGAGCTTGCCTTTCCCCCTCATGCTAGCCAAAACTCCTTGCACTAAGTAGAAATACTACTTGTGCTTCCATACATCCTTAAACCCAGTTTTGCCATGAGAGTCCACCATACCTACCTATGGATTGAGAAAGATCCTTCCAAGTAAGTTGTCATGTTGTAAACTTGCTAAAATATGTATGATTTATTAGTGTGGGAGAAATTAGCTTTATACGATCTTGTGATATGGAAGTAATAAAAGCGACGGACTGCATAATAAAGGTCCTTATCACAAGTGGCAATATAAAGAGAAGTTCTTTTATGCTAAGACTTTGTGCATCCAACCATAAAAACACATGACAACCTCTGCTTCCCTCTGCTAAGGGCCTATCTATTATTCTTGTCTTATAAGTGTCAAGGTGAAATCCACCTTTCCTTTTTACATTTTATCCTTTGGCAAGCACATTGTGTTGGAAAGATCATGACATATATACCCACTTGGATGTGAGTTTTCATGATCTATTACTGTTGACATTACCCCTGAGGTAAAAGGTTGGGAGGCAACACCTTAAGCCCTATCTTTCTCTGTGTCCTATTAAAACTCCATAAACATAAGTATTGCGTGAGTGTGAGGAATTGTGAAAGACTATATGATAGTTGAGTATGTAGGCTTGCTGAAAAGCTCTTATATTGACTCTTTCCGATGTTACGACAAATTGCAATTGCTTCAATGACCAAGATCAAAGTTTGTTAGTTTCCAACGAAGTTTATGATTCATACTTGATATTGTGGATGAATTGTCACTTTAGCATAAGAATCATATGACTATATTTATATAAGTTGTTGTTATGATAATGATCATGATGCCCTCATGTTCGTATTTTGTTTTTATTGACACCTCTATCTCAAAACATGTGGACATATTTTTCGATATCGGCTTTCGCTTGAGGACAAGCGAGGTCTAAGCTTGGGGGAGTTGATACGTCCATTTTGCATCATGCTTATATGTTGATATTTATTGCATTATGGGCTGTTCTTACATGTTTTGTCACAATACTTATGCATTTTCTCTCTTATTTTATAAGGTTTACATGAAGAGGGAGAATGCCGACAGCTGGAATTCTGGGCTGGAAAAGGAGCAATCTCTGGAAACCTATTATGCACAACTCCAAAAGCCCTGAAACTCAACAGAACACCATTTCATAAAATATAAAAAATATCTGGTGAAAGAAGTCCACGAGGGGGGCCACCGGCTGTCCATGAGGGTGGGGGCGCACCCCCCTTCCCAGGGCGTGCCCCCTGCCTCGTGGGCCAGCCGGAAGGCCCCCGACGCCCATCTTCTCCTATATGAGGTGTTTCGACCTGGAAAAATCAGAAGGAGGCTTTCGGGACCAGACGCAGCCGTCTCGAGGCGGAACCGAGGTGGAAACCAATCTAGGGCTCCGGCAGAGCTGTTCTGTCGGGGATACTTCCCTCCGGGAGGGGGAAATCGTCACCGCCGTCATCACCAACAACTCTCCCATATTGGGGAGGGCTATCTTCATCAACATCTTCATCAGCACCATCTCCTCTCAAACCCTAGTTCATCTCTTGTATCCAATCTTTGTACCCCAAACCTCAGATTGGTACCTGTGGGTTGCTAGTAGTGTTGATTACTCCTTGTAGTTGATGCTAGTTGGTTTATTTGGTGGAAGATCATATGTTCAGATCCATTATGCATATTAATACCCCTCTGATCATGAACAATATTATGTCTTGTGAGTAGTTACTTTTGTTCCTGAGGACATGGGAGAAGTCTTGCTATTAGTAGTCATGTGAATTTGGTCTTCGTTCGATATTCTGATGAGATGTATGTTGTCTCTCCTCTAGTGGTGTCATGTGAACGTCGACTACATGACACTTCACCATTATTTGGGCCTAGAGGAAGGCATTGGGGAGTAATAAGTAGATGATGGGTTTCTAGAGTGACAGAAGCTTAAACCCTAGTTTATGTGTTGCTTCGTAAGGGGCTGATTTGGATCCATATATTTCAGGCTATGGTTAGGTTTACCTTAATACTTATTTTGTAGTTGTGGATGCTTGCATTAGAGGATAATCATAAGTGGGAGGCTTGTCCAAGTAAGGACAGCACCCCAAGCACCGGTCCACCCACATACCAAATTATCAAAGTACCGAACGTGAATCAGATGATCGTGATGAAAACTAGCTTGACGATAATTCCCATGTGTCCTCGGGAGCGCTTTACTTTATATAAGAGTTTGTCCAGGCTTGTCCTTTGCTACAAAAAGGATTGGTCCACCTTGCTGCACCTTATTTACTTTTACCTTTTGTCACTTGCTACCAATTATCTTATCACAAAACTATCCGTTACCTATAATTTCAGTGCTTGTAGAAAATACCTTACTGAAAACTGCCTATCATTTCCTTCTGCTCCTCGTCGGGTTCGACACTCTTACTTATCGAAAGGACTACGATAGATCCCCTACACTTGTGGGTCATCAAAAATGCAGAGCAAAAACAGAGAAAAGAAAATCTAGATGATGTTTTTTTGTGTTTTACAAAGGGGAAACAAGTATGCATGACACAAATGCAAGAGTATAAAGAAACACTAGAGAACTTCATCTAGAATTGGTCGGCGACAAAGTCACCTATGTTAGAGTATAATGATTTAGGAGTCAAGTGAAGACACTTGATCATAGGTCATACTCATCGTTTAAGCTCAAAATGGGGTTGCCATTTTTCGTTTAAGCATTTTTGATGTATTCACATCTTGTTGAGCTGCTTTGAGCCATGACTTGGGGTAAAGCTTCTCTAAGATGGAATGACATACCTTGGGTGGTGGTGTTGATCTTGATCACGTAGTTGAACTTGTGTGGGTTGCTCAAGGTTGATGTAGCTCATCAAGAATTTGGAGCACCACTTGTAGTTTGAGTTCATCTTCCTACATGGGTTAGATTTGCAAGGAAGATCACTTGTGTATCCAAAATGACAATCATGAAAACTTGATACCAAATGAAATTTGATATATAGAATTTGTCAAAGGATATGTTGAAGGGTTTCATGCTTCCTTGTCTTCAACCACCACGGTGTAGGGACTTGGTGATGTAGAGATTGCTCAAGTTGTGAGTGAGTTGCAATCCCATGGATTTAGATTCATCCAAGTGCCTACAAGGGTTAGATAGCATGCAAGGGTACAAATATATCCAAGACATATATCAACATCATAAGAGAAAAAGTCAAGGATTAGTTAAAGGCTTATGCCTTGCATGTATCCAAGTGGAGTTCCTACTCCAAGTTTGAGGCATCAATAATGTTCAATTCACCTCTCAACCTGCTAAACACTTTCTCATCAAGTGGTTTAGTAAATATATCAGTTAATTGCTTATCGGTGTGAACATGTTTAAGATTGATATCACCCTTAGCAACATGATCTTGAATGAAATGATGACGAACTTCAATATGCTTAGTTCGAGAATGCTGCACAGGATTATGAGCAATATTAATAGCACTTTCATTGTCACAAAGCAATGGAACATGTTTCACATATATCCCATAGTCTTTAAGAGTTTGGGTCATCCAAAGTAATTGAGCACAACATGATCCAGCGGCAATATATTCCGCTTTGGTGGTGGATAACGATATCGAGTTTTGTTTCTTGGAGGACCAAGATACAAGAGATCTACCAAGAAATTGACAAGTACTCGAAGTGGACTTTCTATCAACCTTGTCTCCGGCATAGTCCAAGTCGGAGTAGCCAACAAGATCAAAAGAAGACCTCTTAGGATACCAAATGCCAAAATTTGGCGTATGAATTAGGTATGTCACTATCCTTTTCACAGCCTTAAGATGGCATTCTTTAGGGGCCGCTTGATATCGTGCTCACATGCACACACTTAGCATATTATCGGGACGGGAGGCACATAGATATAACAATGAACCAATCATAGAGCGGTAAACTTTTTGATCAACCGGTTCGCCATCCTTAGTTAAGTTAAGATGTCCCCTGGTAGGCATGGGTGTGGTCATAGCTTTGCATTCTTGCATGTTGAACTTCTTGAACAAGTCCTTGGTATACTTTGTTTGATAAACAAAGGTAACCTCCTTAGTTTTCTTGATTTGAAAACCAAGAAAGAACTTGAGTTCACTCATCATAGACATCTCAAACTTTTTCGGCATTAGCTTTCCAAACCTTTCACTAAAATGGGGGTTAGTAGAACCAAATATGATATCATCAATATAAATTTGGCACACAAATAATTCACCATTAACCCTTTTAGTAAAAAGAGTAGAATCTATTTTTCCAATTTCAAAGTCTTTTTCAATAAGGAACTTGGTCAAGCATTTATACCATGCTCTAGGAGCTTGTTTAAGACCATAAAGTGCTTTGTGAAGTTTGTAAACATGATTGGGTTGCTTAGGATTGACAAAGCAGGAGGTTGCTTAACATAAACTTCCTCCTCAATTTCACTATTGAGAAAAGCACTTTTAATGTCCATTTGGTACAAGGTGATATCATGGTGATTAGCATAAGCGAGTAAGATGCAAATGGACTCAAGTCTAGCAACGGGGGCATATGTCTCACCGTAGTCCATACCTTCGACTTGAGTGTAGCCTTGGGCGACGAGACGTGCTTTGTTGCGGATGACTTGACCATCTTCGTCTTGCTTGTTGCGAGACACCCATTTGGTACCAACGATGTTGTGGTTGTTGTCGGGCTTCTTGACCAATCTCCACACTTGATTTTTCTCAAAGTTGTGTAGCTCTTCATGCATAGCGTTCACCCAATCCGAATCATCAGGAGCATCTTCAACCTTCATAGGTTCAAGGTTAGATGTGAAAGAGTAATGTTCACAAAAGTTAGCTAAATGAGTTTTAGAGCAAGTGATTCTCCCGGTTTGGATATCATTGTAGACATGCTCTACAGGATGATCTCTAGCAATTCTTGCTCTATCTTGTGAAGGCTTTTTCTTGGGTCGGGATGGAACATCTTCTTCTTCTTCTTCTTGTCCTTCTTCATTGTTGTTGGTGTTGTTGTCCCCTTGTGGAGGTGGAGAAGGAGGTCGATGAGGTTAAACTTGATGCACTTCCTCGTTTTCTTCATCATGGCGTGTCCCACTTGTAGATGCCTCCAAGTCAACTTGTGGTTCGACTTGTCGTGAGGTGGAAGCTTCCACATGGATGGATGAAGTACTCTCCTTTACCTCCGTTGGACGTATCTTGCCAATAGACAAGTCTTGAATTGCTTCTGAAGGATCTTTATCTCCTGCATCAATTGGCAATTGCTCTATTTGCGAGCCGTTAGATTCATCAAACTTCACATCTACTGTTTCTTCAACCTTTCGGGTGAAATTTTTGTAGACACGGTAAGTGTGAGAGTTTGAGCCATAACCAAGTAGGAAACCTTCATGAGATTTAGGAGCAAATTTAGAGCGACGCTGCTTGTCAAGAATGTAGCACTTTGAGCCGAATACTCGAAAGTATCCAACTTGGTGTTTGTTACTGGTGAGAAGCTCGTATGCCGTCTTGCCAAGAAGCTTGTGAAGATACAAGAGATTGGTTGCATGACAAGCTATCTCAACCGCTTCCGCCCAAAAGTGTCTTGGCGTCTTGTACTCATCAAGCATCGTTCTTGCCATCTCGATAAGGGTCCGGTTCTTCCTCTCAAGAACTCCATTTTGTTGAGGCGTGTAGGTAGCCGAGAACTCATGTGAAATACCTTCTTCGTCAAGAAAGGTATCCACATTTGCGTTCTTGAACTCCGTTCCATTGTCGTTGCGAACCTACTTGATCTTCACTTCAAATTGATTTTGGGCCTTCCTAGTGAAGTTTTTGAAGATCTTTTGCACCTGCAATTTATCATCAAGAAAGAACACCCACGTAAATCTTGAAAAAACATCAATAATGACTAATCCAAAAGAGTTACCACCGAGGCTTTTGTAAGCATTGGGACCAAAAAGATCCATATGAAGTAGCTCAAGTGGTCTTCTCGTAGTCATGATGTTCTTCACGGGATGACTTCCTCCAATTTGTTTTCCTGCTTGACAAGCACTAGAAAGTCTATCCTTGTCAAATATAACATCTTTAACACCAAGGATATGATCACCTTTAATTAGCTTATCAAGATTTCTCATGCCGACATGACCTAACCTTCTATGCCACAACCAACCTTTAGAAGATTTAGCAATAAAGCAAGTGCGAGGTTGGGCTTTCTTAGTGACGTCAACAATGTATAGGTCACCTCTACGGATGCCGGTAAAGACCATATTATGATTATCTCTATGAAAAACTTGGCAATCAACATGAGTGAATAGCACATCTAAACCAAAATCAGCTAGTCTAGACACGAAGAAAAGATTATATCCGAGAGATTCTACAAGCATGACATTCTTAATTGAGCTATCGTTGTATATGGCCACCTTACCAGGGCCAACAACTTTACCCTTAGAGTTGTCACCTAAGGTAACATACTTTCGTGGACCATCATTTCTAGCAAGCTCATCAAACATGTCCTTATCTCCGGTCATGTGATCCGTGCAACCACTATGAAGCACCCATTCCTTTCCTCCGGCTGCGTAACCCCGAAGATTTGCCATAAGACCAAAATGTCTCATTTGTTCATCAAGATCATAGTCACTATCATCATCATATTAACCATGTTCCACATCATCGTGTGATTGATCAACACCTAGAGAGAGTGATTCATTAGAAGTATGATCATAACAATGTTCATCTCTATGAATTCTAATGACTTCGGAAATGATATTGCTAATAATTCCAACATCTCCCTTGGCACGCATGAGATCACGAAGCTCAAATAGACAATCACCAAACTTAGGATCACTAGTGCTCATCTTATTCAAGGCAATAGACTTATGGAGAATCTCATCCAGATTTATCAAGGAATAATTTGGGAATTGTTCCTCCAGGAATTTCCATAAAGTATAAGCACATTCAAAAATTGGCAAACATACAAGCGAGTTTCTAGGCAATCCTCTAGTGATAAGATTAACAGTTCTAAGATTTCGAACCATGTCAAGTTTCTCATTGAAAGTAGGATTCAAAGCATCAATGGGGGCATACAAGGATTATCAATATACTTGTTCAAGTGATATTCATTGAAGATCTCAAGCATCTCATTTTTTTCATTCATGAAAGTACTCTCCATCAAGCATAGGCACTCTACGTCTAATACTCCCCAACGTAGACTCATCCATCTTCCTCCAATGGTGATTAAACCAAAGCAATGGAGACCAATGCTTTGATAGCAATTGAAAGGATCAAGAAGAGTGTGTCTAGAGGGGGTGAATAGACTTCCTTGATTCCATGTGATGCCCCCGATTTGACCGTACACTAATCATGCACGCAAATGTGTACGACCAAGATCAGGGACTCACTCGAAGATATCACAACACAACTCTAAAAGTAAAATAAGTCATACAAGCTTCATATTACAAGCCAGGGGCCTCGAGGGCTCGAATACAAGTGCTCGATCATAGACGAGTCAGCGGAAGCAACAAATATCGGAGTACAGATATAAAGTTAAACAAGTTGCCATAAAATGGCTAGCACAAACTGGGATACAGATCAAAAGAGGAGCATGCCTCCTGCTTGGGATCCTCCTAAACTACTCCTGGTCGTCGTCGGCAGACTTCACATAGTAGTAGGCGCCTCCGGTGTAGTAGGAGTCGTCGTAGGTGGCGTCTGCCTCCTGGGCTCCACCATCTGGTTGCATCATCCGAGAAGAAGGAATAGAAGGGGGAAAAGGGTAGCAAAGCAACCGTGAGTACTCATCCAAAGTACTTGCAAGCAAGGATCTATACTACATATGCAATGGTAACAAAGATATGGGTAGTATATGTAGACTGAACTGCAGAAAGCAAGAATAAGAGGGCGATAGCTAATCTTATCGAAGACTACGCTTCTGGCAGCCTCCATCTTGCAACAGTAGAAGAGGATAGATGGTAAGTTCACCAAGTAACATTGTATAGCATAATCCTACTCGGCGATCCTCCCGCACATCACCCTGTGAGAGAGCAACCACCGAGTTATATCTGGAACTCATCTGGGGGTGTTTTGTCAAGTATCCAGTTCTAGTTGCCATGAGGTAAGAATACAACTTCGGGTCGTCCTTTTACCGAGGGACACGGCTATTCGAATAGATTAACTTTCCTCTAGGGGTGCACCACATAACCCAGCACGCTCGATCCCATTTGGCCGGACACACTTTCCTGGGTCATGCCCGGCCTCGGAAGATCAACACATTGCAGCCCTACCTAAGCACAGCAGAGAGGTCAGCACGCCGGTCTAAGTCCTAAGCGTGCAGGGGTCCGGGCCCATCGCCCATTGCACACATGCACATTGCGTGGGCGGCCGGTAAACAGACCTAGCCTCTCCTAATACCAGAGTAGGCGTTCCAGTCCAATCTGACGCGCGCCGCTCAGTCGCTGACGTCAAGAAGGCTTCGGCTGACACCACGACATCGAGTGCCCATATCTATTCCCACGTAGCTGGTTAGTGCGTATAGGCCAGCGACCAGACTCAGATCAAATATCCAAACTCGTGAAGTGTTATATTATGAAATAACCGTGGACAACGACCAAGGACAGGCCCACCTGTCTCCTAGGTGGTCGTGACCTGCCCTGTCACTCAGCCACAAAGATCCACACAAAGGGCCATCGGGAAAGTATGTCCTTTCAGCCCCGAATCCGTGAATCAACCACGGGTACTCAACGGGCCGACCTGACTTTAGTGACAACATGTATCAGGTATCATATGTATGCAGTATATACCCGTGATCACACTCTAAGTGATCACGGCCCGATAGAATAGCAGGGCAGACGGACAAGGGTGTAGGGCCACTGATGGAATACTAGCATCCTATCCTACGCACTTAGGATTGCAGGTAAAGGTATCAGCAGTTATAGCAACAATGACAGGCTATGCAACAGAATGGGATTATTCGAAAGCAGTAACAAGGTACACTACTCTAATGCAAGTAGTAGACAGAGGAATAGGCGATATCGGGTTGATCAAGGGGGGGCTTGCCTGGTTGCTCTGGCAAGAAGGAGGGGTCGTCGTCGACTCAGTCGATCACAGTGGCACCGTCAGCAATCTCAGTCCCGATGTATATCAGAGAGAAGAGGGGGGAGAAACAATAAATATAAAGCAAACATCGCACCACAAAGCATAACATGGCAAAACGCGGTGCTATGTGTGACCTAACGCGGTATTAAGTGATACTGGCGAGGATGGAAAACATCTGGGAAGGTATTCCCGGTGTTTCGCGTTATTGGACAGACGGACCAGAGGGGGCGGTTGTAGGTTCGCTATGCTAGGGACGTGTGGTGGACGAACGGACTGCGTATACGGATTCATCTCACCGTTCTGAGCAACTTTCATGTACAAAGTATTTTCATCCGAGTTACAGATTATTTTATATTAATTTTTAAAGTTTTTAAATCATTTTCTAGGATTATTATCATTTAGATAATTCGAAAAAGAAATACCGCATCATCATGACGTCAGCGGTCAAAGTTGACCGTTGACCAGTCAAACTGACGGGTGGGTCGTGTCTGTCATAGACTAACTAATTACCTAATAGATTATTTAGTTTAGTTAACTAATTAGCTTTAACTAACACAGGTTGATTAAGGTAATTAACTATCCTAATTAATTAATTAATTAATTCTTATTAAAATTCATATTATTATTATTTTTTCATTTTCATTTTTTTTGTGTTTCTGGAGCTCGGCCCCACTAGTCAGTGGCCCTGGGGGCCTAGCGGGGCGGGTACGGGCGTAGAGGCGTGCGGGTGCCGGGTGGGGGCCGTAGCCCGCCCGGTTGTGGGGCGGGGCTGTGGCTTGTGCGTGTGGGCGCACAAAGGCCCGCCGGCATCCACGGCGAGGAGCTGTGGCGGCGGTGGTGGGCAAAGCCAGCCGGAGCGGGTGCAACCGGCCGAAGCGGGCGCGACCTAGCGCTACCCGACGGAGGAGGACGCAGCCCGGCGTGGCCAGCTGTGGCCAGGCACGGTAGGCGGCAGGGGTAGAGGTAGGCAGTGGTAGGGCGCCGGCACACGCGAAACAAGATGCGGACGGCGCGAGCACACGTCAGATGAGGGGGCGCGACCGACGAGTGGGGCACGCGGGCACGAAGGCACGCGTGCAAGAAGAGTTGTTTTCGATCCATTGGACCTGTTGGTTATGGGCCCACCATGTGGGTTGAAAATAGGAAGGGTGGTGACATCTTGCACACCCGCGACAGTGAGGCATGTCAGTGGATAGCTTGTTAGCTATGATGGCAACAATGTTGGTACCAAGGACAGGGAACAAAGAGAACCATATTCCCGCTCGTTGAAACGAGGCGGACCAATAGACAAAGTTCTCGTCCACCAGCAGTACCAGAATGTTATTAACAATAGAATCAAGGTCTTACTGACAGAGTTGTACAACGAGGTGTTTACATAAGCAGAGAAATATTACTTCTTAGATCATATAGATCAAGAAGGTTAAACAGAACAATGGAAAGGAAAACTATGATTACACACAATTATTAGGAGTATATCCTTCCCATGGAGAACCCGAACATGGCATACAGGGTAGGAGAGCAAGTACCCAACCATTCAGATAAAGAGTCAAGGATTAATCACAATGTTACCCATACAACGGTGTTGGATAACCGACCAAGAAACACTTAGCATCGCGCCTCTAATGTTCCTCTTGATGAGCGGGGTATCATTTTCATGCTTCGAGGTAGCAATGATATGGTGTTTCAATCAAGGGCTAGACTTTGGATACACAAATGATCCATCAGGAGCAACTTATAAAATAAGTCTTACAATTTCCTCCTGGAAAAATGGTTATCCTTGCAAAAGGAATTATAATGATAGGTCCTCCAGCCAGGGGTGCTAGGCATGACATCATAATACCGGGTCATCAAAGGACCAACATTATAACTCCTGGAAAGTTGTCCCAACCATCATATCAGAGCGAGATTCGGCTCCAATTGGTGTCATGATACCTGAGACTCGGGATGTTCGAGAAGAAAAGGTGCAACACAAATCGACAAAATGACATTGCAAGATTCTCGGGAAATGAACTATGGAGCGGGTTTCAAAACAATAGTTCATCATTAAACCAAGGAGAGGATGTGGAGGTGGCTGATGGGCTCAGTGACAATTCATCGAGAATTTCAAATGGATGGATTTCCACAATAATGTGAACAAGAAGATGACACTTGTCAATTCAAATGATATAATGTTGTATGCCCGAGGAAAACATACACTATTAATCATTAGTTTAAAGGTGTTCCCGGAATATGACCTTAGGCAGCAAGATCAATGTTAGAGTGATGATTCAATAACCAGCAGCCTAAGAACGAACTATCGATCGTTAACTTCAAAGCAATAGGGTTGCTAGAAGTACAGAACTCAAGTAGCATCGTTAGCATATTGGTATCCCGGTTAAAAACAACATGGGGACCAAGGAAGAATGGTGATGGTGAGAAGTATCATCATACCAAGAATTTCTAAGAGGTGGAGCAATCCCCACAACATTCTCGACATACAAGACAATAATACTTCAAGGCAGAACACAACACTAGCTGGAGAGCAAGTTGTATTCATAATGTGGACAAGTTTGCAATGAAAGGAAGTCAAGGGTATTGTCGATGACAATAAAAATCATCGAGGGCAAGGAGGGTATTTCTCATCATGAACACAGTTGACATCTAGGAAGAAGTCACACATTTGCCGGGAGGTTTCAAGAGGATGCAATCAAACAACAACAACAACAAGCAAGGGAATGACGAAGTGGAAAGTTATAGGATCAATATATAAGATGCAAGCTCGGAACCAAAGTTGCATTTCAAGACAAGCAACATGATGCAGAAAGCTCGACGTAAGTCATGCTCACGCACTAAAGAATTCGTGCACCAGAGAAGGACGAGGTAGCACAATCAAAGATAGAAGACCAGGATGCAGCCGATAGTCTAGGAATGACCAGCTTGAGTTCAGAATTTCCCAGTAAAAATACTAGGGGTATTTGAATTGTAGTGCGGAATAATTTCACTAGTCAGTGTCCTCGGTTGACAACAACCCAGAACCCGTCGAGTGATTATGACAAGGAAAGACATTACTTCAACAAAGTTAGTAAGATGTGGTGCAATGGCAAGACATCTTTGAGATACCAGGGGGTAATACTCGAAGGTAGAACATGATAGAAGTAGAGACCTATGACGGTACATACTTCAACCTTGCTAAAAATAAACGAGGCACTGGAATGAATTCACATCTGATATATTAGATCAGGACAGCATGGTCGGAACCATAACTGTAAGGAATCAATTCAAGAATACCGAAAGAATCATACAACTGGATAATCATTTTGCAAGAAGCTTTCGAGATGGTCTACATCATTTTCATGGGCATGAACACAAAGTTCAAGGTCGACTCCCACTTCTTTAATGCATATCATTTCATTCACCTCTCGCTTTGATAAAACTGTAGTGTTGGAATTTTATCTGGTAGAACACCGAAAGAGTCTGACTTGTGAAAACTTTCAAGTTCTCACTGATTAGGGGAAGGCATAGGTTCAACCCATCAGGCATCTTAGTAACATATACCACAAGTTTCAAAAGTAAATGCACAAGCTCGAAAGCAGAGCATGGTTGGTCAAGCAGAGGATACAATTTACCAAAGGCATTATGTATCAGGGGAAGAACTCACAAGGTGATTGAATATGAAGGACACTGTCGGATAACAATCCAACAATGGATCTGGCGATCCACAATGGATTTGATGTGAGTATTGGTACTCACTCAGAGGAAGAAAGAGTGCAGAGGCATCAGATTCAAGAATCACCTGATTATTCTGATGCTTAAATTGAAAGAAAATATGGTTTCCAAAACGAAGGATCAGAAGCAGGCGCTCTGATCAAGGATGGATAAGTTGAAAACACTTAGTTGGAAAATTAATAAAGGTTTGAATTGCCGAGAACCAACTCATGTCCGGAATGACGTCTGAGCCGGAAAGATAATTTTAAAAGGATAACCTGATGATTGCGTGCATACGCACACATTGAATCAATAGGCTCAAAATGGCTAAGACAAGGGATGTTAACGGAGACTACTAGTCATATGGAATTAACCATAATGCAAGCAGGCAAGAATTTCAAGAGTAACAGGCTGCAGAGGATTTTCGAAAGATTGATAAGTATTCCGAAGAATTTTGTGAGACACATGAACAATTGAGAAGAACGGATCCTCGATAAATGTGAGGAAATAACCGTAAGGGTTTTCATGCGAAATAAAACTGCAAGACAGTAAACTCAAAGGATTCTCGGGACAACGGAGAATATTTCAAGGCATCTTGTGACAACAAGAGCGACGAGGAATGATCATGAGAATGACAAGTGCATGCAGATATCCATAGGGATATATTGGTGGCAGTGAACTGGAAAGGCGATGAGCACAAGGGTCTCGGGAAAATATCGAGGAATATCCTCAAAATCTTCTGACGAAGTAGGTGATCCTCCAGAATGAGGCCTCTACGGGAGAAATAGTTACGAGAATCCTAGAGTGAGAGTTAGTAAAATATATTAACCCGAATAGAAGAGAGATCAGGGTCCTAGAGTATAGAAGAGGAATAAAAGATCCTAACACCACCCAATGGCGACATGGGCCCGTAAGCCACACAACCAAGTTAGTTAAAGTTTTTCAATGACTGGACACAACTTCGGCCAAGGAGTTGGAAAGGGGGATTCCTACAGGCAGTCGGCTCCGATACCAACTTGTGACGCCCCCGATTTGACCGTACACTGATCATGCACGCAAATGTGTACGACCAAGATCAGGGACTCACTCGAAGATATCACAACACGACTCTAAAAGTAAAATAAGTCATACAAGCTTCATATTTCAAGCCAGGGGCCTCGAGGGCTCGAATACAAGTGCTCGATCATAGACAATTCAGCGGAAGCAACAAATATCTGAGTATAGACATAAAGTTAAACAAGTTGCCATAAGATGGCTAGCACAAACTGGGATACAGATCAAAAGAGGAGCAGACCTCCTGCCTCGGATCCTCCTAAACTACTCCTAGTCGTCGTTGGCAGACTGCACATAGTAGTAGGCGCCTCTGGTGTAGTAGGAGTCGTTGTAGGTGGCGTCTGGCTCCTGGGCTCCACCATCTGGTTGCATCATTCGAGAAGAAGGAACAGAAGGGGGGAAAGTGGAGCAAAGCAATCGTGAGTACTCATCCAAAGTACTCGCAAGCAAGGATCTATACTACATATGCAATGGTAACAAAGATATGGGTAGTATCTGTGGACTGAACTGCAGAAAGCGAGAATAAGAGGGGGATAGCTAATCTTATCGAAGACTACGCTTCTGGCAGCCTCCATCTTGCAGCAGTAAAAGAGGATAGATGGTAAGTTCACCAAGTAACATCGTATATCATAATTCTACTCTGCGATCCTCCCGCACATCACCTTGTGAGTGAGAAACCACTGAGTTATATCTGGAACTCATCTGGGGGTGTTTTATCAAGTATCCCGTTCTAGTTGTCATGAGGTCGGAATGCAACTCCCGGTCGTCCTTTTACCGAGGGACACGACTATTCAAATAGATTAACTTCCCAGCAGGGGTGCACCACATAACCCATCACGCTCGATCACATTTGGCCGGACACACTTTCCTGGGTCATGCCCGGCCTCGGAAGATCAACACGTCGCGGCCCTACCTAAGCACATCAGAGAGGTCAGCACGTCGGTCTAAGTCCTAAGCGCACAGGGGTCCGGGCCCATCACCCATTGCACACCTGCATGTTGCGTGGGCGGCCAGTAAGCAGACCTAGCCTCTCCTAATACCAGAGTAGGCGTTCCAGTCCAATCCGATGCGTGCCGCTCAGTCGCTGACGTCAAGAAGGCTTCAGCTGACACCACGATGTCGAGTGCCCATATCTATTCCCAAGTAGCTGGTTAGTGTGTATAGGCCAGCGGCCAGACTCAGATCAAACGTCCAAACTCGTTAAGCGTGTTATTATGAAATAACCGCGGACAACGACCAAGGATAGGCCCACCTGTCTCCTAGGTGTTCGTGACCTGCCCTGTCGCTCAGCCACAAAGATCCACACAGAGGGCCGTCGGGAATGTATGTCCTTTCAGCCCCCAATCCGTGAATCAACCACGGGAACTCAACGAGCCGACCCGACTTTAGTCACAACATGTATCAGGTATCATATGTACGCAGTATATACTCGTGATCACACCCTAAGTGATCACGACCCGATAGAATAGCAGGGCAGACGGACAAGGGTGTAGGGCCACTGATGGAATACTAGCATCCTATACTAAGCACTTAGGATTGCAGGTAAAGGTATCAACAGTTGTAGCAACAATGATAGGCTATGCAACATAATGGGATTATTCGAAAGCAGTTACAAGCTACACTACTCTAATGCAAGTAGTAGAGAGAGGAATAGGCGATATCAGGTTGATCAAGGGGGGCTTGCCTGGTTGTTCTGGCAAGAAGGAGGGGTCGTCATCGACGCAGTCGATCACAGTGGCACCTTCAGCAGTCTCAGTCCCGATGTCTATCGGAGAG
The DNA here is from genome assembly GCA_902687465.1 of Secale cereale. Taxonomy (NCBI): domain Eukaryota; kingdom Viridiplantae; phylum Streptophyta; class Magnoliopsida; order Poales; family Poaceae; genus Secale; species Secale cereale. The sequence goes on from LR738711.1 coordinate 243,834,704, forward strand.
AAGAGGGGGGAGAAACAATAAATATAAAGCAAACATCGCACCACGAAGAATAACATGGCAAAACACGATGCTACGTGTGACCTAACGCGGTATTAAGTGATACTAGCGAGGATGGAAAACATCTGGGAAGGTATACCCGATGTTTCGCGTTATCGGACAGACGGACCGGAGGGGGCGGTTGTAGGTTCGCTATGCTAGGGACGTGCGATGGATGAACGGAACGCGTATACGGATTGGCCTCGCCGTTCTGAGAAACTTTCATGTACAAAGTATTTTCATCCGTGTTACGGATTATTTTATATTAATTTTTCAACTTTTGAAATCATTTTCTGGGATTATTATCATTTAGATAATTCGAAAAAGAAACACTGCATCATCATGACTTCAGCATGACATCAGCGGTCAAAGTTGACCGTTGACTAGTCAAACTGACGGGTGGGTCATGTCTGTCATAGAATAACTAATTACCTAACATATTATTTAGTTTAGTTAGCTAATAGCTTTAACTAACACATGTTGATTAAGGTAATTAACTATCCTAATTAATTAATTAATTAATTAATTAATTCTTATTAAAATTCATATTATTATTATTTTCATTTTAATTTTTTTGCTGTGTTTCTGGAGTTGGGCCCCACTAGTCAGTGGCCCTGGGGGCCTAGCGGGGCGGGTACGGGCGCAGAGGCGTCTGGGTGCCGGGCGGGGCCGTAGCCCGTCCGGTTGCGGGGCGGGGCCATGGCTTGTGCGCGTGGGCGCACAGAGGCCGGCCGGCATCCATGGCCAGGAGTTGTGGCGGCGGTGGTGGGCAAAGCCAGCCGGAGCGGGCGCAACCGGCCGAAGCGGGCGCGGCCTAGCGCTACCCGACGGTGGAGGACGCGGCCCAACGTGGCCAGCTATGGCCGGGCGCGGTAGGCGGCTGGGGCACAGGTAGGCAGCGGTAGGGCGTCGGCGCCGGCGAAACAAGATGCGGGGGGCACGAGCGCATGCCAGATGAGGGGGCGGGGGCGACGAGTGGGACACGCGGGCATGAAGGCCGGCGATGAGGAGGGGCGCGCAGCACGCAGCGGCGAGCAAGGGGCCGCGGGACGCGCTGGCGGTCGCCGGAGCAGAACTCGGTGGAGGCTGAGGTCAGGCGCGGGTGGAGATGGCGACGTTCTATACGGAGGGAGGGGAAGGAGGGGAGGCGGAGGCCGAGGCCTCACCGGCATGTAGATGTTGTGGGGGCGGCGAGGCTCGGAGAAGCCCTTCGGGGAGGAGGACGGGGACGCCCGGCGAGCGTCGACGGGGACGAGGTAAAGGTGAGGACGAAGACGAGGAGGCAGACCCGCGGAGAGGAGGACGAGAACGCGAGGTCCGGCGACGGGGCGGTGAGGCGCAGTGAGGACGACAGGTGCAGCGCCCCGATTCAGATCCAGAGAGGGAGGGGATCGTGGGGAACAAGAGAGAGCGACGTGGGGAGTGGGGGGTAGTAGGACTAGGGTTTCTGTAGAATGGGGTTAAGGGGTGTCGGTTGGGCCGGCCTGGCGGCCCACAGGCCAGCTGGGTCGAAGCCCAGCGGGGGAGGGAGGTTTCCTCCATTTTGTATTTCTTTTGTTTTATTTTCATCTATTCCTATTTTTCCTATTTTGTTTTCTTTTAGTTCTTAACTTATATTAGTTTTGTAAAATATAATTTCAACTACTAAATTAGTATTACCATCAAACCCACTGTCACTAAAGTTTTACCCCTGAACAAAATAGTTTATCATTTTATAATATTCCAAAGGCATTTATTTAATTGTTTGGACTACTGTTTTAATCGTTTAAGTGCATTTAAAACTTTTATAAAAATGTAGTTTTTCCATCGTAATTGTGTATGCATTGTTTGGCACCACCCGAACATTTTAGTTTTAATATTTGAAAATATTTATCGTTTGACATATTTTTGATTGAATTCAAACGGGTTTGGATCCTCGCGAGGTTAACAACAGTAATTGCGGTGACGTGTCGTCATTAGCAGAGCGTTACTGTAGCTTAACTGTCTGGGCGTCACATTCCATGATGTCACCTATCGTTAATTTTTTGCAACGCCTAGATCTTTAATATATCTTCTCTTTTAATGACCTTCCGACAATCGAGGCGTATGTGCCATTATATATCCATTTTTGGCTTCCTTGATTCCCGCGTGTGCTGCTTATCCTTTCGACGTTATAAATAGGGCCAAGGGTTAACACGGCTGTGGTCGGCCCTTAATTCAAAATGCACAAGAGGGCGTTGGGCGCGTGCTACTGACTTCATCTGCAGCGTCGTTCCATCCGAAGATCGAATTTGAGGTGGGGCGTAAGGAGGGGAACGAGCATGCAAGCAGTGGCGGCGTCGCCACGGGCAGTCTGGTTTCAGTAAACTACCTGCACCAGTTCATTTTGGCCTAGGTTTAGGACTATCTTCAACGGTTTGTGTAGCCATAAATTCTACTTAATCATCGATGTTGACTTTGTATACTATTCCGTTGTAGTTGTAAAATAAACAATCTTTTTTCGTAGATCCACTGTAATCTTGAAATTCTATAAAAATGGAAACAACTTCAGTCGCCATCTCCATATTCGGTTTACTTGTAAGCATTACTGGGTATGCCATATATACCGTGTTTGGGCAACCCTCTCAGCAATTAAGAGATCCATTTGAAGCAGCATTTACCTTTCCCAGACAGTGGCCCAGAGGCCACTACACTCCTCTACTCTCCCTCCTCTTTTCCATGGTTGGCAAGCTACGGATAATTATACAAATAAAATGTAAAGGTATGTTCACAATGCATGAAAATTCAAAGAGAGAGCATATGCATCAATTAACTATAAAGTTTTTTTTCGAATAAGAAAGTTTTAATATAACTCGCTTGCCGCTGGTCTACCTCCCAATGTTTGCCCCCCTTCCCCGCACGTACTTATCTGTCAACCCCCTGCCTTGCCTCTCCTTCACTCGACATTTCCACTCTTCTTGATAAACGTTGATCTTGTTAATCATCGATGGTTTTATTTAGAGAGCTAAAGATGCAAAGTTGGCACACTAATCTTTACACAAGAAGTCTTTAACCGAGTATCGCGCATTCATAATTGTATCTGTATAGCAATGCTAAAATCGTCCTTCGAAACATCGGGAAGAACAAAGTACATATTTGATCGTCTTAGAAGAAAATGAAATGGATTGCAAAATATGTCTCATGCTGTCAGGAACTGCAGATTTTTTGTACTCATCTTCCACTACTATATCATGAGCCACGGTAACTAAACATCATCCACCACCTCTTGCAAATATCAGAACCCCCAATCCTTGATGCACTAAACTGACTTTCACCACAACCAGTTATTTCCCTCATCGCCCAGCTCGGTTGAGAAGGAGACTAGAGAGAAAACGATATAAGTAAATAAAGCGATCAGATGAGGGCTATTGACAATCCATAAATCCCACTGGTGGTATACATGAATACCCAGAATTCCTTGCGCTGAAGTTCAAACAAACCCCGCAATAACATGACCAATTTTTTTGGCTGTGTTTATCACGTATCAACTACGAACCAGAAAACACATGACTTATGAAGCTGATAAGAAATCATCAAAATTATCTTAACTTGTGAAATTAAAAGTCCAACAGAGGAGCGAGGAACTAACCTTGTTATCATTGCTCTGAGGTCTGAACCTCGCCTAGTTCTTGGTCCATGTGACTATAACTCAGAGATAACAATTTCTTATGTAACATGCACTTTCACATCTGAAAGAGCTATAGAATATGCTGACTGGCCTATGTGCACTTCATAAATCAAGCGGATAAAATTTATTTCTATCATCAATATAAAAGACTAAACACTGGTTCAAATTGAATAATATAGCAGAATTGGCATTTCTGACTTTTCATCCATCACTGAATAAAAAAGAAAGGGACACTGTAACCATGCAAATATGCTGACCATGGGATATTTAGGCAGACGTAGAATGGAAATCAAAGCTACAAAATGACTCGGCAATTTAGGGATACATTAGAAATACTCTAAAAAGCGATGAAAAACAAATATGTAGCAACTCATGACCCCACGAACTGGTATTCTCGGTGAGTGAAAGGATCAAGAAGAGTGTGTCTAGAGGGGGGTGAAAAGACTACTAGCAAGAAAAGTGGTAGCTTTTAAAATACTTGAAGTTGGAGTGGAGTTTTAGCACATGTTTAAACATTGAAAATACCTAACAAGCATGCATAACAAGAGTATATAGGTATTGGAAAGTAAAGCATGCAACTTTGACTACTTGACCAAAACAAAACCTAGCCTTTTCCCAATTTTTAAGTCTTGGCAGATTTTAGCACTTAGGCACAAGTCAAGCAATCAACCTACACATGCAATTCTAAGAGTATAGCAGCGGAATGTAAAACAATTGCATATGAAGGTAAAGGGAGGAGTTTGCAGAATGCAAACACAAGTGAAGACAAGGATGTTTTGTCGTGGTTCCAATAGGTGGTGCTATCGTACATCCACGTTGATGGAGACTTCAACCCACGAAGGGTAACGGTTGCGCGAGTCCACAGAGGGCTCCACCCACGAAGGGTCCACGAAGAAGCAACCTTGTCTATCCCACCACGTCCATCGCCCACAAAGGACTTGCCTCACTAGGGTAGATCTTCATGAAGTAGGCAATCTCCTTGCCCGTACAAACTCCTTGGTTCAACTCCACAATCTTGTCGGAGGCTCCCAAGTGACACCTAACCAATCTAAGAGACACCACTCTCCAAATGGTAATAGACGGTGTGTTGATGATGAACTCCTTGCTCTTGTGCTTCAAATGATAGTCTCCCCAACACTCAAACAATTCCTCACAGATTTGGATATGGTGGAAGAATGATTTGGGTGGAAGCAACTTGGGGAAGGCTAGAGAACAAGATTCATATGGTGGGAATGGAATATCTTGATCTCAACACTTGAGTAGGTGGTTCTCTCTTAGAACATGTATGATGGAAGTGTAGGTATGTTCTGATGGCTCTCTCAATGAATGAAGAGTGGGTGGATGGGTATATATAGCCTCCACACAAAATCCAACCGTTACACACAATTTACCCAACTTGGTGGGACCGAATCATGAAACTCGGTCAGACCGATTTAGTTCATAATGTGACCGTTAGGCATTTCGGTGGGACCGATATGATCAACTTGGTAGGACCGATTTCATTAGGGTTAGGGCATAACGTAATCTCGGTGAGACCGATTACACAAACTCGGTGGGACCGATTTTGGTAATAATCTTACCAGAGAGTTGGTCAGGCAAACTCGTTGGGACCGATTCGCTCGTCTCGGTTGGACCGAAACATTACGAAGAGGCAACAGAGAGTTTGCAATGTTAACTCGGTGAGACCGATTTTCACATCTCGGTTAGACTGAAGTGTTTCAAATAGGAAACAGAGAGTTTACATTCCCATCTCGATGAGACCGAGATCCCTGTCGGTGAGACCGAAATGATTAGGGTTTAGTGGCAGTGGCTATGTCAAGTGAACTCGATGGCGCCGGATAGAACTTTTTGGTGGGGCCGAGTTTGACTTTTGGTTTGGGACATATGTGGATGTGAGAAAGTGGCTGAGGGTTTTGGAGCATATCACTAAGCACTTTGAGCAAGCAAGCCATTAAGCAACACATCATCCCCTTTTAATAGTATTAGCTTTCCTATGGACTCAATGTGATCTTGGATCACTAAAATGTAAAAAATGTAGAGTCTTGAGCTTTGATCCAATCCTTTGTCCTTATCATCTTGAAGGGGTTCCACATCCTCTAGTCCATGCCACTCCATTTGTTGAACCTATCTGAATTATACTAGATGAAAACATTAGTCCAACAAGAGATATGTTGACATTAATTACCAAAATCACCCAGGGAGCACTTGTGCTTTCAGTGAGCAAGTGAATGACACTGCCACGGCAGGCTAGCACCAAGGGACAAGGGCAGCAACCATCTTCCCATCAAGTGAAGTGATGAGCTCGGAATCATGAGCTCATCCTCAACTCTTAGAAATCCTTCTTAGTGAAATGCATAATGATGTATAGAATGATAAAAGTGTCAATTAATAATACTCCCTCGGTTCCTAAATATTTGTCTTTCTAGACATTTCAAATGGAATACAACATATGGATCTATGTAGACATATTTTAGAGTGTTGATTCACTCATTTTGCTCCGTATGTAGTCATTTGTTGAAATCTCTAGAAAGACAATATTTGGGAATGGAGGGAGTAGATGTCAAGATCATCAATTTTGCAAAGTTGATACCCTCAAACTTTCTAAAGATTGAAATATACACCCCTCCCATAATATAAGAGTGTTTTTGACACTATATTAATGTCAAAAATGTTCTTATATTATGGGACGAAGGGAGTACAAATATTCCTTCATGTCAAATAAACCCTTATATTCAATATTCTCATGGAGAGCTCGCCACATTTTCTTCTATACTTTCTTCCAAAAGGTGTTCCATATGTAATATGCATTAGAGTAAATTATTTTCTTTGTTGGGCTTTCAAATCATCACCTAAATTGAAAGCCTGGACAGCTGCAATGCTAAAAACAGGAACTTCTCTGAACCTTGTACTTATACTACGGTCATTTCTTTTTTGCACACATGATAAATTTTTACATTTGCTGGTGAGGAGAGGAGATCAAAAGCTGCTGCTATGCAAACAGAGAATTCCTAGAGCAACGAGGGAGTCGTTCAATAATCCGGGCGACATTGGCCAAGTTTCTCTTACCAGGCGCAGCCTTGGTGTGAATGAACCTGCTTAATTTACCATAAGTACAAAGGATGGTCGCATGATGATTGATGCTAAAGGATGGTCAAGGTTCAAAACTCTATAAAATCTTGTGGTTGGGGATGATGTCAAAATCGAACTTTCTCGGCAAGGAGAGCTGGTCCTAATCAACTTTGAAATTCTTCAGTAGCAGCACGCAACTGCCGAACTGGTCTATCCTCCGAGAGCTTTTGATGTAATTATATGGCATGGTGAAACAAGTGTCATGTGTGTATAAGTAGTACGACAGTATTATTTATCACGTAGGATATCGTGAAAGAATTGCAACTCTATTTGCTGGTTAGGAACTGTCGTTCGATTTCATTCTAACAGTTGTTGTGCTTCTTTAATTTTTTGTATTCGCCTTGCGACACCATCTAAAACAAGCATCATACCGACCGCTTGCAATATGAAATGCGCTGAGTTAGAACACATGGGCCCCCAAACATGCAGGCCCACCAGCCTATGGCCCAAAGTCCAGAAACGTGAGCCTGTCTGAGTATTATATTCTTAACTGAAACCCCATATTATGTTATATATATATATATATATATATATATATATATATATATATATATATATATATATATATATATATATATATATATATATATATATATATATATATATATATTCCCCTTGATTTTTCTTATGTAAGTATGAAGTTGTGATGTAAAAGATTTTTATGTTTCTTTACAAAGGGAGTATCGCATTGTCAAAAAAATATTTATGTGTAACTAGTTACTCATGCCTTTCTACTTCCTTTCGCTGATATGTGGGGCATCCGGCAACGGCGTCCATGTGCCATGCACCAAATTAGAGTGCACAACTGCACGGTAAACTCACCCCGGTCGTAGCACCACAGTAATGCCCTTCTCCCTCGTCTGCTTTAGCAGTAAGCTGCACAGACGAAGCAGCAATATTTCACTGGACCTGAATACCCTTCTCCCTCGTCTGCTTGTTCAGAGAAAACCCCCTCTCGGCGGTTGCATAGGGTTTTCTCATGGAGAACTAGGTACGAATTCTTCATCCATCCCCGATAAATCCAAGTCCATTGGTCGCGGGTAATCCTAGGATGGCAGCCACCGCCGTTGATGCATTTTTCTTCCTACTGAATCTAGTGTGTTTCATTTGCAGTACCCAAAGTGTGAGGACCCTACAAGTTTATGTGCCCTCGACGAGACACCACACTTGTTCCTTCTCATCCTAACACATGATATTAAAACACACACAATATGTTCCTAGAATCCTCTTTTCTATCCGGAAGGGTGGGTTTTTATAAACACGATGTCGACTAATTTGGAAATTTGGATTGCTATATTTGGATAAAAGGTACTAATACCATGGTCAACACTGACGTGAAGGAGGAAATTATTTCTAGATTTGGATAGCAAATACATTGTGTTCTCATATTATTTTTCCTACAGTGCATTCCTTGCTCTGCGAGAACACATGTACTCAAGATGGTCGGCCTTGCCATAACTGAATACACCGGTTTAATGGTCACATTGAAGACAAGCCATGGATATATGTTCTGACTTGGGTTCATGAACAAAGAAGATCACTGCTTTTTTATGGCCGGACTTGGATAAACTATCTCAAGTGTTACAAACTGAAAGTTGGCGCACAAATGTTGATGGAAATAGTAGATGTTCGTCTCATCTTCACTGTGATCTTCCACCCCGACGTCTTTCTAGTAGTTCATCCATGTTAGTTTTGTATCTGGTTCTTCCATGTTGCCTCGATTACTTCTTAATCCACCTATTATGTCTAACTAATCCCAATTTAACTTTAGAAGTAGCAACGATTTGTGATTCCCTTCTCTCACGAAGATGCTACTTCTAACCAATATTTCATATAATTGGTGACACGTGTAGGTAATTTCAAAGTTAAGCATGATACTAGTTTGTTATTCTATGAGAACTCGACTGTTACTGATGGCACTGAAGTTGACTGGGATGATATCCACCAGTTCCTACACTTTATTGATCATCTGGAGGTCCTTGTGGGGCGTTTCAATGGTGTAAGGCCACGTGGGATATGTGTGCCACTGTTGCACACATTGAACAGGTCCAACTGTGTCGAGAAACTTATGGTAAGAGTTGTTTTCTGTTATATATGTTGTTCATAAACTCTTGCTTATACACAATTTTACAGTTGTGATCTTCTTGAAACAGAAATTGCCTAGTTCTGTTGTTCCTATACAGATGCCTGACCATGGTCGGGTCTGACTTGCGCTTGGTCACAACATGATGTTTATGTCGACCTAATCCATTTCCCTTGGTGGTGAAAAGATACGTATTCATGGGTGGTCTCAAGTAATGAAGGCCCGCCCATCTTGGAGAATAGGACAGAAGGTTATGCTCATGCTTTTCCATGGCTCTGAAACGGATATCCTGTTTATTGACTACGTTGCGAGATGAAGCCGCTTTCAGAAGGTTGTGGATGTGCCAGGTGGCACCTGGGCTTGTCCTCGGGCTTGGTGGCCTCACCCTTAGTTAACTGTAGGCAAAGTAGCACTGTTCGAGACGTGCTTTGTATGGTTGAACCTGTATAAGTACTCATACTGCTTTCGGCTATGGTTGTTAAGTGCCCCTCCTGGTTTCAGTTAAGGTTGTTAAGTACTCTTGCTGCTTTTATAGTGCATCGTGTTTCTTCAATCATGTCTTCCTCCAGCCGCCCAAACCAAACCAGCACCAACAGGGCCACCTGCTTCCACCTACCATGGCTGGTTGTGCCTCAGCGCACGCATTGCCGCCCCACTATATCATAAATCGTTAATGCCGACGTCCGAGGCCTCACCGTTGTGCTCCACGTGCTTTGGTGCGCTCGCCGCGGCGCCTCCCTCTCGCGTTGTCAACATGGTCAACAAACAAGAGGAATCAGGAAAGGATTGTACGTGGAGAGGATGACACTAGGGGCCCACCATGTCCATGGCCGTACGCAAGCAAGTTCCTCATTATTTTGTTATATATACTCCATTGTCAGCATATAGAAAAAGAAAATGCTTCCTCCTAGTGGTTTGCTGACATCTAGGACCCACGACATTGTCAGCGTATAGTCAATAGACAAGAGAACGACACAAGATCGGCTGACACCTGGGACGTAGCTGCTCGAGCAGTATTTTTTGTTGTTATTGTTGAGACAGAGCAGGGTTTCAACTAGGCTATGGCCCGTCTAGCCTAGGCTTCTATTTTACGTTCACCACATGACCAGCCCAGCTATTTTATCTTTGTGAAAATGAGCCCAGTTTATTTTTTTCTGAAGAATACCCAATCCAGTCATACTTATTTTTCTACGCCCTGCTGGGCTGCAACTCTTTCAAGACGGTTGCAAATCTTGAAAGTAATATGAAATGGGTTGTAAATATAAAAAACAGATGACAAATCCGCAATTACTTTCAAATTTCTGAATATTTTCACATTTTCAGATTCCAATTTCACCGGGCTTTAACCTAATTTAAATATATCTTCAAAGTACTTTAAATCTGGCTCAACATTTCGGTATTGAAAATAGTTTGGATGCCACCAAAATATACGAAGTTTCGTTTAAATTTTTAACCCTCGCCCTGGCCAACAAAAAAATTGGACTGCAATAAATTGCATAAGAAGTTGCAATGAGCTGTAAATTATTTAAAAAATAGGGAATGGTTTGACTTGTGGGCCTATTAAGTTGACGTGTATGCAAGATATTTTGACTTATTATATACGTCAACAAACGATTCTAGCAGACGTCCAACAGCCGCCATGCTTCTTCAATCTCTGATCTTCTTGCTCCAGCCGCCAAATCCAGGCGCCGGCGCATCCGCCTGCTCCCGCCTCCCGTGGCCGGCTGTGCTACCACGCAGGCCTCACCGCCCCCTACTACTCCCACCACTGGCCAGGCCATCCCTCTACTCACCCACATCCCTCCACTGCTGTGGCTTCGCCGCCTCCGGGTCATTCCCTTCCTCGGTCTTGCCATCGTCCATCGCGTTGGTGTTCTCAACACGGTGTGGGTCAACGTTGTCAACAAGCAACAACATCAGAAGAGGAATGTACATGGAGAGGCTGATAGTTGGGACCTACATGGTCCATGGCCACAAGCAAGCAAGTACCTCATGATTACGCCAAAATAATGAATCCTCCCAATGGAACCTAGGACCCACCAGCTATATCTTGGCACGGAATGAAGTGCCTCCTTATTAAGCAAAAAATAACGAGTACTCCCCATGACAGTTGGGGCCCATCAAATTTGGAGGCTGACTTGTGGCCCTACTAAGTTGACGTGTACGCAGGGCTTTGTCAACTTAGTCAACAAACGATTCTATCACCAGTGACCATTGGATTGTTAACATCCAATGGTTGTGCTGTGCTACTTCTCGAGCTTGAGTTGTATTCCCTCGAAGAGGAAAGGGAGATGCAGCACAGTAGCGTAAGTATTTCCCTCGGTTTTTGAGAACCAAGGTATCAATCCAGTAGGAGACCACGCGTGAGTCCCTCGCACCTGCACAAACAAATAAGAACTTCGTAGCCAATGCGATAAGGGTTTGTCAATCCCTTTACGGTCACTTACGAAAGTGAGATCTGATAGAGATGATAGTTTGATATTTTTGGTATTTTTTATTATAAGAACAAAAAGTAAAAGCAGAAAAAGTAAAGTAAGTGTAGATTGATATGTTGAGAATACACCCGGGGGCCATAGTGTTCTCTAGTGGCTTCTCTCATGATAGCGATATTCTACGGCGGGTAAACAAATTACTCTCGAGCAATTGATAGAAAAGCTCATAATTATGTGACTATCTAGGCATGATCATTATATATAGGCATCACGTCCGAGACAAGTAGACCGAAACGATTCTGCATCTACTACTATGACTCGACACATCGACCGCTATCCAGCATGCATCTAGTGTATTGAGTTCATAAGAACATAGTAACGCCTTAAGCAAGATGACATGATGTAGAGGGATAAACTCAAGCAATATGATATAAACCCCATCTTTTTATCCTCGATGGCAACAATACAATATGTGCCTTGCTGCCCCTACTGTCAAAGGACACCGCAAGATTGAACCCAAAGCCAAGCACTTCTCCCATTGCAAGAACTATAGATCTAGTAGGCCAAACCAAACCAATAATTCGAAGAGACTTGCAAGGATATTATAATCATACATAAAGAGTTCAGAGAAGAACCAAATATTTCTCATAGATAATCATGATCTTTAACCCACAATTCATCGGATCTCAACAAACACACCGCAAAAAGAGATTACATCGAATAGATCTCCTCGAAGACCGAGGAGAACTTTGTATTGAGATCCAAAGAGAGAGAAGAAGCCATGCAGATACTAGCTATGGACCCGAAGGTCTGTGGTAAACTACTCACAACTCATGGTGAGGCGATGATGATGATGTAGAAGCACTCCGTGGAAGATCCCCCCTCCGGCGGAGCTCCGAAACAGGCCCCAAGATGGGATCTCACGGGAACAGAAGGTTACGGCGGTGGAACTAGGGTTTTCTCTGTTGCTCTGATGGTTTCGGGGTACGTAGGCTTATATAGGAGGAAGGAGGGCACCGGGGGCCTTACATGGGACCCACGAGGCAGGGGGGCGTGCCCCCCACCCTCGTGGGCACCACGCAAGCCCTACTCCGTGGTTCTCAAGTCTCCCGAGCGTGATTTTCTCCAAAAATATCTCTCCCGAAGGTTTTATTCTGTTTGGACTCCGTTTGATATCCCTTTTCTGTAAAACCCTGAAACAGGCAAAAAAACAGCAATCTGGACTGGGCCTTTGGGTTAGTAGGTTTGTCCCAAAAATAATATAAAAGTGTATGACAAAGCCCATTAAACATCCAAAACATCATAAATAATAGCATGGAACAATCAAAAATTATAGATACGTTGGAGACGTATCATGCTGCTTCTTCAACCTCTAATTTTCTTGCTCCAGCCGTCCAAACCATCGCGTGATCATGCCTCCTGTGGCCGGCTATGCTGCTGCGCATGACTCACATCCCCTACTACTCCCACTGCTTCCCAGGCCATCCCTCTACTCACCCACACCCCCTGTTATTCTGCGGCGATGGCAGCCTCATACTACAGTCGAACCAGTCAACCCTCGTACTACCATTCGCATGTTCCCAGGCTCCACGTCGTTCCCTACCTCACCGTCATCCATTGCCTGGTGTTGTCCACGCGACATGGTCAATGTGATCAAGAAATGACTTCCATCGGAAGAGGACTGTACGTGGAGAGGCTAATAGCTGGGTCCACGGCCACAGCAAGGAAGTGCCTCCTTATTACGCGCAAAATAATGACTCCTCCACCTGACAGCGGGACCTACCGTAAGGGCCTCAAAAAAACATCCCCCCTGACAGCTGGGACCCACTAGCTACATCTTCGCACGCAAGGAAGTTGATGACCCACAAGTGTAGGGGATCTATCGTAGTCCTTTCGATAAGTAAGAGTGTCGAACCCAACGAGGAGCAGAAGGAAATGATAGGCAGTTTTTAGTAAGGTATTTTCTGCCAGCACTGAAATTATCGGTAACAGATAGTTTTGTGATAAGATAATTGGTAACAAGTAACAAATAGTAAAAGTAAATAAGGTGCATCAAGATGGCCCAATCCTTTTTGTAGCAAAGGACAAGCCTGGACGAACTCTTATATAAAGGAAAGCGCTCACGATGTCACATGGGAATTATCGTCAAGCTAGTTTTCATCACGTTCATATGGGTGGAATAGAGGTGGTTGTGGAGAAGACAAAAAGGAGGGAGATAGTCTCACATCGACTACGCGTATCAACGGGCTATGGAGATGCCCATCAATAGATATCAATGTGAGTGAGTAGGAATTTCCATGCAACGGATGCACTAGAGCTAAAAATGTATGCAAGCTCAACAAAAGAAACTAGTGGGTGTGCATCCAACTTGCTTGCTCATGAAGACCTAGGGCATTTGAGGAAGCCCATCGTTGGAATATACAAGCCAAGTTCTACAATGAAAATTCCCACATGTATATGAAAGTGACTAAGTATGAGACTCTCTATCATGAAGAACATGGTGCTACTTTGAAGCACAAGTGTGGAAAAAGATAGTAGCAATTGTCCCTTTTTTTTCTTCTTTTCTTTTTTTTCTTTTTTTTGGGCCTTTATTTTTTTCTTTGGCCTTTCTTTTTCTTTTTTGTGGAGGGGATTTATTGATTTAGCCTTTCCTCCCATGGGACAATGCTCTAATAATGATGATCATCACACTTTCATTACAACTCGAAATTACAACTCGATACTAGAACAAAGTATGACTCTATATGAATGCCTCCGGCGGTGTACCAGGATGTGCAATTAATCAAGAGTGACATGTATGAAAAATTATGCATGGTGGCTTTGCCACAAATACGATGTCAACTACATGATAATGCATGGCAATATGACAATATGATGCGTTTCATATGAACGGAACGGTGGAAAGTCGCATGGCAATATATATCGGAATGGCTATGGAAATGCCATGATAGGAAGGTATGGTGGCTGTTTTGAGGAATATATATGGTGGCTGTTTTGAGGAAGGATATATAGTGGGTGTATGGTACCGGCGAAAGTTGCGCGGTACATGAGAGGCTAGCAATGGTGGAAGGGTGAGTGTGCGTATAATCCATGGACTCAACATTAGTCATAAAGAACTCATATACTTATTGCAAAAATCTACGAGTCGTCAAAACAAAGCAATCAACGCATGCTCCTAGGGGGGAGGTTGGTAGGAGTTAACCATCGCGCGCCCCCGACCTCCACACAAAGGTTGACACTTTACAAATACCTCATGCTCTAACTTCATCACATAGCGGTTCACCATATGTGCATGCTACGGGAATCACTAACCTTAACACAAGCATTTCTCAATTTTATAATAACTCCACTAGCATGACTCTAATATCACTATCCTCATATCTCAAAACAATTATCAAGTATCCAGCTTCTCATCATATTCAATACACTTTGTGTGAAAGTTTTTACTACATTGATATTGGATGTCTATCATGTGAAGACTGGTTTTATAGCCTAAGCACATTACCATGCTGTTTTATTAGACTCTCAAATTGATATAAGTGAAGCATGAGAGTTCAACAATTTCTTCAAAGTATTATCACCACCGTTCTCTAAAAGATATAAGTGAAGCACTAGAGCAAAAACTATTCAATTCAAAAGATATAAGTGAAGCACATAGAGTGTTCTAACAATTCCTAGGCCATATTTAACTCTCTGAAATAGGTGTGTCCAGCAAGGATAATTGTGGCAAACTAACAAGCAAAGACTCAAATTATACAAGACACTCCAAGCAAAACACATATCATGTGGTGAATAAAAATATACCTCCGAGTATAGTTACCGATGGATGAAGACAAAAGAGGGGATGCCTTCCCAGGGCATCCCCAAGCTTAGGCTTTTGGTTGTCCTTTAATTTTTCTTGGGGTTCCATGGGCATCCCCAAGCTTAGTCCCTTGCTACTCTTTGTTCCATAGTCCATCAAAGCAATACTCAAAACTTGAAAACTTCACAACACAAAACTTAGACAAAAATCTCATGAGCTTCGTTAGTATAAGAAAGCAAACCACTACTCAAAGGTACTGCAATGAATTCATTATTTGTTTATATTGGTATTAAACCTACTGTATTGCAACTTCTCTATGGTTCATACTTCCCAATACTACTCATAGATGCATTGAAATAAGCAAACAACACACGAAAAACAGAATCTGTCAAAAATAGAACAGTCTGTAGTAATCTACAGGTTTCTCATACATCTGTAACTACAAAAAAATCAAACTAAATTGGTAAACATGAGGAGTTTGTCTATTAATCATCTGCAAAAAGAATCAACTAAATAGCATGCTCCAGTAAAATCTGATGACCATTCTAGCGAGCGCTAACGATTCTGTTTTTCACAGCAAGATCACATAAACTTCACACAAGTCTTCCTAAAGGTTCTACTTGGCACAAACACTAAACAAAACACAAAATCACATATAAACAGAAGCTACATGCAGTATTTATTCCTAAACAGAAGCAAAAACAAAAAATATAAAATTGGGTTGCCTCCCAACAAGCGCTATCGTTTTACGCCCCTAGCTAGGCACGATACATGATAGATCTAGGTATTTCCATCTTTAATCTTCACCCTTTTGATGAGGTCAAGCTCGAATCCGGGAGGTTCTTAACGTTTCCCTTAATATTCGGAAATCTTTAGATCTAAAGAATCCAGCCGCTTATTATAAAGGGTAATCAACATATTCATGCGGTGGACATTTCCACTAACACTCTTAAGAGGTTCAAGAGACTTTTGTAGTATTTTTGTTACTTCGCAAATTTTCTCAAAAACTTGCGTCCCTTCCTGGGTTGGATGTGACCCATTTTGGGGAGGTAGTGTTCCCACTATTCCCTCTATAATTTCATGCGCAATACTAGGATCAATTTCGATAAAATTCCCTTTGGCAATGCAATCTAAGAGTTGTCTATGAGACATATTCAAACCAACATAAAAATTGCGAAGCAAGATTCTAAAATTCACCTCTAAGGTGCACTTACGATAAGATTCCATCATCCTAAACCAAGCATCTTTTAAATTTTCTCCTAGCTTTTGCTTGAAGTGCAGAACTTTGAAGTCGGGAGACAAAGGGACGGATAAGGGGCTAGCCATGACGACAGGGCAAGGCGAACCACAAACACATGGCAGAAGAAGGGCAAATAAAACGGCAAGGGTGAAGTGGGGGAGAGGAAAACGAGAGGCAAAAAATGTAATGCGAAGGATAAGGGTTTGTGATAGGTACTTGGTATATGACTTTTGCGTAAGCCTCCCTGGCAACGGCACCAGAAATTCTTCTTGCTACTTGTCACACCCCTAGCTTCTGGTAATGCACTAGGCTAGCCTCATATGTGCATCCTGTTTAATCTTGAAAGAAACTTGAAATGGGGATTGCCTAAACCCTAGCAGTAAAGCAATTCAACTAGGGTCAATTAAAATCTTTTCAATGAACCCAAAATGCCCCTTAGAAAAGTTCATCATTTTTGGATTGATTAAAAACCTCTGCCAAAAATGTTGCACTTATTTCTAGGACCATTCTGGATTTTTGAATTAAATCATATCTTATTTGCATTTGGGCATTTAAATTTTATATATTATTTTAAATGCTCAAATAATCCTAAACTGAAATGTTCCATGTTGGCTATATGCTAAACAGTGGGCATGAGCAGTTTGGTGATTTTTGAAAGTGCTTAAGCATTTTTAGAAAAGCCACAAAGTTACAAAAGAAATAGAAAACAGAAGATAAAATAGAAAACAGAAACATAATTAGAAAAGAGAAGAGTTTTACCTGTGCAGCCCACCTGGCGGCCCAAGTGGCCAGCCCAGCCCACCCCCACCGCGTCGTCTTCCTCCTGCCAGTCGAAGCAGCTCGCTGTCGCGCGCGCGCTCGCCCTTGGCCAGCTCCTGCTTGCCACCTCCTACTTCTCCTCGCGCCTGGAGACGTCCAGGGACTCACTAGTCCTCCTCTCCCTCTCCCTCGCCTCAATTTTTTTTCCCCTGGCTCTCTCCCTCGCCGTTCTACACCTTGGCCGAGCGCCACCGTCGCCGTCGTTGCCGTAGCCGTAGCCACCGTGACCCCCGAGCCTCTCCGACTCATCCACGAGCTCTGCCTCCGTCTTCTACGCCCCCCCTAAGTACCTACGCGACGCCGGACGCCCCCGAACGCCCTCGCCACCGTCGTCTTCAACCGCGGCCGTCCGAGATCGCCGTCGTCTCTCCGTCGCCTCCAGAGCCTCCCCCGAGCCGCTGAGGTGCGCTTCGACCTCGCAGTGAGCTTCCCCGCCGTTTCCCCCTGTTCCCGTGGCCTGCAACTCGCCGTAGTTGTCGCCCCCTTTCCTCCCGTAGTCGCCGCCGCATGGGCACGTCGCCGGCGTATCCTCGGTGATCTTTTGGTCCCGTGAGTACGTCTGTTGCACTCGCAACGTTCCGTAGAGCAACTCCAGCGCGACAATCAGTCCGTTTGCGAACCCCAGCACCCCGCCCGCACAGGCCCGAGCTCCGGCCGCCGCAGACCTCACCGCCGGCGCTGTTTCCGGCCACCCCAGGTCGAACAGCTCGCACCGTTGGATGCGGCCGAGTGCCAGCTTTCCAACGGGACTAACCGCGCCCAAAACCGCCCCTTGTACACGAAATCCCAGCCACTCCGGCGAGGCACCGCCGCAGATTGTGGTCGCCGGCGAGTCACTCCGGCGGGTACTTTTAAATAGTGCTAATGACCCCCCCCCCTGGGCCGATGACAGGTGGACCCAGGGCCCTACAAATTAGATTAGTTACTAAACCAGTTTTAGTTAACCACCGAGACACTGACATGTGGGCCCAGGCCCCACCAACAGTTTAATTAGTGTTAGTTTAAAAAACTAACTAACTCTGTTAGCTAGTGGGTCACTGACCAGTGGGCCCCACTGGTCAGGTTTGACCCGAACAGCCCCTGTTGACTTGCTGATGTCACACAGACGTCATGCTGATGCAATAAAGCCTTTCTGGAATTTTTATATAAATCTAAATGATTTATTTATTTCAGAAAATGGCCAAAACTTGTAAAAATCATATAAAATCAACCGTAGCTCAGATGAAAATAATTTATATATCAAAAATGATCAGAAAAATCCAAGGAATCTGTTTATGTCACTTTCATGCATGTTTGAACAAGCTAAGCCTGCAGATCAGGTCAAGTCAATTAAATGACAATTAAATAATCACATATGGAGTTTGAATTTGAACCTTTGATTCAAACCAACTTCATTTAATTGTGTTGCTAGTTGCATTAGCTCAATCAACAGCATATTGCCATGTCATGATCATGCATCATATTGTTGCATTGCATTGATTGTGTTCTTTCTCTGATTGTCGGTTTTGTCCCCTCTCAGTAGACGATGTTCCGACGATGAGTTCGATGACACTGATGAAGACTCATTGTTATCTTCAGAAGTGCCAGGCAAGCAAACCCCATTGAGCATTCCGATACAATCCCACTCTCTCGCTCTTGCTCTCTTTTACTGCATTAGGACAACAACGCTTCAATTGTTACCTGCTGCGGTAGTTGAACCCCTTTCCACTGCATGACCCGTCATTGCCACAGTAAATAGTTGAAACCCACTAGTATGAGTAGGAGTTGTTTGAGCCATGTTGTGCCTACTCATTGATGCTTTCTGGTTATGCCTGCTATTGCTTAGAGTTGTGTCAGGTCTGATTCATCGGGGATGAATTGGAATGTGATGAACATGTCCTGCTGTTGAGAGCTAAGTGTGTGAACACGATTTGGTAAAGGTAGCGATGAGAGGCCACGTAGGAGTACATGGTGGGTTGTCTCATTGAAACCGTCCTCAGGAACTGAGTTCTGTGTTGGTTGATCCATGAAACAGCTACTACCACACGTTGGGCCCTGAAATATGACCCCGCTCGACTTATTGACTGCCCTTGTACTCTGTCCAGGAGTTGCAACTAGTTTCTGGTGTTTGTAGCTTACTGGAGGTCGTGCACAGCGCTGACCCTCGGGGTGGGCTGTGACGCGGCAGGTACGTGGCACGGTGTACCGATTGCCCGTTTGGTGATGTGGGAACCCTGTACACATCGTTTGGGGCCGTGAGCGACACCCCGGCCGGATCTCCCCACGGATGGAACCCAAATAGGCGATAAACCTGGACGAGAGACTTGAGTGGTTGGTTAGGTCGTGGTCTACACCCACGTCGGCTTTCGCTTGAAGTCTGCCGAGCACATGTCGTGTGCAGACGCTAAGTGGTGGAAACATGTGTGAAGAAGTACACCCCTGCAGGGTTATATATGATCTATTCGAATAGCCGTGTCCGCGGAAATGGACTTCTGGGTTACCTATTACAGTTCATAGACAAGTGAAAGTGGATACTCTAAAACGCTCAAGATAAGCGTGAGTGCTATGGATGGCCTTCTCGTAGGGAGACGGGAGCGGATCCATAGTGGTGTATTGATTGGTGAATATGTGGACTCGTGTGCGCCACCTCAAAGAGTTACTTGCAGTCGTAGTTTAGGATAGCCACCGAGTCAAAGCTGGCTTGCTGCAGTCTAACTCCACCACCCCCTTTGTTGATACCGATGCATATGTAGCTAGTTCTGATGTAAGTCTTGCTGAGTACCTTTGTACTCATGTTTGCTTAATTTATGTTTTGTAGAGAGACTTCAGTCTCGCTAGTGGTTCCGCGTGGACTTCGACGTTTAGCTTGTTACCTCAGCTACGATCTTGTACCCTTGTAGGGTCTGGTAGATAGTCAGGCTTCTCAGCCTTTTTCATTTGTGGATGTCTGTACTCAGACATGTAATGCTTCCGTTGCTTGTATGCTCTGTATGTTGGGTCATGTGACCTCTGTTTGTAATAAATGCTATGATGGCTCTTCTGGGCCTTTATCTATATGAGTTGTTGAGTTATGTTGTGATGCCTTGTTGTACAGCACATACTTGCATGTTATGCGTACGTGTAATGTGTATTGCTATGTGTGGGATCCGACACCTAGTTGTTTACCATTGGTAGCCTACCTTACAGGGAAATGTCTCCTAGTGCTTCCACTGAGCCTTGGTAGCTTGCTACTGCTCCGAAACACTTAGGCTGGCCGGCATGTGTCCTTCTTCGTTCTTGTGTCTGTCCCTTAGGGGAAATGTCACGCATTGTTCCTTTAAGTCCTTGTAGCTTGCTACGACTTGGGTTCATACGTTGATGACCGACACGTTCGTTGCTGGGTCATGTATGCCTGTCCCTGTAATTTAGTGCCACTTTTGGTTTATAACTAGTCATGTCGGCCCGGGTTCTCTGTCATATGGATGCTAGCGACACTATCATATACGTGTGCCAAAATGCGCAAACGGTCCCGGGCCAGGTAAGGTGGCACCCGTGGGGATACCGTGCGTGAGGCCGCAAAGTGATATGATGTGTTACAGGCTAGACCTGTGTGACTTAGGATCGGGGTCCTGACAGCTTTGGTATCAGAGCCTGACTGCCTGTAGGATTAGCAAGCCAAACTGGTCGAAGTCGTGTCTAGAAACTCTTTAGTTATGTAAGGGAATTGTTTCTGGAAGGGAACGTAAGGCTCTTTTTACTCCTTTGCCCTATGACCTTCTGATCTGAGTCACCTTCTTCTTTCTACGGGGATTAAGAACTAGGATTCTCACTCTATTTATCAGGATCACGTTATTGTGGATTCAACTCTCAGTTCAGTTTACTCTACTACTGTGTGTTCAATTGTTGGTCTCAGAACCTTGACATTATGATGTTAAGTGGATATGCTACCCTTTTGTTTGGATCTCAAATGTATTTTCGAGCATTTGCAGCCGTTATGCTGTCCGAGTTATCCCAGGTTTCTAAATAATCTGATGCATTTGCAAACCTTTCCTTCATGTTTCGATGTACCTTTGGGTCAGACTAATCACACTAGTCAGTGTGTTGAGGTACTCTGTTACCTCGACACATATGTTGGAGTTATTATTATGACCCTAAGTATCTTAGAAGATCACCCAGTAATCCAGCAATGTTTTATATTCCAGTGTGATGATTCTGGCCATCATTCTCGAAAGCATCCCGTGATGCTATTTAGTTAGCAGGCATTCTACTTCTGGCTTTTTGAACCCGAGCTTCACCCTACTTACTTCATGTTGATAGTATTTGCTCGTTCCTTTAGGATATTAGTAACCTTGTGATAGTCCTCGAGGTCTATGGTTATCGTTCCTCCAATACCACGAACCATCATGGCAGAAGCTCTTCTGAACCAAAAGATCACAACCCGAGTGCTCTTGAGTGGTACTCCATTCATATTGTGACTCTGCCAGTCCTACCTTTCTGCATGAGTTATCCGGAAGAAATATGTTGAACTCGTTCGACATGTTAATCTATGCATCCACAACTCAGAAGTTATATGTTCCTCTGAGTTGCCCCTTTTGGTTGTATTATGACCCCGTCTATCAGTTGATGGCCAGGAGTGGTTGTGCATTCGTGTTCATCGATGCCTTCTACTCTTGTGGTCCGTCAAGTCATTCTATTCTGGAATGACTAGGAGAAACAAACTCCAGTACCTTATCCATATCCGGGATTGGGTCAAAGAAGTTGCGCTTCACAGGTGAAGAATGCTAATCCAGCTTCTAATCTGTTCCATCTTGGAATATTGCCATCTTTAGGTCAAGAATGTCATGGGAATTGCACATCATCCTATGAACTCTTGATACAGTAATACTTCTCACCATCATCGTCCATTCCTCGGTCTCCGTGTTGTTGTAACCGGAATACTGACAAGTGAAATGTGATGTGTGAAATCAATACTCCAAGCAACTTCGTTGCTTGGTAGCAAATGGACGATAATCTCATTCTTAGTGTGTTGGTTACTGAATCACCATTCTAAGATCGATTGTGCTACCTAGTCCACTTTCCTGGTGCACTCCTTGATTGATGAGTTAGGATTTTGTTAAGTCCTTGCTCATTTGATCATATCGTCTTGCCTTGAAAGGCAAGATTGTTCTCGAGCTTAGTAACATATCGGTGGTTCGTGATTTCTGAATATCTTCTCGGAAGTATTACCGGGTTGTTCCCTGACTGTTATGTTGAGCTTGTGATCAAGTTGGACTCTTATAAACCACCACTTCTCCAAGAATCTGTGTTGGATACCCCGAACTAGTTGGTTAAGCTAAACAACAACTTGGAGAGTTGGAAGATAAAAGCTTAACCCACATAGCTCACTCCAAAGGGATATCTTGTGTGTGTATTGAAGATAGATGATATCTTCTCCAATTGATCCCCGTGATCATTTGTGGATTTATTATCTTGTCCAAAACTTTGATTTGTGTGTGGGCTATCCTCGAATCAAATCAGAACCAACGATATTCGTAACGTTGTCTTACTCATGGTTGATCCTTCGAGCATACACCGTTATATCTTCTGGGTCTGACCAATGCTATCACTTTGTTCACATTGTCATGGAATTCCATCTCCATGGAAACTTGGATGAATTGTTGTTGAGCCCATCAGCAACATTGTTATCTTCTCCATGATCAAAGTTGAACATCCAGTTAGTATTGGAAACTTTTATAAGCATTATCTTCATGACCCGTTCGTGAAGCATATGTACGGAAGAAAGAAGTGACTTCCTCTAATTCATGAGCATTTGATGCAAGTTGCCGCCGTGAATTCGAGAAAGCATGTTTCTACCTCCTCTAGAGTCATCCCAAGTCAGTCATGCATACGTGCGAAGTATTCTATGGTCTGATAGACTGATCATCTTCATTCGGTATGTATCCCTAGCACACCAAGCCACTGATTGATTTGTTCAAGGAGAAGAAGTTCCTTCGGACTTATACAAGGACTTCGATATCCTAGATGATGGTTCCCAACCAGAACTCGGTAGTATTTTATTATAAGAATACTATGTGGTCACGTTTGTCTGGGACAACGTGTTCACAGGTTTTGTAGCAGAACCAGCTCATGTTTTGGGGCTCGCTACCGTAGTTCATTCCTGAAAATCTCGCAACGCCGTCCCGTCGATTTGTGTTGTAAAATTTCTCTTCCTTCCTAGACTCGATGAGTCTGGAATATCCTGACACCAACCAGAACTGAATCTCAGGCAGATATGTTGGTTGGAGCATTTTTCCAAGAGCTATAATATTGGTCTCTCGATAACCGGTAAAGTGGATGTCGTGGCCAACCCACCCAGCCGGAAGACCTATTGTTGTAGAATCTTGATTGAAGAAGTTGGCCACCTCCCCATAAGGATTTCGTAGGATTTACGCCCTAGTTGTTCCTTATGGATTTTTGTGCTCCTGAAGTCCGACCTTTACTTGATGTTCAAGATACCAAACATATCTATGAATGGTTTACGCTAACACATCAAGGAGAACATTAGAAGCGGAGTGCTAAATGTCTCTCGGTCGATTATCCAAATTCTGCTCCTGACACCGCTAAGGTGGAATCTGAGAAAGTGTTATCTTCCTTTGCATCTGCATCGTCCACCACTATTCATCATGGTAGTATGTTGTGTTGCCAGGATCCTTGACACGGATATTGGTAAAACCTTGATGAATATGGGAGTGCTCAAGTTTTTGAGAGCGCGCACAAGCACTAGGTGTTATCCTCGGCACTAACCGGGATTGCTTCCAGTGTTCTTGATTATTTTATACACTCTCAAAGAGTAGATTTACTCTCTACTATTGGGATTCTTCCTAGTTACCAGGATCATTCCCTACATTTGCATTTTGTTCCCAGCTTGTACCACCATCATGCCAATTTCCCATGGGTTACCGTTCTCAATCACTGCTGTTCAGGTTTATCTTCAAAAGTGGTTCTACCATAGGTTCCATCCATTTCCGATGATAAGCAAAATCATCCCTTGTGATGTCTTTAACAAGGTAGTCCACATCATCCATTCTGGCCGAGAATGTCATTTCTTCAGACTCCGTCAAACGATCGATTGTGTTTGCCTTAGGTTGGTATAGGGAATTTCAATAATCTCTATATCAAAAGTAATTCTTTTTGCCACTTAAGGGAATAACTCTACAAGTCACCTTCTCTAAGGTGCCCCGTCTGGTGGTATCGATCACCATCTTCATAGGTGTGGAATTATTACCACTAGGTGAACCTTCATCGTTTGTTTCACTCCATCCCTTTGGATGTGTGTTCCGTGTCTCAGCTCAAGAGATGTTTCAACGTCTCACTCCGAGAGTTGATCTTGAGTTGCCCGATCTTTCACAAGATCAACAATTGCGGAGTTTCTTTCGTCGTCACCGTGTTGGACAAAGACCTCAAAAGCAAGGGTTTCAAGATCTACATGGTGCAATGAATCAACAATTTCTAGGAGGAAAACTGGATCGAGAAGATTGTGTTAGTTAGTGTCCCCTCTGATTTCTTATCTCACGTCCTGAATCTCGGGACGAGATTCTTGTTTAGTAGGGGTGAGTTGTCACATCCCTAGCTTCTGGTAATGCACTAGGCTAGCCTCATGTGTGCATCATGTTTAATCTTGAAAGAAACTTGAAATGGGGATTGCCTAAACCCTAGCAGTAAAGCAATTCAACTAGGGTCAATTAAAATCTTTTCAATGAACCCAAAATGCCCCTTGGAAAAGTTCATCATTTTTTGATTGATTAAAAACATCTGCCAAAAATGTTGCACTTATTTCTAGGACCATTCTGGATTTTTGAATTAAATCATATCTTATTTGCATTTGGGCATTTAAATTTTATATATTATTTTAAATGCTCAAATAATCCTAAACTGAAATGTTCCATGTTGGCTATATGCTAAACAGTGGGCATGAGCAGTTTGGTGATTTTTGAAAGTGCTTAAGCATTTTTAGAAAAGCCACAAAGTTACAAAAGAAATAGAAAACAGAAGATAAAATAGAAAACAGAAACAGAATTAGAAAAGAGAAGAGTTTTACCTGTGCAGCCCACCTGGCGGCCCAAGTGGCCAGCCCAGCCCACCCCCACCGCGTCGTCTTCCTCCTGCCAGTCGAAGCAGCTCGCTGTCGCGCGCGCGCTCGCCCTGGCCAGCTCCTGCTTGCCACCTCCTGCTTCTCCTCGCGCCTGGAGACATCCAGGGACTCACTAGTCCTCCTCTCCCTCTCCCTCGCCTCAATTTTTTTTCCCTGGCTCTCTCCCTCGCCGTTCTTCACCTTGGCCGAGCGCCACCGTCGCCGTCGTTGCCGTAGCCGTAGCCACCGTGACCCCCGAGCCTCTCCGACTCATCCACGAGCTCCGCCTCCGTCTTCTACGCCCCCCTAAGTACCTACGCGACGCCGGACGCCCCCGAACGCCCTCGCCACCGTCGTCTTCAACCGCGGCCGTCCAAGATCGCCGTCGTCTCTCCGTCGCCTCCAGAGCCTCCCCTGAGCCGCCGAGCTGCGCTTCGACCTCGCAGTGAGCTTCCCCGCCGTTTCCCCCTGTTCTCGTGGCCTGCAACTCGCCGTAGCTGTCGCCCCCTTTCCTCCCGTAGCCGCTGCCGCATGGGCTCGTCGCCGGCATAGCCTCGGTGATCTTTTGGTCCCGTGAGTACGTCTGTTGCACTCGCAACGTTCCGTAGAGCAACTCCAGCGCGACAATCAGTCCGTTTGCGAACCCCAGCACCCCGCTCGCACAGGCCCGAGCTCCGGCCACCGCAGACCTCGCCGTTGGCGCTGTTTCCGGCCACCCCAGGTCGAACAGCTCGCACCGTTGGATGCGGCCGAGTGCCAGCTTTCCAACGTGTAATGCCCAGGATGGAGTTATACCTCCTACGTGTCGAGGCACGACTTAAAGGCATAAATCCATCCTAGAATGATCTCAAGTTCGGTAATCTTTGCACAACTCATGTAAAAGAGGGGATAGTAAACTGAAAATAGTTGGCTTACACTCGCCACGTCACAGAATTTCAGTACAAGTCTCAAACATCATACATTAAGAACATCACAACCCTCTAAGGGCAAAAGCCAAATGTCAAAGTACCGAACTCAGATAAATAAACCACAGGCGGATCGAATCCTAGTAAGAGACTCGACTACTGATCGTCCGGGTAGCGCACGTAGTACCGACTACGCTCCTCGTCGTACTCCCAATCCAGCTCGGTGCCATCACCTGGATAGCTCACAGCTGGACCTGCATCTGGTGTGTGAAGTAACTGTGAGCCACAGAGGACTCAGCAATCCCGTCTCCGGGTAACAGAACTATTTAAGCCTTTAGGTGAGGGAAAGGCTGAAGAAAAGAATAAGTCTGCAGCAGCAACTAGCATCTAGCTTACGTAAGTGAGAGAGAGAAGAGAAGGCCTCGGCGAGAAGTGATCACTAAGTGATCCTAGCTACAAGCTCCTCAATCATAACCCCTCCGTGTTCAACTCCCGAATCCCTATTCGGAAACTGACAGTCACGGAACACACGCTGGTAGTGTATTTGAAACATTGTGTCAAGTTATCTACAACCGGAATTAACAAGCTCCCATCTGCCACATAACCGCGGGCACGGCTTTCGAAAGTTCAAACCCTGCAGGGGTGTTCCAACTTGACCCATTACAAGCCCACGATCCGCGGAGTCGCAACTCCAAAGTGGGAAGACCCGAGTATCCTCGGAATCCCGTGCTCAAGATATACCGAGCTAAGGTAAGGCTAATCCAGCAAATCCTCCCGGCGTGTCGACACCCTGATAGTAGCCGCGCGTATCTAAGTCTCAGGACACGACCGGATGGGTGATGCTACAGGTGTATGCTAGATACCTCGGGTTGCCCCAAGGCGGCCCTGCAGGACCCCCGTTTCGAACCAACACTCATGTGGAGCACTGGCCCGGGGTTGTTGATTAAGAAAGAGGGTTAATTACTCCATATGCAAGTTTAGTTTGTTATTAGGCAAATAGTACCAATGTTGGGACTTGCTGGAAAAGACTTAGCACCTAGCGGTTTATCGAGGGGGTCCCATACACCCCAACCGTGTTAGGAACGCATAATCAAGGAACATAATACCGGCTTATACGGATCCTAACGGCATGAGTGGAACAAATCACCAAGCAAAAGGCTTAGCCTTCCACCCTTGCCAATATATAGATGATTTCATTTTAAAGCATTTATATAGTGTGATATAACCCAACCAAACTTCAACATGAAGCAAGCATCTTCGATCTTCACCTGCAACTAACAATGCTATAAGAAGGGCTGAGCGAAGCGTACTTAGCCAAACAACGGTTTGCATAGGTGGGTTGGTTAAACATGGCAATTGGTTACAAGTAGGAGGCTGACAAGAAGATCATGGGCATCGAGGCAAAACTATAGATCGAGACTACTAGCAATAGGCAAAGATAGTAATGTTATCGGGGTTCGGTCATCTTGCCTGAAGAGAAGTCGTTCGGATCGTAAGAAGGGTCCTCGTGCTCAACCTCGTTGGAAACCTCGTGCTCAACCTCGTTGGAAACCTCGTGCTCAACCTCGTACCCGGTCTCAGCTTCCGGCTCTAAACAACACAATCACACCAAGCACCAATCAACAAGATGCAATGCGCACTCGGAAAAGATGAATGCATGATGGATGCACTAAGGATGCACACGGAGCACGGCAAATATCACCCAAGTAAAACACCTCAAAACATGATAACAATCTGATATTATTAATCTACACAGAAAATCAATCAAGTTTGATATAAGATTCGCTGAAATCGGAGTTACGGGCTAAAAGTTATGCCCGAAACAAGATTTGAGCGAAAGCTGAAAATTACAGCAACATAGCATCTTCGGAGCTCAAAATAATTGAGCTACAGCATTTAAATAACATGGAAAAAGGCATGAACACAAACTAGACATATAGTACAGAAACTAAGTCCAAGGTGCACCCCCAACGGAGTCACGGATCAATAGCAATGATCTTGGACATATTGAACTTGACAATAAAATTCTGGCAGCAGAATTTTATTGAAACTTTAGAGCAAAAGATAAACATGCTACAGCCACTCAAATGGACATGTGAGGAAATGAATGGAAAGACAACAATATATACTACAAGGAACAATCAAAAACCACTCCAAAACTATCATGCTTTGTCCTAGAACATCACACGAACATGGCATCGAAACGTTACAGATTTCAGACTTAGTGAAAAATCACTAAGTCCTAAAACAGCAATATCATCATAGCATCTAAAAGAGCATGTTTAAGTCACCTCGAAACTAAACATGGCAAAGGGTAAGCACCTCATCAAAGTGCACATGAAGGTGATCCCGAAACACACAAGCATGCATCATAGAGGTGAACACAACGATTGCAACGAGCTCAACAAGATGGCATTTCATAACAAGTGAAACAACATCACATGAACATGGCACTTTGCAACGATGATAACAAGGCAATAATAAATCTACCATGCAACCTATCACAAACATCACGTAGTTCGTGGCAAGACGAACACGTGGACATGTCATTTGCATCATTCGGACAAACGAGCTAAAAGATATCACATGGCAAAGGTGGCATAAAAATAACACATAACAGCAGTTTATATCATGATGCACTCTTGCAACAGCAAAACAAGCACCTAGATGATCTCTAACATGCATGACAACAACAGGTAAAACATAGAGCACGTCTCCACGAACGTCTGGACATGCTACACGCGCAAAACGGAGCAACACAGTAAAAGTTATGCATGGTCAAACATTGCATTACAGATAAACAGATCTGGGACTTAGGAGTGAGGAGTCAACCTCAACAGATCTGATCTGAGGGAAAAAAAAAGACGGCGGCCCGATCCGGTGCGGAGGGAGCTGGATTCGGCCCAGAGTGGAGGAGGCCTGGGGCCTGGGCGACTCGGCCCACCTCGGCGGAGGCGGCTGGCGCGCTGGCGGCCTAGTAAGCCGGGGCGGATCGGCCCGGCGAAGAGGGTGCGCAGCCCAGGTGGCACGGGCCCGGCGGGAGGCCGGTCGGGGCGGCTGGCCCGCGCGCGGTGGCGTGGATGGGCCGGGGCGGCGAGCCCGCGCGCGGTCGCGCTGCGGAGAAGGAGGCGGCGGCGGTGTACGGGCCTCGGCCCGGTAGCTGAGGCGGACGGCGTCGATTCGGTGCGGAGGGAACGAAGCCCAGCGAAGTGGTCCAGGCTGCCTCGAGCCTGCTCGATGCGGTCGGTCGGTGGAGCCAGATCGGATCGAGGCTGGAGCGGGCGTTGACTTCGGCAGGAACGAGGGATTCCGGTCGGGGCTGCTCGTGAGCCTGGCGGCGCGGCTTCGATGGTATGCTGGATCCCCTCGGGATCCAGAGGATTTTGGGGATCTGGTGATCTGAAAGAAAAGGGAAAAAAATAGTGGAGAAGGGGAAGAAGATAGGGAAGCCAAAATAGACCTAGAGGGGTCTATATATAGCAGTTTTTAGGGTTAGGAGGGAGTTTAGGGGCGCTAGGAGCCCTCCGATCGCGATCCGACGGATCCGATCGCGGGGATAGATCTAAAGGGCCTAGGCAGAGATAAAAGCATGCAGTAGGGGGTGTTTCTGGGACACGAAGTAAAAGCACTTCGGACCCACACGAACAACGGATGGAAAAGTCAACGGAGTCCAAACGAGACGAGATTTGAGAGGCGGGTTGCGCACAACAAAACAACAACACACAACAACAACCTCGCGGCACACCGGTAACGTTAAACGCCCGAACAACAAAGTAGGCCTACGGGACGTCACGGACACGTGAGGGAGCTCCGGAACGCGAAACGGACAACGGGAAGAAACACGCGGAACCGGATGCAACCGACAACACAAATGCAATGCAATGCACATGTCTACATGATATGAATGAATGCCACACACTCACACAACAAAACGACGAAAACCCGAAAGACAAATAACCCGGAATGGAAATAGATGAAGCCGGAGATATATTATATACCCA
Organism: Secale cereale; assembly: GCA_902687465.1. Taxonomy (NCBI): domain Eukaryota; kingdom Viridiplantae; phylum Streptophyta; class Magnoliopsida; order Poales; family Poaceae; genus Secale; species Secale cereale. The sequence goes on from LR738711.1 coordinate 243,864,865, forward strand.
AAAGGGAAAGTATTACATCCGGGGCATTACACAATGGGACTAACCGCGCCCAAAACCGCCCCTTGTACACGAAATCCGAGCCACTCCGGCGAGGCACCGCCGCGGATTGTGGTCGCCGGCGAGTCACTCCGGCGGGTACTTTTAATTAGTGCTAATGACCCCCCCCCCCCCTAGGCCGATGACAGGTGGACCCAGGGCCCTACAAATTAGATTAGTTACTAAACCAGTTTTAGTTAACCACCGAGACACTGACATGTGGGCCCAGGCCCCACCAACAGTTTAATTAGTGTTAGTTTAAAAAACTAACTAACTCTGTTAGCTAGTGGGTCACTGACCAGTGGGCCCCACTGGTCAGGTTTGACCCGAACAGCCCCTGTTGACTTGCTGATGTCACACAGACGTCATGCTGATGCAATAAAGCCTTTCTGGAATTTTTATATAAATCTAAATGATTTATTTATTTCAGAAAATGGCCAAAACTTGTAAAAATCATATAAAATCAACCGTAGCTCAGATGAAAATAATTTATATATGAAAAATGATCAGAAAAATCCAAGGAATCTGTTTATGGCACTTTCATGCATGTTTGAACAAGCTAAGCCTGCTGATCAGGTCAAATCAATTAAATGACAATTAAATAATCACATATGGAGTTTGAATTTGAACCTTTGATTCAAACCAACTTCATTTAATTGTGTTGCTAGTTGCATTAGCTCAATCAACAGCATATTGCCATGTCATGATCATGCATCATATTGTTGCATTGCCTTGATTGTGTTCTTTCTCTGTTTGTCGGTTTTGTCCCCTCTCAGTAGACGACGTTCCGACGATGAGTTCGATGACACCGATGAAGACTCATTGTTATCTTCAGAAGTGCCAGGCAAGCAAACCCCATTGAGCATTCCGATACAATCCCACTCTCTCGCTCTTGCTCTCTTTTACTGCATTAGGACAACAACGCTTCAATTGTTACCTGCTGCGGTAGTTGAACCCCTTTCCACTGCATGACCCGTCATTGCCACAGTAAATAGTTGAAACCCACTAGTATGAGTAGGAGTTGTTTGAGCCATGTTGTGCCTACTCATTGATGCTTTCTGGTTATGCCTGCTATTGCTTAGAGTTGTGTCAGGTCTGATTCATCGAGGATGAATTGGAATGTGATGAACATGTCCTGCTGTTGAGAGCTAAGTGTGTGAACACGATTTGGTAAAGGTAGCGATGAGAGGCCATGTAGGAGTACATGGTGGGTTGTCTCATTGAAACCGTCCTCAGGAACTGAGTTCTGTGTTGGTTGATCCATGAAACAGCTACTACCACACGTTGGGCCCTGAAATATGACCCCGCTCGACTTATTGACTGCCCTTGTACTCTGTCCAGGAGTTGCAACTAGTTTCTGGTGTTTGTAGCTTACTGGAGGTCGTGCACAGCGCTGACCCTCGGGGTGGGCTGTGACGCGGCAGGTACGTGGCACGGTGTACCGATTGCCCGTTTGGTGATGTGGGAACCCTGTACACATCGTTTGGGGCCGTGAGCGACACCCCGGCCGGATCTCCCCACGGATGGAACCCAAATAGGCGATAAACCTGGACGAGAGACTTGAGTGGTTGGTTAGGTCGTGGTCTACACCCACGTCGGCTTTCGCTTGAAGTCTGCCGAGCACATGTCGTGTGCAGACGCTAAGTGGTGGAAACATGTATGAAGAAGTACACCCCTGCAGGGTTATATATGATCTATTCGAATAGCCGTGTCCGCGGAAATGGACTTCTGGGTTACCTATTACAGTTCATAGACAAGTGAAAGTGGATACTCTAAAACGCTCAAGATAAGCGTGAGTGCTATGGATGGCCTTCTCGTAGGGAGACGGGAGCGGATCCATAGTGGTGTATTGATTGGTGAATATGTGGACTCGTGTGCGCCACCTCAAAGAGTTACTTGCAGTCGTAGTTTAGGATAGCCACCGAGTCAAAGCTGGCTTGCTGCAGTCTAACTCCACCACCCCCTTTGTTGATACCGATGCATATGTAGCTAGTTCTGATGTAAGTCTTGCTGAGTACCTTTGTACTCACGTTTGCTTAATTTATGTTTTGCAGAGAGACTTCAGTCTTGCTAGTGGTTCCGCGTGGACTTCGACGTTTAGCTTGTTACCTCAGCTACGATCTTGTACCCTTGTAGGGTCTGGTAGATAGTCAGGCTTCTCAGCCTTTTTCATTTGTGGATGTCTGTACTCAGACATGTAATGCTTCCGTTGCTTGTATGCTCTGTATGTTGGGTCATGTGACCTCTGTTTGTAATAAATGCTATGATGGCTCTTTTGGGCCTTTATCTATATGAGTTGTTGAGTTATGTTGTGATGCCTTGTTGTACAGCACATACTTGCATGTTATGCGTACGTGTAATGTGTATTGCTATGTGTGGGATCCGACACCTAGTTGTTTACCTTTGGTAGCCCACCTTACAGGGAAATGTCTCCTAGTGCTTCCACCGAGCCTTGGTAGCTTGCTACTGCTCCGGAACACTTAGGCTGGCCGACATGTGTCCTTCTTCGTTCCTGTGTCTGTCCCTTAGGGGAAATGTCACGCGTTGTTCCTTTAAGTCCTTGTAGCTTGCTACGACTTGGGTTCATACGTTGATGACCGACACGTTCGTTGCTGGGTCATGTATGCATGTCCTTGTAATTTAGTGCCACTTTTGGTTTATAACTAGTCATGTCGGCCCGGGTTCTCTGTCATATGGATGCTAGCGACACTATCATATACGTGTGCCAAAAATGCGCAAACGGTCCCGGGCCAGGTAAGGTGGCACCCGTGGGGATACCGTGCGTGAGGCCGCAAAGTGATATGATGTGTTACAGGCTAGACCTGTGTGACTTAGGATCGGGGTCCTGACACTACTTCTCAAGCTTGTGTTGTATTCCCTCGAAGAGGAAAGGGAGATGCAGCACAGTAGCGTAAGTATTTCCCTCAGTTTTTTAGAACCAAGGTATCAATCCAGTAGGAGACCATGCACGAGTCCCTCGCACCTGCACAAACAAATAAGAACTTTGCAGCCAACATGATAAGGGGTTGTCAATCCCTTTACAGTCACTTACGAAAGTGAGATCTGATAGAGATGATAGTTTGATATTTTTTGTATTTTTTATTATAAAACAGAAAGTAAAAGCGGAAAAAGTAAAGTAAGTGTAGATTGATATGTTGAGAATAGACCCGGGGGCCATAGTGTTCTCTAGTGGCTTCTCTCATGATAGCGATATTCTACGGTGGGTAAACAAATTATTGTCGAGCAATTGATAGAAAATCGAATAATTATGAGACTATCTAGGCATGATCATTATATATAGGCATCATGTCCGAGACAAGTAGACCGAAATGATTCTGCATCTACTACTATTACTCCACACATCGACCGCTATCCAGCATGCATCTAGTGTATTGAGTTCATAAGAACAGAGTAACGCCTTAAGCAAGATGACATGATGTAGAGGGATAAACTCAAGCAATATGATATAAATCACATCTTTTTATCCTCGATGGCAACAATACAATACGTGCCTTGCTGCCCCTACTGTCAAAGGACACCGCAAGATTGAACCCAAAGCCAAGCACTTCTCCTATTGCAAGAACTATAGATCTAGTAGGCCAAACCAAACCAATAATTCGAAGAGACTTGCAAGGATATTATAATCATACATAAAGAGTTCAGAGAAGAACCAAATATTTCTCATAGATAATCTTGATCATAAACCCACAATTCATTGGATCTCGATAAACACACCACAAAAAGAGATTACATCGAATAGATCTCCTCGAAGACCGAGGAGAACTTTGTATTGAGATCCAAAGAGAGAGAAGAAGCCATATAGATACTAGCTATGGACCCGAAGGTCTGTGGTAAACTAATCACAACTCATGGTGAGGCGATGATGATGATGATGTAGAAGCACTCCGTGGAAGATCCCCCCCCCCCTCCGGCGGAGCTCCAAAATAGGCCCCAAGATGGGATCTCACGGGAACAGACGGTTATGGTGGTGGAACTAGGGTTTTCTCTATTGCTCTGATGGTTTCGGGGTACGTAGGCTTATATAGGAGGAAGGAGGGCACCAGGGGCCTTACGTGGGACCCACGAGGCAGGGGGGGCTCGCCCCCACCCCTCGTGGGCACCACACAAGCCCTACTTTGTGGTTCTCAAGTATCCCGAGCGTGATTTTCTCCGAAAATATATCTCCCAAAGGTTTTATTCCGTTTGGACTCCGTTTGATTTCCCTTTTCTGTAAAACCCTGAAACAGGCAAAAAACAGCAATCTAGACTGGGCCTTTGCGTTAGTAGGTTAGTCCCAAAAATAATATAAAAGTGTATGACAAAGCCCATTAAACATACAAAACATCAAAAATAATAGATGGAACAATCAAAAATTATAGATACGTTGGAGACGTATCATGCTGCTTCTTCAACCTCTGATTTTCTTGCTCCAGCCGTCCAAACCATCGTTTGCTCATGCCTCCTGTGGCCGGCTATGCTGCCGCACATGACTCACATCCCCTACTACTCCCACTGCTGCCCAGGCCATCCCTCTACTCACCCACACCCCCTGTTATTCTACGGCGACGGCAGCCTCACACTGCAGCCGAACCAGTCAACCCTCGTACTACCCTTCGCGTGTTCCCAGGCTCCGCATCGTTCCCTACCTCACCGTCGTCCACCGCCTGGTGTTGTCCGCGCGGCATGGTCAATGTGGTCAAGAAACGACTTCCATCGGAAGAGGACTATACGTGGAGAGGCTGACAGCTGGGTCCACGGCCGCAGCAAGGAAGTGCCTCCTTATTACGCGCAAAATAATGATTCCTCCACCTGAAAGCGGGACCTACCGGAAGGGCCTCGAAAAAACATTCCCCCTGATAGCTGGGACCCACCAGCTACATCTTCGCACGCAAGGAAGTTGATGACCCACAAGTGTAGGGGATCTATCGTAGTCCTTTCGATAAGTAAGAGTGTCGAACCCAACGAGGAGTAGAAGGAAATGATAGGCAGTTTTTAGTAAGGTATTTTCTGCAAGCACTGAAATTATCGATAACAGATAGTTTTGTGATAAGATAATTGGTAACAAGTAACAAATAGTAAAAGTAAATAAGGTCCATCAAGATAGCCCAATCCTTTTGTAGCAAAGGAAAAGCTTGGACGAACTCTTATATAAAGGAAAGCGCTCCCGAGGACACATGGGAATTATCGTCAAGCTAGTTTTCATCACGTTCATATGATTCGCGTTCGTTACTTTGATAATTTGGTATGTGGGTGGACCAGTGCTTGGGTGCTGCCCTTACTTGGACAAGCATCCCACTTATGATTAACCTCTATTGCAAGCATCCGCAACTACCAAAGAAGTATTAAGGTAAACCTAACCATAGCATGAAACATGTGGATCCAAATCATCCCCTTATGAAGCAACGCATAAACTAGGGTTTAAGATTCTGTCACTCTAGCAACCCATCATCTAATTATTACTTCCCAATGTCTTCCTCTAGGCCCAAACAATGGTGAAGTTTCATGTAGTCGACGTTCACGTGACACCACTAGAGGAAAGACAACATACATCTCATCAAAATATCAAACGAATACCAAATTCACATGACTACTTATAGCAAGAATTCTCCCATGTCCTCAGGAACAAACGTAACAACTCACAAAGCATATTCATGTTCATAATCAGAGGGGTATTAATATGCATAATGGATCTGAACATATGATCTTCCACCAAGTAAACCAACTATCATCAACTACAAGGAGTAATCAACACTACTAGCAACCCACAGGTACCAATCTGAGGTTTTGATACAAAGATTGGATACAAGAGATGAACTAGGGTTTGAGAGGAGATGGTGCTGGTGAAGATGTTGATGAAGATAACACTCCCGAAGATAGGAGGGTTGTTGGTGATGACGGCGGTGACGATTTCCCCCTCCCGGAGGGAAGTATCCCCGACAGAACAGCTCCGCCAGAGCCCTAGATTGGTTCCGCCAAGGTTCCGCCTCGAGACGGCGGCGCTTCGTCCCAAAAGCCTCCTTCTGATTATTTTTTCATGTCAAAACACCTCATATAGCAGAAGATGGGCATCGGGGGGCTGCCAGGTGGCCCACGAGGCAGGGGCGCGCCCCCCACCCTCGTGGACAGTGGGTGCCCCCCCCCCTCCTGTACTTCTTTCGCTAGATATTTTTTTATTATTTTCTGAAACGGAGTTTCATGGAGTTTCAGGGCTTTTTGAGTTGTGCAGAATAGGTCCCCAATGTTTGCTCCTTTTCCAGCCCAGAATTCCAGATGCCGGCATGCTCCACCTTCATGTAAACCTTGCAAAATAAGAGAGAAAAGGCATAAGTATTGTGACATAATGTGTAGTAATAGACCATAGTGCAATAAATATCAACATAAAAGCATGATGCAAAATGGACGTATCAACTCCACCAAGCTTAGACCTCGCTTGTCCTCAAGCGAAAGCCGATATCAAAAAATATGTCCACATGTTTAGAGGTAGAGGTGTCGATAAAATAAAATATGGTCATGACGGCATCATGATCATTCTTATAACAACAACATACATATATTGTCATATGATTCTTATGCTAAAGTAACAATCTATCCACAATGTCAAGTATGAATCAAAAACTCCATTCAAAACCAACAAACTATGATCTCCGTCACTGAAGCAATTGCAATTTATCGTAACATCGGAAAGAGTCAATATAAGAGCTTTTCAGCAAGTCCACATACTCAACTATCATTTAGTCTTTCACAATTGCTAACACTCATGCAATACTTATGGGTATGGAGTTTTAATTGGACACAGAGAAAGATAGGGGCTTATGGTGTTGCCTACCAACCTTTTACCTCGAGGGTAATGTCAACAATAATAAATCATGATAGCTTACATCCAAGTGGGTATATATGTCGGGATCTTTCCAACACAAGGTGCTTGCCAAAGGATAAAATGTAAAAAGGGAAAGGTGAAGATCACCATGACTCTTAAGATAAGAATAATATATAGGCCCTTCGCAGAGGGAAGCAGAGGTTGTCATGTGCTTTTATGGTTGGATGTACAAAATCTTAGCACAAAAGAACGTCACTTTACATTGCCACTTGTGATATGGACCTATATTATGCAGTCCGTCGCTTTTATTGCTTCCATATCACAAGATCGTATAAAGTTTATTTTCTCCACACTAATAGATCATACATATTGTAGAGAGTTGCAACAATGACAACTTACTTGAAGGATCTTACTCAATCCATAGGTAGATATGGTGGACTCTCATGGCAAAACTGGGTTTAAGGATGTATGGAAGCACAAGTAGTATCTCTACTTGGTGCAAGAAGTTTAGGCTAGCATGAGGGGGAAAGGCAAGCTCAACATGTTGGATGATCCATGACAATATACTTTATTTCGGATATAAGAAGACATAACCCATTACGTTGTCTTCCTTGTCCAACATCAACTCTTTAGCATGTCATATTTTAATGAGTGCTCACAATCATAAAAGATGTCCAAGATAGTATATTTATATATGAAAACCTCTCTTTCCTTATTACTTCCTATTAATTGCATCAATGACCAAAACTATGTTTGTCAACTCTCAACAACTTTTATTCATCATACTCTTTATATGTGAAGTCATTACTTTCCATAAGATCAATATGATCTCTTTGATACTTTTTATAGTTTCTTTTATCCTCTCATGATCATAATGAGAAAGTCAAGCCCTTGACTCAAAACTAATCTTTATTATATAGCTCACGGACTCGATTACAAAGATAAGGATCATAAAGCAAAGCTCACCACTAGATCATACTAAACTTTATTCTAATAGATCAAGATATTACCAAAAGGATCGAACTAAGAAAAATTGTAAATATAGGAGTGTGATGGTGATACGATACCGGGGAACGTCCCCCAAGCTTGGCAGTTGCCAAGGGGAGTGCCCATACCCATGTAATTATGTCTCCGTCTTTGGAGGTACTGATGAAGGAGTTGTTGATGATGCAGGCTTGTCGTACACCTTCCAAGGCATGGGCTCACCATCGTAGAAGGATGATCGAGTCTCCGGGATCCTCAAATCTGCAGCCGAACTCATCTTCTTGAATCTATATTCATACTCACAGTTTTGGTTTTGCGGGTCATAGATCTGGGCTTGGAGGAGTTCGATTTTCTCATGGAGCTTGAAGATGGCCTCCCCAATGGTCTTGGCGTCCAGCTTGTGATTGTTGGTGAGCTCCGTGATCATCATGTGGTTGGCGTTGAGTCCTCGTTCCACCATACCTTGGCAATTGAAAACTTGTTGCTCCATGGCTTCGAGTCTTGTCTCCACGCTTCCGATCCTCTTTGGTCCCTCAACATCGCGGATGTGTAGCACCCCCTCATGCACCTCGATGGTTTGAGGGTGTTGCAGCACCTCCGCGAGGTAGGGGTTGATGACATTCTCGAAGAACTTGTCCTTTGGGGTGTTTGAAGACGTCATGGTGATCTAGATCTATCAGAAACACAGCTCGAAACAAAAGCAGAAGATTTTCACATGGTGCGGTGGTCAAAACCTTTGGGAAATTATATAGTGGATTTTTACCGACCAAAAGAAGTAACGAGCAAGAAAATGGAGTCCGGGAGGCACACGGGGTGCCCACGAGGTAGGGGGCGCGCCCTCCACCCACGTGGACGCCTCGTGTCCTTACCGAACTGCTTCTTATTTTTCTATTTTTCTAAATATTCCAAAACGGAGAAAAATTGCCATTAGGATTGTTATGGAAAGTATCCCTTATGTATTCCTCCGGGGTTACGGTTTCAATAACATTGGTTTCAACATTTATAGGATTACCTGAGTGTCGGTGTACAAAAAGGGGGGGTACACTTTTTGTACCCCTATGACTGTGCACGGGCAGTCTGAGCCACGGGCACCACCGCACCAAGCAAGGCAAGGGAGGTAAGCCAGGGTGAGACCGAAGCTCGATGGAACTGGAGCAACACCAAGAACAAGACCACGAAGAGCCAAGGGACGAGACGGGCTCCCCTGGCAAGATCCTTGCCGGGGCCGGCTTTAGCAGACCCGGCAAGACCCTTGCCGCAGCAACTCGCCCCACGCCTACGGAGCAAATCACCCTTGAGTCCACTGCCCCCATGGGGCAAGGATTCGGGAGACATCCCCGTAGTGGCATGCAGATCTTAGTGAAGACATTCAAGATCAGATACGCACTAAGAAGACAACGACCCTTGGCGGGATCCTAGCCAAGGAAGACCACAAGACCTCCGGCAAGCACCTTGCCGGGGATGGCACCAGGCGTCGCGGCAAGACCCTTGTCGGGGCCCCGGCAAGGCCCTTGCCAAGGACATCCGCAGGGCCACCATCAGGCCCACGTCGACTAAACTTCCACCGCCTTATGCAGCTGCCGACCCAACCAGCTGGGCAGGCACCTGCGTGGCGGCATGCAGATCTTCGTGAAGACCCACCATTGCGCCACCTCAGCTGCCTGCCTACCTACATGGCATCTCAGGCATCGCTGGCCAGGGCGCGTGTCGACACAAGAAGGAGCGGCGACGGACAAGACAGATCTCTCCCCCGTCCCCGATAAAGCAAGGACACCTAAGCAAGACGCATTAAATGCACCTTGTCATGTAATGCGAGGGATAACCTCGCATCACTGTACCCTTTCCACCTCATGTGTGCCACTGTGGCAACCCATTTTTCTATAAAAGGAGGCCCGAGGCGACCAAGGGGAGGATTCGGCTTTTTTGGAGCTCCTCACGCCCCATAGCTAGCGGAAGAACACGGATATACAATCCAGCAAAGCAGGAGTAGGGTTTTACGCATCCTCGCGGCCCGAACCTGGATAAACGAACCGTGTGCTATCTGTTTGATCCGCTCTTCTCTCAACTCCGCGCCCCTCTAATCGTAGTAGGGATTCTTGTGATCCCATAGGTGTCAATTCCACCGACATATTTGGCGCGCCAGGTAGGGGGCGTAGTTGTGAGAATTCGCTTTAGCAGTTAGTTCGACGCTTCATCATCATCATGGCACCCAAGAAGAAGACGACGGTGGCGGTTGGCCAGTCAGAAACCGGACAGCCCGTCCCGACGTGGGCGAGCAGCGGACAGGTCCTAGAAAGGACCCGGGGCGCTGCTCGTGAACACCAACGCCGTCCCAGCAGCCGGAGTTTGGGAGGTGGCGATGTTTGTGCGCCTGGTAACGGGCCACACACCGCCAAATCCAAAGACGGAGCCAGGCCCTCCGCGAATGGCGCAGGGCCTTCCAAGATCGCTGCTGCATCACCCGAAGGCGACGCAAGGGTCTCTAGGAATCCCACGTCGGCGCCAACAGCGCGCTCCTCCCAAGAAGCACGCGACGAACGGCGTCATCGCGCCGAAGACCCCAGGCGTCGTCGCGGGAAGAGCCCCGAGCGCCACTCCCGAGACGTAGAAGACCTGCCCGCCCGCCGAAGCGCTGGTGAAAACGGCATGCGACCGCTGGATCGTGATAAAGCTCCTCCTGACATGGTTAGGAGTCGAAGCGCGTCGCGGTCCGTGCAGGTTTCGCTACCTCTAACCCCAGCAGAAGCCTTGGCGCGCGCGCAGTTGCTCCTCGACTTTCCTCCCGTTACAGGGAAACTCGACGAATGGAGAGCCACCATCCGAAGCCTTGTCGTGGTCGCCAACAAGAATGAACCAAGTCCAGCGAAGCCCCCGGGTCGACGCTCCGATGGGGTCCCACGCACCGGTGGCGGGAGGACCGGCAGCACCGTGGCCACGGTGCATTCGCCTCCTCCTCGCCCGGTACCGCGTGTGTTGACTCGTCGAGACGTCGCGGGTGATGACATCTCCGTAGCGTCGTCCGATCCACGGACCCACGGCGACCAGCGTCAAGTTCTTCAGGAGCGAGCTCATGAAGACGCTCGAACCACCAGTCAGACAGGCGAGCAGGGCCTGTTGTGAACCGCCCAGCACTGGAGAGCCCTTGAGGTCTACCTTATGAGGTAGGATGTCCGGCTTTTACCCATGAGCTGTGGCAGTTCCAGTGGCCCACTCACCGCACCTTCAAGCCTGACGTTGGCGAGAAGTACAACGGCAAGACCCACCCGTCGGAGTTCCTCAGCATCTACACCATCGCGATGCAAGCTGCCGGAGCCCGCGACGATAAGGAGCTTGCGAATTACTTTTCATTGGCTCTTAAACCCAACGCCATGTCGTGGTTGATGCACTTGCCGGTAGACTCTATTTCCTCCTGGGTGGATTTGTGCCATGAGTTTGTTGGCGCCTTTACTCGAGGTCACCAAGCCCATGGCCAAGCAAGTGACCTGCACGTCATCCCCCAGAAGGGAGGCGAGAGTCTGCGCAAATATATACAGAGGTTCAGCCGAGTACAGTACAATATCCCTGATGTTCACCCTGCCGCCATCATCAGCGTGTTCCATTGGAACGTGCGTAACCGCAAGATTCGTGAAGAACTAGCAATGACCAAGGTGAAAGATGTGGCGAAACTCTATGTTCTTGCTGACAGATGTGCCCGGGCTGAAGAGGGAAGGAAGTACCCCGACGAAGATGCCGGCGCGGAAACCGACTCTTTAGATGAGGATGCTGCCGCCCCGGCAAAGAAAGGCCGGCGCCGCAACAGGAAGCGCAAAGGTAAAGCCGTGCTTGCCGTCGAGGGATCTGATGACGCCGGCTTGATACGTCCAAAACGTATCTATAATTTCTGCTTGCTCCATGCTTCTTTTGTGTGATATTGCTATGGTATTGATGCACTTCCATGCACTTTTGATCATATTTGGACTAACCTATTAACTCAGTGCACCAGAGTGCCAGTTCCTGTTTTCTGCTGTTTTTCTATTTCAGGTTTCCCCCATATTAAAAGTGCTCCAAAAATTCCAGGAATAATATAGGAAAAATCCGCGTACAGGAAGCTTCGCGAAGAACCAAAGATGGGCCAGAGGGGAGCCAGGGGAGGCCCAGGAGGCCACCTGGCGCGGCCCCACCCCTGGCCGCGCCAGGGGGGCGCCTAGGGCCCCTGCTCCGCCTCTGGCTGCCCCCCTTCGCATATATATCCCTCTCGTCCCGAAACCCTCGAGGACAGAACCCTTTTTCGCTATCTCGCCTCTGTTCCGCTGCCGCAGCACTTCCAAGATCGGGAGCATCAGGAGAACTCTTCCCGGCACCCTGCCGGAGGGGAGAACCACCACCGGGAGCTTCTCCACCACCATGGACGCTTCCCAGATGAGTCGTGAGTAGTCCACCTTGGACCATGGGTCCATGATCAGTAGCTATGTGATGTTCTGCTCCTCTCTTTGCTCTTCATGGTTTAGACCTCGTGAGCTGCCCTACATGATCGAGGCACATATGTAATCTTTCTGTTGTTGCTTTGCTGAGTTTGCTGGGATCTGATGGATTATGAGACTATGTTCAGATTGTGTTTGAGTAATATATTTGATTCACCTCTTTTATATCTTTGTTCTTGAGTAATTCTTGCATGTTCTCCGTTGTTGTTTATTGCTTTGGCCAAGTAGTAGGTAGTAACTCCAAGAGGGAGCGTTATGCTTGACTGTGGGTTCATGCCCCCTGATGACTAGCTTGAGTGACAGAAACATGAGTCTAGGGGATGTGTTGTTGCCACAAGGGAGAAAACAACGGTGCTTGTACTTGCGGGTGCAAGGATTGTTTACTTTACGCAAAGTTCTTTTAATGCAGTTGTCTGTTGCTTTGAGTTTACACTTTGGGTGGGATTCGCAACTTAATACCAGCGAGATGTTCTGGATAGATATCTCAAGGTGGATGATTAGTAGTAGATGCAGATGGATTTCGGTCTACTTGCCTTGGCGTACCGCCCGTGCTTTTGAGCCTCTACCTTTCTTTGCAGCATAGTTAGCATTGGTTTGCGCACATAATCCTGTCAATTGCCCAGCTGTAGTTTTTTTACCTCGCTTTGCTGTTTTATCGTCTTTCGGGAGAGAGACATCACTAGTGAACATCATGGGACCCCGGTCCATATTACCACCGCTGATCACACCTTCTATTTACTTCCTGTTTTTATTTCCTAGTTGCAGTCATAGCTATCATTATTATCTCTTGTGTTTGATCCTTTGTAAACAACAAGGCCGGAGGGATTGACAACCTCTCTGTACTCGTTGGGAGCAAAGTTATCTGTATCGTGTGCAGGTCCCGTCAACCGCTAAGTTTCTGGCGCCGTTGACACCTACTTGTCGACCCTCGGAGTCTCACGGGATTCGATCCTTGGTATCTTTGCCAAGGGAAATTTGCCGCTACGCTACATCTCAACCTTCCACTTGGGGTAACCAACGAGGGGCGAGAAGCCATCAAGCAAGTTTCTGGCGCCGTTGCCGGGGACTCCACTCTTCAAGATAGGGGAGTTGCACGCTATCTTTTATCTTTGCTTTTTAGTCTTGTTAGTTTACCTTTCAGTTTTTGCTTTAGTGTCCCTTACCAAAAATCACAAAAATAGTTATCTTGCTTTTAGTTGGCATTATGTCCGGTCCTTTTGCCTTTGGTGAGGCAGAAGTGCTCACCTTTAAACAAAGAGGTGGTGAAAGTCTAAAAGATGATTGTTATAGAATTAATGATTCTCAAAAAAGAGCCACCAAGAAGCAATCTACTACTATCCTGCTTAGAAATTTTTATGTTGGAATTACTTCTTGGAATAGGTTTATTCTAGATTCTGCTATCAATGAAAATTTCCTAGAAGCCCCAGTTTGGGAATCTCTTAGTATTATGGAAAATCTTGTTGGAAATCCCCCTGCTGTTAGCATTCAAGAGGACATTACCCTAGCTCACATTATGAAAAAACTTGAAAAGATAGAGCTATTATTTAAAAGTCCTCTTAAGACTAGTTGTACTATTGAAGAGCTTTTTGATGATCTTGATGATGGTTCAATTGATACAACTTGATCTTTTTGCATCATGCCTAGCTTAAAGGCATAAAAGAAAGCGCTTTTGGGAGGCAGCCCACAACGAATTAGGTTTTATTTTGCTTTTGTTGTGTCTTGATGTTTGTTACTACAGTAGCATCATCATTGTATCTTTTCTTTTCAGCTTTGTGCCAAGTTTAGCCTCCGATTGCAAGAAAGTTCAAAAGTTGTGACGTGCTGTCCAGAAAACAGATTTTGTCCTTGGACAGAAAAATTCGAATAAAATCACCAGATCATTTTTTTGATCTGAATTTTTTTGACAGCGTGCTCTATACAATTGTCTTTCGAGCGTCTGTTCTGAGTTTTTTGATTTGAGTTGCAGAAGTGCCCCCAAAAAATTATTTACTACCTGCTCGTCTGTTTTTCACAGATTTTGTCCTGTTTTGCCTTTTCTTCGTTTTGCAAACCTTGAGCTTGCTTTTTCTTTGCAAAAACCTTTTGGCAATCTTGAGAAACAGTAGCTCTTCAAGATTATTTTTATTTCTAGTAGGGAAAAATTATTTTATTGTGGGTACTAACCTCGCTAATCAGATTATGATGAGTTATGTATGAAGGGAGTTTTTGAGTGTGCGAGGGAAGATGATAAAAGAAGATTCAGGAGGGTCAAACGCTCAAGCTTGGGGATGCCCCCGTGCACCCCCAAGAAATATTCAAGAAGACTCAAGCGTCTAAGCTTGGGGATGCTCCCATGCATCCCCTTCTCCATCAACAATTATCAGTTCGTCTTTCGTTCCACTATATTCTTATCACTTCATGCGTTATGTGCTATGCTTGGAGCGTCTTGCTCTTAGTTTCCTTTTTTAGTTTTCTTTAGCTTTGCTTGTTGTTCATAACAAGTTAGAACCCAACTTTTTTTGTGTTGGAGAGAAACACGCTCCACTTCAACCTAGAACACAACATAGGATTTTCATGCTTATCTTTGTTGTGTGTGTTCTTTGTCTTTCCATAGCTGTTGTCATGTTTAGCTCTTAGTTTTCATGCTTTTCTTTTTAAAGAGCTTTTGTTTAGTTGGTTGCTGAACTCTCTTGAGTTTTCATGTTTATCTTGTTAAGAGAGTTTGCCTGTTGCACTGAGTTGTGTGTCTTAACTTAAAGTAGGTAATTGAGGTTGCTATTTAATTTTAGTAGTAACTTGCAATAGTTTTGAGGTATTGCCATGAGTAATGTCTGAACTTTTGGTGTCAAGAGCTTTAGCCTATCAGTGATAGATGTCGTATTTTGGGCAATCCGTGTTTATTTTCGAAAATCTACAAAATAGTTGAGAACTTTAGCTACTAGATGGATCACTAATCTTTGGAGGGATCGAATATTAGAGTACACTCACGTACCATGAGTCGAGGATGCGCAAGGATAACCAAACCCCCATACACTCCTCCTCGGGGGACTTGTCTCTTTGTGAACCTCCTAATTAGATTGAGAGTTACCGATAATAAGTGCATGAGTTATTCGGACTAATGTGAGTATTCGAAAGTTGACACTTCCACCTAGCCATATTTTTCTAGCCTCTTCGGTACCGTGCATTGCCCTTTCTCACCTAGAGAGTTGGCGCATACTTCGCCGGTGCATCCAAATCCTTGGCACGATACGCTCTGTCATCATAAGCCTCATTATATCCTTCCTCAAAACAGCCACCATACCTACCTATCAAGGCATTTCCATAGCCTTTCCGAGATACATTGCCATGCAACATCCATCTTCTCATGACTTGATCTTCATGTCATACATGCCTTTTGCTTGATCGATGAGCCGCATGCTAGTTGGGCCTTGCCCTAATCACTGCTACATGACGCGCTAGTATCATTGCATATCCTGCTACACTGGCAGAGGCATAAATTTGCATACATCATGATAGTTTCATCTTCTTTATGTTGAGTACTTTTGTAAAGTGTGAAAGATCTTCTATACTTCTTGTAATATATAGAGTGTTGCCCCTAAAGTGAGGAAAAGATCCCAAAGAGGACAAAATCAAAAGATCCCAAAGAGGACAAATGAGAGTTAAATAGAAAGAGCCATTGAGGCCACAAAAAAATAAAAATAAAATGAGAAAAATAAATAAAAAGAGAGAAGGGGGCACACTACTATTCCTTTTGAGAGATCCACACTCGTACTCCATCTTATACCTTGTACTCCATAGAGATTATCATTCATGCATATAGCTATGTGGGGACCTTCACACTATAGAACTTGGCTTGTATATTCCAATGATGAGCCTCCTCAAAAGAGCTCTAGGTCTTCTTGAGCGAGCAAGTTGGATGCACCCCCACTAGTTCCATTGGAGAGCTTACCTTAGCTCATATGTGCATCCGTTGCATGGCAATCCCTACTCCTCACATCATATCTATCATTTGGCTTTCTCTCGCCTATGATTGTCCTCATTGATGTGAGCCTTTCACACCTTTTTTGTCTTCCCCCTTCATCATTTTTCTCTCTTTGCCATCCTAAGTGTCAACTTTCTTGCTTACGCTCATCCATTGCATGAGTGCTCAAAATATCGAAAGGGAGTGGATCATTTTGACTTGTACCTGGTTAGTGGTCTGGGGATGAGTCAAGATAAGATTCCAAAGAAGACCAAGTGTGATACTTTAGTAGATTAAGTTCTCAACAATACAAAAACTATGTTTTACTCTCTCGTATATCCCTATCCCCTTTCTTGCACGCAAACACCATTTGGAGACATTCGAGTCACGGACAGCGAGAGCTCTTGCACCTTTATGTTCTTATGTTGCTTGTTACAATGCTAATATAGACTCTTGCTTGTTATGACTTGAATTGAATTACATGCCTTGATTGCTTTACTTAAAAAGTTCTTATATGGTTGGTAGCATGTCACCACAGAAATTATGCTTGTTATCATTTACCTACTCGAGGACGAGCAGGAATTAAGCTTGGGGATGTTGATACGTCCAAAACGTATCTATAATTTCTGCTTGCTCCATGCTTCTTTTGTGTGATATTGCTATGATATTGATGCACTTCCATGCACTTTTGATCATATTTGGACTAACCTATTAACTCAGTGCACCACAGTGCGAGTTCCTGTTTTCTGCTGTTTTTCTATTTCAGGTTTCCCCCATATTAAAAGTGCTCCAAAAATTCCAGGAAAAATATAGGAAAAATCAGCATACAGGAAGCTTCGCGAAGAACCAAAGATGGGCCAGAGGGGAGCCAGGGGAGGCCCAGGCGGCCCCCTGGCGCGGCCCCACCCCTGGCCGCGCCAGGGGGGCGCCTGGGGCCCCTGCTCCGCCTCTGGCTGCCCCCCTTCGCATATATATCCCTCTCGTCTCGAAACCCTCGAGGACAGAACCCTTTTTTGCGATCTCGCCTCTGTTCCGCCGCCACAGCGCTTCCAAGGTCGGGAGCATCAGGAGAACTCTTCCCAGCACCCTGCCAGAGGGGAGAACCACCATCGGGAGCTTCTCCACCACCATGGACGCTTCCCGAATGAGTTGTGAGTAGTCCACCTTGGACCATGGGTCCATGATCAGTAGCTATGTGATGTTCTCCTCCCCTCTTTGCTCTTCATGGTTTAGACCTCGTGAGCTTCCCTACATGATCGAGGCACATATGTAATCTTTCTGCTGTTGCTTTGCTGAGTTTGCTGGGATCTGATGGATTATGAGACTATGTTGAGATTGTGTTTGAGTAATATATTTGATTCACCTCTTTTATATCTTTGTTCTTGAGTAATTCATGCATGTTCTTCGTTGTTGTTTATTGCTTTGGCCAAGTAGTAGGTAGTAACTCCAAGAGGGAGCGTTATGCTTGATTGTGGGTTCATGCCCCCTGATGACTAGCTTGAGTGACAGAAACATGAGTCTAGGGGATGTGCTGTTGCCACAAGGGAGAAAACAACGGTGCTTGTACTTGCGGGTGCAAGGATTGTTTACTTTACGCAAAGTTCTTTTAATGCAGTTGTCTGTTGCTTTGAGTTTACACTTTGGGTGGGATTCGCAACTTAATACCAGCGAGATGTTCTGGATAGATATCTCAAGGTGGATGATTAGTAGTAGATGCAGATGGATTTCGGTCTACTTGCCTTGGCGTACCGCCCATGCTTTTGAGCCTCTACCTTTCTTTGCAGCATAGTTAGCATTGGTTTGCGCACATAATCCTGTCAATTGCCCAGCTGTGATTTGTTTACCTCGCATTGATGTTTTATCGTCTTTTGGGAGAGAGACATCACTAGTGAACATCATGGGACCCCGGTCCATATTACCACCACTGATCACACCTTCTATTTACTTCCTGTTTTTATTTCCTAGTTGCAGTCATAGCTATCATTATTATCTCTTGTGTTTGATCCTTTGTAAAGAACAAGGCCGGAGGGATTGACAACCTCTATGTACTCGTTGGGAGCAAAGTTATCTGTATCTGTGTGCAGGTCCCGTCAACCGCTAAGTTTCTGGCGCCGTTGACACCTACTTGTCGACCCTCGGAGTCTCACGGGATTCGATCCTTGGTATCTTTGCCAAGGGAAATTTGCCGCTACGCTACATCTCAACCTTCCACTTGGGGTAACCAACGAGGGGTGAGAAGCCATCACGGCTCCGCCAAGAAAACCAAGGCGGATGGCCCCGGCAAGGAAATTGTCGGGTGTGTCGCCTGCCGGGCCTTGGCGGCTGGCGAGAAGCCAGGAAACTCCGACAAGCAATACTGCAAGATCCATCGCACCAAAGGCCATGATCTCCAGAACTGCCGACAAGTTGAGCTCCTTGCTGAGAAACAGAGGGCTGAATATGAGAGGCGGGACAAGGAGAAGGGCCAGGACGGTGCTGAGGGGTCCGGCAAGAAGCGTGATGGCCAAGCAGGCCGTCGCGGCAAGGATACAGTAGGAGAGGCCCGCCCGAGGCCATAACAGAAAGCCAGAAGACGACGATCACGAAGAGGACGACGAGTCCAGCGACCAAGAGTTTCAGAAAGCCACGGAGACCATGTGCGTCGATGGTGGCGCCTCGCTGCATACTTCTCACCGCCAGCTTAAACAGTGGGCGCGTGAGATTACAGCGGCGGAGCCGTCGTCTGGTGCCCAAAAGCCGCTGAAGTGGTCCAGCACGCCTATCATTTTTGACACTGAGGATCACCCCGACCGCACTACTGCGGTCGAGTGCTTGCCATTGTTGGTTTCACCAACAATACGCAACCTCAAGGTGACAAAGATGCTAGTCGATGGCGGGGCCGGTCTGAACTTAATCTCACCTACCGTGATCGAGAAGCTGCAAATTCCTGACGGAGACCTCGAGGAAACGGGCACGTTTCAGGGGGTCAACCGGGGAAGAAGTCAACCAAAAGGGAAGGTCACGCTGCCCGTGACTTTTGGAAGTGACCTGAACTACAGGACAGAAAGGGTCATGTTCGATGTCGCCAAGATCCCCTTGCCCTACAACAGGATCCTTGGCCGCCCAGCGCTGGCCAAGTTCATGGCGGCGTCACACTATGCCTACAACACCCTGAAGATGCCAGGACCTGTGACGATCATCACCGTCCCCTCCGATAAGAAAGATGCGCTGATTTGCGCTGACCAACTCTACCAACAAGCAGTTGCAGCAGCTGCCGCCACTAGGGCACTTGCTCCTGCCACTGGAGCCCCGGGAGGGAAGAAGAAGAAGAAGACCGGTGAGACCTCGGACACCCGCTCCGGCAAGCGCACCTCTTCGGAGTGTACTGCTCCCGTTGAGGACGTGCCAGAGAGCTCCACCGGTAGAAACAAGAAGTCCAGGGCCACATCGCCGGGAACCAAGAAGGTTTCTGTCAAGGAGGACGGCACAGGAGGGGCTTTCACCATAAGCTCCACCCTTGACGACAAATAGGAAGACGCGCTCGTCACCTTCCTGCGGGCAAATGTTGATGTGTTTGCATGGCAAGCATCCGACATCCCCGGCGTTCCCAGGGAGGTGATTGAGCACCACCTTGCTGTTTGTTCTCATGCGCGGCCCGTCAAGCAGAAGGTCAGGAAGCAAGCTTTGGAACGACAAGAGTTCATCACAGAGGAGATCCGGAAACTGGAAGCAGCGGGTTTGGTTAGAGGAGTGCTCCATCCAACGTGGTTGGCCAATCCAATGGTAGTGCGCAAGGCAAATGGGAAGTGGAGGCTGTGTATTGATTACACAGATTTCAATAAGGCTTGTCCCAAAGACCCCTTCCCGTTGTCGCGCATCGACCAGATTGTTGACTCCATGGCTGGGTGTGACCTGTTGTCATTCCTCGATGCCTACTCCGGCTACCATCAGATCTTCATGACAAGATAAGACGAAGAGAAGACAACATTCATCACCCCATGTGGTACGTATTGTTTCGTACGAATGCCTTTCGGGTTGAAGAGTGCTGGCTCAACGTTTGCAAGGGCAGTCCAGATTGGTTTTGAACCCCAGCTCCATAGAAATATGGAGGCTTATATGGATGATATAGTGGTCAAAACCGAGAACAGGGCAACCCTCATACCGGATCTACAAGAGACGTTTGCAAACCTACGCAAGATCAATCTCAAGCGGAACCCTGAGAAGTGCGTCTTCGGTGTCCCGTCCGGCAAGCTTCTCAGGTTCTTTGTGTCACAGCGTGGGATAGAGGCCAATCCGGACAAGATCAAAGCTATAGAACAGATTGAAGCACCCAAACGGGTCAAGGACGTGCGTCGGCTTGCTGGCTGCGTTGCCGCCATGAGCAGATTCATTTCCAAGTCTGTCGAGCGCGCCCTTCCCTTTTTCAAGATTTTGAAAAAGGCGGGCCCAATGGAGTGGGCGCCAAAAGCCGAAGCAGCATTGCAAGATTTGAAGAGGTATCTTTCCTCCACGCCAGTACTAGTTGCACCTAGGCCACAAGAACCGTTGTTGCTATACCTGGCGGCAACGAACTAGGTGGTCAGCGCCGCACTAGTAGCACAGAGAGAAATTGATGACGAGGTGATAGCAGCGACAGAGCCTAATGCCGTTGGTGCAGAGATGACACGGCCGATTGGAGTGCCGCCAAGGAAGAAAATGATGGAGCACCCGGTCTGCTTTGTTAGCTCCCTCTTGCAGGGGGCTCGATCAAGGTACTCCGGTGTGCAGAAATTGCTCTTCGGCCTTCTTATGGCCTCGAGGAAGCTGCGTCACTACTTCCAGGCACACGAGATCACTGTCGTCACTCGCCTCCCTCTGCAACGGATATTGCACAATCTAGATGCAACGGGAAGAATTGTAGAGTAGGCACTGGAGCTGTCCAGCTTTGGCCACAAGTTTGAAAGTACCTCGACGATTCAAAGCCGAGTCGTGGCGGAGTTCGTTGCAGAATGGACCGCGATGCCTGATGAAGAAGCCCAGGAAACTGCTCTCCCCGGCAAAGAGGCAAGTTGCGACTGGATCATGTACTTTGATGGAGCTTTCTCCTTACAGGGCGCCGGGGCTGGCGTACTGCTTGTCGCGCCCACCGGAGAGCACCTCAAGTACGTGGTCCAGATGCACTTCCCCAGGGAGGTATCAACGATCAATACTGCCGAATATGAGGGGTTGCTTGCTGGTCTTAGGATCGCGGCAGACCTCGGAATCAAGAAACTCATTGTCAGGGGCGATTCGCAGCTTGTCGTCAAACAAGTCAACAAAGATTACCAGAGCCCATTGATGAAGGCCTACGTCGATGAAGTGAGAAAGCTGGAAGAGCGTTTTGATGGTATACAGGTGGAGCATGTTCCCCGAGCAGAGAACGACATCGCCGATTACCTGTCAAAGCGCACTGCCCTCAAGTTACATGTGGAACCAGGTACCTTTGTGCTTCAGCTTTCTCAGCCATCCGTTGATCCATCAACAGAGCAAAACAAGAGGAGGAAATCAGGGCCCAGCAAGTACTTTCCCACCGAGCTCCCCAGAGCCGCCGGCAAGGATGTTGCCGGGGACACTGAGCCCGCCGCGGGACGGCTAGCTCCCGTGGAGCGTCAAGCTCTTGCCGTCGAGACAGTCACTCCTATAGCGGAGGAAATGCCTTTAGTCCTCGCCGTCGAGCCCCAGGCTCCAGCGTGGGCACGGCATACCGTCTGATTCCTCCAAACTGGGGAACTTCCTGAGGAGCAGGAAGAAGCGGAAAAAGTAGCCCGTCGATCTGCTATGTACCAGTTCGTCGATGACGTCCTGTACAGAAAGAGACCGAACGGCGTGAAATTGAAGTGTATCCCTCGAGAGGAAGGACTGGGGCTGTTGGAAGAGATACATGGAGGCATATGTGGATCCCACATAGGGTCAAGAGCCCTTGCCGGTAAGGCATTTCGGCAAGGCTTCTTCTGGCCCACTGCCCTCCAGGATGCGACGACACTGGTCACCAGATGTGAAGCGTGTCAGTTCCATTCAAAGAAACTTCATCAGCTGGCTCAAGCCCTTCAAACCATTCCTCTCTCCTGGCCCTTCTCGGTCTGGGGGCTCGACATACTGGGCCCTTTCCCCCGCGCTGTCGGGGGCTTTGAGTACTTGTACGTCGCAATCGACAAGTTCACAAAGTCGCCAGAGGTGGAGGCAGTGAGGAAGGTCACAGCTCTGTCAGCCGTCAAATTCTTCAAGGGACTAGTGTGCCGTTTTGGTGTACCCAACAGGGTCATCACCGACAAGGCACACCGTTCACAAGCCGCACCTTCATGCAATATACCCAAGACCTCGGCAGCAAAGTCTGTTTCGCTTCCGTTGCTCACCCACGAAGCAATGGTCAAGCTGAGAGAGCAAACGCTGAAGTACTACGAGGCTTAAGGACAAAGACCTTTGACAGGCTGTGCAAGAGTGGAAGGCGCTGGATTGATGAGTTGCTGACGGTTCTTTGGTCGATCAGAACAATGCCAAATCGAGCCACTGGCCAGACACCCTTTGCCCTAGTATAAGGGGCAGAAGCAGTTCTCCCCACTGAACTCATATACGGGTCACCTCGAGTGCTTGCTTATAATGAGCTTGAGCAAGAGCAACTGCGGCAAGATGACGCAACGCTCCTTGAGGAAGATCGTCTTCGGGCGGCTGTGAGAGCAGCACGCTACCAGCAAGCCTTGCGCCGCTACCATAGCCGCAAGGTCCGTGCCCGAAGCTTTGAGGAAGGCGACCTTGTTCTTCGGCACGTTCAATCGGCCAAGAATACCAACAAGTTGATGCCGAAGTGGGAAGGCCCTTATCGGGTAATACGAGTCACCAGGCCTGGCGCAGTCCGCCTGGAGACCGAAAATGCCGTTCCGGTGAGCAACTCCTAGAACATTGAGCATCTTCGCAAGTTTTACCCGTGAGGCGCGGCTTGCCGGGCCCCCCCCGGCAAGCCACCTTTTGTACAAGCCTTGCCGACAAGGCATGTAACCCTTTGTACAAAGCCAGGCGCAGACCCTGAGCATAAATAAATGAAGCGCTGGCGCCCTAAGTTATAGCATGCATGCTAGGTCGAGTCTCGTCCTTGGTTAGGGTTGATAGTGCTTAGCGGCGGCTAACCCCTAGCTTAGAGGTCGAGTTTGCATCTCTTTGTCTTTCTTTTATCTTCTTTGGTTCACAGAACACACAGATATCCTTACCGAAACCACTTGGGGAGAAGAAAAAGGAACAGACCAGCATCTAGGCCCCGGCAAGCCAGTATTGCCGGGGGCTGCAAAAGCAAAGATTCACCCGCGGCAAACCAGGGTTGCCGGGGGCTGCAGCTTCAGATAAGTTCTTCATCCCTTATCATGCATTCCATTATGGACTGAGGTATGTGAAACCTCGTTTTTTCCTTAAACTACCGGGCTCCCATAACTCTAGGCCCTAGGGCTCGTTCCTGGGACCAAGTTTGGTCGTAGTCGCGGCAGCGAAAGGATGAAACAAGGAGCCTAAACCCACTTCATCCCTGCCTCCGCCAAAGGCGTGAGAAAGGTCGAGCGAAGTGGGGGGATGGGGAGGCCTGTTGCCGGGCAAGAAAATGTTTATCTTAGAGATATCAGGGATTTATTCCCTGTTGTGGGCTCTACCTGCGAACAAATGACCCGGCAAACATCCCTTTTCATTAAAAACATCCCGCCCAGGTACAGTCCATGGGGAATGAAAAACATGAACAAGGGGATTGCAAGTTTTAAATTTAATAGACGCCCGAAGGCTTACAAACTAAAAAGAGATAAGATGCCCGTAATCCCTTTCTTGTCCCTCTCCTCAGGAGGTAGGTCAAGGAGGCGAGAAGGGAAAAAGGAGCGCCTAGGCAAGATACGGGTGGCAGAAGACACCGAGAGAACATCTTGGTGGCCGCCCAAAGGCTGGATGGTGATGGCGGCGCCGGAAGCAGAGCTCGAAGACGAGGCGGCAGGACGTCAGTACGCGTCGAAGGTGTTGGTGCCCACGTACTCCGACTTGACGGCCTTGCTGCCCGTCCTCTTCCTCTTCTGCAGCCTCCCAACGCCAGCCGCCCAAGGGGACGGCCCTAAGAAGTTCAAGGAGCCGACGACACGGATGATGGGGTCTCCGGTGCCAGAAGGAGCGGCGCCCGACACCTAGTCGGACCCGTCATCCTGCCGCCTACCGCCCTCGTCGTCATTGCCGATGTCCTCCTCGTCACTCTCGCTCGAGGAGGAATCTTCACTATCAGAAGAGCTCTCCACGCAGCACCTTGTACGAGTCCCAAAGTGCCCGATGACCTTGACGGAGAGAAGGCCACCCTCCATTAGCTTAAAATGGAGAGTGAGCCCCTCCATCAAGCTGTGGATATGAGCAAACATCTTCCATCCCCGACGAAGATACATCGCATGAGGAGCAGGGAAGTCGACGCGGACCCGCGTGCCACTGATCCCGCAGCCCCTCATGTGCAGCCGCAATGACTCCGGCGGATCCAGCTCCATCTCCCGCGCAAATGGAGTCAGGAGACGAAGGCGACGGCGCAGCGGCCGGCGCAACCTGACGAAGAACTCACAAGGGTCATCCCCGACATGGCCCTCTATTGGAGGAGGAGCTGCTGGCGGGGGTGAGGCCGGCAGGCCACCCCGTCCTCCTCTTCCCCGAGCGCCCCGGCCTCGCCCACGGCCTCTCCCCCTCCCCCTTCCCCTCGCGGCCGGCTCTGCCACCGCAGGCACAGAAGAAGGAGGGACGCGTTGTCGAGCGGCGACCCTCGCCGCCACCGTTGAAGGGTCGGGATTTCCTCTCTCCATGACGAATGGAAGGGAGGAGCAAAAGCTGAAGGAGGAAGAAGATGGAAGAATGCGGGGCGCCGTCCCTCCCCTCCCGCTCTTTATAAAGGAATGGGGTTGGGGCTTGACCGCCCCGCTCGGCCAATCAAGACACGGAAGGCGCAGGGAGCCAGGACCGACCCGCCGCCCCAACCAGCGACGGCCCGGTTTCCCGACTCCACCGTTTGCCACCCCAAGCGCATGGGAGACACGTGGCGGACGTGCAGAACCGAGGGGACGGGCGAGGCGACCTCTCCCCACCCCGTGATCGTGGGGAGTGGACGCCTTGAGGACCGCACCTCGGCCCCATTCAGTAAATGGGTCGCGCCTCCACGCCTCCCTCAGTTTATGGGGAAGGCGCGAACTGCTCCTTTACTGTGATGTGACACATGCCTGCGGGAACCAACCCCACGCATGCTGCCCACGTCACGTACACCCCTCCACACCACGCCACGCGCGCGGATCGTGGGAGGCGCAGCGCGTGAAAAATCTTACCGCGGTAAAAACCGTCCCGCCTGCCCGCGCACCGTTCTAGGCCTAGCCCAACAACGCATCGCGCTTATGTGTGGCCCACGCCCGGGGGCTCCTGTCGGTGTAAAAAGGGGGGGTACACTTTTTGTACCCCTATGACTGTGCACGGGCAGTCTGAGCCACGGGCACCGCCGCACCAAGCAAGGCAAGGGAGGTAAGCCAGGGTGAGACCGAAGCTCGATGGAACTGGAGCAACACTAAGAACAAGACCATGAAGAGCCAAGGGACGAGACGGGATCCCCCTGCAAGATCCTTGCCGGGGCCGGATTTAGCAGCCCCGGCAAGACCCTTGTCGCGGCAACTCGCCCCACGCCTACGGAGCAAATCACCCTTGAGTCCACTGCCCCCATGGGGCAAGGATTCGGGATACATCCCCGTAGTGGCATGCAGATCTTTGTGAAGACATTCAAGATCAGATACGCACTAAGAAGACAACGACCCTTGGCAGGATCCCAGCCAAGGAAGACCACAAGACCTCCGGCAAGCACCTTGCCGGGGATGGCAGCAGGCGCCGTGGCAAGACCCTTGCCGGGGCCCCGGCAAGACTGGCAAATGGGTGAACGTGTCGCAACTTGCATACGGTATCAGAAAATCTTTCAAACCTGGTATGGATAACTACCATCATGGTCATGACCATCTGCTTCAAAAAGTTTAGGTCATTTCGAGAATTTCCAAAACCAGACCATGTTTAATGGAGAGTGTTCAGGTTGGCCAGAAGGCTCCGCCCAAGGGTATGTTGTCTCTCGAAATCCTTAAAATGGCCTAAATTTTTTTTCACCGGCTTCTATGATCAAATCAAGGCACCATGCCAAGTTGTTTGAGTTTTGGATAATTCTTGCATTTTCTGGAATTTTCTCGATGACAACTAGCCGATAAATGGCTGGACGTGACGCAACTTGCATACGGTGTCAAAAATTCATTCAAACCTATCATGTATGCCTACCATGGGCATGCCCACCTACTAGAAAATGTTGGGGTCGTTTAATGCATGCCAAAAATAGATCATGTTCAATACAGGGTGTTTGAGTAGGTGAGAAGGGTCCTTTTTCTGGCATCCATCAAATGACCCCAAATTTTTCCATGATCTTATATGACCAATTAAAGACACCATGCCAAGTTGTTTCGGTTTTCGACAAATTTTGCATTTTCTGGAGTTTTCTTGATCAAAAAGGCCGATAAATGGCTGAAAGTGTCGCATCATTCATACAGTGTCAAAAACCGTTCAAACCTGGCATGGATTCTTATCATGGGCATGCCCACCTAATAGTAAAAGTTGGGTCATTTAAAAAAGGTTCAAAACTAGACCATGTTCAACGGAGGGTGCATGCCCATGGTAGGCAACCATGCAAGGTTTGAACAATTTCTGACACTGTATGCATGTCGCGGCACGTTTGGCCATTTACCGACCTTCTTTTACACAGAAAATTTCAGAAAATACAAATTTTGTCGAAAACCAAATCAACATGGCATGGTGCCTTGAATTGGTCATAAAAGGCCATGAGGAAATTTTGGGCCATTTCAAGGATGTTGAAAAACGTGCTCTTAAACGGACCCTCCTGACCATACCCTAATACGTCTCCGTCGTATCTATAATTTTTTATTGTTCCATGCCAATATTATACAACTTTCATATACTTTTGGCAACTTTTTATACTATTTTTGGGACTAACATATTGATCCAGTGCCCAGTGCCAGTTCATGTTTGTTGCATGCTTTTTGTTTCGCAGAATATCCATATCAAACAGAGTCCAAACGGGATAAAAACGGATGGAGATCTTTTTTGGAATATATGTGAATTTTGGGAAGTGGAATCAAACAGAGACGATGCCCGAGTGGCCCGCGAGGGTGAGGGGCGCGCCCCATGGGGTTAGGCGCGCCAAGGGCCCTCGTGTCCACTCCGTAAGGCAGTTGGTGCCCTTCTTTCGCCACAAGAAAGCTAATATCCGAATAAAAATCGTGTCAAAAATTCAGCCCAATCGGTGTTACGAATCTCCAGGAATATAAGAAACGGTGAAAGGCCAGAATCTGGGAACGCAGAAACAGAGAGAGACAGAGAGACAGATCGAATCTCGGAGGGGCTCTCGCCCCTCCGTCGCCATGGAGGCCATGGACCAGAGGGGAAACCTTTCTCCCATCTAGGGAGAAGGTCAAGGAAGAAGAAGAAGAAGAAGGAGGGGGGCTCTCTCCCCCTCTCCCCCGGTGGCGCCGGAATGCCGCTGGGGCCATCATCGTGTGACGGTGATCTACACCAACACCTCCGTCATCTTCACCAACATCTTCATCACCTTCCCCCATCTATCTAAAGCGGTCCACTCTCCCGCAACCCGTTGTACCCTCTACTTGAACATGGTGCTTTATGCTTCATATTATTATCCAATGATGTGTTGCCATCCTATGAAGTCTGAGTAGATTTTCATTGTCCTATCGGTAATTGGTGAATTGCTATGATTGGTTTAATTTGCTTGTGGTTATGTTGCTGTCCTTTGGTGCCCATCATATGAGCGCGCGTGGATCAGACCATAGGGTTAGTTGTATGTTGATAGGACTACGTATTGGAGGGCAAGAGTGACAGAAGCTTCAACCTAGCGTAGAAATTGATGCATACGGGATTGAAGGGGTGCCAATATATCTTAATGCTATGGTTGGGTTTTACCTTAATGAACGTTAGTAGTTGCCGATGCTTGATAATAGTTCCAATCATAAGTGAATAGAATTCCAAGTCAGGGATGACATGCTAGAAGTGGCCTCTCCCACATAAAACTTGCTATCGGTCTAGTAACGTAGTCAATTGCTTAGGGGCAATTTCGCAACTCCTACCATCACTTTTCCACACTTGCTACTATTAACTTTATTGCTTCTTTATCTAAACAGCCCCTATTTTTTATTTACACGCTCTTTATTATCTTGCAAACCTATTCAAAAACACCTACAAAGTACCTCTAGTTTCATACTTGTTCTAGGTACGTCAAGCGTGCGTAGAGTTGTATCGGTGGTCGATAGATCTTGAGGGAATATTTGTTCTACCTTTAGCTCCTCGTTGGGTTCGACACTCTTACTTATCGAAAGAGGCTACAACTGATTCCCTACACTTGTGGGTTATCAAGACCTTTTGTGGCGCCGTTGCTGGGGAGCAATAGCATGGGGTGAATATTCTCGTGTGTGCTTGTTTGCTTTATAACTAAGTAGTTTCTATTTTGTGCTCTTGTTTTCTATCTTTAGTTATGAGTAGGAAACGCAAAATACCAAAAAAAATGTGTTACCTACTGAACCAATGGTTGAAGAACTACTCAAAATATATCACACTCCTAAAGCTTTTTACTTGGATCATCTTCGATCCCAATGTGCTCGTGCTGAAACCCCAACTAGCTTAGTTGAGGGCAAATCTTTAGATGAGCATGCTTGTTATGTGCGACACCGCTTATCTCAAGAAGGGAAACTTTTACAAGAACAAATTCATCGTTTGCAATGCTATGCTTGGAATTTATGTGAAATATATGATTTTACTTGTTGTTCTTAAGACCCTAAGAAACACCTTCCTGTTGGGGAACGTAGTATTTTAAAAATTTCCTACGATCATGCAAGATCTATCTACCAGATGCATAGCAATGAGAGGGGAGAGTGTGTCTACGTATCCTCGTAGACCGGGAGTGGAAGCGTCAAGTGACGCGGTTGATGTAGTCGAACTTCTTCGCGATCCAACCGATCAAGCACCGAACGTACGGCACCTCCGCGTTCAGCACACGTTTAGCTTGATGACGTCCCACGAGCTCTTGATCCAGCTGAGCTTCACGGGAGAGTTTCGTCAGCACGACGGCGTGGTGACGGATGTGATGAAGTTTTACCGTCGCAGGGCTTCGCCTAAGCGCTGCAACGATATGACCGAGGTGTGTTACTATGGAGGGGGGAACCGCACACGGTTGGGAGAGATCAACTGATCAACTTGTGTGTCCTAGGGTGCCCCCCTGCCCCCGTATATAAAGGAGCAAGGGGGGAGGCCGGCCGGCCCTCTATGGCACGCCAGGAGAGGCAATCCTACTAGGAATAGGATTGCAATCCTATTCCTAGTAGGAGTCCACCAAGAAGGAGAAGGGGGGAAGGAAGGAGAGGGAGAAGGAGAAGGAAAGGGGCGTCGGGCCCCCCTCCTTTCTTGTCCAATTCGTACCAAGGGGTGGGGGCGCGCGGCCCAGCCCTGGCCCTCCTTCTCTCTTTCTCCTATGGCCCATTAAGGCCCATAGCTTCCCCAGGGGGTTCCGGTAACCCCCCCCCCCCCCCCC